>CM059793.1:23822678-24423359 GCA_030435695.1 Brachymystax lenok tsinlingensis | reverse complement strand
GAGGAAACAGGTACAAAAGTATCTATATCCACAGTAAAACGAGTCGACATAACCTGAAAGGCCGCTCAGCAAGGAAGAAGCCACTGCTCCAAAACCACCATAAAAAGCCAGACTACGGTTTGGAACTGCACATGGGGACAAAGATCGTACTTTTGGAGAAATGTCCTCTGGTCTGATGAAACAAAAATATAACTGTTTGGCCATAATGACCATCGTTATGTTTGGAGGAAAAAGGGAGAGGCTTGCAAGCCGAAGAACACGGCCCCAACCGTGAAGCACGGGGGTAGCAGCATCATGTTGTGGGGGTGCTTTGCTGCAGGAGGGACTGGTGCACTTCACAAAATAGATGGCATCATGAGGCACGAACATTATGTGGATATATTGAAGCAACATCTCAAGACATCATTCAGGAAGTTAAAACTTGGTCGCAAATGGGTCTTCCAAATGGACAATGACCCCAAGCATATTTCCAAAGTTGTGGCAAAATGGCTTAAGGACAACAAAGTCAAGGTATTGGAGTGGTCATCACAAAGCCCTGACCTCAGTCCCATAGAAAATTTGTGGGCAGAACTGAAAAAGCGTGTGCGAGCAAGGAGGCCTACAAACCTGACTCAGTTACACCAGCTCTGTCAGGAGGAATGGGCCAAAATTCACCAAAATTATTGTGGGAAGCTTGTGGAAGGCTACTCGAAACGTTTGACCCAAGTTAAACAACTTAAAGGCAATGCTACCAAATACTAATTGAGTGTATGTAAACTTTGGACCCACTGGGAATGTGATGAAAGACATAAAAGCTGAAATAAATAATTCTCTCTACTATTATTCTGACATTTCACATTCTTAAAATAAAGTGGTGATCCTAACTGACCTAGGACTGGGAATTTTTACTCCGATTTAATGTCAGGAATTGTGAAAACTGAGTTTAAATGTACTTGGCTAAGATGTATGTAAACTTCCAACTTCAACTGTAATTTATGTGGGCTTTTGATCTAAGGACTGGTGTCCACTGACCAGTCTTTAGGTCTGATTTCCAAGGTTCTCCGTTCTTATTGGGTCTGTTGACACACTCCAAGGTCAATGGCCTAAATTGGCCACTCTGAACTGCAGGAGCCATGATGAAGCCATGGTACTCAGTGGTAGAAAAAGTAACCAATTGCCATACTTGAGTAAAAGTATAGATACCTTAATAGAAAGTTACTCAAGTAAAAAAGTCACCCAGTAAAATACTACTTGAGTAAAAATCTAAATGTATTTGGTTTTAAATATACTTAAGTATCAAAAGTAAATGTAATTGCTAAAATACACGTAAGTAAAAGTATAAATTATATTTTTAAATCCTTATATTAAGCAAAGCCATTTTCTTATTTAAAAAATGTACGGATAGCCAGGGGCACACTCCAACACTCAGACATTATTTAAAAAATATGCATTGGTGTTTAGTGAGTCCGCCAGACCATAGACAGTAGGGATGACCACGTGTTCTCTTGATAAGTGTGTGAATTTCACTATTTTCCGGTCCTGCTAAGCATTCAAAATGTAACAATTCATTTTGGTTGTCAGGGAAAATGTATGGAGTAAAAAGTACAATATTTTCTTTAGGAATGTAGCGAAGTAAAAGTTGTCAAAAATACAGATCCCCCAAAAAACTACTTAAGTATTACTTTAAAGTATTTTTACTTAAGTACTTTACACCACTGATGGTACTGAGGCCTCTGGGACTGGACTCCCACATCTCAAAGACCACCCTTATATCTGACAAGGTGCTCCGTAATCCTTCTAGTCCTATTCTACTGAACTACCTCACAACAACTCCCCACCTTCCACCAATCACATTTCCTCCCTCCTCCACAACACCTGGGCTCCACTAAATCAGGGTTAGGCAGTAGGCCCGCGCCCCCGCCCAGCAGCCCTGTCTGGCCCTGGCCGCCCGCTGTCCATCCAGGCCTCTCTCCCTGGGAGAGCTGCTTCTCATTTCCTCCACACACACGCAGATAAAGAGGCAGCACACAGAGACACAGGCAGGGGCCCCCCAGCCAACACCAGAGAAATGGGAAATAATCAACGACATAAGCTTGTATGTGCTGCGTGTCCTCGGCTTACACCTAGCAGCCTATATGCAGATGGAAACAAGATGTTTATGTTTAGGCATCTTGAGGACACTCTATAATAATGACAGCCATATGCAAAGGAAAGCAAAAAGGAAATCATATGTGCATTTAAATCTCAGGGTTGAAAAATAAATATCTCGGAGCTTGGTTAAAGCGAGAGTGAAAATATGGAAATGTTATTTTCATTCGCCAAACTTACACAATAACACACACACACGCACCAAACAACACACAGCCCAGATGGATTGTGAGAGGGAGAGTGAGAGGGAGTATAATGTATGCATGGTATTTGTGTTTTGAATGTTAATGGAATGCTCTAAAGTGCCCATGTGGGAATAGCTGTAATCAGTGCACCAATAAAACCACCACATGATAAGTCTTTATAAGTGGCAGTCACTCCCAGGGCCTCCATTTACTTCAAGTGTTGCTCTACATCTTCCCTCCTCTTCCTCTCACTGACTCCATCCATACGTTTCCATATGCCTCTGTCTTACAGCCCACATTAGCAGGCCCTGTGTTGTCCATAAAGGTTGCAGATAGGCCACATTACAAGACACTCACACACAGGCCCTACAAAACGCCTCAGTAATAATTAAAGGTTCTATGTGGGAACATATGTTCTAATTGACATTAACCGACTATTGTCACTCTCTCCAGTGGAAGGCAATGTGACTCTGTGGTAGTTCCCACAAGAGCAACTCATACATCATCACCACCCATCCAACTAGGTTACCAAGCACTTCTGTTCTGTATCTAGGGCTAATCACCACGGCAACAGCAATTGACTGTAACCTGTAATCAAGGCTGGTGTGAATAATGGGTTCTTCTGATCGGCATCTGTGTGACTGGAGCTTTCTCTGGTCCTTGCTGACAAACACAGCTGTTTCTGAGATTGAGGGACAAGGTTTTCAGCACAGATCTGTGCCAGAACACTGCAAAGCCATTACTAATAATCTGTAATAAGAAGACAATTAGTAAACCAAGTAAACTAAGCCAAATATTATGGTTATTTTGCTCACTGATATTGGTCATGCAAAATGCACTGTAGCCTAACATACACCCGCTGACCTAACCGGTTGCCCACAGACCTCAAGGTGAAACTCAGCACTTATTCCATGCCCAATACATAACTTTTAATAGGCACACACACACACACACACACACACCCCAGATTGCTAATTGAGGTGATTGAAGATCATGTAGATAATGAAGATAGTGTAATTAGGTGTGTTGTAAATGGAGGTCTAGGCTGCTGCCTGGCTGCTGCTGGCCTGTGTTTCTGGACAGCCCTGGTCTGATAGAGCCTTATTGAATCTGAGGCCTGGCGCTGTGGGCTGCTGTAGCAGCAAGGCACCTGGCCGGACTCACAACCCAACCTCACAGACTGGTCATCAACCTTCACAAGACACAGGGGCGCTCCTCTACCCTCACTAGCTGCCAGAGATAGTCAATAGTAGTACAGTAATGCAAACACACTTGCACAAAGAGACAGACTAGGGGAAGGATGTGAGAGGAGACTCTGTGTTGGAACACTGTTGATCATTAACACAGTGGTGGTTGACCATCATTACACTGAAGACAGGCAGGATGGCTTGATCTGAAAGAATGTTTCCCAACAATGTCACTGTGTGTGTGTGTGTGTGTGTGTGTGTGTGTGTACTGGGGTGTGTGCGTCCACGTTTGAGCTTTCTGTGCTTTTTACGTGTGAATATCTCATCCTACCCTGCTGTGGTATATCTGTGTGTGTGTGTTCATCTGTATACATGTGTGTATGCATGTGAATGTCTAATCCTACGCCCCTGGGTGCACTGGGGGGGTTTATCCACGGTAGAACTCCCAAACGCATCTAAAAAGCCAATCTCCACGAACCATTCCACAACAATTACTCATTGTCATCTCTTCCCTAAGGGAGAGGGCAGATTCCTGGGACTTCATTTCCTGTCCCCCAGCCCAACTGCCCCCCTCTCTCAGCTGCGAGAGAAAATAATCACAAACAACAACCCCAGCAGCAGATTTGAGCGATCATACAGATAAGCAAAAGACATCCCACCCTACTTTGTAGCCAGGGATCGGCAGCCAGGGTCGTGTGTGCCTGCTGCCCTGCTCTTCCCATTGTGTTGTTCCTTTTTCATTAGAACACCAACCCAGTCTTTGGTTGGCTGGTTGAGAATTATTTGGCTGCCAAGGAGGGGGAGAAAAAAATATGAGCAATATGAGGAAGCAGCAGGATGCTAATAATGCACCTCCAGTTGTTCAAGTGAACCTGCAAATGTGTCCATCTGTACAGAGAGACAGACAGAGAGAGACAGAGACAGAGAGAGAGGAGAGAGGAGAGAGGAGAGAGGAGAGAGGAGAGAGAGACTCAGGGCTGTGCTAAGGGCCCCCACGCCCTTCCCTTGAGGCATCTGTTGTACTCCTCTGGAACTCATCCTCCCAGAATTCCTCACTCTACATTGGGCCTCTCTCTGCTAGAACGCAGCATTGACTTCTATAGTAGTGTAGTCCTCAATGTCCCTTTATGCGCCACTACTATGCCACTCTGTCCCTGGTTGCCTCTCTGTGAGACTAAACAGAGAGGAAGTGCCATGGGCCCTCCAGCCTCCTGTACATATGTTGGGAGATTTGTTTGTGAGTAAGTGTAGGGTAGTAGAGACTTTTAAAAGGGCCTCGTTGGGACGAGAATTCACAAATGATGCTGGGATTCCCCACTGATACAGGACGAGATAATTAAAGCCTAACTAGCTTCAGTGTGGAGCGGGGGGAGGACAGAACAGAACAAAGGCCATCACTCTGCAGAGATATTGCAACCTCTGTCTGCAGAATCCACACACGGGCCACAGAATGAGACTGTACCAGTGATCCACACACAGCTTACTACCCAGCCCCCCAGCATGCCTCGCCAGACACTGTGTAGTAACGGCACCACTTAGCCGCCAGACAGGGCCTCCTAATCCAATGCCAGGGCTGTTTGAAGGTTAGCAGGGGTAAAGCAACACACTAATATTAATATCAGTGTGTGAAGGATGGGAGTTATTAAAGATGACTGGGCATGTGTGGAGGGAGGCCTCTCCCTGGGGCTACCTTCAAACAAGATGTTCAAAGACCCGCAGTCAAAATAAATCAATATTAATGCACACATCCACAACAAAGGACGAGATGTCAGCATCCCTGTTTAGAGGACGCTTTTTCATCTTAACTTTGCCCCCCTCTCTCTCCCCATAGAAGGAGGGAGGAGGAGGTGGCTGTTTATCCCCTAAGCAAGCTCATCTGTCCCAGCTAGGAGGCCCTCAGTCAAATCAAAGGCTCTCCCGTCAGGGCAAATGTGGTCTATCACCTACACACTGAGGCTAATGCCAGGTAGAGGTAGGGAGGCCGTGGGCGGAGGGGTTCCTATCCTCCTCATCCTCCTACTTCCTTCCTCCACTTGCCTCTGTTCTACTGGGTCTGTCTGGGTCTGTCTTCACAGCTGCACAGTGACTGCAGACAGGGATAGAGGAGAGTAAGTGGGCTGGAAAATGGCAGAGGGGATTTTGAGTCTTTTAATTGTGACTGAGGGAACCAGTGTCACTGGCACTAAATCTCATCTGAAAGACTCCATCCTGTTCTGTTGGATTCTGGGACTTTGGACTGGAGTGACAGAAGTTCCTTAAAAAATGTATGGATTACAGTTACCATGGTGTACCTACAGAGCTGCTCACTTGACCTTCTGATGACCTGGCAAGTGAAGGGATGAACAACTTGACTGGTACAGATACAACCGTGACAGAAAGGACCTGTATAAATATAAGTCTTCAGTGTGTCTGTCCAACAGTGTGTGCATTTCATAAATGACACACATTAACATACATTACACACACATGACCACAAACACATTATGCACAGACAACAGCTGGAGCTGCAGTTAACGTGAGGGCAGAGAGGGAGCCTGTGCATCCATCCCAGTATGTATGATTACTCTTTAAAACGCCATCGGATGGTTCAACAATTGTCACGGCTGAGTTCAGAACATGTTGTTGCTTTGTTCTTTGTCTCTATCCCCTGCCTCTCAGTCCCTCGTCAAAATAACATCTGTTTACATCATACAGACACCTGACAGGCAGCTGATGTCACCCCCCTGCTCCACT
The DNA here is from genome assembly GCA_030435695.1 of Brachymystax lenok tsinlingensis. Classification (NCBI taxonomy): domain Eukaryota; kingdom Metazoa; phylum Chordata; class Actinopteri; order Salmoniformes; family Salmonidae; genus Brachymystax; species Brachymystax lenok. Next base: position 24,417,127 of record CM059793.1, on the reverse strand, counting down.
GCCCAAAAAGGGAGCTTTGTGTGTGTGTGTCAGAGCACATCTGGGTACAGAGCGCTCATCCTCATCCAGATGTGTGTTTCCATGCTCTGCAGCCTAACACCCACCTGGACACCGTCAGCAGCCAGACACAACGAGGGAGAACTACCCTCTAAAACAACAACAAAATACTCAACACACACACACAATTAACCAAATACATGGGAGAAGAGCTTTGTATTTTCATGGACGGTGAACGTAACAAATAGATTGCGCGTGTGTGTGTGTGCATGGGTTAGTGAGGTGGTGGTTTTCTGCAAGGTGTGTGCTGATTGCAGGATGTTGATGGGACAAAGATCTCTCCCTCTCAATTCAATTAAAAGGGCTTTATTGGCATTGGAAACATACGTTTAGAATGCCAAAGCAAGTGAAATAGTTAAAACAAAAGTGAAATAAACAATTAGAAAAAAAAAAAAGTTTTAAAAGAATAGAGACATTTGAAATGTTCTATAATGCCAGGTACAACATTGTAACAATGTTAAAATAGTACAAAAGGGAAGATAAATAAAGATAACATATTTACAATGGTGTTTGTGCTTCACTGGTTGCCATTTTCAGGTCAGAAATATGTCTGCTGTGATGGCACTTTGTGTTATTTCACCTAATATATATGGGAGTTTATCAAAATTGGATTTGCTATTTTATTTGTGGGTCGGTCTAGGTAATCTGAGGGAAAAATGTGTCTCTAATATGGTCATACATTTGTCAGGAGGTTAGGAAGTGCAGCTTAGTTTCCATCTCTCCCTCTCTCTCGTTTGCTCTTTCTCTCGCTCTCTTGCTTTGCAGTGTTGGGTGAGGTGAGGTGGGACTCAAGAGGAGGGAGGGTTGGCCTGCCTGCTCTCCTCTCCAATCCCCCACACACAGCAGCCCCAGCCTAATCCCCCATGATACACCAGGGCACTTTCAGAACCACAAAGACCTATGCTGCAGCTAAGGGGCTAGCACACATACAGACATCCAGATGCTGAAGGTAATTAACTTACCTATCTGTGTGTGTTTGTGTGTGTGCATGAGATTTCAGTATCTCACTATCTTGCAGGAAACAAAAGCATAATAGGCTTCCTTTAGTACACACACACCTACTGGTGAACAGAGATTGCAGGCAGCCCTTGCAGAGGGAGATCAGGGATGGATACCTGCTGTGGCACAGAGGAGGCAGTTCTGGGCTAGGCTATGCCCAGGGTCTTAATGACTTAATTGAGGTAATTATTTGGATAAGAAGTCCAATCACCTGGTTCTTTTGCTGAAGGTCCTCATCAGGATCTAATTAAAGAGCTGGTCCCAGTATGAGCCCTCACTGCCAACCAGGCCTGATGCGTCAGAACAGAACACAGGCTTAGGACTAATGTATAACACAGGGTAGGTAAACCAAAGGCAACTCAGGGACTGACTGTCTCTTCCTCTTCACCTCTCTGTAACCTCTGCTTCTTCCTGTCCTATCTATCTACACCCTAATTTCTCTCCCGCTGTCAATCTCCCATTCACTCACTCCATCTGCACTCCCTCATTCATTACTCTCTCAATCACGCTCTCCTCCCTCTGTCTCTCTCTCCTGTCTGTCTCTCCTCTATCTGTCTCAATTCCTCTATGTATGCCTTTCTCTCTCCAGCTTCATACTTTTTCCCTTCCCTCTTTACGCCCCTCCCTCCCTCCCGGCAGTGGGGCCAGGGTGCGTGTGGAGAGGAGGCTCTCCTCTCCTGTAGGAGCTCTGCTGTGCTGGTTTAATTGCGACAGCACCCTCATGAGCCAGCAGAGCACGGGGCGCGTCAACACCTCCACAGAGTGCTCAAGGGTATCCAGCGGGGTGCAGAGTCCCCCCCTCCTCTTCCATCCTTGGTTCCACCCCCCAACCCGAATCCTGAAACAGGCGCCCAGAGAGCGCCCGTCAAGAGCTCACTCCTCACATCTCATTAATCAGCTGCCAACATCAAACAGCAACTCTCCCCACTTCCCAGGGGCCGCTGGCCCGCCCGCCCGCCTGCCTCCCTCCCTGCCTAGCTTGCACAGGCTGTTGTGTGTTGGCAGCTATGTTGTGTGCCATTTGTTGTGTCTCTTGTGTAATGTGTTGTGTTTGCTATGTAGTTGTAAGTTATATAATTGTGTCTGTTGTATGTGTATGGTCAATTGTATATTGTGAGTGTCATGAGTATGTAGTGTCTATTGTGTGTTGTGTCTGCAGCATGGATGTGTTGTGCCATTTGTCTCATGGTATTTTTTACTGTGCATAATCAGACTGCAAAACATGTCTGTGTGTATGAGGAACTCTGAACAATCTGAATATTGATCTTAGCATGATTCATTAAAACATATTGTACCCCTGCACACTGACTCGGTACCGGTGCCCCCTGTATATAGCCTCGTTATTCTTATTCTTCATGTGTTACTTTTTATTATTACTTTTTATTTTAGCCTACTTGGTCAATATTTTCTTCTTCTTGAACTACACTGTTGGTTAAGGGCTTGTAAGTAAGCATTTCACGGTAAAGTCTACACTTGTTGTATTCGACACGTGGCAAATAAAGTTTGATTTGATTTGATATTGATTATCTTTTGTGCCACTGAAATCCGACTCCACTGACAGCAACCTGACACAATTACTACACACCACACACTCAATGAAGCCCATTAACTCACTCCCACATGGGAATCCACACACATGATCACACAGAGAGACCCACACAGACAGTGGTATCCTTGAGTCTATCACTAAAATGCTCCTTGTGTGATGAATAGCTAGGAATGCACTTCCTTAATGACAACAACACATTTTCCCCCTCACTCCATCTATTATGAACGGGCCGGGACAAAAGCAGGGGTGATTACACAGTGCATAAACGTTCTATTGTAGGAGTGGACCCTCACGTCACATCAGCACAAACCAGTTTTACCGGACAGGGGCCTATCAACCCCCTTCAGACCAGGAACCCGGTTTGACCCCACTGGCCAGAAGAAGTCCCTTTTGAAGTGCCACGTTTAACCAGCAGGACCAGGATATGGCCCCAATCAGCCTGCTATATCACGTATTCTAAACAAGCCAGAAAAGTCCAAGGTGGAATGCTTTTTGCTCCAGTACATGACAGGGCAATAAAGTCCAGATCCACATACTTCCTCTTGACCACAGAAAGTGTCAACCTTTTTCTAAGAAAATAGGCCTACTCATTCAACAATGGACCAAGATGTCATTAAAACACCTTTCCTAACAGCAAATCAAACATGGAGGACTCATCAATGTTGGGGTTAGTGTAAAATATGCTGTGTGATATTATTTAGTTTTTCCTTGTTTGATTTACAAGGTATAATATGCTTATTACAATATGTAACCTAACCAAGGCATGTTGGTGCTCACGGACTGAAAACTTCATTTCATTCCCTGAGGTAGGTTTCACACCTCAGTTCCAGTGAATGTTTTGGATGTCACAAGACTTCTGGATGAACCACCCAAGGACTTACTCTCGCGAGTATCGCATCCGACTGATCCCGTCTAGATCTCAGTCACCGACGGCGAACGCAAAAATTCCTTGCCAAACCCTGTTCTGCCATGCACAGCCCAGGACTACCCTGTGTCAGCGTGCATCTCAGAGTCTCCAGCCTCCTAGGACTCTGATCTCTGAGCTTGCGTGAAGCCGGCTCACCGTCAAATAGTGCGGCAGCAAAGTCATCTGACCAACGACACCCATTCCATCTATTGAGGGTAACTAAAATCAAATCAAATTGTATTAGTCACATGCGCCGAATACAACAGGTGTATACCTTACAGTGAAATGCTTACTTACGAGCCCCTAACCAACAACGCAGTTAAAAAAGAATACGAATAAGAATAAGGAATTAAAGTAATAAGTAATTAAAGAGCAGCAGTAAAATAACAATTGCGAGACTATATACAGGGGGGTACCGGTACACGGGCCATGTGCGGGGGCACCAGTTAGTTGAGGTAATATGTACATGTAGGTAGAGTTATTAAAGTGACTATGCATAGATGATAACAACAGAGAGTATCAGCAGTGTAAATGAGGTGGGGGCAATGCAAATAGTCTGGGCAGCCATTTCATTAGATGTTCAGCAGTCTTATGGCTTGGGGGTAGAAGCTGTTTAGAAGCCTCTTGGACCTCGACTTGGCGCTCCGGTACTCTGCAGAAGCAGAGAGAACAATCTATGACTAGGGTGGTTGGAGTCTTTGACAATTTTTAGGGCCTTCCTCTGACACCGCCTGGTATAGAGGTCCTGGATGGCGGGAAGCTTGGCCCCAGTGATGTACTGGGCCGTACACACTACCCTCTGTAGTGCCTTGCGGTCGGAGACCGACCAGTTGCCATACCAGCCAGTGATGCAACCAGTCAGGATGCTCTCGATGGTGCAGCTGTAGAACCTTTTGAGGATCTGAGGACCCATGCCAAATCTTTTCAGTCTCCTGAGGGGGAATAGGTTCTGTCGTGCCCTCTTCACGACTGTCTTGGTGTGCTTGGACCATGTTAGTTTGTTGGTGATGTGGACACCAAGGTACTTGAAGCTCTCAACCTGCTCCACTACAGCCCTGTCGATGAGAACTATACAGCTAATTGCCTTTTCTCTCTCTTGCATTGGCATGATGTGTAATGTATAGCTTTTTGGTTTGACGTTAAATAACCACATAACTTTAACATTAGAACTGAACACCTTTTAAGTTGCTTCCTCCATTCACAATTCATAGACCATACTCTTTGGCTGTATGCACCCGCGTGATCTGTTAAGTAAAGTCTTGAGTGTGTACATGTTGCTGTATCCAAATTGAGAATATCATCCTCAAACAATTTGCTGGTAAACAACCTATTGAATTCATAATTTTCTACTGTATTGATCATACGGCATTATCATTCATCCTGTAACCATTGATTCATCTGACTTTTTTTTATTATTGACATTTTTGTATTTGACCTGTTGACAAACTGATTGTTCACCTTCCCTCCCATGGAGTTAGGAGGAGCGACAGACACAAGTAATTTCAGCCCCACACACAAACACTGAGTATCTCTCTGTCACGTCCAGGCCTGAAAAGACAGGCTGGCGTGTTTTGTTTTTGGTTTTGGTGTAGGGTTTTTATGTTCTAGGTGTTCTATTTCTATGTTGGGGTAATGGTTCCCAATTAGAGGCAGCTGTGTGTCGTTGTCTCTAATTGGGAACCATATATATGTTTGTAGGTTTCACTTTAGGTTTGTGGGTTATTGTTTGAGCATAGCGTCATTGTGTGTCTTCGTTACGTGTCTTCGTTACGTGTCTTCGTTACGTGTCTTCGTTACGTGTCTTCGTTACGTGTCTTCGTTACGTGTCTTCGTTACGTGTCTTCGTTACGTGTCTTCGTTACGTGTCTTCGTTACGTGTCTTCGTTACGTGTCTTTGTTTGTTTTTGTTGTTTTGCCCAGTTACGTGGAGTTTCGTTTTCTAAATAAACATGTATACTGGATGCCTCGCTGCGCCTTGGTCTGTCCCTCATGAAGATCGTGACACTCTCTCTCAGATTCCAACTACTGATTCATGTTTGGACATATAAATACTGTAAATTTACCAAAGAAAGGTCTGTTAATTGCTCACTTGAAAATATGCAGTTTAAGGAGCAAAATTCATGAAATATGCTGTCTAGTGCAGTCAAACAATATTCACGTATTGGCAATATCAGAGACTCACCTGGACTCTTCTTTTGAGGATGCTGAGATCTCTATACATGGATACAATTTGTTCAGGAGGGACAGAAATAGATCTGGGGGTGGAGTTGCAGTTTACATCCAGAATCATATTCCAGTAAAACAACGTAAGGACTTAATATTGAATGGATTAGAGGCGCTATGGGTGCAGGTGCATTTACCACATTTGAAACCTATACTAGTTGGTTGCTGCTATAGGCCACCTAGTGCTGATGTGAAATATCTTGATGTAATTTGGGAAATGTTGGATAAGGTATCTGATAAAAATAGGGAAATATATTTTTGGGGAGATATGAATATCGATTTTTTGAATACAAACTGTCCAAAGAGAAGGAAAGTTATTTCTGTTGCCAATGTATGTAACCTAACCCAAGTTATGACATTACCAACCAGAACGTTCACTAATACGCCTGGTATTACATCATCAACTTGTATCGATCACATTTTTACTAACATGGCTGAACATTGTTCTAAAGCTGTATCAGTGGCACTAGGTTACAGTGAACATAACTTGGTTGCACTCACTAGGAAAACTAAAATACCAAAGGCTGGCCCTAAAATAATCTACCGCAGGTCCTACAGAGGGTTTAATCAGGACTCATTTGTGGATGAGATTAAGAATGTGCAATGGTTAGAAGTGTGTAGTAAGGATGATCCTGAAATGTCACTAAGTTTGTTCATTAAATTATTTATAAGTATAGCTGATAAGCACGTCCCTTTAAGAAAATGCACTGTGAGATCAAATGGTGCCCCATGGATTCATGATGAGCTGAGGAATTTAATGATTCAACGTAATGATGCCAAAAAAGTAGCAGATAAATCTGGTACTTTGTTTGATAAGCAAAGTTATTGTAAATTAAGAAATCTTGTGACCAAGCTAAACAAAGGAAAGAAGAGATTCTATCAGCACAAAATTTATGAAGTAAAGGGTGATGGGAAAAAGCTGTGGAGAACGTTGAACACTATTATGGGTAGGAATTCAAACATGTCTGCCTCTTTTGTTGAATCAGAGGGTATATTTATTACAAAACCACATGACATCGCAAATTACTTTAATTAATATTTTACAGGCAAAGTGGACAAGTTGATTCCAACTGATGGCTCCATGTCGTATACCCTTATAAAAGATTGCATCATGAAGGAGAGGCAATGCAGTTTCAAATTTCATCAAGTAGAAAGGGAAGAGGTAGAAAGGATGCTGTTGTCTCTTTCGGATGACAAGTCGCCTGGTACAGATAATCTAGACTCCAAATTGCTTAGAGTTACAGCTAACCAAATATCTACACCAATCTCTCATATTTTTAATAAGTGCTTGATGTATGGGGTGTGCCCAGAAGTCTGGAAAGAGTCAAAACCTATTCCACTATCTAAGGATAATAAATCTGTATTCACTGGTCCTAATAGTCGTCCTATAAACTTGCTGCCTGTGCTAAGTAAATTATTGGAAAAAATTATATCTGTACAAATCAAGGAATATTTCTCATGTAATGGTCTGATAATGGGTTTCCAGCATGCATATAAAGAAGGGCATTCTACGAGTACGGCCTTAGCACAAATGACAGATGATTGGTTAAAGAGTATGGAGGATGACAGGAAGTTAGTTTGTGCAGTGTTGCTGGATTTCAGTGCTGCTTTTGATGTAATTGATCAAGAACTGTTACTAGGAAAACTCAAATGTTATGGTTTTAAGGATGCAGCTCTATCCTGGATGGAAAGCTATCTATCCAGGAGAAGGCAAAAAGTGTTCTTTAATGGTAGCTTTTCAAATAGTAAAGATATACATTGTGGTGTTCCTCAAGGAAGCTGCCTAGGCCCACTGCTCTACTCTAGATCTTTACTAATGATTTACCTTCAATAATGAACAAAGCAAGAGTGGTCATGTATGCTGATGACTCTACAATATATAGTGCAGCATCAGAATGTAATGAGTTAACAGATGTACTGACCAGTGAACTAAGAATGGTGTCTGAGTGGGTTGATATGAACAAATTGGTGTTGAACATTTCTAAAACTAAGTGTATTGTATTTGGTTCAAGATATATGCTTGCTGATGACCCCCAATTGAATTTGTCGGTTAATAGAATACATGTAGAGCAAGTTAAAAAAACTAAACTACTAGGCGTCATGTTGGACGCAGCTTTATCATGGTCAGAACACATAGATAATATTGTTATTAAGATGGGTAAGGGAATTGCTGTTACAAGAAAATGTTCAGAGTATGTAACATCTAGCACTGTGAATCAGGTGATGCAATCCCTGGTCCTATCACACTTAGAGTACTGTCCAGTTATATGGTCATCTGCAACAAAGAAAGATATAAAAAAGCTCCAAATGGCTCAAAACAGGGCTGCCAGATTATCTCTTCATTGCTCTAATCGAATTAATATTATTAAAATGCATCATAATCTTTCATGGCTTCACGTTAAAAACAAATTACTATCTAGTCTTTTGATTTTCTTTAGGAATGTTATATTTTTCAAAAAACCACAGTACCTTTCAGTCCAATTAGTACATACTAGCAACACGCATAACCACCAAAACAGACAGGCAAATTCAGGGCAGCTAAAACAACTCAAGCCTAGAACAAATCGCCTTAAATCAGTTTTATATAGAGCTATAGCTGAATGAAACTTTTTACCAATCCATATTTCTCAGGCAAAAAGTAAATCCACCTTCAAGAAAAAAATAAAAGAACATCTAATGTGATAGACCATATTACTGGACAGGAAATAGAAAGTAACAACTGAATGGTAAATGTGTTTCCTGTCAGGTATTTTAATTATCTGTATTGTCTACTTGTTGAATGTTTGTGAAGTCTTGATTGTGGTTGTTTGTAATGTCTTGTTAATTGGTGTTGGACCCCAGGAAGATTAGCTAGCGTTATGGCGTTAGCTAATGGGGATCCTAATAAAAAATTACAAAATTGTTGTGTTTCTCTGATACAAAACAAGCTGTAGAAAACAGTATGAGTTCACACATCTGATATTAGGCTCATCAGGTATACCTTCAGATAAATCAATGATTACTATTTTTGTGTCTTTGTTAAGATAACACATGCGTAAGGTCTTCTTAAAATACTATTTTGTCCAATAATTGATTGGTTTCCCAATTCTTAACACATGTGAATTATCCTTATATATACATTCATCATTTATAGTAATACCTTGACCAATATCCCCTACACCATCAGCGTTGGGGTATTGTTCTGCCTCGCTCCCCAGCTGCAGCCCATTAGAGGGGGAATGAATTAATAAAATAGAGACAGATAGTAGAGATGGAGTGATAGTGGAGGGAGGAGAGGAGGGATAGATGGTGAGAACACGTGAGAAAAAGGCAGGAGAAAGGAGGACAGTGGGGGGAGAAAAGGGAAGAGGGAGGAAAAGAGCAAACTGACAGCCCACTCACACACACCAGGGTCCCAGTAAGCGAGGGGCCATGCCGTCTCAGTATCAGCACTGGGCCACATGGTGCTGGGAGACCTCATTAACAGGTATAGCTCTTGGGCATACAGAGAAGGTGTTAATAAATGCACACTAAACAGAGGAGACTCTTCAGCACTAACCCACCTGTGTCTGTGTGTCAGTACTGATTCCCTCCACAGAAGTCTGATATCTAGGCCTAGCCAATGTATTACCTGCAAATAACTCAAATCCGTACAAATGTTAGATTAGTTAAGATTTCTAACATAAATGGTTTGCTTTTATGGGGATATTAATGAAACAAACAATAACTATTTCTTAGTACTGGGTACATTAGCATCATCCCCTACTGGAGCCAGTCAGTGATCCAGCAGCCTGTCAACTCCTCTCCCAGCCAGCACATTGTCCTGAGACAGACTGAGACCGAGCTTGGAGTGGACAGGGTTTTTCTGGCCGCCCAGCAGGGTCTGTTCCCTGATGTACAGCCATGTCGCAGCAGCGATGGCCACGCTGCCTGAGCCTCCCTCCCTCACTCCCTCCCTCCATGTAGCACAGGAAGAGAAGAGCCCAAGAGCTGGTCTGGCTTCCTGTGGAGCCACGGCGGTAATGGCAACCAGGCACCCAACACAGTAAGAGGCCTGCCTGCCAGTGCAGAGGAAGTACCAGCGCCACCCGTAACCCGATCACTGCCCACAGCTGTCCAAACACCAGGGGGAGAAAGGGAGCGAGAGAGACAGAGAAAGAGGGAGGGAGGGAGGGAGGAAGGGGTGAGGGTTGAGGGAGGGGGCCCCTGGGGGCCTGGAGCAGGCTGGCGTGCCCCACAGTGAGGGGTACATTCTTTCAGCTCCTCTCTGTTCTCTCCCACCCCCTCTCCCCTGGCACTCTCACCCCTCGTCCTCCTCCTCCTCCTCATGCCAAAGTCTGCTCCAGGAGATGGGCCAATCAGGGGGGCATCTGGGAGCTGGGGTTGGGTATGGTGGAACACAGTGTGTGTATATGTGTGTGAGCCTGTGCTCATGTGTGTTTATCCATTTCTGATTGCGGGGGGCTCTGCTCTAATCTGGCCTCTGTAGATTGTGCGGGTACGTGTGTGTGCCCATGTGAGCGAGGTTGTGTCTGTGTGTGTGTGTTTATCCCTCTGTGTTTGTGGGGAGCTGAGCTCTAATCTGGCTCCTGTATGCCTGTGTCAGTGTGTGCTCTCTGCTCCGTCTCCTGGGGATGGTGACAGTAAAGTCTCTTTAATCCCTGCCAGCCCCGGCTCCACAACACACCTCCCACAGCATGCTAATAAGGCTCTAAACACACATCCACACATGCACACACATCTCAAATCCACATCCACGCACCAGCCAGGGGAGTGCTGCCTGTCACACCTGAGCTAATCCATAAGTACCTCACAGTGGGAGAGTGGGTATTTTTCACCTGCTCTGGTACTACGAGGGAAATGAGGGGACAAACACTTTCAGGCCTCCAGGGTCAGGGTGCCCTCCGCCACCCTACTTCAACACCTACAAAGGTAGTGCTTGATGAAAATAACCCCACACCATCAAAGACATCCTTCCCCTCTATGATCATGTGCTTCACTGTCTGCCACAGTCTGCCTGCTTCCCAAAGTTATACAGGGTTACTTGGGTAATAGCCGTACACTGGGACAGCTTCCCGACCATGGCGGTATAGATATCCTGATAGTCTGCGGTCTCAGCCATGTGGATAGGGCCTGGGCCTGCCACACTACACTGGCTCATACCCAGTATCACCACAGTACAGGAGACACACACACACTCCAAATACATTAGAGAGGCCTATCACAAAAAGACAGAGATCTCTCCTTCTCATCCTTTCTCTCTGCTCCTCTTTCTTCTCTTCCCCCATCTCTCCATAGCCAAGCGCACTACACTTCCCTGAGACAGACAGACAGACTCAGCCCAGAGCTGAGAGAGAGCATGTTCAAATGAACAGAGCAAAAGAGATACATAAATCCTAATAACCCTCCCCCATCCTCCCTCAAAAACACAAAAAGCAGCCTGTGCTGCTTCTGGATTAAAGCAGAATGAGTTGGGGGGTACGGGGGTGGAGGAGGAGGGGGTGGACAGGAGGAGGGCTCATGAAGAAACCAAGCGGGAAGTCACATCTAAGCCCCAACACTCCTCCAAACACTCCTCCGAAGAGAGGGATTTACTCTCCCAGGGAGGTAGAGAGATGGAGGGAAGCTGGAGAAGAAGAGAGGCAGGAGTCGAAAACAGCATTGGGAGAGAGAGAGAGAGAGAGAGAGAGAGAGAGAGAGAGAGAGAGAGAGAGACAGATAAGGGACTGAGATAAAATGGATGCCATTAAAAAAAAGAAGTATGAAGCCGTGGACAACAGGAGTCATATTTGGCAGATAGTATTAACTGCTCGCCATTCTCTAGGTTGGGTTAGGGTCTTAGGAAGGTTAGACCACTTGCTTTAGGTCAATATTTATTTGAGGAAGGAATTAATCGACAGAAACTGTCTGCACTGTTACCAAGCACACATACTAGAGTGCCAGCCTTTCAACCACAGGAATGGAGCTCTAGAATGTATTAAACCAGAGGAATGGAGCTCTAGAATGTATTACACCAGAGGAATGAAGCACTAGAATGTCTTAAACCAGAGGAATTGAGCTCTAAAATGTCTTAAACCAGATGAATGGAGCTCTAGAATGTCTTAACCCAGAGGAATGGAGCTAGAATGTATTAAACCAGAGGAATGAAGCTCTAGAATGTCTTAAACCAGAGGAATGAAGCTCTAGAATGTCTTAAACCAGAGAAATGGAGCTCTAGAATGTCTTAACCCAGAGGAATGGAGCTAGAATGTATTAAAGCAGAGGAATGGAGCTCTATAATGTAATAAACCAGAGGAATGAAGCTCTAGCATGTATTAATTCAGAGCAATGGAGCTCTAGCATGTATTAAACAAGAGGAATGGAGCTCTAGCATGTATTAAACAAGAGGAATGGAGCTCTAGAATGTCTTAAACCAGAGGAATGGAGCTCTAGAATGTATTAACTCAGAGCAATGGAGCTCTAGCATGTATTAAACAAGAGGAATGGAGCTCTAGCATGTTTTAAACCAGAGGAATGGAGCTCTAGCATGTATTAAACCAGAGGAATGGTGCTCTAGAATGTATTAAACCAGAAGAATGGAGCTCTAGAATGTCTTAAACCAGAAGAATGGAGCTCTAGAATGTATTAAACCAGAGGAATGAAGCTCTAGCATGTTTTAAACCAGAGCAATGGAGCTTTAGCATGTATTAAACCAGAGGAATGGAGCTCTAGAATGTATTAAACCAGAAGAATGGATCTCTAGAATGTCTTAAACCAGAAGAATGGAGCTCTAGAATGTATTAAACCAGAGGAATGAAGCTCTAGCATGTATTAAACCAGAGGAATGGAGCTCTGGCATGTATTAAACCAGAGGAATGGAGCTCTAGAATTTTTTAAACCAGAAGAATGGAGCTCTAGAATGTCTTAAACCAGATGAATGGAGCTTTAGAATGTCTTAACCCAGAGGAATGGAGCTAGAATGTATTAAACCAGAGGAATGGAGCTCTATAATGTATTAAACCAGAGGAATGAAGCTCTAGCATGTATTAACTCAGAGCAATGGAGCTCTAGCATGTATTAAACAAGAGGAATGGAGCTCTAGAATGTATTAAACCAGAGGAATGGAGCTCTAGCATGTATTAAACCAGAGGAATGGAGCTCTAGAATGTATTAAACCAGAAGAATGGATCTCTAGAATGTCTTAAACCAGAAGAATGGAGCTCTAGAATCTATTAAACCAGAGGAATGAAGCTCTAGCATGTTTTAAACCAGAGGAATGGAGCTCTAGAATGTCTTAAAACAGAGGAATGGAGCTTTAGAATGTATTAAACCAGAAGCATGGAGCTCTAGAATGTATTAAACCAGAAGAATGGATCTCTAGAATGTCTTAAACCAGAAGAATGGAGCTCTAGAATGTATTAAACCAGAGGAATGAAGCTCTAGCATGTTTTAAACCAGAGGAATGGAGCTCTAGCATGTATTAAACCAGAGGAATGGATCTCTAGCATGCCTCCACAGTGGATGAGATCAACAGAATAGGGATGTGGGTTGAATGGCTTAAATCCACCATATTATGGAGAGACCAGGTCTGTGTGCCGCCAAATTCATGTCCTCTTCTCCTCCCCTTCCCCTTCTTCACTCAGTAGGGCTGTATGCCCACACTGGTGAGCAGCGTGTCGTCCCACCCCCCCACCCCCTCCCTCCCAGCTGGACAGAGCCTTTCCCCACAAATCAAAAGGCTCTCTTGTCAGCCCTTCGATTGGTCTGGCTGTCCTGCCGGGCAGCGTGCAGAGACAAGGAGGGGAGGGGCCACAGCAAGGCAGGGCCAACTGAGTCCAGGGCGGCCGGACAGGTCGACCCCCATTCATCCATAGGACAGGACTCTGGCACCGCCCGCATGCTTTCATCAGGATCTGAGATGCCGATACACAGACACACGCACACAATACAATCACACACCCCATGCACACGCACAAAGACACACAAGTGTGCACAAACACACACGTGCACACACAAACAAACACACACACACAACACTACACTACACACAACCTCCCCACACTACACAGCATCAACAGAAGGAGGGTTAGTATTCTAGTGGTGCTGCAGTTTTAGAATAGGCTAGAGACATGTGCATGGTTTGTTTATGAGCCGAGCTCCAGTGTCATTGTTCTGTTTTCATGGGTGAGGGCATGTGTGCGTGACAGAAGTCCCCATGCCCAGCCCACAGAGCCCCACTGACTCCAGCCTCCTCAGCAAGCCCCAGTCTCCCAATCCCAGCCCACAGAGCCCCACTGACTCCAGCCTCCTCAGCAAGCCCCAGTCTCCCAATCCCAGCCCACAGAGCCCCACTGACTCCAGCCTCCTCAGCAAGCCCCAGTCCCCTATGACATGAGCCTGTCAGTGTGTGTGCGCCTGTATGTCAATGTACAAGAGAATACTTCACACACAAAAACAAAACAAAATCTGACAAGACAATATGATGTGAGCAGCATCTGTTTGCTATGCGTCACACTCGTTGCATGTGGCTGATCTCGCTGCTGTTCCTCCCTCCAGCCTGGCCTCTGTGGATCACTGTTGTACCACTGAGCTGTGACGAAGGCTGGGTTCAACACTGACCACTGGAACTTAGTGACAAACTGGAGAGGTATTGTGGAGAGCCTGTTAACTCTAAATCAACCATTTCCCCAGGGTTTCAGCCACATTACCATTGCGGTAAAACACAGAACGACAGCACAAGACATCCTCTTTTCCTAAATTCCACCTGCACCCCAACACGCCCCCACACACACACATTCAACCCCACCATCCTCCCATTTGCCCCATGATCCTCCATAAACAAACAGTTAGCCACCAACTACCCTTCCAACCCTCCACCCCCAGGCCTGCCCCTCTCTAGCCCAAATCTTGGTTCTTTGGGGCCTGGCCATTCTGTGCTCCCGGGGCTGCTGGGAAAGTTTGGCCTGGGTGACAACTGTGTTGGGCCCCTCCCGGCCCGGTGAGGGCACCGATGTACTTCATTTGGGGCCCGGGAGTCGCTTTAATCAACCAGAAGGGCTCTGCAGCTGCTGTAAGTTAGCCCAAAAGAGTCTGCCCGTGTGCTCAACTCCCAGTAACCCTTTCAGCACTGCCTGCCTGTACCCCACGCGCTCCCTCTCCTTCTCTTTCACCCGCTCCTTCTTTTCTTGGTTCCCATTCTGTCTTTCTCCTCTGCTATTCATGTTCCCGCCTTACATTTTCCTACAGAACGTTCGCCAATGCAACATGGCCACCACACCAGACCACAAGTCTGCCAGCTACTAATAACATCAAATCTGATTCTAACCCATAACATTTTCACGGTTGGTTTATTATGGTCATTTCCCTGCTTCCTCTGTGACCAGAATGGACCACTGTATGTGATCAGACAAGAGAGATCAGTGGTAGAATGTCAGAGGTAGAGGACCCCCCCTCCCCGTTCTGACACCCACCAGGGCCACACAGCCAACTGCTGACCACTGCACCCCACTACCCATTGTTAAAATCCAGGTCAAATCACCCACTAACAAGGTTGACTGAGAGAGGAGGGACAAGGAGAAACAAGAAAGAGAGCGAAAAAGAGGTAGAGTGAGAGCAGGAGAAGTGGCAATGCTGTGCTCTGTCTTTCCTAAAATGGCGGTGTCTGTTGGCAGCGGCCTGGCACAGTTTAATTCAGCCCTTTATGACTCCCACGGCTCTTCCCAAACTGCCCAGCTGTCACTCACAGATTGGGGAGTCCATCACTTGCCCAGTCCACTTAAACATTACATGCATACACACACTACCATGCACATACATACACATGCACTACCATGCACACACACGCACACACACGTATGCACTGCACACATACGCACACAGACAGTTGCATAGGGAGCAGCCCACATTGCAGCACGTGGACCCTCGGCAGACCCCTCTTGCCACGTCGTTCCCAGCCTCAAACTCAATTAGTAAATTAGTTCCACATGACTGGGTGATAAACAGTGACTAGGGAACAGATAAACACACGCCCGACACTCCTTTAAGATCCAGCTAGCTCCTCCTCCTTGCTCGGTGTTACCCTGCTGGGTTTACACTTTCCCCCTCCACCAGGGACAAAAAGACACCAAACTCTGAGGCATTGCCTGCTACTGCACACCGTCTACTCTTTCCCTTTCTCTCCTGACACTTTTTTCTTCTGAAACTTGGTGTTGTTCATTCTTCCCAGGAACCCAATTAATTAAACGGGAGAAGGAGAGCGAGCGGCATGGAGGGAGATAAAGAGAACAAGACAAAAGGAAAAAAAAGATGCAGAAAAAGACATTAGTGTGCCCAAACCTTCTCCTCTCTGGGCTCTCTCACATTAAATAAATGAAGCGTTATGGCCTCGGCAACGCTGCTGCTAATAGGCAGACCACAGGCAGCCGGGTGTGTGTGGGGCTGTCACTGAGGTAAAATCACTGAATGGCAGGATACAATAACAGGAGGAAACTTTAAAATTATGCACTGTAAAATCTGTGTTCAACAGCTCGTCAAGTGCCATCACGTTCTACTTTTCTTCACACACAGAATCTGTCGAACACACAGAGACACTCTGCTGCACTGGCTGGAAGTAGTCTTTCATGGTCTCTGAGCATGAACACACACACAGACGCGCACACACACTAGCACACTTGCACGCACACTCACACACACAAACAGTGGCGGGGAGGGGGGTGAGGGTATTTTGACAAGGTCTCAGGATTGAACAGTTTGTGATAACAGTGGTTAAAGCACTTAAGCTGCCGTAATTAGTGGGAGCTCCGTGGTGACAGAAGATCCGCATTTATCTGGCGTTTCACAAGCCAGCGTGAGAGGGATAAACAGCAGAGACTAACAGCTCGGCAACAACACCAAGCTTTTATACTGACGAGGTTCAACACAGACACACAAGCGTACATACACTATCTCACGGACACGCATATTACAGCTCACATACGAAATACACACATATGAAGTCATTTACAAGCCAGAGCAGCAGATCTGGGTAACAGGCCTGATTTAGGTTAATTGGATTAGGTCAGAGGGGCTAACTGGTTTAGGCTATAGAGACCAAACCTTGTCTTTTAACTTGCTCTTGTTTATGCACACTATAGTGCACTACATTCTCTAAGGCTGCTAATACAACTTCAGTGCCCCTCCATTCCCCCACAATGCCTTTAACCCTGAGAGATGGAACAGACCTCTAGTATCCACAACAGAGGGGGGTGTTGGACAACCAATCGCCTGCCAAATATAAACAGCTACAGTCCAGGTCTCTTACAGATCCATACTCAATACCCACCTCCTATTCTGCAAAGGTCCCCCTGGGTGTCCCCTTTTCACCAGTCTGCCTGCCAACTCCTAAAACCTTAAACCCCTGTCTCAGCCCTCAGAATGGGAGGAGGGAGTTAAGTCTATGCAGGCCAAACCCTGATGCCCCTGGGTGCACAATGCTGAGAGCTGGAGCTACGTAGAGGGAGGGAGGGAGGGATGAGGGCAGGAGAGTGGGGACAGGGAAGAGTGAAAGACTAGAGGTTGTGTGTCTCTGCTTTGAGACAGTCCTAGGCCATTGACCAAACATTCACCTCACCCTGAGTCATTACTCTCTAATCAAGAGCAGAGCTTGTAATTCTACAAAAGCATTCAATTGAAACACTTCTATCTTGTAAACAATGGAAACGATTATTATGCTAATAACGATGGTCTGCTGAGGACACACAACGCAAGATCAGGATTCTGAATATTCTTGTTTCTGCGGCAACAACATAAATTCATTAATCAAGTCCTTCAACTTGTTCTTTTTCCGACAAGGGGTTATTTTTGCAAAATCCTTTACTAATGATGTGCTACAGCTCACCTCTAATCACAAAATCACTAGAGGGCAGAGGCGCGAGACAGTTCTGTGTGTGGAATGTAGATGTGATCAGAGGGGAACAGACACACACCCCCACCCAGCCCAATCAGCACCCATCCTGGCCATGTTGAGCCAGGGGCTTCATTAGCAGGTAAACGTCCTAATCGTCACATTAGAGCCGAGAATGAGAGGCCAACTGAGAAGGAGAAGGAAGCGAGTGAGAGGAGGGAGGAAGAGGGGAGAGCAGAGGCCATTAGTGTTTCAGCACCTCGTCAGCAGTGCTCCGTAGAGGTGAGGAGACCAGACTCTCAAAATGGGAAAAAGACCCCCACCACATCTCTTCCCACTCACCACAGCTGTCATTGCCCCTCATCACGCCACCCTACATCTCTATCACCTAGGCATCACTCCTGTCCCGCTAGTTCATTTCCTGCCTCCTCTAACACTGCCCCTACAGGCCACTGCCCACAGACAGACACAGCAGATAAATCCACATTACATTAATGAACAGCATCCATCATCATGCATCTGGCCAAAACATACTGGGCTCATAAACACAACACAAACAGCCTAAAAATTACAAATACCCCCATTCTACCCATAAGCCAGTGCTGTTGGAATCCCGGCCCGCATCCCCACCCCCTTCCCACAACCCCCTGCTGCTGTAATTAGAGGTGTCCTTGACTGTAAGATGAACAGCTTTCCACACTCATGGACCCTTCCACTTCAACAGCTCTGCTCCAATGACCACCCATTGTTTCCACACACACATGCACGCACGCACACACACCAGGGTCAATTGTAAGGTATAGTTTTGGCGCCCACAGATGAGCTCTGTCCAGGTCTGATTGGGGGTGCTAATGCCTGGGTGAGTGTGTTAGGAGGACACACTGGTATCTAACAACTGGTATTATTAGCTTTTCTATGTGTGACTGTGGCTGTGTATGAGCACATCCAGGCTAACGTGATAAATGTAACAACTCCTTCACAATCACACCTAAACACTGTCACTTTCTCTTTGTCTTACTTTAGTATCTTGCATCGGTATTAGTTGGCCAATACCAAACCCTGCTCTGTCAATAAAGCCAACATACAACAATTTGGCCAAGTATATCATACATACAGCACTGTCACTGGCTCAACCTGTGACCCATTTGAACCAGTGTTTGCTCTCCTGTCTGTCTGTTCTTTTCTTTTTGTGGACAGAAAGTGTGTGATCCAGCTTGTCCATCTTGATCCTACCTGTCTGTGCTGTGCTCTCAGCCCTGCTCAGTGCGTGTTCTGTCCAGGTGCTGGGACTGCTGTGTTCCCCGGACCGGGACTCCGAGAGCCCCTGGCTCCCCTCTGCCATGCATTAACGAGCAGTGCACACGCAGGCCATATCGATCCAGGGCGGGGGCGGGCAGGCGCTCTGCTCCCCGTTAGCCAGCCACACAGGACCAAGGCCTCAGGGCATGAGCCCCAGCGCCTTCAATCAAACCCTCCATCCCTCTCTCTCTCATCTGCATACAAGCCCTCTGAGCCTGGCCCCCACACACATACTAAAGAGAAGAGCAGCCTCCTTCTCACACAGAAAATAACACTTAACCCTGTAGCTTCAGAGTGCCTTCACGGTCCACCAGGGTTGACACTACCTCTAATGACAGAGGCAGGCCTTAAATTTAAAGGAGCCCTAGTTTTTGTTAAATGTGTTGTTGAGCGGCCCACTCAATCCAGCCCTGTGCCCTCCAGAGATGGAAGCAGCTCTCTATTTTCTCTCTCTCTCTCTCTCTCTCTCTCTCTCTCTCTCTCTCTCTCTCTCTCTCTCTCTCTCTCTCATCAGATTAATTACAGCAGGAGTGCTCTTAACATCTGGTCGAGTGTCAGGCCTATCGGGGAGCGTGCTCCGTCGCCTCTCAGAGGGGCCAAAGTGTGGGATAAAATAAGAACAGTGGCAGGCGTCTGGAACAGCGTGTCTGTGTGACATGGGCAGGATGAGAGTCTAGAACAGTGGTTCCCAAACTGTGGGGTGCGCGGGTCGGCAGGGGAGGCTCAAGGTAATAGTAGAATGTACAAGGTGCAATTTTTTAATTGGGTAGTGCATCACCAGTTCCTCTTGTCATGTCAGTCATTGCATACCTTAGAGAGCTATTTATAACTAGTCAGAAATGTCCAGAAAGTATTTTTATTTTGTTATTTTGGGGGTGGGCTGAATGATGTGTTCCCTCTGGAGCCGTGTGGGAGTGAGAGGCTAGTGTACAGTGTACACAGTACAGTCAGTGTCCTGTATGTGTAAGATATGAAGAATGTATGTGTGTGAGAGAAGGTGCCTTGTTTGCCCACGTTAGTGTGTGTATTTGTGTTATGACATCCTGCATTTATGAGTTAGAAGGCTCCGGACCTCCCCCCCGTTGTCTGTAGGGTTGTGGGGGGGGGTGTAGTGAGCTGCAGGAATACAGGGTGAGAAGAGAGCGGAAGTTAGGGCGTGGGCTGCCAGCTTTATGTTTTCTGTAATTAAAACAGCATTAGGCTATTTATTTCCTCTCCCCGTGCGGAGCTGATTGGGCATGAGGGAATGTGGGACTCGCAAAGCAGAGAAGAAGCACAATTACACGCCATCAGCAGACAACATTAACTCGCTAATAGGAACACGGCAATAAAACTTTATTATTATGAGAGAAGATTATTGCAGGGTCTAAGCTAACATTTATAATACTCAGCGATGAGCATCGTGTGGGGCGGAAAGACAAAGGGGGAAGGCTCGAGGAGGGGGCAATAGGAGGTCTAGCGCTCAGCCCCATAGAGAGAGATCTCGCTTGCATTAGCCCTGTCTTTCTCAGGACCTCCGTTATCCTCAGCTCTGATGCGTTGCAGTGGGCAGGACTGACCTTAGCCCGACCCTCCAGGGCTGTCACACTACTGGCACAGGAAGAGGGGGTGAACCCCCCCATCTACCTGAGAAAAAGAAGGGTAATGCTTTATTGTCTTAGTTGTGGCCTCAGTGAGCTATCTGAAATAGCTTAAGACTCAATGAAAACACAGACTCATTAAAAGTCATGATTACTGAAGTCAATATTAGTTCAACCTGAACAGATCAGGTCAAACTGAACTAATATCAGCGACAAACTAAAAATACCAACATATAACACCAACACAATTCCAGAGTGCAGAGGAAGGTGAGGGAATAAATTGTGGAAGGAAGTGAGTTCGCATGAGTAAGCAAGAGAGAAGGAGGGGGGTAGGTTCAACATGTAGAGAAATAGTGGTAGTTGCTAGGTCCTTCATCCTCTGCCCTGGGCTGAGGAGAGGGAGAGGGAGAGGGAGAGGGAGAGGGAGAGGGAGAGAGAGAGAGAGAGAGAGAGAGAGAGAGAGAGAGAGAGAGAGAGAGAGAGAGAGAGAGAGAGAGAGAGAAATAGAGAGAGCGGCCTCCCCTTTTAGCATTCAGTTCACGTCGGGAGGATAAATTATTCACGCCCGTGGAGACGGCCGCCACATGGTGTAATGAGAAGGACATGCATTGATACCAAATATTGCTGTTGGGAAACTATTGATCGGAAAGCTATTTGTCCAAAGTTTAGTGTGGAAGCGAAGGCTGTCAGCGTGTTTTAATGTGACTGATGGACCAACCGCCAGACCCCTCCCACTCAGTCCCTCTCTCCCTCTCTTTTCTCTCCTGCCAAATCCCCTCAGTCTCACAGAGAAAAATGTATATTTATTTGTTCAAGAGGGTTGAGCAAATAAATATTAAATGTTTAAACCAGACAATGTTGTAAACATGTTGCGAGGAGAGCAGTGATTGAAGACACTTTGACACCTCATCTTTAACCCTTGAGATCTCATGTTCAAGATTATCAGGGCTGGATAGAGTAGTCTGAAACCCCTCCACGACTCTGATCCACACTAAACTGGACTAAACCTATAGTAGCACTGACGATATATTACACCACTGTTCACATCAGTGATCTAGACATGTCTGTTCAGCCTGCTCTCTGTCTCACACACAGTGTCTCGGGCTGGGAGATCATTTTCACATTTCCTGCAGTTGTACCATCATGCTTGAATCACCCTGTGCTTAGATTGGCATGTATAAGAGGAAGTCTGTGAGTCCAGTGCGTCTATGAGGCTCTTTAGAGGGGGTTTATGGTTCCTCCATGGTGCACCTATTAGGGAAAATTGGAAATAATACTGCCCAGAGCCAACACATATTTGTATGCACACATGCACGCAAACACACACACACACACACACAGTAACACAAACTGATTTAACTCCCTTGCCATGGCTTTACTTCTGCTAGTTGGCAGATTTGCTGTGGACCACGCATCGTCATAGCTTGACTTAAAACAGAGGACTGCAAGAACTCACAGACAGAAAAAGGAACACTCCCATGCCCCCTAGACTTCTAACTGCCCTCTCTGTTCTCTCCATAGTTACCCCCCACATAAATCCCCTGCACCCCCTAATTCCCCTCTCCTCACCTCCCCTGTCTCTCCTGTCTCCTGCAGCAGTAATAGATGAAGATACTCCTGTTTGGGAGGGTGCAGGGGAAATCACTGGCTGTCGGGGTTCTAGCTGAAGGGAGAGGATACATCCAGGAAACTACATATAGCTGTAAAACGACACATCGCTCAGTAAAGAGTTCTGCTGGTAAACCTAGCGTAACCACTCAAACACATACTCTGTTTCGAACTAACCCGGAAGACATTCCGGCACAGTCTACTCTAAGTCTCTACACATGACCTTATGCACTGCAATGTAGTCAGCCACAGCTGGTGTGTGTGACGGCCCAGGCAGGGAGCAGAATTTGTGCTCTCAGATCTCAGCTCAGTCAGGAGATGCTAATGACCCTGCACTTACCGCCAGCGACACCTTTCCCCTCCCGAACCCTCTCAGCCGTCCCAGCCCCAGACAGCACTGCTATTACTGCCTCACTATGCACTAGGCCTGCCGAACACGGCACTACAATTACAATATCAGGGATACGCACAGGTCTGCTGAAGTAAAGGGGAGAGGGAACGAAATAAAATACTGATCCGACATGCAGTCTAGAGACTAAAATAGATGTGAACTATGACAACTGTGTAAGATCATAACTGTACTAACCCAGTATGGAGCTCTGAGCGCAGACAACCTCTAAACTCAACTCTCAAACACCATGGTAAGAAATCATTCTGTTATAAGAGAAAAAACACCCTCAAACTAAGTCACACAGACAGCCCTAACACCCACAGCTTCATGCCCCGCAATATGCATCACACACACACCCACACACACAGCATCTCCACTGGTGCAGGTCTCTAATGAAACCCCAGTTGTGACGGTATGGATGCGTCGCTTGCTCCGACGGGATAATTACTCCACTCCCTGGCAGCTGAGTTTGGCAGATGTATGGGAGGCAGCACGCGGCGCCGAGCGCACCATAACGAGCACCGGGGAGCGGAGGTGGGATTCGGCAGGACCCCGCCATCCGCCATTAACAGGTTGGCACCGTCACAAATGAGTGTTTTTCACGAGAGCCCGGGAAGGCTGTGAAATTCCAATGAATTCTTGAGCTATGTCGCAACACAGTGTTGGGAGAGAAAGAGAGAGAGATGAAAAGGAGACGAGAGAAAGAAAACCAAAACTAGAGAGGAAACAGAGGAAGGTGAAGGGGGAAAGGTTCACGCCGCCATGGCCGGATTTGTCACCTCTCTCAGCACAGGGAGCCCAGAGCAGTGCACTCTGGGAAATGACAATCAGAATGCATTGATTTTCGGTGGGGAGAAGAAAGCATTTGAAGACAAAAAAAAGACTTGAAAAACAGTCATGTCTGAGAATTAGGGAGGAGATTGTAGGAGACCTTTTTATTATTATAGGGAGCAGAATCGAGAGAACACCATTGTACACAGCTGTTTGAGAGGGAGAAGATAAGAACGGAATACTATTGTTTCAGCATTTCTCTCTTCTTTTCATTTCAGTCTCTTCCTGTCATCTTACTTTGTAATCAGGAAAACACTGCCAAGATCAACCTTCCACACCTCACTGCTAAAACCACTCAGTGTGTGTGTGTGTACAGAACATGCATGGGTGTATCCAATGTCTTCATACGCTGTGTACTACAACCTGCCTTACTACCCTGCCACTGACGGCACAGCAACATTAGGTCAGTGAAATGCAGTGTGTCTAGTCCATATCCACCCAGAGCTGTATTCTGTATGCATGATCCTGTTTTGATCTGCTTCCATTTTCCACCACCCTCCACATCAGCAGCAGCTGCATCATTTAATGGTCATTTGTAAACGCTGTCAACAGCAATCAGTGATCACTAATCACTAATGAACCAACACTGCGTCTTATTACAGCCTGAATCACAACCATGAATCAGTGCCCTACTCACTACAAACAAAAGAATGGGTGCCTCACTCTCCCATATGCGTGCACTTCTCCCTGTCTCTCCATCCCTCTCACTCTCTGATGCTAAACGATTTCAAGGTGACCCTGGCTGAATTGAGGCGAGTGTTTTCCTCGCGCTGCTCCAGTCTGGTCCCAGTAATTAACACCAGCGCCTAATGAAGTCCAGCTGCTCACCGCGCATGCCAAAAACCGGAAGAGCCCCTGTCAGGCAGCTATCACTCTACTCACACCCCCACCCCTCTCCTCTCTCTATCCTCCCATCCCTGTGTCTGTCCCTTATCCCTCTCTCCATCAACCCCCTGTCCTCAACCTCTCCCTGGCTTTGGAAGGTCAGCCTCCCCCTGTCAGTGGCCTCCCCCCGTCAGTGGCCTAGTGGACATCTCTGCCCTCCCTCTACTTCTTCACCATCAAAAACACTGCTCATGCAGTCCTCCACTACTTTCCACCTCTTCTCCCTCACTCCCTCTCACTGCCAAATTCCCTTCATTCCCCACCGTCCAACTGATCCCTCTTCATCTCCCTCTTTCCATCTCTCCCTCTATCTTCCTGCCAACTCCCACTTCTCTCTCTCCATCTCTCCATTGCCCTAATAATCTCTTTCACCCTCTTTCCATCCTCCCTGCCTCTGTCTGTTTTTACTCCAGTTAGACCAATTAAAGCATAATGTAACCACAAAGTTGCCACACCTTCATTTGAATTCATGGGGTGTAATAATATACAGTAAAATAAAAACGTTTGTAACAAATATTTTCCCTAAAAAGTGAAAACCCAGAAAACCCATGGTAGCTTGAGTCTTAAAATCAAATCAGGTTGCCAGCTGTACCTTTTCCCTCCTGTTGCATCCCAACTCTCCTCTCCTATTTAACTGTGTGATGCTCACTAAAACCCTGTATCAAAGCTGCATGTATCGGTCAGCCTGAGCCACGCTTTGCATCCTGGGAGTGGGGCTTTGAACACAGAGGACGAGCACCTGCCTCTCCCACCCAGACATAAACACACACATACACGTGCAAAGACACACAAGCGCACACAAACACAGAGGCACATACGGAGAAGCTAATAGCAAGCGGGGGGCCTGTGCTGTGCCGCGCTGGGATCTCCACCCCCGGCCCTCAGCAGCTAAAAAGAAGGGGGCGTTTGGGAAACCTTCCCCCAATCATCTCTAGCTGACATTCTGCTTGATCTGGAGAGAGATGAGCTGTGACATCCTCTCATGCCTCCCACCTGGAGCCCCGCTGACGTATCAGACTCAAATCACCTCCGACAGACAGGAGACGCTAATTAGCGCAGAGGAGTTAGAAACTTAGCATTTTACCTGACATCATCAGAAAGACTGATCTAAAACCCAATCTGCACATCTTCCATTCTAAATGAACTATGAGATAGCAGGTCATTAGGAGCCTTAACAGAGACCCTTGGAGAACCCTGGAGGTCAAAGATCAACAGATTTATTCTCTGTTAATTAACTCTATTACACTCCTCCCCGTCCATGACTACCTCATCCCTTCCTCCTCCCTCCATCTCTCCTCCCTCCATCTCTCTTCCCTCCATCTCTCCTCCCTCCATCTCTCCTCCCTCCATCTCTCCTCCCTCCATCTCTCCATCTCTCTTCCCTCCATCTCTCCTCCCTCCATCTCTCTTCCCTCCATCTCTCTTCCCTCCATCTCTCCTCCCTCCATCTCTCTTCCCTCCATCTCTCCTCCCTCCATCTCTCCTCCCTCCATCTCTCTTCCCTCCATCTCTCCTCCCTCCATCTCTCCTCCCTCCATCTCTCTTCCCTCCATCTCTCTTCCCTCCATCTCTCTTCCCTCCATCTCTCCTATGCACTCTGTCCTCCGCTGTGAGCTCACACACAGGTCAGTGTGATTTATTATGGTGTGTGATGCTCTGCTCCCCTGCATCCTCACCACACCCCCCGCACCGCCTCTCACCAGCTGCGACAGATGCCGCCGTCACTCGAGAAAATAAATTCAGAATACTTAACGAATTAAGCAAGGAGCTAATTGTGGCTGGCCCGTGTTTATCATGCGCAGAAAGGCAAGCGGCTTGTTTGTCTTTTAACAATTACCAGACAAAGCAGGGAGAGGAGGCAGGGAGGGGGAGGAGGGGGTTTAATTGTCCCATTCTCCCCAGCAGCTGGCTCAGCCACACCTGGGCGGGTGTGAGAGCCGGGCGGGGCGAGGGGGGAGAGAAGGGCAGGTGCACCTCTGACATCACTAAAACAAGCACAGGCCTGACTTAAGGTATGAGACGCAAATACACTCTTTACTACTGTATAACACAGATATCAAGGGCTGGCATTAGTGGTTGTAAACACAAATTACATTTACCTTTCTATAAAACACATACGGAAAAATGGATTACATGTAGCCCCTCTTAATTTTTCATCATTATTCTCATGCACACCCCCACCCCACACACACACACTAGTGTGCCAATTTTCCATTCTGTTCCCACACGTTTTGGAGGAGCTCCCCCTGAGCAGTTCTCTTATAGATCTCCAAACAGCTTGTAATTACTTTTAATAGACAGCATAAGAAGCAAATCAAGCGCAAACGTGGAAAAATGAGCTCTCAGGGGGATCAAGCAGCACTCAGCCTTGCAAACAAACACTTCACCAACATCTGAGCAATTTCTCCTCTTGCTTTTTTAAAAACTTTCAAACATGTCATTCTCAGTAGGGGTAACTAGAGGAACACAGAAGAGAGCGGCAGAGAAAGAGAGGGAGAAAGAAAGGGAGAAAGTGAGGGAGAAAGATAGAATGACAGGAATACAATGGGCGTAAAGTAGTTACTGTTATTGGGTTAGTTGCTACCTAGATTCTGTGGGAGGCTCTCTGACTCATAAGCACTTCAGTCTGGCTGGCAGCCTATGACCATGTGCACACCTGTGTTCCTGTGCATGTGTGCATGTAAACATTGCAACAACATTACTTAATGTTGTCTGTATGATGAGAGGTCAGCTGACATTCTGCTAAACAATCGACTCCCCTCATATCCAATCACAATGAAGCAGTCAAGAAGGTCCTTAAAGGAGAAATACCAAATATACATGCCCTCCTCTCTCCCTTCATCATCCATCCCCCTCCCTTCATCCTCCCCCACTCCATGATACCCTCCCTCCCTCCTTCCATGATACCCTTCCTCCCTGCTTCCATGATACCCTCCCTCCCTCAATCCTTCCATGATACCCTTCCTCCCTGCTTCCATGATACCCTCCCTCCCGCCATGATACCCTCCCTCCCTCAATCCTTCCATGATACCCTTCCTCCCTGCTTCCATGATACCCTCCCTCCCTCCATGATACCCTCCCTCCATGATACCCTCCCTCCCTCAATCCTTCCATGATACCCTTCCTCCCTCCTTCCATGATACCCTCCCTCCCTCCTTCCATGATACCCTCCCTCCCTGCTTCCATGATACCCTTCCTCCCTCCTTCCATGATACCCTCCCTCCCTCCTTCCATGATACCCTTCCTCCCTGCTTCCATGATACCCACCCTCCCTCCCTCCCTGATACCCTCTCTCCCCTCCATCCTCCCTCCTTCCCACCCCTCTGGTGTTCTGGCTGGCTGGCTCCAGGTGGTGAGGGATATGCATGAGGGGCCTGTCATCTGTTCCCATGTTCATAGCATCACCACAGTGTGTTACTGTGTGTTCAGTGGAGACCAGTAGACAACCAACATCCTCCAACACACCTCATTAACACTATCATGTTCTACAGTCAAGGGAAGGGAAGATATAGAGGCATATTTGAGATGGAGACTATTATAATGAGGATCATGGATGATACAATAATTATTTAACCTTACTCATGAGCAATGGTGTAATGAGCTTGGACTGATTGCAGAGAGCGGCTTTCATCTGTCAAAAACACTGCCCTATGGCTATCAGACGGCACACGGCGCACACACACACTCATGCGCGCAGTGGAGTGAGCCATCATCCACATTATCCACATCCATGGACTCCTAAAGCTTCTTGTGTGCTGCCTCATTAAGTCTTCAGTGACACAGAGCCCACACCAGGTCTCTCTCACCAGTCTCTCTCCCTCGCTCTCTCTTCACCTCACACACACACCGACACACACACACTAGGATATTGCTCAAGCACTGCCCAACTGCAGCACAGACAGACATCACTAGAGGCAGATAGCTAGGTTGTCACAGGAAGAGAACAGAGTACAGGTCTGGCCTCAGTATAAACGGTTGGTCTCATGATGTCTCTACAGGATAGATAGTACCTTAAACATCACTCATACATTTAGGCTAACATATGACTTAAAGTTCAAGACAGCAGGACTATAGTTGGGAGCATGGCCCTGATAGTAGGGGCTGATTTACCAGTGAGAGGTCAGGTCTGAGCCAGAGGAGGAGAGGAGTAGTAACATGACTACACTACTGTATTGTGAGATCGCTTCTGGGTTAAAGGGATCAGCCGGGATGCCTTTTCGCCACTCTGCTCATCTGGGTTCATGCTCAGGGCGCTAGCTCGCTAAGTTCATTGAAATGAATAAGTGAGAATCATGAATGAGATGCATCATTAGCTAGGCTCCCCCGAGGGCCCTTAGATTCAGGTGATTGGCTGTACCCTGGGCCTGGCTGAGAGGGAGAGGTTCATCATGCATACACAGCCATCGTCAGGGGTGGGGGGTGGACCTTTATGTTATATAAGAGGGTTTGCGTTGAGAGTGGGGCTACAGCTCCTCTTTACACGGTTGCAGTGCCAATTAAGCATTCTGCTGCTATTTTTATTTGGAGTATATTACAATATTATCCATTGTGTGCATCATGCAGTGTCCTGTCCTGTAGCCCTATTTAGCCATATGGGCCAGTCCCCCTCCCCACTCTTTCCCAGTGCTCAACAGGCAGTGAGGCAGGTCTCCATTCACACAGCTTGGTATGGAGAGAGAAGGGAGACAAACCTTGCAGCTGGGCAGGTTCTCCTGCAGGCCGTCCGACAGGCAAGGTGGGTGGAAAGAGAAGGCAGGGTGACAGTTAGTCAGTAGGTCCATGATTAGATGGGGGTTAGGGGGTTCATACATGGGGGGTTATGGTGGGGCAGCAGCTACCATACCATGCACCTGATAGTCTCTCTTTATCCAGACCTGGACTGATGCTCATCCTTCAATAACAAACCAACTCCCTGTACTCTGTCATCACAAGACCAAGATTATGTCCACCAGGAAATAAATATGATGGAAATACCAATGAACAAACTGAGTCATAAGACTAAAGTGCTCAACTGACGGGGTTGTATACCCAGACTTAGTTTAGGCCGTGCTGAGGGGAGAAACAGTCTGACTCCAGTAGATGCTTTAACAGATGTATCTACTACACTGCTCTATTCCACGGGTACAGTTACTGGAGTGGGGAAGAGAGAGATACCCAGCCTTGAGATGGAAGGAGGGGGAGAGAGGAAGGAGGGGGGTAGAAGGAGAGAGAAAGAAAGAGGTGGAGAGAGAGAGGTGGGGGGTGGAGCGAGAGCGAGGTGGAGAGAGAGAGAGAGAGGGCTGAATGGGGGGAGAGAGAGCACAGCTCAATCTACTAATAAAAGCAGATGAAAGTGAGGTTAAACACAATATGCTAATTGAACTGTGTTGGCTGATTAAGGGCGATTGAGAGGAGAGTGGGCGTGCTGTGAGTTCTGGGCGCCGGTGATTAGCGAGGCATTAGTGTCTGCATGCTTTTCCTCAGGACGTGTTGGAGAGCAGAGCCGCGTGTGTCGGTGTGTGTGTGTGAGTGAGTGAGTGAGTGAGTGAGTGAGTGAGTGAGTGAGTGAGTGAGTGAGTGAGTGAGTGAGTGAGAGAGAGAGAGAGAGAGAGAGAGAGAGAGAGAGAGAGAGATAGAGAGCGAGAGTGTAATGTCATTTTTATTGTTTATTTCACTTTTGTATATTATCTACTTCACTTGCTTTGGCAATGTTAACATATGTTTCCCATGCCAATAAAGCCCCTTGAATTGAAATGAGAGAGAGAGAGAGAGAGAGAGAGAGAGAGAGAGAGAGAGAGAGAGAGAGAGAGAGAGAGAGAGAGAGAGAGAGAGAGAGAGAGAGAGAAGGGGTGAGGTAATGCGTGTGCACGTGAGGTCAAATGAGTAAGCTCCTCAGTTCTCCCATCTCAGCCTGTCCTGAAGTGTGTAAGCCCACACACACTCAGAGCAGCACATGCATCCACACGCACAAAATGGTGCTTGCATATTCTGGACAAATACCAGTAGTAGTAGTACCGCACAAATATTTATATCAGCTACCATGAGTATTTTTAGAAGAGAAAGGTTCAAAAAGAGCTGGGTATCGACAACCACAATCTGTGTCTCTTTACTTTGTTTATTGCTGTAGGTTGGGTTGCTAAGGCATTCTATGCCTGCTTAGAATTCCCTTTTCTGTATTTTCTCTCTCCCTCACTTCTCTCCTCTCTTTGTGTGTTGGTGCCTCTCAGGAGGACCACACTGGCATTTTTTTTTCGCAGGCTTTATTGTTTTCGACTGTGCAGCTGCAAACCATGAAGGAGCCCCCTGCAGGTGTGAGTGGTAAGGCTGTCCCCCCCTTCCCCTCTTCCCTCTGCCTCCCCCCTCTGTCCCTCCCCCCTGACTCTCCCACCCCTGTCAGCAGGGGGGGCCGACGTGCAGGGCCAGTTGCACCACTGAGCCCTGCCAAACCAGAGCTAAAATTACGCTCTGAATGCATAGAGCACTGTGATTAACCACACAGGTGGGATCCCCAGCCTAGGGCCCTGGGGGGTGGCCCCACTGTGGTGCACAGCACCCCCCCAACCTCACACCCCGCTACGGCACGGCTAGCCTATAAATAGGGAAGATGCAGAACCACTGAACTGTATCCAGTTTCTTAGAACAGTTCTTCCATCCCTATTCCCCTGTTACTATGAGGAAAACAAGATGGCGTCGACACCGCTGTGAGAGCTTTTGTCTCAAATGTGAAGGCTTTACCACATAATACACATCAGTGTAAGACTTATGTCATAACAAAAATAATGTGAATAAGGCCTTTTATGATTTATCTCAATAGTAATTTTGTCAAGGCTAATTAATAGTTTGTCTTTAGGCCAACAATACCACTCAGCTGAGACACTGAAAAAGCAGCCATTGCTAATCACTCCACACACTTTTTCAAATATTAGTTTCAATTGTTCCCTACTCACCTCAGCCTTCCTAATGTATTGTCTCCTTGGTATCCAACCTGGACTCAGGGTTATACGTAACATAGTAAATTAAAATCCGGAACGCTCAAATTAGTATGATATGTTACGTTTGGTATGGTATGTATTAATTTGTGGATGTCCATCATCCATTTCGTTTGATATGTTACAAATTACAATTCGTATGATATGTTATGAGTTACAATTCATACGATATGTTACGAATTGCAATTTGTTGTGGCTAATGTTAGCTATGTTGCTAGGTAACCAATGCTAATGTTAACTAGGTGTCTAAAGTTAGCTAGGCTAGAGGTTAGGGTTTAAGGGTTAGGGTTAAGGTTAGGTTAAAGGGTTAACATTAGGGGAAGGGTTAGCTAACATGCTAAGTAGTTGCAAATGAGCTAAAAAGTAGTAAGTAGTTACAGCATTTCTAGAGATTCAAACATGCAAGCTTTGGGTTGCTAGACGTTTGTGTTACACACCCACCCACACGCCCTGACCAACCACCCTCCTTTTGTTTTTGACTTAAGTAACCTTCTGTCTTACGTGGCCATATCAAACATAACATGTCATACTTATTTATATAGTCCCATATTTTAATTTACTATGTTACGTCTAGTTTATGAGACCAGCCTGTGATATCCCTCCATCTGGGAAAAGGAAATGAAAATGATCTGGCCCTCTGACACTCTCTCTCCCTGGGAAATGAGAGGCTCTGGTCCGCCACTCCTATTGTTCAGCATGTGGCCCTGGAAGGGGTGGACTATTATTATTGTGATTATTTCCATCTTTGCGCAGGCACGCAGGCATGGGGATCAGTCACAGCCCACACGGCAGGCATGGCGCAGGGCTTTACAACACAATAGCAGAACACTGGGGTGTCTCTACAGGCAGGTTATCACCCCGGGCCAAAATGGCTTCTCTCTCTCTCTCCTCTTCTCTGTGTGAGAAATGGGATTTAGTGTGGTTGGCTGTTTAACTATGGCAGTGTGTAGACAATTATCATGGGTGGAGAGTGTACACAAATGTAGTGGTTGGTGGGTGTTAGCATGGACATGTGTATACTTATCGAAAAAGTATAAACAGATGTTGTAAAATGTATTACTTGCTTTCAAGGAACCCATCAAGTTATTTAGTCCTATTATGAAACATGGTATTAAAAAGAAAATGATACAGTATATCACAAAAGTACACCCCTCACATTTTTGTAAATATTTGAGTATATCTTTTCATGTGACAACACTGAAGAAATGACACTTTGCTACAATGTAAAGTAGTGAGTGTACAGCTTGTATAACAGTGTAAATTTTAGCCATTAATGTCTAAACCGCTGGAAACAAAAGTGAGTACACCCCTAAGTGAAAATGTCCAAATTGGGCCCAATTAGCCATTTTCCCTTCCCGGTGTCATGTGACTCGTTAGTGTTACAAGGTCTCAGGCGTGAATGGGGAGCAGGTGTGTTAAATTTGGTGTCATCGCTCTCACACTTCCTCATACTGACTGGTCACTGGAAGTTCAACATGGCACCTCATGGCAAAGAACTCTCTGAGGATCTGAAAAAAAGAATTGTTGCTCTACATAAAGATGGCCTGGGCTATAAGAAGATTGCCAAGACCCTGAAACTGAGCTGCAGCACGGTGGCCAAGACCATACAGCGGTTTAACTGGACAGGTTCCACTCAGAACAGGCCTCGCAATGGTCGACCAAAGAAGTTGAGAGCACGTGCTCAGTGTCATATCCAGAGGTTGTCTTTGGGAAATAGACGTATGAGTGCTGCCAGCATTGCTGCAAAGGTTGAAGGGGTGGGGGGTCAGCCTGTCAGTGCTCAGACCATATGCCGTACACTGCATCAAATTGGTCTGCATGGCTGTCGTCCAAGAAGGAAGCCTCTTCTAAAGATGATGCACAAGAAAGCCCGCAAACAGTTTGCTGAAGACAAGCAGACTAAGGACATGGATTACTGGAACCATGTCCTGTGGTCTGATGAGACCAAGATAAACTTATTTGGTTCAGATGGTGTCAAGCGTGTGGCGGCAACCAGGTGAGGAGTACAAAGACAAGTGTGTCTTGCCTACAGTCAAGCATGGTGGTGGGAGTGTCATGGTCTGGGGCTGCATGAGTGCTGCCGGCACCGGGGAGCTACAGTTCATTGAGGGAACCATGAATGCCAACATGTACTGTGACATACTGAAGCAGAGCATGATCCCCTCCCTTCGGAGACTGGGCCGCAGGGCAGTATTCCAACATGATAACGACCCTAACACACCTCCAAGACGACCACTGCCTTGCTAAAGAAGCTGAGGGTAAAGGTGATGGACTGGCCAAGCATGTCTCCAGACCTAAACCCTATTGAGCATCTGTGGGGCATCCTCAAACGGAAGCTAGAGGAGTGCAAGGTCTCTAACATCCACCAGCTCCGTGATGTTGTCATGGAGGAGTGGAAGAGGACTCCAGTGGCAACCTGTGAAGCTCTGGTGAACTCCATGCCCAAGAGGGTTAAGGCAGTCCTGGAAAATGATGGTGGCCACACAAAATATTGACACTTTGGGCCCAATTTGGACATTTTCACTTAGGGGTGTACTCACTTTTGTTGCCAGCGGTTTAGACATTAATGGCTGTGTGTTGAGTTATTTTGAGGGGACAGCAAATTTACACTGTTATACAAGCTGTACACTCACTACTTTACATTGTAGCAAAGTGTCATTTCTTCAGTGTTGTCACATGAAAAGATATACTCAAATATTTACAAAAATGTGAGGGGTGTACTCACTTTTGTGATATACTGTATCTTACATTAATGATCAAATACACTGTTGAACCAGGATTACAGTATTAAGGAATTATTGTATTAGAACATTTATGTTGAAACGATTAATAGGAAAAGGTCAACGTTTTTAAGAACAGACAGAAGTTTCCCTCTCTCTCAGTACGTTTCCATGTGTTCATCCCATTACAGCTGATGTAGTCTGACAGGGGTTTTAGGAGGCCATGGGTACACTACACTCTACTTTGCCCAGTGTGCAGTTAGAGCAGCTTTGGAGGACTCTATCACATTACTGGATTAGATTATACAGTTGGAAGTCTCTCTGCCTCCCTTCAAATCACCTGTCCTCCAGGACAGAGTAAAACACTGGCACAGCCATGAGGATGCTGCTATATAATCACATTCCAGTCTAACCTCACAGTGGAGAGACGCTTGACAGGTCAATGACTTGGATACTGAGTGACAGGCTGACAAGCCAATCTGATAGGGGAGATCTTTAACAGGGGGAGTGAGGCTGTAATGCAAGTTAACAGGTTTATCTATCTGTGTGTGTGTATACTGTATGTATGTGTGTGCCGTGTGTATGTAAAGTATGTGTGTGTATCATGATAATTCTGCTAGCGTAATCACACGTGACACTGTGGGACACTGTCTGAGCAGTGTTGTTAAGCAGTTTCCTCTCCACCCAGGCACACAGCAGTGGTATGTCTACATGAAATAATCAGAGCAGTTCAATCAACAGGCAGTAGGAGAAATAAACCCACATTCCTCCAGGCCCACTGCCTCCTGGAGAACGCCGCTCGCATGGCGTTTGCCTGGCGCACCACTCTGATTAATTAACACCAGGTTTGTACACCCCCTCTCTCCAGCTTGATTAAGTTCTCTTCCAGCAGAACGTGCCTGCTCCTCCACTTCTCCCAGTCTCATCGATTATCATCCGCACTCGAGCTTGGCTAGCAACACAAAAATAAAACCACAGCTAGTGAGGATGCATGAATAACAAGCCATCTGAGGAGGCAGCAACTTCAGCTAAATACACATCAGTTTATCTAGACACACCTGTACCTCTTCATCCTTCCCTAGCTGTGTCCCATTCTTTCACCACAGACTGTTAAAAGGTAGAAGTATTTAGGGAGTTTGTGCACATCTTCAAAACTAAGCAACTGTGTGTGTGTGCCTGCCCATCCACACGCTCTGTGTGGTGGAAGTGTATGAGAAAAGAGGAAAAGTGACAATTGGGAAGTCAAACATAGATCCTACACACACGTGTGGGGTGGGTTGGGCTCACACAGGAAGGGGCTGGGAGCAGCCAGCATTCAGCAGATGTGTTCAGGATGTAAACTGAATGAGATGCAGTGTCACCTTGTTAATGATCATTCCAAGACAAAGCTGTGAGGGGGAGAGCAGTGGTATGATCATACCTTCAAAAACATCACTGTGGATAACAGGGCCGGGTGGGTGGGTGGGTATGTGGGGTGTCTCTCTGCACATCCTCACTGTGCAAATGTGAAGAGCGCAGGGAACATACAATGGGGAGGGTAAGTGTGTGTGTGTGTGTGTGTTTTCAAGTTTATTTCCGGTTTCTCAGTTACATCAGGGGGTTACATTGCTATGAGAGGGGCTGAGATAGTGTAAATGACAAAAGACACCCACCAAAGCGCACCCACTACACACACACCTCTACCACACACAGACCTGTGATGGCAGACAAACATCAATAACATTTATGGAAATGGGGGGTGAGTGTCAGAACACTGGCGAAGTAGCGGAGAGAAAGAAATCAAGTCGACATGATTACCCCAGCTGACAAATGGTTAGACAAAAGGGCAGGCCACATCGCTGGTGCTTTATCATTAGTGATGTGGCGCACAGAAAACACACTGACTGGAGTCATCTTGTTTTAGATCCCTCTCTCCTAAACAGCGTCTCTGCCACAATGGGGAAAAAGACAGTATCCATCACCTTACAAACTGTGAACAATGGACTAGAATGAAGAATGTATTCACTGTTGCTACTCTTCTAGTGAACAAACTGACTTAAAATATTAAAATGGTGCAAAAGGCAAAATCCCTACATGTTTTAAGAGGTTGGAATGCATTAATGGTCCAATGCAGCCGTTCTAATCTCAATATCAAATCATTTCTGGGGAACAATTAAGTACCTTACTGTGATTGTTTTCAATTCAAATGGTAAAACAAATCAGCAAAAATAGCTTCTTAGCAAAATCCTTGCTTGAGAAATTGCTCTTTGCTAAGACTGTCTGGTAGTGGTCTGAGTGGGGAGAGGAAACTGAAAACGTGTTATTGGCAGAGAGATTAGGAACTCTTTCTTAATGGTCTATTAACTCATTTACCACCTGGTGATGTCTCAAGGCAGACCA
Source organism: Brachymystax lenok tsinlingensis (assembly GCA_030435695.1). Classification (NCBI taxonomy): domain Eukaryota; kingdom Metazoa; phylum Chordata; class Actinopteri; order Salmoniformes; family Salmonidae; genus Brachymystax; species Brachymystax lenok. The sequence continues at coordinate 24,380,892 of CM059793.1, read as the reverse complement.
AAACTCCATCCCACCACAACAGACTGACATTTCAGGCGGTCTTTTCAAACAGCTCTTCCACTAAAAGGGGCATGATCATCATTTTCACAATTTCACAGTATTATTCCAACCCCAGAGTGGAAATATATATAAACACAGCAAAATCACATGTTTTACTTCACTGGGGCTTTAAATGCGTGAGAACTAATACTTGTGCATTCTGAAGGGTTTCTATAAGGAGAAATGTGGAGAGTAAATATCAAGCTCAGGGATAACCTCAGCAGTCATATATCAAACCTGACAGATAGTGGAGCTTTTTAATGATTGTTTTGTAATCTGCCCAAGAAAGAGAGTAGCGAGAGGGAAAGCAGAAAACTCTCCTCCTCTGTGATCTCTTCAATTTTCTCACCAAAGACGCCTCACCAGATAAAGGTTAAGACACTGCTCTTTTTCACTGCTGAAAAGACGTCATCCGTCTTTGAAGAGGGGTTAGAAAGAAATAATAAAATAATAACAGTACTTAAAATAATCTTCCTCAATTCCATAATTAATCTCCTCCAGCTTTTCTAACAATTATGATGTTAATTAACCCAAAATTCCCTCCATGGCGGCTGAGAGAGAGAGCAAAGCATTTAAAAGCGCTCCCCCTGCCCCTCTTCCAGCCGCCCCATCACCTCATCACGGTACAGTCTTTTAGGGGAGAGAACTTTGAAAGGAGAGAATTTTCAGGGTGGAGGGGTGGTGGAGGTGGAGATGGGGAGGAGAGAGAGCATGGGAACATGGATGGGTCTTCAACCCTCATCAGAGAGCGGGAGAGAATATTAACACAGGGTGAGGCTGGGGAAGGAGGAACGAAAGTAAATTAAGTCAACAGTGGAAGTGAGAGAAAAAGAAAGAAAGAAAACTGGGCTGGTGAATGAATCCAGTGGAGAATGTCTCTGTTCCCAGCCAGACTCTGGGCTGGTGTATGTAGCAGGCCTGTATACTATAGCTGTGGTTCTGTTCTGTACCAGTCCTCTCTCTCAAGACACAACTACTGCAGGACTCGGGAGGACCCACGCACTGAAAATACATCAACCGGCACAACTCTGGTATCAGCTGTCAGGCCTGGAGAAGGCTGGGGAGTCGCTGCGGCTCCCAGCGTTCTGCCGTTTGTTCTCCCAAATTACTCACAGGCCAAGCTCGTTAATCTACACTATAGTATGCTGCTGCAGCAATTATTACTTCACAGAATAACAACACAGAGGAAGCCTGTAAAAAACTACAGAGGAACTTTTCAGTTAAACGCACATCCCAGCAAACCAGGAACATTCTCAGAACATTAGCTAAGATTCCCATTAAATTTGAGTTAATGTTTTATCTAACATCAGGATGATAACATCCTTAGAATGTTGTTTATTAAAAAAAATTACTTTGTTTCATGAAATATCCTTAGAATGTTCTCCTAACATGCAGTAAATGTTGTGCACAACATCTGTAACAACCACCACAGAATATTCCCCAAAAGTTCTCATTAGGTTTCCAGGTAATGTAATAATCAGTAATGTTATCAGTAATGTTTTCCCAGCATACCAAAATTGGTTCTGTGAAAGTTCCCAGAACATTCGTTAGGTTGCGACAAATGTTCTCATATCACAAAAACTGTCTAGTCGTGCTGATGATTATACAATGTTTGTATAAAACGTTCCCCTCATGTTACAAGAATGTTCCCAGAACACATTTTGGCTGTTCTTTAAAAAGTTTCCCAGAATGTTTCATTAGGTTGTGGGAACAGTGTGGGGACATTACAAAAGATATGTTCCCAAAACACAAAGAACTGTCCAGTTGTGAGGATGATTCTTCAATGTTTCTTTTAGGGTGCAAAAAATGTTCACCTGATGTTACAAGAACGTTCCCAGCACATATTTTGTCTGTTCTTTAAAGGCTCCCAGATTGTTTCTTTATGTTGTGGGAACATTGTGAGGCTATGACAAGAGATAGGTTCCCAAAAAAACTAAAACTGTCCAGTTGTGCTGACATTCAGTTAATGCTTGTATTTGGGTGCAAAAAACATTCCTTTTATGTTGCAAGAATGTTGACAGAACCCCCTTTCTGAGTTCTTTAAAGGTTCCCAGAACATATAATTTGGTTGTGGGAAAAGTGTGGATACATTAAAAGATACAAGAGATAGGTTTCCAAAACACAAAATATGCTCAGTTGTGATGACATTCATACAATGTTTAAGTTAGGTTGCACAGGACATTCCCTTAATGATATTCACGAAGGTTGCACAAAACATTCCCACAATGTTGCATAATGTTAAATAATTTCCAAATAAGTCCATTTTTACGCCATTCATAGCATATTGGTTTTAGATTTAACATAAAATAAAATGCAGTGATACAAGTACAGCAGCATGTGAAGAGGATGGGGACATTTTAATAACTCCGAAAGTGTGTTTTATGTCCTGATTGACCATATTAGACTGAAAAAAACACCTCAGTACTACAGCTATCCCTAGGTCGCACAGTGGGTTAATGATCTGACTGCAAAGCTGAAGACTGCAGGTTCAATCCCACATACTCTTTGTAAAATATTTTTTTTAATGAATTTGAGGCTCAGATATAATCTACTAAGAGAGCATGTCTTCATTTTGTCCAGATTAATGAATCCAGTCAGAAAGTCAGAATTTAGACCAATTGTAAAAAATAAAACTGTATAAAAATGGACTGTTCAACTTCTAAAAACACAGACAACATAACTCCTACTTTGGTGAGAAACATAATGGGGATGTACTCCAATCTGCATTATTATGCTTTAAGGAGCAACACATTCTAATGCTGAGAATGTTGTGGTAATATTAGGTCAATCTTAAATATAACATTTTCTAAATGTTCTTGAAATGTTATGAGGACCTCCAAGACAAGGTAAAATGTATATTGCGTGAACATCATTGGAATAATGTGTTAAACCTAAAACAAATATGCTATGAACGTCATACAAACAGACTTATTTGGAAATTGTGGAACATTGTGGGAATGTTCTGTGCAACCTATGTAAGTATCAAAAGAACAAATCCAATAACTTAATTAAATGTTCTGGGAACCTTTAAAGAATTTAGACCAGGTGTCAACATTCTTACAACATTATATGAATTTCCTGTGGAACCTAACAAAAACATTATCTGAATGTCAGCACAACTGGGCTGTTTTTATGTTTTGGGAATCTGTCTATTATCATAGAACATTTTCCACAACCTAACACATTTTCTTACAGGAACATTTAGGGTAAGTGCCTTGCTCAGACAGATTTTTCACCTAGTCAGCTCAGGGATTTGAACAAGCAACCTTTTAATTACTGGCCCAACACTCTTAACCGCTAGGCTACCTGCCACCCAATCAGACCTGCAACTGCGGCCTCAGCTGCGCAGTCAAGTGTTAAACAATGGAACAGCTGTCGAGAGAGGCGGCAGCTTCAGAAATAGAGCTGTACATTTCACCGGTCTGTCTCACACCTGTGTGCTGTGCACGCCGGGGAGAGAAAGGGCGAGGGCTAGGCCAAAGAGAAGGCTGTGCAGCCAGAGAGGAAACCCAAAGAAGAGACGGGCACAAAGATAAACACACACACAGGAAATGATGAGGATGACTCACCGATCATGTGATTGGCGACGTGGATCTGGATCTCTCGCTCTGTCTCGAAGGTCATTTGGCATTTGATGCACTGGTACGTCTTCTTCTGCAATGCAACAGACAGGAAGACAATCATTTTTTAGATGTTATCAAATTACTTTTTCATTCACAGCCGGCGCGTGCACACACACACTCGCTCTCCTGATACAAAAGTAATGTACTGGTGGGTAGTGGGTGGGTTCTGATGTTTCTCCTTGCTGTTGCATTGAGCTGAAACAAAGGCACAGGTAAAGATTGAGCATCCCTGGGACCTCACTGTCAATATCTAGTAGAGCGAACAGGCCGTACAATGCCTCAGCTGGGCTGAGCTGCAGGGACCACTAGGGCCCACTGAAACGCAGCCATGAATTTACACATCTAACTGAGCACGACTTCTTACTGACACGCTACCCACTGGGAACAGACACACTGCTAGAAAATACTGCTAAAATATTAGGGATTTTAAAAAGTGGGAACAACATTTCAGATCACTCAAAAAGCATTAGGAATGACTGAATAATCTGAATTCGCTTTGAAGTTTTAATCAATTCACTAGATGTTTCTAAATGCAGGGCCATTTAACTTTTTGTTGAATTGGTAATATGTTCTATTTCTTTTATACCGCAGAGAACAATGTTGGATATTCACTATGTGATTGATTTATCAATTACTAAATTAAACCTCAGTTACCTTAACCTTAGAATTTTCACATATTGTATGTAGATTTGAATATAAATCAGTATGCTGAGCCATAGTGGAGAATATGGGGAGAGTGTTCTTACTTTAGGGACAGGCGAGGCATCCGTCACCTTCTTGGCCCCACTGGTCTCCGGGCTCATCTCGGGGTGGTCCACCTGAACATGACTCTCCAGGTCTTCCAGGGTCTCAAACTTCACAGCACACTCAGGGCATCGCAGCCCCGGCGCAACCTTCTCTCCCCCGGCCTCCTGGGGCGTGGTGCCCCCGCTGGGAGACTGGCCGTTGGTAGCCCGGCTCATACAGCCAGCACACAGCCCATAGGGCAGCCCGTTCACATCTAGCTTCACCAGCTCCTGCTTGTTCTTGAACTCCTTGAGGCACAGGGCACACTTGTAGTGCTTGTGTTGCTGCAGCTGGCCATTGGGGGAGGAGGAGGCCGAGCCTCTCCCCGCTGCCCCCACCGGACGAGAGCTTCTGCATGTGGAAGGTGCCGTGGATCTTGAGCTCCAGGGTGGAGGTGACCGTCTGCATGCACACCACACAGCGGAAGCCCGTCAGAGAGTTCCTCAAGTCTGGGTGCATCTGGCAGTGCTCTATGAAGTCTTCCTCGCTCTGCAGGGGCATCTTACAGATGCGGCAGGTGCCCGTGTCCAGGCTCTTGCTGTGGGTGACCTTGTGTTCGGTAAGCGTGAGCAGGGATGGGAAGCGCTCTCCACAGATGGGGCACATGTAGTGCTTGGCTGGGCCACGATGGGTCTGGGCGTGCTCCCTCAGGCCGTTCTCTGAAAAAAAGGTCCGTGAGCACACGTTGCACTTGTGGTTGCCCTTGATGAAGTCGGCTTTCTTCTTGCGGGTGCCGGCGTCGTCGTCCCCAGGCTGGATGTTGTGGTCCCTCAGCCGGTGGTTCTGCAGAAGACTCTCCATGGTGTAGGCCGCCCCACAGATGTCACAGGCGTACATGGGCTCTGAATTGTCCAGCTCTTCCTCGCCTCCGCTGACCTCGTGGCTGTTGGCTACGTCCTGGCTGGCATTCTTCAGAAGCATGCTCTGCAGGTCAGCCTGCTCCGTGGTCACTGTCGATCTTTCGCCTCCTCCCCCACGCTTGGAGCTCTGGGTCACCCCGTTGGGTGTACCATTCTGGCTGCCCCCGTTCCCGGTGCCGTTTCCCCCGTCAAAGACACAGTGCTTCTCCCTCAGATGCCTCTCCAGCAGCACAATAGCATGGAAGGCCTTGCCACAGAAGCGGCAGTTGAACTTCTTACTGTGGGTGGTGATGTGGCACTGCAGTTCCACCTCTGTGCCGAACGTCTCCCCACAGAATATGCACTTGCGGGCCTTGCCGGCGGCCGCAGGGCCGGTGGGGTGTCCCAGGTGGCTGTGCTTGACATGCAGCTGGAGGTCACTCTCCTTTCGGAAGTCCCAGGCGCAGGCCGTGCAGCGAAACATCTTCTTCTCATTGCTGTGCTTGACAGCCAGGTGGACCTGGATGGACACCTTTGAGTCAAACACCTCCTGGCACAGCGTACAGTGGTACAGCACAAAGGTGTGCATGTCCAGCAGGTGCTTCTGCAGGTCGTCTACAGAGGAGAACTGCTTATCACAACTCTCACACACGTACTGGGTGGATGTGGTGGTGTAGTGGACCGTCAGGTGCTGCAGCAGAGACTCCTGGGAGTCGAAGTCCTCTTTGTTGCACTGCGGGCAGGACTGCCTCCTCAGCAGCATCTCCAGGTGGGACTTGAGATGGGCCTGGAAGCTCTCGAAGCTGCTAAAGTGTAGGTCACACTGGTTGCAGGGGTAGTCTCCATTGGACCCTGCCAGGGTAGAGTCCCCAGCCAGCCTATGGCGTTTGGGGGAGGAGATTTCCACATCAGACGAGGCGGGGCTAAGGTCAGCCACCTTGGCTTGCCGCTTGTTATTGGCCAGTGGGATGTTCTTGTGGTTCTCCTTGATGTGCTTGGTGAGCTTGAGCAGGGAGCCAAAGATGGGCGAGTTGGTGCAGTATGGACAGGAGTAGACCTCCATGAAGGACTGGGAGGGCTGCAGGACGGGGGACTCCATCTTGGGAACCCCTCCTCCGCTGCAGTGGGTCTGCTGGATGTGCTCTGTGAGAGAGGACTCTGTGAGGAAACCCATGGAGCACTGGTTGCAAAAGAAGGCGTGGTTGCCCTCCAGGGTGGTGGAGCCTGCAACCATTCCTCCAGGCAGGCAGTGGGACATTCGGATGTGCTCTTGCAGAGTGTTGATGTCTGCAAACATGTCTGGGCAGTAGTTGCAGTGGAAGGCCGACACGTTGGTGAACTGGAGCAGGGGGAAGGCCGCTGCAGCGCCCCCGCTGCTTCGGTGGGCTTTGCGGACGTGCTCGTTGAGGTTGTAGAGTGTGGGCAGGGTGTCCAGACACAGCTGGCAAGTGTGGTTCTGCTGGGGCTTGTCTGCATGGATGGTCTTCAGATGGATCTCCAGCACAGCCAGGCTGTTGAAGTCTCTCTTGGAGCAGTAGGGGCAGCTGTAGGTCACCTTGGCCATCCAGTGACCCCCATCGTCGTGGTCAGAGTTGGGGGCCAGCTTGCGGCGGCTCTGGGTGGGCTTCAGGGTAGAGTCAGGGGTGGAACCCCTCTCCAGAGAGGCACTGGAGTCTGGGGTGGCGCTGCTCATGGATGCCACGCTGCCCAGCACTGGGTCAGGGCTGGCACTGTGGTTACTGGAGTCGGGTTGCCGATGGCTGTCCAGGTGGCAATAGACGTCCTCCACAGAGGGGAACTGCTCCGAGCACACAGGGCACTTGTGTTTACGGTTGGCGTGGGACCTTTCGATGTGGGAGAGCAGCGGGCCCTCATCGCTGAAGATCTCAGGGCAGTGGATGCACTGCAGGTCAACGCGATCAGACAGCTGGGGGTGGCGGGTCACTACGTGCTTCTCCAGCTCGTCTGTCTGGCTGAAGGTCTCCTCACAGTAGTCACACATGTATGGGTCCTGGTCCATCTCCCCTCCACTGCCTGCATTGCTGCCACGCTTCCCCCCTTCCTTTTCAGCACGCAGGGCAAGGTGCTCCTTGTTCTTCCTGTGAGCCTGCATGTGGCTCTGCAGAGAGGATGTGGAGGAGAAGCCTCTCTTGCACACGCTGCACTTAAAGGGCTTGCTGGAGCTGTGGGTCTTCAGGTGGATCTTGAGATGGTCGCTGCGGGAGAAAGCCGCCTCACACTCCTGGCAGCTGTACTTCTTGTCTCCGGTGTGGAGCTTGACGTGGCGATCACGGCTGCGCTTGTGCTTGAACAGGCGGCTGCAGAAGGTGCACTTGAAGGGCAGCTTGTCGCTGTGGATCTGCTCGTGGCGCTTCAGGTAGCTGAGGCGGCTGAAGGACTTGTCGCAGAACTGGCAGGGGTAGGGTAGCCCCGCGCCCCCTTCTTCCTCCCCTGTGCCCATGCCCAGATCGCAGCAGCCATCCCCCAGCATCTGTGACGGCGATGCCACGTCTTTGCTGGAGGGAGAGGACGCTACCCAGGAGAGCCCAGGGTCATCATCACCATCTGCAATGCAAAACACAGACAGAATTAAAATGTTAGAGAGGACAAGAAAAAAATCTAAATAGAAGCTAAGAATTAAAGACATGTATTCCCACAGGATTGAAGAAATAAGGACAAAGTGTATTTTCTCTCTCTTTATCATCCCTTAGCAAACATCCCTCACTCTCCTCTAGAATTACATCTGCCTTATCATATTTTCATTATCGGGACCAGATTGAAATTCCAAAAACCTATTAGAAGACGCTCAAATAATGAGGATATTCTTATATGACAAAGTGAATTAAATAAAACATGGGATTATGCATGCTTTTCTCCAGTTTAGTTCAGACAAAAGTCTATTAATGCATACATAATATAAATACACACAATGCAGAGCATATATTCATTCTGCCCTGCTTTGTGCATTCTGAGGGGGCCTGACAGCCTACACATCATCTATTTAGCATCTAAACTAGAGTAGAGAAAGAGCATTAATAGAGGAGAGGAGGGGAGGGGATGGGAGAAGAGAAATCCTCATGACTTATTGAGCAGGAATGCTGCGAGCCTGGATCCCACGGTGGCTCAGACAAACCCAGAATTCTCCAGCTCAGCCTGTTTGTTTGCTTTATTTGACTGCGTTCTACACTCTGCTCTAAATGGATGAATAGAGAAGCCTCTGGTATTCCTCATCACACATAACCAAATGTTTACAATAAGTACACAGCCTCCCCCTTTCCACTATCCACACATACTACATCTTATAAAACCCTCCTTTGTAAACTAGTCTGTAGCTGGATGGCAGGTGACACAATCTGCAGGTGACACAATCTCATTTGTATTTTGGCATGACCACTCTCAAATAAATGACTGTTATTATGTAACAAAACAAAAGGCATAATGGCTGCAAAGAATATTTAAATAGTGACCCCCAAAAAATTCTGAGAGAGAATAGCTTAACTTTGAAAGCACTTGGTATAGACTTCTCCCTGTAAGCAACTGTGAGTATGTCCCCCTCCCACCACCCCTCCTACACTATGTGTTATACAAAGGTGTGCACAGCATATTTGGTGGAAAATAAATTCATGTGATGAATCGATGCACTTGAAAATGTAGGTGGTGTGCGGAGCAAATAAAACTCCACAGGGGGTTGTGGGTAAGATTTTTATAAAAATATGAATTATGAATTTAGCTTGGAGCAAGGAAAGAATCCTCCGCTGTAAAAGACTATAAAATAGAGATATCACATGGACCATCAAGGCAACAGGAGAGAGATGCCATCCAGCAGCCAATATCAGGAGAGAGGAATATTACAGGATTAAGAATATTATAAAATAAGAAATGAGCATGAACGAGAAGAAAGAGAAAGGACAGAGATAGTGAATCTAAATATTTTAAGAGGATTTGTTCAGGAGACACTAACAATTACTCAAATTGTTTTTTTCTTTCCGACAGCCCATACCAGGAGCACACTGCTTTGTTGAGTACTTATATCTAAACACAAATGTCATTTTTGAGCCCAGAAGTGTAGTAACTGGAATTGCTTGAATAGAGATACCGCTGCCTGCATTGTGTGTGTGATGTATTTATATATGTGTGATGTATTTATATGTGTGTGATGTATTCATATGTGTGTGACGTATTTATATGTGTGTGATGTATTTATATGTGTGTGATGTATTTATATGTGTGTGACATATTTATATGTGTGTGATGTATTTATATGTGTGTGTGATGTATTTATATGTGTGTGATGTATTTACTGTTGAAGTCAGAACTTTACATACACCTTAGCCAAATACATTTCAACTCAGTTTTTCACAATTCCTGACATTTAATCCTAGTAAAAATTCTGTGTTTTAGGTCAGATAGGATCACCACTTTTTTTTTTTGAATGTGAAATGTCAGAATAATAGTAGAGAGAATGATTTATTTCAGATTTTATTTATTTCATCACATTCCCAATGGGTCAGAAGTTTACATACACTCAATTAGTATTTGGTAGCGATGCGTTTAAATGGTTTAACTTGGATCAAACGTTTCCGGGTAGCCTTTCAGAAGCTTCCCACAATAAGTTGGGTGAATGAATTTTGGCCCATTCCTCCTGACAGAGCTGGTGTAACTGAGTCAGGTTCGCAGGCCTTCTTGCTCGCACACACTTTTTCAGTTCTGACCACACATTTTATATGGGATTGAGGTCAGGGCTTTGTGATGGCCACTCCAATACCTTAACTTTGTTGTCCTTAAGCCATTTTGACACAACTTTGGAAGTATGCTTGGGGTCATTGTCCATTTGGAAGACCCATTTGAGACCAAGTTTTAACTTCCTGACTGATGTCTTGAGATGTTGCTTCAATATATCCACATAATTTTCCTTCCTCATGATGCCATCTATTTTTTGAAGTGCACCAGTTCCTCCTGCAGCAAAGCAACCCCACAACATGATGCTGCCACCCCCATGCTTCACGGTTGGGATGGTGTTCTTCAGCTTGCAAGCCTCCCCCCTTATCCTCCAAACATAACGATTGTCATTATGGCCAAACAGTTGTATTTTTGTTTCATCAGACCAGAGGACATTTCTCCAAAAAGTACGATCTTTGTCCCCATGTGCAGTTGCAAACCGTAGTCTGGCTTTTTTATGGCGGTTTTGGAGCAGTGGCTTCTTCATTGCTGAGCGGCCTTTCAGGTTATGTCGATATAGGACTGTGGATATAGATACCTTTGTACCTGTTTCCTCCAGCATCTTCACAAGGTCCTTTGCTGTTGTTCTGTGATTGATTTGCACTTTTCGCACCAAAATACGTTCATCTCTCTCGCTCATTCCCGAGCGGTATGACAGCTGCGTGGTCCCATGGTGTTTAAACTTGCGTACTATTGTTTTTACAGATGAACGTGGTACCTTCAGGCATTTGGAAATTGCTCCCAAGGATGAACCAGACTTGTGGAGGTCTGCAATGTTTTTTGGCTGATTTCTTTTGATTTTCCCCTGAGGTAAAGCAAAGAGGCACTGAGTTTGAAGGTAGGCCTTGAAATACATCCACAGGTACACCTCCAATTGACTCAAATGATGTCAATTAGCCTATCAGAAGCTTCTAAAGCCATGACATCATTTTCTGAAATTGTCCAAGCTGATTAAAGGCACAGTCAACTTAGTGTATGTAAACTTCTGACCCACTGGAATTGTGATACAGTGAATTAAGTGAAATAATCAGTCTGTAAAATTTTCGGAAAAATTACTTGTGTCATGTAGATGTTCTAACCGAGAAATTTGTGGAGTGGTTGAAAAACAAGTTTTAATGACTCCAACCTAAGTGTATGTAAACTTCCGACTTCAACTGTATATGTGTGTGATGTATTTATATGTGTGTGTGATGTATTTATGTGTGTGTGTGATGTATTCATGCATGTGTGATCAAATCAAATCAAATTTTATTTGTCACATACACATGGTTAGCAGATGTTAATGCGAGTGTAGCGAAATGCTTGTGCTTCTAGTTCCGACCATGCAGTAGTACCCTGAGAACGTGAAGCGAGGCTGCCATCTCTGTCGGCGCCGGAAGTGGTTTGATGTATTTATATGTGTGTGATGTATTCATGCATGTGAGATGTATTTATACAGTGGGGCAAAAAAAAGTATTTAGTCAGCCACCAATTGTGCAAGTTCTCTCACTTAAAAAGATGAGAGAGGCCTATAATTTGCATCATAGGTACACTTCAACTATGACAGACAAAATGAGGGAAAAAAATCCAGAAAATCACATTGTAGGATTTTTTTATGAATTTATTTGCAAATTATGGTGGAAAATAAGTATTTGGTCACATACAAACAAGCAAGATTTCTGGCTCTCACAGACCTAACTTCTTCTTTATGAGGCTCCTCTGTCCTCCACTCGTTACCTGTATTAATGGCACCTGTTTGAACTTGTTATCAGTATAAAAGACACCTGTCCACAACCTCAAACAGTCACACTCCAAACTCCACTATGGCCAAGACCAAAGAGCTGTCAAAGGACACCAGAAACAAAATTGTAGACCTGCACCAGGTTGGGAAGTCTGAATCTGCAATAGGTAAGCAGCTTGGTTTGAAGAAATCAACTGTGGGAGCAATTATTAGGAAATGGAAGACATACAAGACCACTGATAATCTTCCTCGATCTGGGGCTCCACGCAAGATCTCACCCCGTGGTGAATTTGCAAATAAATAAATTAAAAATCCTACAATGTGATTTTCTGGATTTCTTTTTCTCATTTCGTCTGTCATAGTTGAAGTGTACCTATGATGAAAATTACAGGCCTCTCTCATCTTTTTAAGTTGGAGAACTTGCACAATTGGTGGCTGACTAAATACTTTTTTGCCCCACTGTATGTGTGTGATGTATTCATGCGTGTGTGATGTATTTATATGTGTGTGTCAGAGTGATGGAGGGGGGAACAACTATTTTTCTCAGATTCCAGTTAAGGCCTGTTCACCGCTGTCTCCACAGCTGGTGTGTCTGGACAAGCCCCTCCCTACTGTAGCCATTCCCTCCAGTCCTTCTCTAATGTCTTTGTGTCCGTGTCAGAATAAGAGTCATCCTGTCACAAGTTAAACCCTGGCAACACAGGAGAGAGAGAGGCCCTTGGTGGCCCCAAGAAAGTGAGGGGAAGAAAAGCCCAAAGGGTCTTAACTGAGGTGAATTCTTTGGCTACACAATGAAAGTGTGGCCCCTGACAGGCTGGTCTCTGATGTGAGCCGAGCGGAGGTGAGAGAGCAGAGGGGAGAGCTGCTCACGACTGACAGGTACGCCGTCCTGCTGAGCCCCAGCCATGTACTGCACCACAGCACACTACATACAAAGGAACACTTGCTTGAGCATGAAGAAGAAGTAGAAGGGAAAAAAAGATAAATAAGAAGTAAGGGAGGAGGAGGGAGAAAGAATGGTGAGGGAAGAAGAAAAAAAATTCCTGGCACATTTGGTCACTCAGGCAAATTATAAATCTATTAATGCTAATGCAATCCCTCTGACTGCGACAGAATGTGAGAAATCACTTTTGAGAAAGAAGGAGATTATAGTCATTAAATAGCCTTAATCCTCAGAAGTGTGGCTGTCGGAAAATGGAAGATCACATGGCTTTTAGAGGGCTTTTGTCATCCGTCCGCCGGGGGACTTGGCAAGAGCACTAAACAGGGTAAGAAATGTCTATGAAAAGTTAAATTAGAAAAGAAAGCGAAAAGAAAGAGGGGGAAAGGCGAGAGGGAAGCCGAGAGAAAAGTGAGAAAAGACTGGAATGGGCACGCAAACACACGCTGCTCCCATGTCTCCTCGCTCCAGCGTTCCTGAGGCAGCCCTGACAGTTTCTCCATCTTTATCTCACTCTCCATGTCCGTTCCCCACTCCGTCTACCACGTCTTTCATGTTGGGACTCATTACTGAATTAACAGGCTGCATTCATGGCTGCCCCTGATGCTGGCCTTCACCTCTGCTGCCCTGGCCCATGTGGAAGGGTGGGGCCTGGCAGGGAGGAGGGAAGGGCCTGGCAGATGGAGACACTCTTAAGTCCAGAGGAAGAGTGGCCATCCCACCTCCAACTAGGGCCCAGTACTTGGAACCGGCCGAAGAAAACACATGGCCAAAGAAGAAGGCCCAAACTCAGCTCTACCAAAGCCTGAGCAGAGTGGTGGTGGATGGAGCATGGATGGCCACTTTGGTGTGAGGTTCAAGAGGAGGCCCCATGCCGCACCACCCCCCACCACCATGCTCCATCCAGGCTGGGCCGGCCCGATGACGCCTGTCCCTCTCTAATAGGCTGGCCAGCCAGCCGGCATGCAGAGGCCAGAGCGTGGAGGAAACGCGGTAATGAAGACGCGCCCAGCCTGGCGTCCCCAGTCTCTTGCCTACTCTTCCCCTCATCAGACACAAGGACAGAGGTCGGTCTCCCCATGTCCCCCATTCCAAAACCCTGCCAACCCCGAGAACCTGCTTTTGTGGCTTCTCCTCTGAAGTAGAGTAGAAACACAGCCTCAGATAGTAGCCAGGCTGTTCATTAGAGCAGGACACCCCAGGAGGCAAGTACTGATGATGACATAAGCTCCCTCTGCTTCCACATGATGTCTACAACACTGGCAGACAGACTGATTGACTAACTCCTTTCATCAATGGTTACAACTAGCTTTCAAGACACCAAAACAATGTGATCATTAATAATCTGTTATATCAACTGTAATGCCACTAAACCTGTTCCATATGCATATGGAGATAATCTGCAGTGTCAATGTGCTCCCTCGGGTGGAAAACAAGAGCAAACAGCCAGCTTGACTGGGCTGACATCATCTCTCTGTTAAGACTTGATTAGAAGCAGGGGTCTGTTTATAAGAGTTTTGAGAAAACAGCAGTCTGGAACTCATGCCTTTGAGAACTGTGGTGTCTCTACTATATGCACTTTAAATCTTGTCAACAACACACAATATGGTTTGGACCAGGACAAAAAGAAAGGGGGTAGCCATTGTCTATGGCTAATCAATCGTAACGAAGAGTAAAATTGAAGGCTCTTGGTTGCTGTAGCCCTCCAGGAGGTCAGAGAGTGAGACAACATAAATCAGGGAACATAACTGGATTATGCTAGTCCAGCTAAGTAGTGAGCAACTCCTAGAACAGTTTACAGCAGGGATAATCAACTATATAAATTCAGCCGCGAGTAGATTTTTTCTTGAGTGAATGGTCAGAATTACAAATCATTTGTAGACTGCTAATTGACCGCAAGAACCCCTAAAATACTTTGACTAAAACATAATAATTTCAAACCTTGCTTACATTTGTATACGATCACATTCACTGAGTGTACAAAACATGAAGAACACCTTCCTAATATTGAGTTGCCCCCCCTATGCCCTAGAACAGCCTGAATTCTTCGTTGGGGCATAGAGTCTACAAGGTGTCGAAAGCACTCGACAGGGTTGCTGGCCCATGTTGACCCCAATACTTCCCACAGTTGTGTCAAGTTGGCTGGATGTGCTTTGGGTGGTGGACCATTCTTGATACACACGGGAAACTGTTGAGCATCAAAATCCCAGCAGCGTTGCAGTTCTTGACACAAACTGGTGCGCCTCTCAACTACTACCATACCTCGTTCAAAGGCACTTCAATCTTTTGTCTTGCCCATTCGCCCACTGAATGGCACACATACACAATCCATGTCTCAATTGTCTCAAAGCTTAAAAATATTCCTTTAACCTGTCTCCTCCCCTTCATCTACACTGATTGAAGTGGACTTAACAAGTGACATCAATAAGGAATCATAGCCTTCACCTGGATCCACCTGGTCAGTCTATGTCATGTGTTTTCTACACCCAGTGTATATCTCCCTATTATGCATGGCAATACATTGGAACAAATTTCCAAATTCAAATCACTTGGAGCTGATTTGCTGGTTGTTTTATGTAAAAAACAAAAACAAATGCGGGCCACCCTGGTTGACAATATATGTGTGTGTTTATTATACATGCTCACCTCGTCACATCCCCCTGCCCTCCACTCACACCCCTCCTTCTCTCTAACTAACATTTCCACCTTTCAGTCTGGCTCCCTGCCCAAACTTCCACCTTTCCCACCAAGCCCCCTGCCTGGCTTCCAACCCCATCCCCTTGGCCCCCTTCCCATGGCCCCAGGCAGCAGAGACACACCGTAGGGGGCAGAAAAACAACTTCCACCCAGGTCTCTGACATGGCAGCGCAGCACGCAGGCCTGACAAGCCTGGAGCAACGGACAGACCGACAGGGGGAATAGAGCTTTCAAGAGGAGAACCTCTCTCCACTTTTCAGCTCCCTGCTCCCTCTGTCCTTTCTTCTCACCTCTCCTCCACTCCACTCCACTCCAACTCACTCTCGGTAGCAATCCATCCTTCCCTTTTACTAATTATCTCCTCTTTTGGGGTGTAGAATTCTCAACCTAAACCCTGTGTTATACTATGCTATAACTAATTCCTTACTCCTCAGTGAGCAGACACTCAGGGGTTCTGGAGCCATTTTGTGTTGTTGGTGACCATCAAGATGAGTGCTGTGTTAAAATCTGTTTACTCTCAACAACAACAAAAAACACACACACACACACTTAACTCCCTGGTCTGTCTCTAGATGTCCCCAGTCGACTGCTGTCCACATGGGAACCAGTCTGTCAGGGACCTGAAAACTGGAGGACACACAGACACACACACACAGGGTGGGTGATGTCAGAGTGGAGGCAGTCTGTCAGGGGCCTGAGTCCTGGAGGACACACTCACACGCTGCCCAAAGCTCATATGGAGCATTTGGCGCCCAAAAGTGCCCAAGCAGCCGGCCACATTCCCAGGGCAGAAGGTGAGGGGCAGGGGGCGTCGGGTGAGGGGGGCATGGGGCGGCAACAGCTGACAGGCCTCTCCTCTCCCCTCCGTCCCAGAGACATCCAGGTGACAGGAGGGGAACTGGGACAAACATGGGAGGTTGACCACTATATGAGACATTGGGTCCTATAAAGACAACTTGGAGCCACAGATCTTTCTCCATCGTCCCTTGCATGTAGGGGGATATCTACACAACTAGAGGAAACTAGAACACAACCTCAAATAGTGATCCAAGAATGTATTGTGAATGTAAATAAGAAAGAAAGAAAGAACGAGAGAAAGAAAGAAAGAAAGAAAGAAAGAAAGAAAGAAAGAAAGAAAGAAAGAAAGAAAGAAAGAAAGAAAGAAAGAAAGAAAGAAAGAAAAAACGAAAGAATAGGAGAGTTGGCGTGCAGCAGAGAGGGACCATGGCTGGATAAGATGTGTTTGACTCCAGTCTTCCTCAGTCTGTGAGAGCTGCAGGAGCCAGCACTGTTAAACAGCTGCACATTAATTACATGTGAAGTGTACCAAAACAAGCCTTGCTACACAGGCCATGTGGAGGAAGACGGCTGGCATCTGGTTCCTCTTTCTCCCGCTCTTCCTCTACTCTATCATGCACTCTATACCTCTACTCTCTCCTTCTCTCCCTCTAGTCTCTCTCTCCCTCTGTCCGTGCACCTCTCTCTCACTCTACGCCTCTCTTGCTCCCTTTCCCTTGCCTGTGTCACTGAGTGTCGTCTCTTTGGCTGGGCTTTAGGCAGATCCCACTGAAGCGTTTTCTCCATCCTTCAGCCCTCAACCTATCCCCTTGGATCAAACACATCCATTTTCTCACAGCTCACCAGGTCCTCTCGTTGCACGTACCCCTCTTCCCTCTCTCCTAACTATACTCCAGAGCTTTTCATTAGGTTGTGACTCAGGTCAATAATGGTGTTGTTCTGTTCTTTAGGGTTGGGAGTCGGTCAAGTACAGTGTGTTGGTCTCTGTGCTGTGACTAAGGTGTATGCTTTTTCTAGATTTTCTAGCTTAGAGCTCTGCTGTTCTCTTCTTTCACCATCATTCAACGGAGCTCAATCAACTAGACATCGTTGTTAAAAATATCTGGCATCGCCGGCGGCAGGTTCAGAATAGGAGGAGTTTAGTGGAGGGGTTAGTGTGTGTACTCAGAAAGAGGGGCCTTGGGATAGAGGAGTTACCAGGAGACATTACTTATGTAATGTCACTCCTACTATCTATCTGTGGTATGACAGCCATGTCCACTATGTAATCTAACGAGAGACATATGGCCCCTTAGTAAACACTAATGGAATCTGCTACAAACAGCCCTTTGCAGACGGTCCAGACCTGGAGAAAAATACCAAAACAAAATCTGCTTCAGAAAAAGAGCTAACCCAATACAGGTCAGTGGATGGAGCCAAAGGGCTCCCATATACTGTATAGGGCCACAACCATGCACCCATTTATCCACTGAATGAGATGGGTAAATTCTGGGAGATATTACACTATTATATATTGGCTGTCAAATAACAGACTTGTAAACAAAATGTCCTCATGTTTGTGGGAGTTTACAAGCAGGCTACACTCCGCTGTACCTCCACCAGTGGAGCCGAGCTAGTTGTCATTCTGCCAGTTTTCTGTTCCTCTGAGGTTACCTCATGTTTGTAGCCCCCCAAACCCCAACCTTGTGTAGTACGGTATGTAAATAAGTTGTGCAGGCAGCTGGAGCTGAGCAGAAGCAGTAGACGACTGAGTTTTGTGGTTTCAGATTTGGGGACGGAGGCAGAGAGGCAGGCAGCTGCCTGGGCTGAGCTGAGAAATGGGGTTTAGGGCTGATGCTCCTGGGAGGCACGGGCCCAGGGGGCCCCCAGCACAGGCAGAGAGAGGCGGGTACCTCCTGCCCACTGCAACACCATGGGAGCCCCCGGCACCCCTGGGGAGGTGCGGCACTGAGAGGAACACCTGCACCTGCCATTAGTGACACACTGAGGGAGTAGAGCACAGACGGTAGATACACACACACACAGACGCACGGACACACACAGGCACCTACTGTACACACAGCGAGATACAAACACAGGCACACACAGAGACCCACAGACAGCGAGCGACAGAGAGAGGGAGGGAGCAGGTGAAGGAGACACCTGGACGGCCCTGGTACTGTGACTATGCACGGTGAACAAGGACAGGATAATCACCCTTGTATTAATCTCTCTCTCCCCAGGGTGACACCAGTGCACCCAGCTGGGGTTCAAGGACAGACAGAGAGCTCCACCTCAACACTGTCATTACACCACCTCTACCTGTCACACAGACAGAGAGGAGAGAGAGCTCATCTCCTGGAGGGTAGTGGGAGAGCTGATTGGAGTAAAGCCATGTCCAGGAGCTGTGTCTTCCACACACACACTTTGTACATATCATAAAATAAGCCCAGTTACCTGTCAAAATACACTTGCAATACTCTCCACTCATTTCCAGTCCAATGGAACTAGTACACCACCAAATTCAACTGAAATTATGGTTTATAGATGTGTACTGAATATGACAAGGTAGAATTGCCTAGTAGTAGCTAACAATACTGGTGTGAATGAGCTGCCTACGGACTGTGTGTATATACACACTTGCAATTAACTGACCAGAATGGCAATATCAAATACACAGGGTGGTGAATCAATGGGCCATTACTGTAGCTTGGTCATTACCATACAAACAAGCACAATGCCTGTCCCTGCCTCCACCCACACAGCCACAGCCAGGCCAGGCCTGGCAAGGCAGGATCAATGCCCGGCAGGACATGCCTCTGACAGAGCTACAAACAGACAACAGGTGGGGTTCCGTGTTTACTGCATGTCCACTTTCAGAATTGCATTATTATTTTCTACCTGACAGTTCCTGGCACTCACCAAGCTATCTCTCCTACACACATACACTCATCATGCATTTGCCTCATAATTGTTTACTATTCAAACGAGAGATGGGACCTTTGAACGAGGGACAAGGTGGTATTAGAACCAGGAGGGGCATGTGTCTGGGAGTCAGTCAGGGCCGGCCCAACCAGGGGATGGTTATTAGCTTTGTGGGTCCGCTTCACATTTTTCACATAATAGCAGACCTAAGAGAGGAGCTTTCTCCTTTTGACTACAAGGTTGAGAGAGAAAAATCTATATCAAGTTCAATGTGGTCGTCAACAAAAAAGGGTCCAACTTTAAAACAAAATGGGTGGGAAAAAAGAATTATCTTTGTGTATTAAACAGCGCAGAGACGCACAGTGTCTGCATCAAAGGGGGCACGGACAGGGAGGAGCCACAGAGAAAAGAAACAGAGGACGAGACAAAAGTAGAGCTAGTGGGAAAAAAATATCTGCCCGACATGAAACAGATCAAAGAGAGAGGCTGGGAGAATGAGAGGCCAGGGGGTCCTGTAATTACGGCCTACATCCGCCAAACCATGGGCGAGAGAGAGGGAGGTTGGGGGTTCTCAAAAACCCCCACAAACAGTGCCAGATCTCATCCTGGCCCCCATCCCCTTCCCCCCTGCCCGCCAGCGAGGCCCCAATCCACACAGGGGTCCTCCCCCTGACCTGCGGGGGGATGGCTGTCCACTGTGACTGCCCCACAGAGAGAGAAAAAACTTTTGTTTGGGAACTTCTGGCATCGCCCCAGGGGCTGTTCTCTGAGAAGGAGAAACCAAGCTGACCTTCACATGCACGCAAACACACATGGACGCACACAGACACACATGCACGAAACAAGAACATGGACAAAACCACACATAAACATCAACACAAAACCATAATGCTTACACACACACACATATACACACCGACACACACGTTCACGTACACACACAAACGCGTGAGCACACACACACAGTTGGGTTTTGGGGATGCATGGCGGGAGGAATAGATCAATGGTGACCCCTGGCTGGTTTGACTCCACAGCAGAAAAAAGGATTGCAGAGGGACCAGACAAAAAGTACAGCACCATCCTGACTCCAAACGCCTTACCACATCTACTTTTTAATAAAGCACAAGAACAGAAAATTGTTCAAGTTATAGAAAAAATCCAATGTGGCTTTTGACTCATTGTGATTTCCTGCCTTTCTATGGACTCCTCACCCCCCTGCCTACCAAGCTTTCTGATGCTGCCTGCCCTTGGCATTGTAATGACAGCTAACCTGTCCGGTCACCCGTCAGACTGTCAAGACTCAAGGTACAGTAGACCACAGCACGTCTCAAAGACACCACACACTCACCAGGTCTTGCAGTAACATACACTTAGGCCACACTAAAACACACACACACCTGAGCTATAATAATATATACGGGTAGAGCTTTTACACAATGTAGAAACATTCCACCATTTATTTTTATAATTTTAATGACAGGTTTTTGTATCTACATTTTTGCTTTTTATAATAAACAAAATGTCTTTACAGGGTTAAATATTAGTTTCTAGAGAATAACATGTGCTTCAAAAGTAGCCAGAATGTGTATAGTTTTCTCCTACCACAGCCATTAAACTCTGTATCTGTTTTAAAGTCACCATTGGCTTCATGGTGAAATCCCTGAGAGGTTAACTTCCTCTTTGTAGCGACTGGGTGTACTGATACACCATCCAAAGTGTAATTAATAACTTCACACTTCTCCTCAAAGGGATATATATATATATATTTTTTTTTTTTACCCATCTACCAATAGGTGCCCTTCTTTGCAAAGCATGGGAAAACCTCCCTGGTCATTGTGGTTGAATCTGTGTTTGAAATTCAATGCTCGACCTTACAGATAATTGTGTGTGGGGTATCGAGATGGAGTAGTCATTCAAAAGTCATGTTAAACACTATTATTGCACACAGAGTAAGTCCATGCAACTTCTTATGTGACTTGTTAAGCAAATTTGTACTCCTGAACTTGTTTAGGTTTGCCATAACAAAGGGGATGAATACTTATTGACCCAAGATATTTCAGCTTTTAATTTCTAATTCATTATTTCAAATTACAAAAAGAAACATAACTCTGCTTTGACATTATGGGGTATTGTGTGGTAGGTCAGTGACAAAAAAAGTTAACTATTTAAACTATTTAAAATTCAGGCCTTAACACAAGAAAATGTGGCAAAAGTCAAGGGCTGTGAATTTTTTCTGAAGGCACTGTATCTCAATCAATACAAAAATGGATATATCCTGGTGCTCCTACATTTTAAGTTGGGAGCACCAGTGCTACCAATTTAAAGCCTTGTATATACCCACCTAAGATACACCAAACATACACCCACCTAGACCACAATAAAACACACACCCACCTGAGCTATAATAATACACCCACCTGGGCTACAGTACCACACGGCCACCTGGGCTACAGTACCACAGACCACCTGGGCTCAGCACAATACCTGAATTACTGGAGCCAGTAGGCTAATGCAGTAATATTGCATTCCATTTGGGTTAAATGCGGAAGGCACATTTCAGTTCAATGCATTCAGTCGTACAACTGACTAGGTATCCCCGTTTCCCTTTCCCTTTCCCATTTCAGAATCATAGAGACTCTATAACCATTGGCTGGCTAGACGGGAAAATGTTACTCCATTTTCCTTAATTTATTAAAAGGGTTTGACTGATTGATTATAATCTAATATATGATCACTCAACATCACCAGAGAGAATAAGGACAGGGAAATACAGAAGCTGCCAAACTCATACATGTACCTGGATGCATACCTGTCTGTCTGCTACACCTGTTAAAGTACTGCCACCTCCTCTTACACACCACCACCCCTCTCCACCTCTCCTCTCTGACACTCAGCTCCACGGCAGGCAAGACTAAAAGCACATGCCTGCCCAAAAATTAAATTAATATGAAAATTAAATTAAATCAAACCCCCTAGTGTTTTATTACTTACTAGTGTTTCGTGCCATTACTGAAAATGTACTACAAAAAAATCTATAATTAAAGACGTGGGTATCATTACATCTAGAAAAAAAATATTTCCTCTTGCCTTATTTAATGTGGGTTTTCTTGTTGATCCTCTCTCTGCTCTGACATGGATACCTAAGAGTTAGGAAGGGAGTTAGGAAAGGGGGGTGTAAGATGTTATGTTGGGTTTTACTATAGCCATAATGCTAGCTAGCTACTAGCGCCCACCCGAAATAGACACAACAGCACACTGAAACTGTGTCCCACAGACGCCTCCACCATCACTACTACAGAGACGCCTCCACCATCACTCCTACAGAGACGCCTCCACCATCACTACTACAGAGACGCCTCCACCATCCCTACTACAGAGACGCCTCCACCATCACTACTACAGAGACGCCTCCACCATCACTACTACAGAGACGCCTCCACCATCCCTACTACAGAGACGCCGCCACCATCCCTACTACAGAGATGCCGCCACCATCCCTACTACAGACGCCTCCACCATCCCTACTACAGAGACGCCTCCACCATCACTCCGTCAGAGACGCCTCCACCATCACTACTACAGAGACGCCTCCACCATCACTACTACAGAGACGCCTCCACCATCACTACTACAGAGACGCCTCCACCATCACTACTACAGAGACGCCTCCACCATCACTATTACAGAGACGCCTCCACCATCCCTACTACAGAGACGCCTCCACCATCACTACTACAGAGACGCCTCCACCATCACTACTACAGAGACGCCTCCACCATCACTACTACAGAGACGCCTCCACCATCACTACTACAGAGATGCAAAAGGGAAAGCTACTGAAGTTCAGACATTTCTACAGAGGTTGCTCCACTAAAGGTTTTGTGATTATGCTGCGGGACTTAGAGGTAATTTGTGTTTTAGTATGGTACCCTGCGTCACCACTTCATTGCTCCAGACAGGCGCAAGGGGGAGTTAGAGCACTGATTATGCTTTTGGGTTCTACTGTGTCTCTAACTGACAATGAATGGGAGACATAAACCTAAATAGAAACTGATAATTGTGCACAACTTCAGTATTACTTGCTAAAACTGTTGTTAAACTAAGGTTTTTATTATTTTATTTTAATTATTTTGCTCTTACTGTAGTACTGTAGGCCACTCCCGACCACTCAACTGTACAGCGCCTGAGTGGCGCAATGGTCTAAGACACTGCATAGTGCACAGTGCAAGCTGTCTTGCTACAGATGCTGGTTCAATGCCTCGACTGGGAGACCCATGATATGACTGTAGGTTTTTGGTTTCTCTTCCGCTAAAAACAGAAATTAATTATTCAAAATAACAAACTGTCTTTATTTACAAATTAGTAACAATGTAATTTTTTAAACAAAGCGATTATTATTATTAATTTAGAATTATATAAAAGCCCTTTGGATATTCTCACAGATATATTATTAACCCTGTTATTAGCAGGACAATATAATTTGGTCATGGCTCATATTGGTCATGGCTCCCGAGTGGCGCACAATGGAACTGCTTTGCAGTTCTCCAGCTGTATCCACTGAAAGCGTGCGAGGTTCAAGGCACAAGGGCAGGGGGCACAGGATGGGCCGCAGAGCTGCGCACAGAAGACAGACCTAGGGAAGGGAGGAGGGGAGGGGCATTGGGAAGGGAGGAGGGGAGGGGCATTGCACTAATAATGGAGCTGACTAGGAAAACGTTCCCTCTGTTCTAGCAGGTAGCTGGACAATATACTTTCCTAGATGGAGTTGGGGGAGAACTCTATCATCAGATGTATTTCTAAGTTAAGATCTGAGTATTATTATGTATCACATCGAACCAAGATTGGGAGTCCCATAGGGCGGCGCACAATTAGCCCAGCGTTTCTCTTCCTCTAAAAACACAAACAAATGTTTTGGCCTTTACTGATATTATTTGGGCCGTCATTCAGATTACAATCGCTCACTTTAGTTTTTTTTGAAAACGATATAACCTCCAAAAAAAATCGTTACATATTATCAAGTTGACGGCACAGTCATATACAGTTGAAGTCGGAAGTTTACATACACCTTAGCCAAATACATTTAAACTCAGTTTTTCACAATTCCTGACATTTAATCCTAGTAAAAATTCCCTGTCTTAGGTCAGTTAGGATCACCACTTTATTTTAAGAATGTGAAATGTCAGAATAATAGTAGAGAGAATGATTTATTTCAGCTATAATTTCTTTCATCACATTCCCAGTGGGTCAGAAGTTTACATACACTCAATTAGTATTTGGTAGCCTTCAACAAGCTTTCCACAATAAGTTGGGTGAATTTTGGCCCATTCCTCCTAACAGAGCTGGTGTAACTGAGTCAGGTTTGTAGGCCTCCTTGCTCGCACACGCTTTTTCAGTTATGCCCACACATTTTCTATGGGACTGAGGTCAGGGCTTTGTGATGACCACTCCAATACCTTGACTTTGTTGTCCTTAAGCCATTTTGCCACAACTTTGGAAGTATGCTTGGGGTCATTGTCCATTTGGAAGACCTATTTGCGACCAAGCTTTAACTTCCTGACTGATGTCTTGAGATGTTGCTTCAATATATCCACATAATTTTCCTTCCTCATGATGCCATCTAGTTTGTAAAGTGCACCAGTCCCACCTGCAGCAAAGCACCCCCACAACATGATGAAGCCACCCCCGTGCTTCACGGTTGGGATGGTGTTCTTCGGCTTGCAAGCCTCCCCCTTTGTCCTCCAAACATAACGATGGTCATTATGGCCAAACAGTTCTATTTTTGTTTCATCAGACCAGAGGACATTTCTCCAAAAAGTACGATCTTTGTCCCCATGTGCAGTTGCAAACCATAGTCTGGCTTTTTTTATGGTGGTTTTGGAGCAGCGGCTTCTTCCTTGCTGAGCGGCCTTTCAGGTTATGTCGATATAGGACTCGTTTTACTGTGGATATAGATACTTTTGTACCTGTTTCCTCCAGCATCTTCACAAGGTCCTTTGCTGTTGTCCTGAGATTGATTTGCACTTTTCGCACCAAGTATGTTCATCTCTAGGAGACAGAACGTGTCTCCTTCCTGGGCGGTATGACGACTGCGTGGTCCCATACATGGTGTTTATACTTGCGTACTATTGTTTGTACAGATGAACGTGGTACCTTCAGGCGTTTGGAAATTGCTCCCAAGGATGAACCAGACTTGTGGAGGTCTAAAAAAAAAATCTGAGGTCTTGGCTGATTTATTTTGATTTTCCCATGATGTCAAGCAAAGAGGCACTGAGTTTGAAGGTAGGCCTTGAAATACATCCACAGGCACACCTCCAATAGTTAAAAATTAGGTCAATTAGCCTATCAGAAGCTTCTAAAGCCATGACATCATTTTCTGGAATTTTCCAAGCTGTTTAAAGGCACAGTCAACTTAGTTTATGTAAACTTCTGACCCACTGGAATTGTGATACAGTGAATTATAAGTGAAATAATCTGTCTGTAAACAATTGTTGGAAAAATTACTTGTGTCATGCACAAAGTAGATGTCCTAACCGACTTGCCAAAACTATAGTTTGTTAACAAGAAATGTGTGGAGTGGTTGAAAAATGAGTTTTAATGACTCCAACCTAATTGTATGTAAACTTCTGACTTCAACTGTAGCCGGCACCTACATAAAGCTGAGTGACTCACTCAATGCAAAATGCATTGCTACAGATACCCGTGCCGGCTGCCACCGGGAGACCCATGAGGTGGCTTTTGGTTTTAATTTAGAATCCTCCAATCCTCTTTATGTAAATATTGGCAGAGAGTCACGTCATATTTTTCCATATACTTAAGGCCTACCGTAGGCAACATGAGTCTCACTATTGTTGAGTAATGTGCTGTTCAAAGTGGTGTAGGTCTTATTTATTTAAAGAGCATATTGAAGTTCCATCCTAACATTGTAGAATAATAGTGAATACATCCCAACTATGAAATAACACATGGAATCAGTTAAGAACAAATTCTTAATGACAAGGACAGCCTACTCCTTCCTCCCTGTCGGGGAATTGAACCCTCCTTCCTCCCTAGTGGAGCACTGTAGCCTACTCCCGACCGTCATGTAGTACAGCGCCCTATTTTCCAATCGATCCTAACGGAAACCCAGTTTTAAATTCTCTAGTACAGCCACTATTGAAGGCTATCAAATGCTTCTCAAAAAAGGCCCCTGGTGGTCAAACTAGAACTAACTAGTATTAATGTTACCAGTGGTTGGCACTTAAATAACGCGCCATAGAATTCTGCGGCACCACGCAAGCTGTGCTGCAGTACGCTGCAACTTTTAAAGGACGAGCCACTGTACGTGACCTGTGAGAGAGGGAGCACCTATGCACTGGTGAGTGAATTAGACTAAACCAAATAAAAGACAGTAAGCCTTTGTATGAAGTGACGTCTTCATTCTGCTTCATGCTGCCTGCTTAAAAGAAGGGAGCAGGCCTCTCCTCTCCAGGTGGACTTACCAAACCAGGACAACAATACAGATACCCAAGAATGGAAGACGGCCGGCTGTAAAGAGGATAACAAACCAGTGACTGAACTCTAACCTCCTGTTTGCTGTGATGTGATTGGACTAATAGTATTTTGACTATCTGAACAAGCTGTGCTTCGGCCTCCTCCTCTCCTCACCCAACACACACATCACCCCACACCGCTGGTCTCTACACTCCCTCTAGCTTTCCTTAACTTTTCCACACAGTGGCATTGTGCTGGAGGATTATTAGTGTTCTCCCCATGCCTCCGATCCATACCGACCCTTATCAGCCCCTCACCAGTCAGTCCCAAGCCCCTCACAGCTGTCAGCCCCCTCGCCTCCACCTCCACTTTATCTGCTCACTCACAGGCCACACAGTTTGGCGCGGGGGGGCAAGTCTCTCTCCAAAGCCACCCCCACCCCACATCAACAGCAGCAGCACCACCCCAGCCCTCCCTGCCTTCCCTGGGAACAGCACATGGAAACAGGCCCACATTGCTGTGCCGCGTCCTGGGGGAATTCATTACTCAAGTAGGGGGCTCCCACCAGTGAGCCAGAGTGCAGGCCCGCCACGTCCCCACCGCGCTCCACTGGAGCTGCTCTCATTAAAAAAAAAAAGGAAAAAAGAAAGAGAAAGAAGAATGAAAGAAAGGAAAGAGACTTCTTGCCTCTGAAAAGACGACGACGCAGCAAGACTAATAACGTGACCACTTTTTGGGGGGGTTGTTGTTGTGTGTTTTGTTGTGTATTTGAAGGCTTGTCTGATTCTATCTCCTGCGGTTCTGCTTACTTATTTAGGAGTATGTTTTCTATCATATCTGAAAATGAAAAGCAGTTTTAAATATTTCAAAACATCTCTGTGCGTGGGATGTGGGGAAGAGGGAACAGAGGGTCCTTCTCTTGGTCCTTAACCCCAATTCTGAGCTCACTGCCTGGCCCCACAGTGATCCTCACCCCCTACCCTCTACCACCTCCCTGGGGAAGCTCCAATGTCACAACCACTGACAAATCAATGCTCACTCACCTAGAAACATTTTGTTCTTTCCCCTAGAAAAAAACTCCACTCATAGCCCACATCACAGCTAACCCCTCTCTACTTCACCCTGTGTGGAAGGACCCCCACAACATCACCCCTCACCCCGTCATCTCCAATGACTGCCAAAGAGCAGCGAATTCCAATCAGGCACTAAGCAGGCCGGCTATTGCCAGGGACAAAGGACAGGGAGAGGAGCAGTGTGGAGCAGGGCTGGGAGGAGGGAGGGGGAGGAGGGGAAACAAAGGCTGCTCCAGGCACCCAGGGGAGCAGCCAGTCACATGCTGACGTCAGGGGGTGGGGTGGGGGTAAGTGGGTGTATGAGAGAGGCTGCCAGAGGCTGGTCCAGGCCCCCAGGGGAGCCCTTCATACAGGAAGAACTGGAGAACAGAGCCTCCCCCAACCCCCATCAAACCTCCTCTGTAGCTGGCTGCTCTCACCACCCTCACTGTAGTGTCGTCTGTTGTCTCTACTAGTGCTGCTCCCTAAATATACTACGCTGTCCACTCTGCCATCTCCCGGCATATCACAGTGGATATTTTTCCTCCCTCTCTCTGTGTCGTTCCACTTCCTAGTGTAGTGCCACAACATAATGGCAGCTGAGTGGTCTAGCCTGACCCAAACACGAACCGCCTGTCTCACGATTAAAACATCTCATTTACTGCCAGCCTACAGCCTCAGATTCCATCCACACACGCACGCAAGCATGCACGCACACACACACACACACCTCAAAGCCGCCCTCTTACAGATTCACAACAGTCCACTCTAAAAAGCACATTAAAGTGGCCAAACTGTCTGACAGAGAGCTGTATAAATCAACATAATGTGCAGAGTGTATGAGTGTGTGTGTGTGTGTTTGCATGAATGTGCAAGTGTGTGTGCATGCATATGTGTGTGTGTCTCGTTGGGGGCGTTAGATTGAGAGAGATTGATAGAGCAAGAATGAGAGAGAGAGAGAGAGAGAGAGAGAGAGAGAGAGAGAGAGAGAGAGAGAGAGAGAGAGAGAGAGAGATCAACAAAGAATTTGAAAACAAACCCAATTTTGATAAACTCCCATATCTACTGGGTGAAATACCAGTGTGCCGTCACAGCAGAAAGATTTGTGACCTGTTGCCACAAGAAAAGGGCAACCAGTGAAGAACAAACAGCATTGTAAATACAACCCATATTTATTTTCCCTTTTGTACTTTAACTATTTGCACATCATTACAACACTGTTTAGAGACATAATATGATGTTTGAAATGTCTTTATTCTTTGGAACTTCTGTGAGTGTAATGTTAACTGTTCATTTTTATTGTTTATTTCACATTTGTATATTATCTACTTCACTTGCTTTGGCAATGTTAACATATGTTTCTAATGCCAATAAAGCCCTTGAATTGAATTGAGAGAGATGGTGTGTGTGTGTCTGCCCCTAGTTAATGGTTTTGCAGTAAAGGGGGCATGTCTCTGGTCTTTGAAAGGACTGTGGAGCAGACAGCCTTGCTCTCTCTCTCGCTCTTCGCGTGGGCCTCTCAGGGGCATTGCTTTTCCTTGACATTTCACTTGACAAAGGCGAGCCACACCTGTGCACAGGGTTCAAACTATTATAACAGCTTTCCCCCTGGCACACTGGCCTTTGCCCTGGTGTGTGTGTGTGTATATCTCAAATCAAATGTATTAGTCACATGCGCAAATACAACAGGTGTAGACCTTACAGTGAAATGCTTACGTACGAGCCCCTAACCGACAGTGCAGTTTAAAAAAATATGGATAAGAATAAGAGATAAAAGTAACAAGTAATTAAAGAGCAGCAGTAAAAAAATATTTGTGTGCAAATATGTGAGGACGATTGTGTATGTGTGTGTGAGTGAGTGTGTGTTAATGTGTTGGTGTGTCTTCAGCGGTGTGTTTAAAAGAGTATTTACTGTAGATATGTGTGAGGCTGTGTGCTGTTAATGACCAAGAGTTTTTTTTTTGCAGTTTATGCCATTATAATTTCAGGTCCTTGGTAAAGAAAATAGCACAGAAACCAGCCATGTCAATTCCAACAGGGGACGAACAGTGACATAAGGCAGGAGAAAATGCTTCCACACAGGGATCCATCTCAGGCCTACAGCCCATGGGGACTAGACTGGGCCCAGGTGTAATGTTCAGACAAGAGAGATCAGACAAGCTAGTGGTGTTAGGAAAGGGGTTAGGCAGGAAGTGAGAGAGAAGGGCATGTTTGGATCAGACTACAGGACGGATAAGAGAGGGAGAGAGGGATGAGGGGGCCAGGTTTTAGGGCAGACTCAACAGGGTGAGAGGAGGGAGAGATGAGGGGAGGGGGGAGTGGGGCAGGTTTTGGGACAGACTCAATAGGGTGCATAGGAGCGGGGGGGAGTAGGAAAGAGAGGCTCAGTTTTGGGGCTTACTCAACGGGGTGCTTGGGAGAGGGGGAGAGAGGAGGGGAGAGGGGCAGCTTTGGGGCAGACTCAACAGGGTGTATGAGACAGGGGGTGGGGGGGCGTCTCGACAGGGGTACTGGATTCCAAGGGAACAGTCTGTATCTCATTATCCTGGCTCCCTGTGAGGGGCCTGGTGACGGCTCTGTTCTGCCCCCCTCTAGGTCACAGGGTTAGAACGGCCCACAGGGGTCAACTCTCCCACAAACACCTCAACCACACTAATCACCACCAACCAGACACACACTAATATCTACACAACTAGGGAACAAAAACACCTGACCCAAACTATATTTACACATTAGGCCTCCAAATACACATATACAATGCTGTAAACAATGACAAATAAATAATAGGCCCTAATTAAAGAGGTACACACCCATTCTCTTCCTGAAATCCTCAGCTATTGTGAATACCTGCTGCTATGACGGCCTACAGTAAATTACTGACAACATACCCAATCATCTAGTCCCATAGTCTGAACATTGAACCAGCGTGTCAAATAAAGAGTAAACTACACTGAATTGAAACATAACAATATATTGGCTTCAAACACATAGTAAATTACAATGTTATGTATATGTATATTTTCATAAGCTGCATGTGTAAATATTTAATAAATATACACTAAAACCCTGTAGCACAGGAATACAAATGAATGTATGGAAACACGCTACCCCCGACCCCCCACTCCTAAGACCATGAAAAAAACGATGGATATTCCACCAGATTTAGGCTTTTCTGGGCACACACAGACATCACAAATATTTACTCTCTGCTCTTCAGACTGCAAGCTGAACACGACGGCACACAAGGAGAGAGAAGGGGAAAAGAGAGGGAGGGCAAACAGGCTGAATACAAGGAGGTTAGCGCCAACAAACACACTCACACACACACTTTTTGTGTCCTTTGGCAAACTCTTATTTTTTACACTTGCATGAAGTAGAAAAAAATTAAGAGACGAGAAGGAAAGGGAAGAGAAAACGTCCCCACAGAGTTTTTCTCCCTTCCTGGTGCGAGCGCGGGCCCCCGCTGAACCCCTGTGTAATTTCCAGTCCCTCAGAATTCAGGTATTAATAAAAGGCCCCATGGGGAACTGCACACAATATAACCCTACAATTTCAGGCATTATGAAAGGACGCCCCCAGGGGTCTTTGGCTCAAATTTCTGAAATGCAGGCATTGTAAAAAAGGCACTCCAGGGGAGTTCCCCCCTCAATAGAAATCTGCTGAATTCAAAGCATTTTCGGGGCCCTGGTGGGAGCCATTACTCCCTCTGGAAGCTTTTTAAAAAATATATATATAATTTTTTTTACAAAACATGTGTTGCTGACATGTTGACAGATTGCTCAGTGAAGTGTTTAGGTGCATGCACAAGCCGGGTCTCTTCAGAGACAGAGCACCGCACTCTGCCAGAAAAGCTCTCAGCGCCCGCGCCCAAAACTGGTACCATCCATATTTTATAACAGGGAGAGGAAAGTAGGCTGGGGAGAGAAAGAAAGAGAAAGGGAAGAAGAACGAGAGAGGGACGGAACGATAGAAAAGAGGAATAGAAAAACACAAAGGGAGAACACGGTAGGGGAACAAGGAAGAGAGAGAGGGAGGAATAGAGGGAGTGAGAACTTCATCGTGAAAAATGAACCCTGTGATGAAAAATGACTTCCAGTGTGCTTCACAACATCCCTCCTTCGTCTCACCCCCTTCTCCCTCTCGCCCTCTCCCCCTGCATGCTGTGCCCCCTTCCATTCCCCCAATTCCCCTCTCTTATGGAGGCAGATCTCTTGCTCTCCCTGGAAAACCTGAGTTTACAACCAGCTGTGACTGCATTTGTATCTGTGCCAAGGGCTTAGTGGAGGAATCTTCAGGCCACCCTCGGGCTCCGAGCAGAGAGAGGGAGGGAAGGAAGGAGCGAGGGATGGAGAAGAAGACAGAGGGAGAGAGATAAAGAGAAAGCAGCCAAACCCAGCTAACACCAGTAAGATACCCACAGTCCAACGCGTTTGCTGTCAAACACACTCAAAATAGCGTTTACTCAATAGATAGAAACAGACAAAACCACTCACATAAAAACCCCACACATACAGTACAAACACGCAGACACATGCACACGCACAGTATAGACAGTAAGGAGCCGTCTGGCGATTCTGGCTCAGGTTGCAGGACTCTCATCCCACCCTCTCACTATTCTCTCCCCTGTCTCAACCTCTCCTTCTGTATCTCTCCCTCCCCCCTCCCTCCCACTCGCTATTATCTCTCTCCCTCACTTCTCTCGCTCTCCCTCCTTCTCTTTCTATCCTTTTATTTCTCTCTCTCTCGCCTTTCCTTTCTCTCCTTCCCTCTCGGTGGAGGAAAGTGATCTGTGGCTTTAATAAGAGCCCTGGCCTCACAGGATTCAGCTGCTGCCGTGACGACAGGCAGGAGATCGGGGCTGCTGGGGGCGGCTGGGAGCTGCTAGGGGGTGGGGGAGGACGGAAATGTATTCATGGCTTGGGGAACCTGGGGTGAGGGGGGCTGGGGGGCACCCTAGGGACACGCAATCACCCAGGGGCCCCCGCCCCCACAAAAAACACACTCTAGCATCTTCATTCTCCTAACCCTCCTCTCCTTCAAGAAAGATTCCCTGCCAGTCTGGGGGCTCCAACACTATGCCCTCCTACTGAGGAGAGAGCACAGCTGCACCCAGAGAGATAGAGAGAGGTAGAGTAAAATAGAGAGAGATGGAGATAAAGTGAGCAGTAGTGAGTGTCATATTCCAGTCTGTCTCATTACCAGGGTCATGGGTGACAGGACCAGGCAGAAACAGGGCACAGGGCCAGAGCATGACTTAAATATCACAACACCCTCTACCAAACAAATACAGCCTGCGCTAGCGCTTTCATTAGTCTTATGTCGTAGAATGCATGTTACGCATTTGTATGTATGAGACTGAATGCGTATCTGTGTGACATGAAACTATACATCAACAGCAGTGTTGTTAGAAGGATGCTGAAAGAAAGTGTCATTCTCCCACTCCCCCCTCTCTGTCTTCCTCCCTCACTCTTTCTTAGGTGAAAGATAGTGTGAGCAGTGCAGTGCTTTTCTCACTGTAGAGTCTGTAGCACCCCTCTCACACACACATACAGAGACCCGTATACACACACGCTCCCCCCTCCTTGTCTGTGCTCCTAGCAGCTCCTCTCCGTCTCCTGAAGGTGGGTTAATTAGTGCTCACCTCCTATTTGTATCTGACAGGCCAAAGCGCCACCCCCTCTCCTGACTGACAGCTCTTTCACCCACCCACAGAGCACCGCTGTTCAGCATCAGCAGCCCTGTCACTGCCTGCCTCGAAACTCTCGCTTGCTCGCCTGTTCTCTCCCTCTACTATTCTCTCACACTCTCCCTCTATTCCTCACACTGTGCTTCCTTCAACCTTCCTTAGTCTCCGGTTTAGTCATTCAAAAACAGCCTACATTATGTAGAACATGTATGATACACGTCCATTATTGTTTGTCTCAGGACTGATTTTGCAGTCGCAGATGAAAATGTGATGGAGGTCAGGCTTGAAAAGGTTGTGAGCTGATGCATTCAGTTAAGGCATGACGCTCAGCTGCAGTCCAGAGATCACCCTGGACACTTCTGTGTGTGTGTGTCAATGTGCCAACTCTCTACCCCCCCACTTGCCCGCTGCTATGCCACATGGGTTGAAGAGAGGAGTGTGTGTGTGATGGGAGGGGGGAGGGGGAAGTCTGCTATATATAAACCAGCCAAACTAAACGGAGGATGGCTGCATGGGGCCCCACAGAAGAGAGCGGAGGAAGAGGTGGTACTGGCCGGAGGGAGAGGGGAGTCTGAATGGCCCCATTGGCTCAGACTGGTTCACTGGTTCTGTGATGGTGCCTACGGTGTCTTAACCCCAGGGCCCCTCCTGACCCCCACTGCCCCCTCCCGGGCACTCGGCTCCAGCCCAGGCCTGACAGGCTGTGGGGAGGCAGGGGGCTGAGGGGCAGGGGGCTGGGTCAGCTGTGCAGAGCCGCAGGGGAGAAAGGGGATGCAGAGGGAGGTGTTCTCACAGCCAGAGCCAAACCTTGACCAGTCGCTGGGCAGCGGAGCACCGAATGTTCTCCATTTGATCTCAAGGTTTTTTCAACCGCTCCTCAGGGAGCCAGTGCTCCAGATTTCTCCTCCTGTTGACTCTCCCCAGACTCTTCCTACACTATTTGTCTCTCTGACACACACACACACACACACACCACTCCATGTCCGACAGAATTAGACATAGACAAAAACATTTTTTAACTACAGATAACATTAAACACCAAAAACATGGCATAGGCCTATGTCTTGTGGCAAGGAAATAAAGACCTCTCTAACACATACACACTGTCCTTCCACTCAGCTAAAACAAACATGGCCGCTCCAGAACAATCAACAGCAGCAGGAGGAAAGAGGTACTGCAGTGTGTTTTACTCTATAAACGCCAAGGACTGGACTGGACTGGAGTGGAGTGGCTTGGCAGCCAGAGTCTGCTCAGAGCAGCTCACAGTCTGGGCTTCTGTACACTGGGTGGCCTACTGGTCATAAAAACATTTCAGGGGTGAAAACTAAAACAAAATCTAATGTGGCCTGTTGGGACTTTTATTAGCAGAAACATATCTGGCTGTAGAGAGAGAGCAAGAGAGCGAGCGAGAGGGGGGCCAGAGCAAAGGAGACCATTACCCCATTAGGGCTTAGAGGGTGGAGGGGGCAGGCAGGAAAACCACATGTTGAAAAGGGGTTTTGGGTGAGTTGAGAGGCGCATGGCGCAGGGTTCTGGTGCGGATGGGTGGGTGGGTGAAAGGCAGGCCCAGGGCAGGCGGTGGAGGGAGCAGAGCAGGCCTTCGGCTTGACAGGCTGTCCAAACAAAGCTCCGGCCCCTACCAGGCAGGCCCCCTCCGGCCCCTACCACCAGGCCCCTACCAACACAGCTGCACAGCCCTCTGATACAAAGACACAGTCTAGAGTTACTGCCTCTCTCTGATATGCCCAGCCCAGACAGGTCTGTGTGGACTGTGGCACAAGACCCACACGCAGCACGCAGGGGGATATTACAGGATTCCAGGTGAAATTCACCAGTCACACTGGCTTATGTCAGCTGTGGAATGGAATTACTCCATCACATTGTGCCTGTGGTCAGTCCCCCTGCAGCCAATATGGCCTCCCAGACCAACATGTGATCAGAGTAAGGATGGAAGGAATGGAGCCACGTTATGAGCCTGATGCTGTGTGGCTGAATTATCTGGTACTTGTCTAAACACCTGGGACCCATCTTCTAGTCTACTGTCATCCCCACAAGATGGCCTCCCAGCTCTGCCTACCACCCATAACAAAATGGCCTTCGATTCTGTTGTTCCCTAATCAAGTGAGCACGCACGCACGCACACACACACACACACACTGGTGGCCTGTGTTCATCCCCAACAGATAGAGGGAGGCAGGATGCTGCCTGCGCCACAGTCCCCCACAAGGCAGGTTCCCAGGGGTGCCACAGAGAACTTAAAAGGATTCGTCAGTGAATGTTTTTTAATTTACTGTTCTTTTCAATAATAATAATAAAGCTGAGGTCCGGCGGGAAATGCCATCCCCCCCCAGTCCAAGCCTGGGATTATTCTGCAATCTCCACCACTCACTCCCTGGGGACCGTATGTTTTATCATTTCATTTCATTTGTTTCTTTTCCTCCACTGTTTCTCAGCTCAGCAACATGTAGTTCTCCCTTGACTGAGCTGAAATCACATCTCCCAGCCTTCAATCTGACAGGCAGAGGGATGGAAGGAGGAGAGGGACGGAGGGAGTCGTCAAAGAGGAACATCAGTGTGAGACGCATCTTCTGGGTCATCCTCTGTCTATCAGCATTTGAGTAGACACCATGTAAATGCACAGTATCTAATGTCCAGGCAACCCTTGGGTCACTTATAGTCATACACCTTCCCATCTCTTCACCGTGTTACAGTTCAGGCAATGCTCCTTCTCCCTGTCTGAAAGCCCCCACCCTGACTCCCCCTTCCCCATCAAACACACACACACACACACAGTCTTGTACAACTAACCTTGTGGGGACACAGAATTCAGTCCCATTCAAAATCCTATTTTCCCTAACCCAACCCTAACTCGAAAACCTAAGCTTAAACCTAATTCTAACCTTAACCCTAAACCCCCCTAGAAATAGCATTTGACCTTGTTGGGACCAAGAACATGTCCCAAGTTGGTCAAATTATTGTTTGTTTGCTATTCTTGTGGGGACTTCTGGTCCCCACAAGAATAGTTAAACACGTCCACACACAAACACACACACACAAAAAACACACGCTAAGGGCTGTTGTGTTAGGAGATTGAGTGGCTCTGTCGATCGTTTTTGCACTCGTTAAGGAGCAGGCCTTGATTAATCTGCTAGGAAACAGATGCCCCTGCAGGGCGCCTTTGAGCCTTTCATTAATTACACTGCTTCTAATAACGCCTATTGTTTGCGTGTGTGCCCTGTGTTAGCTTTAAACAAGTCTGTCCCTTAGGAACAATAACAACACTGGCTTTAGTGGCGTATGACTACAGCCAACAGCAATAGGAGTCCGGAGAGGCGGGGGGCGGCCCTTAGCCACTTAGAACCTATCATGTGGCTGGACATTAAGTGAAATCAATATAAACGTGGTCGCATATCACAGTCGTTTAGTCTCAGACTTCAGAGTACTGGAGATTTGTAATGGAATGAAACTGAGACGGGTCCAAAAGGTAAGACTGGATATACATACTAAAACAACCTCAACCCAGTCAGACAGTCATCTAAGGACACAGACACAGGTTGGATTTATATTCCATCTACCATGGTAATGTTTATGTATACACACACCTTCTTATTCTGAAAACTGCAGGCATCTAGCTACCTGTGATGGGAGCAGTGTTTCCGCTGCATTCATTTAGCCGTGGCGCTTTGCAGCCAAACCGAGCCTAGCGGTTAAGAGCGTTGGGCCAGGAACCAAAATGTTGCTAATATGAATCCCCGAGCCGGCAAGGTAGAAAAATCTGCCGTTCTACCCTTGAGCAAGAAGTTAACCCCTAACAACTGCTCCCCAGGTGCCAACGATTTGGATGTCCATTAAGGGATCCCCCCGCACCGCTCTGATTCAGGAGGGGTTGGGTTAAATGCAGAAGACACATTTAGGTTGAACTGACTAGGTATCCCCTTTTCCCTGTGCACTGTCCTTGCGACAGCGTGCCAGTCACTGGTACGGAATACACATTTGGAACTTCGTCAGTCCTCCTCCTCCGCCCTCACTTAGTTAAGTTAAGTTCTTGTCAATTAATGTTCGGAATTATGTCATGTTTCATGTTTTGTGTGGGCCCCAGAAAGAGTAGTGACTGCTTTCGTAACAGCTAATGGGGATCCTTATAAAATACAAAATGACGATGGGAAAGGGTTATTTGATATTCTACTGTGTAAATACTGCACAAGGTATTGGATTGATTGAATTGAAAAGTTGTATTGACCTGAGCTCCATGTCCCAAAAGCACCCTGTGTTTACAGATGTAGCCCACCCTGTGTTTGTAGATGAAGCCCACCCTGTGTTTGTAGATGTAGCCCACCTTGTGTTTGTAGATGTAGCCCACCCTGTGTTTGTAGATGTAGCCCACCCTGTGGTTGTAGATGAAGCCCACCCTGTGGTTGTAGATGAAGCCCACCCTGTGTTTACAGATGTAGCCCACCCTGTGGTTGTAGATGTAGCCCACCCTGTGTTTACAGATGTAGCCCACCCTGTGTTTGTAGATGTAGCCCACCCTGTGTTTGTAGATGTAGCCCACCCTGTGTTTGTAGATTAAGCCCACCCTGTGGTTGTAGATGAAGCCCACCCTGTGGTTGTAGATGAAGCCCACCCTGTGTTTACAGATGTAGCCCAGCCTGTGTTTGTAGATGTAGCCCAGCCTGTGTTTGTAGATGTAGCCCAGCCTGTGTTTGTAGATGTAGCCCAGCCTGTGTTTGTAGATGTAGCCCAGCCTGTGTTTGTAGATGAAGCCCACCCTGTGTTTGTAGATGTAGCCCAGCCTGTGTTTGTAGATGTAGCCCACCCTGTGTTTGTAGATGTAGCCCACCCTGTGTTTGTAGATGTAGCCCACCCTGTGTTTGTAGATGTAGCCCACCCTGTGTTTGTAGATGAAGCCCACCCTGTGGTTGTAGATGAAGCCCACCCTGTGGTTGTAGATGAAGCCCACCCTGTGTTTGTAGATGTAGCCCACCCTGTGTTTGTAGATGAAGCCCACCCTGTGTTTACAGATGTAGCCCACCCTGTGTTTGTAGATGTAGCCCACCCTGTGTTTACAGATGTAGCCCAGCCTGTGTTTGTAGATGTAGCCCAGCCTGTGTTTGTAGATGTAGCCCACCCTGTGTTTGTAGATGTAGCCCAGCCTGTGTTTGTAGATGTAGCCCACCCTGTGTTTGTAGATGTAGCCCACCCTGTGTTTGTAGATGTAGCCCACCCTGTGTTTGTAGATGTAGCCCACCCTGTGTTTATAGATGTAGCCAACCCTGTATTTGTAGATGTAGCCCACCCTGTGTTTGTAGATGTAGCCCACCCTGTGAATGTAGATGTAGCCCACCCTGTGTTTGTAGATGTAGCCCACCCTGTGTTTGTAGATGTAGCCCACCCTGTGTTTATAGATGTAGCCCAGCCTGTGTTTGTAGATGTAGCCCAGCCTGTGTTTGTAGATGTAGCCCAGCCTGTGTTTGTAGATGTAGCCCACCCTGTGTTTGTAGATGTAGCCCACCCTGTGTTTGTAGATGTAGCCCAGCCTGTGTTTGTAGATGTAGCCCACCCTGTGTTTGTAGATGTAGCCCACCCTGTGGATCTCTTACCTGCAGGGTGGTGGATTTATTTCAATGTGTGTATAATGTCTTACCTGCGGGGCAGTGGTTGGTGCGGTGGTCAGTCAGCTCGGCCAGACACTCAAAGTCCTGCTGGCAGTTATCGCAGGTGAAGATGGACTCATCGTCCAGGTCATCGTCCCCAATGCGATCGTCATGGCTGGTGACACTATGGTCGCCGTCCTCCAAGGCTGCACGCCGCTCCTTCCTCTCCGCCTCTCGGTCTGCTACAGCAGGGACATCTAGGACAACAACGCAGAGAGAGAGAAAGTGAGTATCAGCATGGAACACAGACAGCTGGAACTACTGATCTACTGCAGAACGATCTGAGGTAATAGAATCAGATTAGTTTTTGATTGAGTCAATTTGTACCAGGAATTGACCCGGACAAACATTATTTCAGGTCCATCTCATACTAAAGATGTCCTTGCATTATCTGTGTGTACGCTTTCTAATAGAGGGTCTATGTGAGGTGGCATCTGAAGGAGGTACGAGGGCTCATGACAGCCTATGTGCCCACACTGCCACTCATGGCATACATTGAGGACTGAGGAGGAGCAGTGGTAAAATCTGCCTCCGCAATCCTTCCTCCACCATTGTGGCTCCATTTTCACACCATATTATCACATTAAACGCTCTGTTCCAAAAGGACTGCACTGAAGACTGAGGAGGGAGAAGGGCATGGAGAGAGGGAGGGAGGGAAAGAGAGTGAGAGAGGGATTGAGAGAAAGAAAGAGGGGAACGTGAGTGCAGAAGAGGAGAGAGGTAAAGGGAAAGAGGGAGTGAGTGTGTTTTTTCTGGCTGGCTCCCTAAGGCTCCACATCCTCTCTAATCATGGTGTCTTGTGCAATCAGAGGAGAGTAGGAGGAGGCCATTCCTGCGCTCCACAGCTCTGATCAGCTCTAATTTGTCAGTGCCCACTGCCCAGCACTCTGCCCGCCACTCTGCTTCTGGTAATGGGCTCTGACCCACAGGTGGGTTAGGCCTGGCCCCAGCCAACTGCAGCCCCACACTGAAGCCCCACAGCACAGCCTATGTGTTAGGTAGGTGGTGTTGGGGAGAGAGAGAGGTGTGGGGGTCTGGTCTGGATCAAATAGATAGATACTGGCTGTGGAGGTGTTCCAATTCCACACTCGTCCTCTCGGGGAGAGGTGTGGAGGGTGGATGGAGGGATAGATGGGCGTTTAGGGGGGAGAGGAGGGGGAGGGAGGGTTACGGCCATCTGTCCAGTGGTGAAAGCACCGTCTGGATAGGGAGGAGAGTAGCCCCTAACTGATGCTACACGGACACAGTCCTACACTGCTGTTACAAAGACACAGGCGCCTTACACACAGACTACACATCTAGACATAAACATACCCCATTGTTCATTGACATGGGCCTTAAATAAACATTATTTCATATTAGCAGTCAAACACGCAAATTAATTCACAATCAAACATTAAAAACACAACACACACACACACAAACCCTCATTCCCCCAGGTGCCCTCATGCCAGAGGTATGGCTACTGTCAACTCCCGTACATGCCAGCACAACCTGCTACCATGACAACGAGGGAGGAGCCAGACGGGACCTTGCTCTGCCCCTTCTCCTTCCCTCTACTCCACAGCGCTCAGGGAGATGGATGGGGCTCGGCAGGAGGAAGAGGAGAGGATGAGAGTGCCTGGCACGGTTGGGAGGGTGTTTGGTGTAGGGGGGGCGCCCCATGCCATCCAGCACGCCCTCCCCAGCCCCCCGTCAACCCCGCTCTGCAGCATCCCCCCTTCCCTCCAGTAAGTGTTTCCAATCTCTGAGGGAGGAGGGGGTCTCAGGAGGGGGTCCGGCGCACACTTCATTTAGAGGCCTGCTACATAGTGCTGC
The DNA here is from genome assembly GCA_030435695.1 of Brachymystax lenok tsinlingensis. Classification (NCBI taxonomy): domain Eukaryota; kingdom Metazoa; phylum Chordata; class Actinopteri; order Salmoniformes; family Salmonidae; genus Brachymystax; species Brachymystax lenok. The sequence goes on along the minus strand of CM059793.1, from coordinate 24,340,147 downwards.
TGCCTCCATCATTAGGCCTCCCTGGATGTGCCTGCTACTGGGGAAGATTGATACGGCTGTGGCGCTCGCCCCAGCTGTAACCACTACAGCTCCAGCAGTTGCCTGATAAACGCAGAGCACACTATTTATCTAGAGGGAGGAGAGAAGACGAGAGGGAGGCTGGGGGGAGCAGGTAGGGGAATTGTGTGTGTACATGTACATGTGTGTGTGTATGTCGCTGCAGGATAATGGTCCTGATTGGAAGAGAGATTCGCTTTCAGAAGAGGTGACATACCAGTTGACGTAAACAAAGAGAGCTGGTTTCTCTACCTGGTTTAGACCACACCACAGGAATATGAGTCACAATGGATGGCAGGCGGTTTATAGCTACACTAGACACAGACGCAAAGACCAACTTTGGCACCATGAATATACAGAACAGCTATAGTCGAATGTTATCATCCATACAGCAACACTGCCCTCAGAGGCAAAGACAAAAAATACACTACAAAATCACCCAACCACAGTCAGCATGCACATACCTACAGCCACACACGTACACACAAAGGACTAGATGTGCTGTAATGTGTGCTGAGGTCATTACTAATAAGGCTCTGCAGAGTCGTTTGAGAGTGTTTTCAAACATAATTCAATTTGAGGGGAGGAAACCGAAATGAAATGAGGGCTTACGTTGGAAGTGGTGTCCAAGGGAATTAATGATTTCTAAAGGGCTATTCAGAAGAACAAGGCCTCTTTATGCCCCCAGGTATATTCTTAGAGCCAATATTTCTCACCCAGAAAGCATACTTTATTCCTACCTGTCTGCTAGGTTGGAGAGCTAAATATGCACAGCGCTCTGTCAATAGTTAATGCAATGACAGCACTACTAAGGGCCAGTTTTCCTCTGCCACTAATAAACAGCAGTGTTCCTAGATTTCATTTACAAACACAAATCGCATGCATGTGTGAGGTCAATAACGCTCTTAGAAAAAAAGAACCTAAAAGGGTTCTTTGGTTATCACCATAGCATAGCCCTTTGAAGAACCATTTCTGGTTCCATGTTGAACCCTTTTGGTTCAAGGTAGAACCTTTTTGGGTTCCATGTAGAAACCCTTTCCAGAGAGGGTTCTACATGGAACCCAAAAGGGTTCTACCTGGAACCAAAAATGGTTCAAAACAAAAAAAACACCTACCTGATAACTCATTGGCGGTCTCATGAAAACTGACAGCTGACCCCATTACCTTCTCCAATACTCTCTCTATTCCGCTCTCTATTCCTCTCTCTCTACTTTTGCTTGCATATGTTTGTTTTATCACAAATTTATAGTCCACTCCTGGCTGAACCCCCTCCCCAGTCTCCCGTCCAGAGTAGGAACACTTAATGAGGGCCTGGGGCTCCCAGAGGTGGGGGGGTTGGGGGCGTTGGGGGAGAGTTAGGGACACAGGCAGGATCTGTGTGGCGGGCAGCAACAGTCCCAGCAGCACACGTCACGTCTCCCTGTGCCAGCTGGAGCTCCGGTCCCCCACTCTGCAGAGTGCCATTATCTCTGAGTCACAGACTGTCCCCACGCCAAGAGGCTGACCAAAACAGACACAAACACACACTCACTCACAAAAACACATACTATCACACACTCACAAGCACAGTCAGATAAACACACACACGCACACACGGCAGGTAGCCTAGTGGATAGAGCGTTGGGCCAGTAACCAAACGGTTTCTAGTTTGAATCCCAGAGCTGACAATGTTCGAATCCCAGAGCTACTGTTTCTGCCAATGTGCCCTTGAGCAAGGCACTTGTTCCAGGGTCGCCGTTGATAATTGCAGACGCAGGCTGTGACCCCACTCTCTGAGGGTCTCAGGGAGAGTGGGATACCCCAAAAAAACACATGAAATAGGAAAAATATAAGCACCCATGAAATTGTTGTAATATTATAAACACATTAAGATATTCACAAAATCTGCACCCAAACACACACATCCACAAATACACACTTGCAAACAAATCTGTGTGTGCGTGTGTGTTTATGAGAGGGAGGAGGGTATCTAATGCTTGCAGATAATGCCCATCTCTCTCTCTCCCTCTAACAGACATGTTTGTGTGGGGTAATTAGATGAAGAGAAGTGAATTAACAGAATCCATAGAGCAGTGGTGTTGCCGAAGAGAGCCCCGCCTTGCTGGGACCCGCTAATTACCGCTCGTTAGGTTGATATGTTTTTTGTCCTCCTGTTTTAACGGTGCAAAGCTCCAACATGAGATCTGGGAAATAATTAGGTGCTGAGCGATGTGGGCTTAACGGACACCGCCAGGCATGCGACGGGGGAGACACCACAAGACAAAGGCAACGGCAATGACCAAGAGTCTCTTTCGTTCTTCTTCATTTTCTCTCCCCATCTCTTTCACTCCACCACCAGAGTCCAGCTATCACCATCCTAGAGTTACAATGAGGGGGGTGAATTAGTGGGCAGGTAAAGCAATCTATTCTCACTACTTTGGAGAAAATACCAACTAAAATATAGTTAAAATGGTTGGGAATCTTTCATAGATGCTCCCCCCTCCACTCAACCTGCTCAGAACCAAAACCGACAGTGCCTTTTGAATTTTGACATTTAAAGTGAAATTTGTTACCATCCCCCTGGCTAGATCCAGCCCCAGCCTTCTGCTCTGCCCTGACCTCTGGAGGCAGTCTCCTATTACTCACACAGTACAGGGGGCACGCAACGGAAGAACTGTAATACACAGAGGGAGAACACAGGCAAACAGCAAACGGAAGGGGAATACACAGTCACTTTAATGGGGTCCTCAGTGACTCAGAGCGAGCGAGAAACTGTATGGGCCTAGCGGTTTTAGCACAGAACCCCCTCCTGAGTCAGATCTAGATGTTGGAGCGTTGCTGTGAGCCAAGACGGAGGCCTGTTTGGGACACAATCGCGCTGAGAGAGGCGTAAATCTGCAGGACACCTGGCCCATGGTCAGCCAAACATGGCCGGAACACCACCACACTGCCATCCCTACCCAGCCTGCAGCCTGGGAGCTGGAAAAATATGAGCTACAAGTTCCTCTAGTCCAGTGTTTTTATAAAAAACAACTAGAGTACAAGGCTGCCTTTCAACTCTCAACAGCACACACACTTATACACACACACCTTCAAACCAACCGGAGGCAGCCAAGTGAAGTATAACATGGATTGGCTGCAAATAGCTCTAGCTGGAGTATGTTTTAGAGGAGATTCAAAAGGAATGCTCCACTTCACTGAGAGCATGAGTCAGGAAGGCTACAGCGGATAGATGGCAACAACGGATAGATATTCTGAATTAAGTTTGAGGTGCATACCATTGTAAATTCTTTCAAAAATAATGTCAGGACTGTTTCCTGAGTGAAAACAACATGTTTTTGTTAGGGACCTTCAGCGTGCCCAAGGCAAGTGCCTCTCACCGTAAAGGAAAACACGTAACACCTTGTGCATTTTAAAAAGCGACCTCTAATCGCTGTGGGTGGTTTACTGGATTTACAGTGTGAGAAAAGTTAATTTGTACAATGTTGTATGGCTCTGTAAACCTCCTGAACTGGCCTATAGGCTTCACGTACGCTGTCAGGTGCATACAGTATGGGTACTAACAAAAGGTCACTGAGCAGGTGCAGCTGGATGTGGCCGCATTGCCTCTGTCTCTCTTGGGAGCCCTCTCCGTCTCCCAGTAAACAGGGGGACCTATTTAAAGCAGGCCTCTCTCCACAGCTCCACTGTCCTCTGGCAACTGTGTTTTCACAATACGGGTGCCCCCCAGGGAGCCAGCAGAGGCTGTGTACCAGGCTCAGAGTGTGTTTCTACCCAAACCCCCACCCCCCCAGAGAGGCAGGGAGGCAGGGGAGCACAGCACCCAACACCATCACCTTCACCCAGAGAGGATGATGAAAACCAACAGGCGTCATGGAAGGAAGAGAGCAAATTAAATCACACAAACAGCCTGACAGCTGCTCACCAACGCCATCACCTGTTCCAGCCTGTGGCTTTGCGCGCACACACACAAGCACGTACCTCCTCTTCACACATTAAAACTGTTTTCCTGTCGTTGCCTTACACCATACTGTTCCTATAGCGACGAAACCATACTGTTCCTATAGCGATGACGCCATAGTGTTCCTATAGCAATGACACAATACTGTTCCTATAGCGATGACACAATAGTGTTCCTGTAGCGATGACACCAGTGTTCCTATAGCGATGACAACATAGTGTTCCTATAGCGATGACACCATAGTGTTCCTATAGCGATGACACCATACTGTTCCTATAGCGATGACACAATACTGTTCCTATAGCGATGACACCATAGTGTTCCTGTAGCGATGACACCATAGTGTTCCTGTAGCGATGACACCAGTGTTCCTATAGTGATGACACCATAGTGTTCCTATAGTGATGACACCATAGTGTTCCTGTAGCGATGACACCAGTGTTCCTATAGTGATGACAACATAGTGTTCCTATAGCGATGACACCAGTGTTCCTATAGTGATGACACCATAGTGTTCCTATAGTGATGACACCATAGTGTTCCTATAGTGATGACACCATAGTGTTCCTATAGTGATGACACCATAGTGTTCCTATAGCGATGACACCATAGTGTTCCTGTAGCGATGACACCAGTGTTCCTATAGCGATGACACCATAGTGTTCCTATAGCGATGACACCATAGTGTTCCTATAGCGATGACACCATACTGTTCCTATAGCGATGACACCATACTGTTCCTATAGCGATGACACAATAGTGTTCCTGTAGCGATGACACCATAGTGTTCCTGTAGCGATGACAACATAGTGTTCCTATAGTGATGACACCATAGTGTTCCTGTAGCGATGACACCAGTGTTCCTGTAGCGATGACACCAGTGTTCCTGTAGCGATGACACCATAGTGTTCCTGTAGCGAATACACCATACTGTTCCTGTAGCGATGACACCATAGTGTTCCTGTAGCGATGACAACATACTGTTCCTATAGCGATGACACCATAGTGTTCCTGTAGCGATGACACCGTACTCTTCCTATAGCAATGACACCATATTGTTCTTATAGCGATGACACCATACTGTTCCTATTGCGATGACACCATACTGTTCCTGTAGCGATGACACCATACTGTTCCTATAGCGATGACACCATAGTGTTCCTATAGCGATGACACCATACTGTTCCTATAGCGCTGAAACCATACTGTTCCTATAGCAATGACATCGTACTGTTCCTGTAGCGATGACACCGTACTGTTCCTATAGCGATGACACCATACTGTTCCTATAGCGATGACACCATGGTGTTCCTATAGCGATGACACCATACTGTGGAGGTTCAGTAGTGAGGTCACAGACAACACCCACGGCCCAACACCCACGGCCCAATGGTGTAATCAAAAGACAGTACAGTATGAATAGACAGAAACTGCTTCTCCAATATAAATCCCTGATCACACTTGTAGGCGATGTCATGGCGACGTTGGCTAGCTAAGCTCATGCGCAGAAACCCTTCATCAGTCATCTAACGGTCATTTTGCGCTGAACTGCGCATGTGCAGTCCGCCAAATCAAAGGCACTCCTTCGATATAAATATGTTTTTGACGAGGTTGGAGTAATAACATGTTTAACTACTTAAAACATTGTCTCGAATCTAGGATGTGACTAGATTTCTTGAAAATACTTTTCACTTCTCTCAATGACTTCCCAAATCCCAAACCCCGGCCTGGTCTGTTTGGCAAGCGTGCACCAGAAGTCTCGCGATGTTGCGCCTCTGGGTTTAGAAACTCTGTGGTGTAATGGCAGGGCCGGGGAAAAAAGCCCTTCTCATTGATGTCGCTGATGCAACACCCAGCCAATGGCTGAAGGAGAAAATGAATAAAATAATCTAATTCAGCTCCATTACAGCCCCTTATCGGCCCTATGCTCAGGGATATGAGATGACTTTTTCCACCCTGAATCACAGTCCACAAGGACAGGGTGCAGTGTGTTTGATTGTGTATGTAAGGGGAGGTCATGAAGAAACCTTTGCCTCACTAAATTCTGCCTAGAAGACAGCCAGTAGAATGTGCGTAACCCTGGTGTTTCCTATCTGTCTGTCTGTGTGTGTGTGTGTGTGTGTGTGTGTGTGTGTGTGTGTGTGTGTGTGTGTGTGTGTGTGTGTGTGTGTGTGTGTGTGTGTGTGTGTGTGTGTGTGTGTGTGTGTGTGTGTGAAATCTAAGCACACACAGCGAGGCAGGACTGGCTTTCCAACAGGAAGCCTGCAAAACAAGGCTGAACTTCACAGCTCCGGTGGAACTTATTAAAAACATCACCACTAACGGCCCCTCCTCCTTCTCCTCCCTCTCCTCAACCCACAGAAATGACAAACGTCTGTACGTCTGTATCCATCTCCAAAAACTCACCCTCTGTCCCCCTTTCTCTCCCTCTCTCTCACTCATCCTCTCCCTGTTTTCCTCTCCACCCCCTCTCTCCCTCCAGTGTCAGACCTGGCTCGTTTTCTGCATTTTCTCCTCTCTGGGCCAGAGAGGGACGGGGTGGAGGAATGGATGTGGAGGGAGGGCAGGCACCTCCGGCCAATACCCCTGTGGGATTGACCAAAGGGACCTTTGGATGTCCTTAGGGGTACGCAGGCAGGGGGGTGGGGCTGTTTGGCTCTTCCCTGGGTCTCCCCCTCAGCCTGCCCCTGCTGCTCTTTCCAAACTCAACACACATTTTCCAGAGAAGGGGGAAACTATTTGAATTGAATACCAAGAAAAGCCTGCCAGTGTCCTTGTCGACATCATCTCCTAGGGAATAAAGGGAAGGAAGATGTTTTATCTTTTTAAATAAGAAATGGCGACCAGCCCCCCTGAGCCTGAACACAGGAGCACAAACACACACAGGAGAGAAGTGATAGAGAAAAGAGAAAGAGAGAGAATGAGAGAGAAAGAGAAAGAAAGACAGAAAAAGGAAATTTCTTTATAATTTTGGAACTTTTGTGAGTGTGATGTTTACAGTGAATTTTTGGGGTTTATTTTACTTTTGTTTATTAACTGTTTCACTTGCTTTGGCAATGTAAACATGTGTTTCTCATGCCAATAAAGCCCTTAAATTGCATTGAATTGAAAGGAGAGAGAAGAGAGATATACATCACACACATTTACAGTTGAAGCCGGAAGTCTTTAGAAGCTTTAAAAGCTTCTGATAGGCTAATTGACAACATTTGAGTCAACTGGAGGTGTACCTGTGGATGCATTTCAAGCCCAAACTTCAAACTCAGTGCTTCTTTGCTTGACATCATGGGAAAATCAGAAGAAATCAGACAAGACCTCAGAAAAAAAATTGTAGACCTCCACAAGTCTGGTTCATCCTTGGGAGCAATTTCCAAACGCCTGAATGTACCACGTTCATCTGTACAAACAATATTACGCAAGTATAAACACCATGGGACCACGCAACCGTCATACCGCTCAAGAAGGAGACGCGTTCTGTCTCCTAGAGATGAACATAATTACGTGCGAAAAGTGCAAATCAATCCCAGAACAACAGCGAAGGACCTTGTGAAGATGCTGGAGGAAACAGGTACAAAAGTATCTAAATCAACAGTAAAACGAGTCCTATATTGACATAACCTGAAAGGCCGCTCAGCAAGGAAGAAGCCGCTGCTCCAAAACCGCCATAAAAAAGCCAGACTACGGTTTGCAACTGCACATGGGGACAAAGATCGTACTTTTTGGAGAAATGTCCTCTGGTCTGATGAAACAAAAATAGAACTGTTTGGCCATAATGACCATTGTTACGGGGGTGGCAGCATCATGTTGTCGGGGTGCTTTGCTGCAGGAGGGACTGGTGCACTTCACAAAATAGATGGCATCATGAGGAAGGAAACTTATGTTGATATATTGAAGCAACATCTCAAGACATCAGTCAGGAAGTTAAAGCTTGGTTGCAAATGGGTCTTCCAAATGGACAATGACCCCAAGCATACTTCCAAAGTTGTGGAAAAATGGCTTAAGGACAACAAAGTCAAGGTATTGGAGTGGCCATCACAAAGCCCTGACCTCAATCCTATAGAAAATTTGTGGGCAGAACTGAAAAAACGTGTGTGAGCAAGGAGGCCTACAAACCTGACTCAGTTACACCAGCTCTGTCAGGAGGAATGGGCCAAAATTCACCCAACTTATTGTGGGAAGCTTGTGGAAGGCTACCCGAACCGTTTGACCCAAGTTAAACAATTTAAAGGCAATGCTACCAAATACTAATTGAGTGTATGTAAACTTCCGACCCACTGGGAATGTGATGAAAGAAATAAAAGCTGAAATAAATCATTCTCTCTACTATTATTCTGACATTTCACATTCTTAAAATAAAGTGGTGATCCTAACTGACCCAAGACAGGGAATTTTACTAGGATTAAAAACTGAGTTTAAATGTATTTGGCTAAGGTGTATGTAAACTTCCGACTTCAACTGTAGATAGATAGATAGATTGACAGATAACGTGTGTGTGTGTGTGTGTGTGTGTGTGTGTGTGTGTGTGTGTGTGTGTGTGTGTGTGTGTGTGTGTGTGTGTGTGTGTGTGTGTGTGTGTGTGTGTGTGTGTGTGTAGGGAAAAGGTGAAGAGGAGTAGCAGGGAGGAAGAGAGCAGAGCTAGAGTGAGAGCACTGGGACTCCCCTTCCTGCTGTATCTCACACAGACAGCACTTCCCAGCCACCCAGGACCTCAGTCAGCACCCCCGCAGCAGCAACAGCCCGTGCCCCCTGAGGGGGGTTAGCATAGGGCTGGGGTCTGGTGGGGGGGGGGGCACGTCATCACACCCCAGGGCCTCACTTTCCATTCCCTCCCAGAAGAACTGACAGAGTGAGGGAGGGCAGAGAGAGAGAGAGAGAGAGAGAGTGAGGGAGGGCAGAGAGAGAGAGAGAGAGAGAGAGAGAGAGAGAGAGAGAGAGAGAGAGAGAGAGAGAGAGAGAGAGAGAGAGAGAGATATAGAACATCTCCAATAAGACAAGTCCTATTCCCCTCCAAAATGTTACACTGCAGGCTGATTCAGACATGAGTAGGGCCAACCTTGGTGTCGCCATCACCAAAATCAGCCACTATCCTCATACAGTGTTCTGTAAAATGGAACCATTTATCTGTGGCATTATCTCCAGGTAGGCCCTGATACAGCCATACCAAAGACTCCATGTAGGATGCTACTCTGGATCTGCACTACATGTCAAACCATTGATGTGGGCGCCATGCTTTAATCAAAGGGACCCTTAAATTAAATTGAACAAAATGATCTTGATTGCATTCACCATGAGGAAATTCGGGCCCATCATGGACCCATCTTACAGCTGTGCTGTAGGCCCTATGTGAATAGCTGGAGAGAGCAGGCTGGGAGGAGGGAGGACAGGGACATTGACTCAGTGCAACTACTTTACCACCAAAACCTCAAACAGGATGTGAGACTACTGGAGCGCCAGAGCCCTGCCTGCTAGGTCTGGACATCAGCCTCCTGAGTCTTGTGAAAAGCTCTCTCTCCCTCGCTCCATACCTCCCTCTCTCATTCCCCTCTCCCTGCGCTCCCTCCCAGCAGAACATTATGGGCCATGTGGAATTGATATTATAGATTCTGATTCAGTGGGTTGTATGGTGGGAGAGCTGGAATGTGACATACAGTATAGAATCTAATCCGTGTGGCGGACCTGACAGCTGCCTGGCTGCACACTTCCAATAACAAAGCGGATACCTGTTTGGGCGGACGATGAATCCCAGTTCCCTGCAAACTCTGACGACTCGCCTTCTTCCACCGCTAGAGAGAGAGAGAGAGAGGTAGAGGGGGATGCTTAGAAATACATACAGTATCTGTAGGATAAAATCCTTTTGGTATTTGGTTTATCTGACTCCACATATGACCATGCCTTAAAACACAAAGGTAGACATCAAAGTAAGTGTTCAAATCATTCATTAGCTGGGTGGTTGGGTGAGAGAAAACATCAAAGCTCCCCTGTCTGTCTATCTACCCTGAGGTGACTGTGTGCCTGTAAATGCGTTCTCTGTGTTTTGTTTTTGTGTACTAATATCAGAAGTGAAATATACAGTATGTATGTAACAACAACAACCAGATCAGAACAGGGATGTGTGATGAAGGTTTTCCTGGGCACTGCAGAGGAAGGAAGCTCCGCTGGCACACAAACAGGAAATGACAGTAGTCAGGACACAATGAGGACTTCCTCCCTCCCTCCTCCTCAGAGGTGGTCAGAGTGGACTCCTCACCTCCTCACCAGACCAGTTAACACTGTATTTCATATTCCCCTACAAAGCCAAGGGCAACAGTCTCAATGTTCCTGTCTACAACCATTCCATGTTAATTTCATGAGTGCGATCTAGAGATCCAGTGCTGGGACCAGTGTGTAGGCCAGAAGGGCCAGTCCAGACTCCAAATTCCGAGAGGACTGACCTTGTTGCTGATGGCCTAGAGCTAAAACCTAGCAGGCTTCCAAACCCCGGGAAGACCGGGGTCCACTCTGCTCCTGCTCCATAGCATCTCTCTCCATTTCTCTTTCTCTTCCCTGATGTAGCCAGGACTCTGTTCAAGCTGAAGCGCTGCCATTTGGCAGCTTACTCTCTCGACAGTGTCGTTCAGCAATACCTTTTCACCATTAATGGAGTATTCCCATAGTACAGGAGACTCCGAGGCCATATTTCTATTTTTCCATCCTAGGTTAGAGCGTTACCTGTCTGGGTGTTTCTGAGGAGAGATAACTCTTCAGGCATGTTTGTGGGAAACTATGGGCTGGTTCAGGATCATGGTCCCATTAGGACTGTGGTATGGGCCCACCCTGCTCTTAGATCCTCCTAGAGGACTGTTACTGAGCTCGAGGTGTTTTCAGAAAATGTATAATTTGTCTAGAGAAAGTTGACCTGAGGTCTTCTTTAAATAGGTCTAGCCTGCAGTGGAATTGTTAATTCCTGAAGACACTGCTTTCCCAGTGGAGGAAGAAAACCGCTAAATTACACCCAATCAGGGCTTCACTCATCTTCCATTTAGCGCTTCATTAGAGGGGGAATAGTGGAGTGTAGTCAGGCAGAGAGGAGAGCAGAGCAGGGTAGAAGAGAGAAGGTGGGATGATGCTTTATAGAAACACAACTACCCAGTACTACTGTGCTCAGTTAACCTGCAGGCAACAGCACACAACAACCCCGTACACGCACACAACTCTCCACACAGCTCCAAAGCTAAAACAAGTGAAGCTCGGAGCACTACCAGACCCCAGCCTCCCACACAGAGCTACAGTGCACTGGGAGTAATACAACAAAACTATCCATCTCTGATGGGAACCGGACAGGATCATTAACGACTTTAACACCTCAATTAGATTGCGGAGATAACACAGACATGTATTGATCTGTCTGGGCTTTCTTGGAATGATTTATCTCTAAATGTTGCCAGATATTTTTTTTTACCTTATTGAGATTGCATAAATCAGTCATTGGATGGAGTTCACAGGGAATGCAGATACTCACACTATCTCTGTCATACAACCAAACAACCATACACTGAGTCTTCAGAGGAAATGCAGATGCTCACACTATCTCTGTCAGACAACCAAACAACCATACACTGAGTCTTGTTGCTATGGAGAGGCAGGGTAAGGGAGTGGTAAGGAGGGGTGCAGGGTAAGGCCTGTGCAGGGTAAGGCCAGTTCTGGTGGGCTGGGATTTGGGGCTTGGCCCTACAAATGTGGACCACAGGACGGGATACAGACGTTTCCCGGGGCGATGGGTCCTGGGCGAGACCAACCCCACACTCCCAGAAACACATTCTGAAAAGAGCCAGTGGAGGATAGAGACAGACCTCACACCACGATCACCAGGCAGCCAAACAAAGCAAGAGAAGCAGAATTAAGGGGGAGATAAAGAAAACGGTCATTAGAAAGAGATAAAAACACCATTCTAATAAAAGCATATTCATGATTTAACTGTGGGGAAAATGTATTTATTTATTTGCAGATTTACTCCTCCTGCCTGCGTCCCATGTGTACCGAGTTACGATGCACGATATATCGGTGAACATATCGAAATTGTCCGATATTATCTAAAAATGCCAACATCGGTATCGGCCCGATGTCTAGTTTAACGCCAATGTGCAAAACCGATGTCAAAGCTGATGTGCATACCTTTATAACGTAGGTTCATGAAGTAAATACGCCATGTAGAATTTAGCGCTACATGTGCAACACAGCTTTCCTAACCTAGCCCACAATGTCTGCTGTGTGGATCGAGCAGTCAACAAGTCGAGCAGTCACTTGAAAGAGTAAGAACATTTCAGCGAGACAACTAAGGTGAAATCCATTAATGCCAAGATAACGGAATTCATTGCCCTTGACAACCAACCGTTCTCTGTCGTGGGTGATGTTGGCTTTTGCCGACTGGTCGAGTACCAGTACACACTACCAAGTGCGCTATTTATGTTGCCCTACCGGAGTTACACAGTAATAGCGTCACGGCTATAAGCTTCACGACATACTATGGAACGCCGTTTGGGTCTTTGCGTGTCAAAAAAGATACACGTCAAATAACACTATTTGACACGTTAAATAAGCTTGTAATTTGCCACTTCAAATAACAGTTATATTATAGAATGTTGTGTGTTCTGAACTTGCACGTGCAAGCCAAGCGCCACCACTACTATCAGTAGCACTGTCAAAGCTGTAAAAAAAGTCTGCAAACAAGCAAACACCAGCCACGAACGATGTGTTTACAATACCGCGTTGGTAATAAAGCATTATTTGTTCGACCACAACTTTTGGGGTAGCTAGCTATCTTTAGCTTGGTACCATCTAGCACCAATACAACCAGCCTGAAAACAATGACCAGTATAAACTGCAGTCATTTTCATTATTCTTAGCAATGATTTAGGAATCCTTGTGAGTAAATATTAGCTAGGTTGCCACTTGTTGTTCTCCTATTGAAATTGAACTTCAGTTCATGAAAATAAATAGCTAGTCAGCAACTTAACCCTGTTGCCCAAAGCTACCGTTAACAAGCAACCAGCTAGCTTCATCTGGCTAGCGAGGCTTGGCCGGACCGGGTTATGTGTTGTGAAGCTAGCCACAATAAGGATTAGGCACAATAGTGGAATTTGCACTTTGCCTTCAAAATAAAAGTACCTCTTTGAAAGTGATGCAGAAGGTTACAATTGGTGGAATCATGCCATATTTAGACTAGATCATGTTAAACAAGGTTGGAATGTGAAGCAATGAAATGGGGTATTAGTCTACTCGGTGACACCCACAGAACACAACTGTGAAGAGTTTACGCAAATATTAGCGTTGTAGTTCTTATCGTGGGACTGTGACTGTGTGAAATCACCTCCCCAGTCAGCCTATTGACATTCATATTGCACTGTACAGCTTTACCTAAGAATTGGGTATCAATTAAATGGGGTATCAGTCTACTCAATACCCAAGATATTTTTTCCCAACGTCCTTAGAGTTATCAGACTCCAAAACATCCACGCAGTATTTTTTTTCTTCAGGAATAGTGTTCAACACACATAGGTTGACAATAAATGTGGCTCAATTCACAGTTGTTTCAGAGTCCCGCAATAAGAGCTACAACACTAATGTTCTCTGGGTGTCACTGAGTAGACTGATACCCCATGTCATTGATCCACAATCCATAGGTAAGGATGTACAGCGAAATAAGTATGCCCCAATGCAATTCTAAGTATAATACATCCAGTGTGATTTCAAAAGATTTTTGTCAAATTAACAAATTATTGTCTTTCGTTGATTTTATATAACAACATTCCAACCTCGTTTAGCATGATCTATTCAATTATGGCATAATTCTACTATTTGTATTATTTGTATTCATACCCTCATAAAACTGACTATCCTACCGATCCTCGACTTCGGCATTTACAAAATAGCTTCCAATACTCTACTCAGCAAACTGGATGCAGTCTATCACAGTGCCATCCGTTTTGTCACCAAAGCCCCTTATACCACCCACCACTGCGACCTGTATGCTCTCGTCGGCTGGCCCTCGCTACATATCCGTCGCCAGACCCACTGGCTCCAGGACATCTATAAGTCTATGCTAGGTAAAGCTCTGCCTTATCTCAGCTCACTGGTCACGATAACAACACCCACCCGTAGCACGCGCTCCAGCAGGTATATCTCACTGGTCATCCCCAAAGCCAACACCTCCTTTGGCCGCCTTTCCTTCCAGTTCTCTGCTGCCAATGACTGGAACGAATTGCAAAAATCGCTGAAGCTGGAGACTTATATTTCCCTCACTAACTTTAAACATCAGCTATCTGAGCAGCTAACCGATCGCTGCAGCTGTACATAGCCCATCTGTAAATAGCCCACCCAATCTACCTACCTCATCCCCATATTGTTTTTATTTACTTTTCTGCTCTTTTTCTATTGTGTTATTGACTGTAAGCTTGTTCATTCCCTGTGTAACTCTGTGTTGTTGTTTGTGTCGCACTGCTTTGCTTTATCTTGGCCAGGTCGCAGTTGTAAAGGAGAACTTGTTCTCAATTAGCTTACCTGGTGAAATAAAGGTGAAATAAATGTGCATCTCTGTCAATTACATACTTTTATTTTGAAGGCTAACTGCAAAGTCCACTATTGTGGCTAATACTTATTGTGGCTAGCTTCACATAGATGGGTCCGACCACCATTAATCAAATAAGAACTGTCTTATAAATTAGGGTTATTTTAGATGATGACACCTAGCTATATAGTTAGCTAGCTAACTATAGCTACTAAAACAGATGTCTTTTTACTATGTTTTTGGGGAAGAACATCCATCAGCTATCTAGCTTTTTTTATGACCAGTACTGTAGGTGCGTGAGACAACTTTACCAGCATCATAGCATACGTATCGATGCATCGTTGTGACATATAAAATACGAGTGATACTGTAATCAATGTGTAATAACTACGTAAAAAAATCATGAACGTGTTAAATTATTATGTGACGTGCAGTCATATTCTGGTCCTGATTGGTCAACAAGCTTATTTGACACGTCAAACAATGTTATTTGACACGTCAAACAATGTTATTTGACACGTCAAACAATGTTATTTGACAAGTCAGATAGTGTTGTTTGATGTGTTTCTTTTTGACACGCAAAGACCCAAACAGCGTTCCATAGAAATCCTGGTTGTGAATGAAACGACTGAACAACGAAACAACACAGCAAGTAAGTGAAAGAAATAGGTTTTGATTATGTTTTACTGGTAATGGGGACATACGTAAATGCCAACAAAATAACTTTTTGGTCAGTGTGGTATGTGTGTGTGTAACCTTCATTTAACTAGACAAGTCAGTTAAGAACAAATTCTTATTTACAATGACGGCCTAACCCGGCCAAACCCGGACGACACTGGGCCAATTGTGCACCGCCCTATGGGACTCCCAATCACGACCGGATGTGATACAGCCTGGATTTGAACCAGGGACTGTAGTGACACCTCTTGCACTGAGATGCAGTGCCTTAGACCGCTGCGTCCGTGTGTGTGTTAACTATTTAACTATCCTAAAATGCTTAAAAGGCCGCTAAAATGTTTAATATCGGTTATTGGTATCGTTTTTTGGGGCAAGGAAAATATCGGATATCGGTATTTTCCAAAAATGTCATATCGGTGCATCACTAGTACCGAGCACTGTTCATGTGAACCCTGAAGCCAGCGGCAGGTAGAGATAGTGGGAGAGTAGTGGAGGGGGAGACTGCTAGACAGAGGCAGAGGGAGAATGTAAGGCAGGGGAAGTATATACAGACTACTTCATACAGTAGGTCCCTCCTCTGTTTTTAAATTCCCTCAGAAACTCTGTGACATCATTAACCTACAGTAAAACAGCCCTGTGAGAGGAACGGGTGGTTTAATGACTCCAACATGTTTCAATTGGTTACCTTGGATACCCTCGGTTTCCTTCGCACACTGACCAGCCTTTGCCAAAACACACATTGAGGCTGTGAGAGAAATGGGAAACTGAAACCTATAACTCAACAACCAGAGGTGTGGTTTAGCCCCTCTTTCACCAACTGGGACCATTTCCACAAACCATAACCTAAGTTATAGATTGGGTGTACCCAGTATTGGTTTAGGCTGATGAGAACATCCTACCAGGTTCCTTCCAGACTGTTCCACTACAACACTCCCCTCCCCTCTCTAAACACCTGTATGTTGAATGTTAAGCTGAGTATGTGAGGCAGGTACAGATGGGTTAACGAGCTCCTAGCTGCCAAAGACAGCACGTTGTGTTTAGCAACATTGCAGGGGCAGGCTCCTCTCCCTCCTGCTCTCGTTAAACTTTTATTTAAGAGGGAAAAAAACACAGGTCCCCCATGGGGCACACACAAACCCAATCATTGATACAATTTCCTCTTCTGTTAATTGCTGCTGTAGTGGTTAGAGCGCGTGCTGCTATTTGCATTTCTGGGCCCTGTTAAGCAGTGTTAAGCTGCAACATTACGGGACTCGAGCTAATGTAGCTATGGTAGCATTGCTGTCGGCAACACAGCAATCAGCGTAGCAGCGAATAGCGCGAGGGTAGAGATCAAATGAGTCACAGACGACATCACAAACAGCAAGCGTGAATTTTCCCGACAAGCCCATGTACCCATGGGGACGACGACGTTGTGTTCTAATTGTGCTTTTTCTAAATTAGAGCTTTAATTTTTTCCAAGGAATGGTGCGTGTGCACCTCCACACAAAACAAACAGGGTGCAGGGGACCTCAGGGCACACACCCAGACCCCCCTATCAGACAAAGAACCTACCACAGCCTGTTCATACAACCCCAAACACACACACTAGCAGAGAAACACACAACTGTGCTCCTGTCTACCCAGGAGAGGGCCTTTCATTAACAAAGAGACTGCAGGTAAGACAGCCTCAGTCTGCAGCCTTGTCCTTCTGTTAGCACACTGCAGAGTACAGTGCTATAGTGCTAGACACAGACAGAAAGATAGGATGGAGAGCGATAAAAGGCTTCTATATTATGTAGATTGGATAATGAACAATCTAACAGTAAGTGTGTGAGCTATATGAGAGAGCACTGCAGACCTAACCAGAGAGAGAGTGCAGCAGAGAGAGATTGATGGAGAGAAAGAGAGCACTGGCGAGAGAGTGGTAGAGGGAGAGAGAGAACAAGTGGTCTCACCTGGGCCCAGCTCCACTGCAGCCGTCTGCAGGAGAGATAGACGCAGAATACCTAATGTGTGTGGAGTTGCTCCCCTGGCCAGGAGAGGAGGGCCGCACAGCCCTGCTGCTGGCCCCCGGCCATTCTGTCTGATTGTCTTCTACACTTAAGGGATAAAACCCTGCTCTCCCCCTCTCCCACTGGAAGCCATTAGCAGCCCCCCCATTTGCAGATGTGTGTGTGTTGTACAGAGCATGTGTGAGTGTATGAATGTCAATGCATCCAATAGTATGTGTGAGTATACAGGCCTGTGTGTGTGTATGTGTGAACCAGAGTATATGTATGCGTGTTTCTTTATGAACAAAACTGCAGCACAACACCTTGGGAGCCTACCCGACAGGAAGCAGGAGTTTGTTGCGGCCCAGAGCAGAGCCCTGCAAGAGCCTCCGTCAGATCCCTTCATTAACATGGACGCACTGGATCCACAGGCCCACCGCCCAGGCCCTGCACCACCTTAACACAGCACGTACCCACCACACTACACAGCATCGCAACAAGCAGCTATGGTGCAGTCCGCAGCCACACACAATCAGGCCTCTTGTCCACGGAGCTACACACACCATTTGTAATCCCCACCCCATTGTACTGAATGATGGCGGTTTCATTTCCTCACATAAGGTGGAGCTCCATCTCTATAAATGTGTAAAACAGACAGAGAGAAAAAGAGAGGGCCTCTCTCCTCATCCTCCTCATAATACAGAAACATGAAAGAGGTGAAATCATTACAAACTTGCAGTGTGTTTCCCCTAACACTCCACCGCGCTACTTCCTGGTTCTATTAGCCAAGCACAACTGGAGCTGCTCTCTTTTAGAAGCCTTTGGGTGTTCACTTCTCTAAACTCACATACCAGGTCAGACTGATAGAATGCAACCTGAACAAACCCAAGACAGACGGAACACTAACATCTAAGGGCTGCCTGACTATTTAGTGTGGCTTTTCAAACATAACGGTCCTGTACGACTGGTCCTCACACACAGCACTGAGCTATAGATATAGTTTGTCCATAGACATAGCAGAGGGAAAGACGGCAGGGCTTGGGTTTCAAGATAATTAATAAAAGATAAAGCCTGGCTTGTTCTGCATGGCTTAATGGCTTTTAATAGCTGGGAGAATGATGTGGACATGCACAGTGCAGTCTGCATGTGATGGACCAAACCCCCCTAGGGAGCAAGCAATGCTACTGACTGTACACATCTACTCACACACACAGCCCTGCTCACCTGATCTGACACACACACACACAAACACAGCCCTGCTCACCTGATCTGACACACACACACAAACACAGCCCTGCTCACCTGATCTGACACACACACACACAAACACAGCCCTGCTCACCTGATCTGACACACACACACAAACACAGCCCTGCTCACCTGATCTGACACACACACACACACAGCCCTGCTCACCTGATCTGACACACACACACACACACACAAACACAGCCCTGCTCACCTGATCTGACACACACACACACACAAACACAGCCCTGCTCACCTGATCTGACACACACACACACACACACAGCCCTGCTCACCTGATCTGACACACAAACACACACAGCCCTGCTCACCTGATCTGACACACAAACACACACAGCCCTGCTCACCTGATCTGACACACACACACACACACACACACACACACAGCCCTGCTCACCTGATCTGACACACACACACACACAGCCCTGCTCACCTGATCTGACACACACACACACACACACACACACAGCCCTGCTCACCTGATCTGACACACACACACACACACACACAGCACCGCTCACCTGATCTGACACACACAAACACACACAGCCCTGCTCACCTGATCTGACACACACACACAGCCCTGCTCACCTGATCTGACACACACACACACACAGCCCTGCTCATCTGATCTGACACACATACAGCCCTGCTCACCTGATCTGACACACACCCACAGCCCTGCTCACCTGATCTGACACACACACACACACAGCCCTGCTCACCTGATCTGACACACACACACATACACACGCACAAGGCCCTGCTCACCTGATCTGACACACACACACACACACACACAGCCCTGCTTAACTGAACACACACACAAATGCTCCCCCATTCTCCTACACACACATTCACTCATGAAACACTTATTCACTCTGCCTGTCTCACCCTCTAACATACGTACACAGTTGTGGATTAGGGCTTGGTGCTAGACCGTGTTCACTCTTGCGGCTCACTGCATCGTGCAGAGACACACAAACACACACAACTGGAATAAAAGAGGATTCCTCTGCCAGTGAAGAGAGCTGAACATAATTGTGGTCTTGACTAGAAAGCCAGCAGCCACGGCAGACAAGTCTGCTTCCAGACGAACTGACTGGCACGTTGTGCCTTCCACAGGGAAAGACTAAACCAACTCACCACTAACAGAAAGACGACAACAATGCAGTCATAACTGAGAAAACATGCCATTCAAAACTAATATTTACAGAGCAATAGCCATTAATCACAGTGATGGGAGAGTAGAGGACAGCCCATTGCTGTATGTGGTTCTGTGTATCTCAGTTCGTAGAGCATAGCACTTGAAACGCCAGGGTTGTGGGTTCGATTCCCAGGGAGGAACAATATGAGAGAGTATGAAAATGTACACACTCCTGGATTAGAGCATCTGCTGAATGACTACAATGTAAATTTATGCAGCAGGCTATGGCTTAGTTTATTATTCTACCATTTGTTTTAACTAGCATGCGTAAAACTTGAAAAAGCATACATGCACATGAGTAAAATCATGGAGGATAACACACAATAAAGTCTGGGACTTATTTCCATTGTTAAATCATGGAGGATAACACACAATAATGTCTGGGACTTATTTCCATTGTTAAATCTTGGAGGATAACACACAATAAAGTCTGGGACTTATTTCCATTGTTAAATCATGGAGGATTAACACACAATAAAGTCTGGGACTCATTTCCATTGTTAAATCTTGGAGGATAACACACAATAAAGTCTGGGACTTATTTCCATTGTGATCCTCTTGAGACACGATGGCTAGGCAAGATCCAACACGGTTGAACACAGTATGACAGCTTCACCAGAACGCATGCAGGGCCACATTGTCAGCCCTACCTTCTCCTTACTCCCCAAACCCCCATCAAATGTGCACAATGGCAGGGATGCCAATTCCCAGGGTGCTCCCCTGCGCAAGGGCGGGCTGAGAGAGGATCTCTCATTGGCTGGCTGTAGTGTCCCTCTGGTCTGTGGGGCACTGTGCCACCACTGACCAAGCGTGATGCCAATCTGCAGCCCAAGCCGTCCGGAGCTCTAACTTCAATGGCCTGTCCTCCAAGCCACCGCCATGGGACAGGGACGGAAGCTGATTAACCAAATTCTTTTATCAGTACTGAAACCGCTCTACAGCCCTAAAAACACAAACCACCACCACTGGCCAAAAAAAACAAAAATGGGTAAAGGGGGAAAACAGAAGAGAGCTTAGATAGCACAGAGAAAGAACACAAATCCTGACGGGGCCCACAGCTCTGTCTCTCTCACAGAGGACATTGCGGCTCCAAAATCCTGCTGAGCCGTCCAGCTGCACCCCCCTCCCCCCACCCCACTAGCCCCCTCTCGTACTCCTACAGCCCCTCTCTACAGGAGCAAGGGTTTATGGGTCTAGAGGCTGGAGAATGCCGGAGGACTGAAGGACAAGCAAGAATGGAGCTGTAGAGAGAGAGGAAGCGAGGATAGGGGTGGAAGAGCTGAGGATGGAAGTGTGGGTGGATGGCTAGTAGCAATGGTTGTGGGGTTTTAGGTTCTGTTTCCTCAGGCAGGTCTTGGCTGATGCGCTGGGGGGAACCTGGATAGTTAGAGTCAAGCAGAGATCTGTGAAGAGCAGGCCGTCTCCCTGGCTCGATCACTCACTCACTTTCTCTCTCTTGCCTGGAGCACGCAAGCTGCAGCACCCACGCTAAGACTCCGCCTTAGGCCCAGCTCTACAACTAGAGGAGCATTGGCAGAACCAACCCCAGACACAAATCGCCAGATACAGGCCTATGCCTTTTGTTCTCAGAGAGAGTCAATGGAGGAGCAGAATGCCTACTACATTCCTCCACAAAGCAGAGCTCCACAGCAGGACAGGATCCACCTGGCTGGTCTCTCAGCGGAGCTGAGCGGTGTCAGGTGTGGAATGCTCTGATCACTCTGTTCACTGGTTCAAACAGAGACAAACACACAAGTGCACTAAACACGCTCTGTTAGTACAGGGTCTGAAACCACGATCATGTGAGAGCTGGGATACTGGTGACTCAGTGGAAGGGAGAAAAGGGCCAAAGGAAAATGGAAGACAGTTTCCTTTAGATAGGCCCATTCTGTTGTTTCCACTCACAGAATAGGTCCCGTGTATTTATTTCTCACACACACACATCCCCTTTGTACACATGTCACACTCCTGGCTGTGCTGTGTTGTGTTTCTCGCTCTTGTCGTCAGCAGGCGTTTCCTGAGGAAAGCCCTGGTTGCAGTGTCAACTCTCCCCCTTCCTTTTGATTCTTCACCGTCTGCGCCTGCCTGCACCATCTTTGTCTCCGGCAGCTAAGGAATCCACACACTCTGCCTTAGATACAGCGCCAACTTTATATTTATACACACACACACTCAGGCACCCTGACACGCACTCACACAAACACGTCGCCCATTATGTTAGGGAGCAGACAACAGAGAAGATTACAGGGCCTCTCGATCTTCAAATTTGTTATTTTTTCTCAACTGTCAGAGCAGAGGGCAAAATGGTTTCAATATACCTCCAGCATGTACATAAAACACCAGAGAGAGAGGAAGAGAGAATGAAGGAGGGAGGGAGAGGGGGGTAGAAAAAAGGAATAGGAAAACGTGTGAAGACAAAAGCAGACATGATTAAATCACAAGGGCTGCCTCCCGCTGTCATTGAATGAGACACGGGTTCACAACAGAACCCACTGGGGGAGCAACGAAGTATTCACATTCCAAACGCTACGCTATGGGTGCCATTAGACGGGGACGGGACAGGGAAGGCTGTCCCCCACTAGCTCCCCATCCAAAAAGGCAGCATTTGACTGGTGACCTAGGAGGAGGAGGAGGAAGGCCTCTCTGGATTAGAGACCCTCATGAGACCCTCCAGGAATAGATGTGCTGCACAGAGTTCCACAAACACCAAACAATACTGTACCCTACTACTCAGCCGCACCTACAGAGAGAGACAGACGACACTCATAAAGACATGCACAGAGACAGGGAGAGACATTCACACAGAGAGACATATGCACATACGTAGAGGGAAACAGACACACAGAAACACACAGACATGCAGAGACATACAGACATGCAGAGACACGCAGACATGCAGAGACACACAGACATGTAGAGACACACAGACATGCAAAGAAACACAGACATGCAGAGACACACAGACATGCAGAAACACACAGACATGTAGAGACATACAGACATGCAGAGACACACAGACATGCAGAGACACACAGACATGCAGAGACACACAGACATGCAGAGACACACAGACATGCAGAGAGACAGACACACGCACTTAGGGAGATACACACATTCACCGACCCCGAGATGCATACACAAACACACAATGACAATGGCATCAGACTCACAGAGGACCCGGGGCTGCTTGGGAGAGAGAGTCAGAATGGGGACCCTTAATTGCCTTATCCTGTAGTACAGGCTGGGGAGTGCTTTTTGACTTGAGATTCCAATTTCACACTAAGGCATTATTTAGTTTGATACAGACTTGATTAGGCATTACAGCAGGCCCCTTTCTGGAAGAGCTTTGTGGCGCTCATATCACTGGAGGACAGATTAACTCTGCAGTCACGCTCCTTCTGAGACCCACAGCCTCACACTCCTCACACAGCCTGCTGCCAGTCTGCTGTCATTCTGCATGCTTGGTGTGGCATGGGAAGGTTCCTCTTATCCCAAAACACAAACACATTCAACGTTCACCAACACTAGTCTCCTCAATCACTGCCACTAAGTATAGCCAGATAGACCATGCATAGAAAGGGAAAGGCTTACAGGTGAAGTTGAGGTGAAGGTGCATGAAACTATGCAAAACCCTAATAACTACCAACTACTACTCTTCAGTAGCATTCTCTCAACCAGCTTCATGAGGCAGTCACCTGGAATGCATTTCAATTAACAGGTGTGCCTTGTTAAAAGTACATTTGTGGAATTTCTTTCCTCCTCCTTGTTTGAGCCAGTCATTTGTGTTGTGACAAGGTAGGGGGGTATACAGAAGATAGCCCTCTTTGGTAAAAGACCAAGTTCATATTATGGCAAGACCAGTTCAAATAAGCAAAGAGAAACGACTGTGCATCATTACTTTAAGACAATAAGGTCAGTCAATACGGATTTTTTTTTCAATAACTTTAAATGTGCAGTCGAAAAAAACATCAAGCTCTATGGTGAAAATGCCTCTCATGAGGACCGCCACAGGAAAGGAAGACCCAGAGTTACCTCTGCTGCAAAGAATAAGTTAACTGCACCTCAGATTGCAGCCCAAATAAATGCTTCACAGAGTTCAAGTAACAGACACATCTCAACATCAACTGTTCAGAGGAGACTGTGTGAATCAGGTCTTCATGGTCGAATTGCTGTAAAGAAACCACTACTAAAGGACACCAATAAGAAGAAGAGACTTGCTTTGGCCAAGAAACACGCGCAATGGACATTAGATCGGTGGAAATATGTCCTTTGGTCTGATGAGTCCAAATTTGAGATTTTTGGAGAGTAGGTGAACGGATGATCTCCGCATGTGTGGTTCTCACCATGAAGCATGGAGGAGGAGGTGTGATGGTGTGGGGGAGCATTTGTTTGTAATAGGACAATGACCCAAAACACACCTCCAGGCTGTGTAAGGGCTATTTGACCAAGAAAGAGAGTGATGGAGTGCTACATCAGATGACCTGGCCTCCACAATCACCCGACCTCAACTGAACTGAGATGGTTTGGGAGGAGTTGGACCGCAGAGTGAAGGAAAAGCAGCCAACAGTGCACACCATATGTGGGAACTCCTTCAAGACTGTTGGGAAAGCATTCCAGGTGAAGAGAATGCCAAGAGTGTGCAAAGCTGTCATCAAGGCAAAGGGTGGCTACTTTGAAGAATCTCAAATCTCAAATATATTTTGATTTGTTTAACACTTTATTCATTACTACATGATTCCATATGTGTTATTTCATAGTTCTGATGTCTTCACTATTAGTCTACAATGTAGAAAATAGTAAAAAATAAAGAAACACCTGAGTGAGTAGGTGTGTCCAAACTTTAGACTGGTACTGTATGTTTTGGGAAGAGGAGAGGATGGTCCCTGGACTGCCCATCAACATGGCTGGACCCGCAGGCTGAGACAGGCCTAGACTCTACATTTTTAAAGCAAAGATCCATCAACCAACACACAGGCCCTACAGTTCACAGCCCAGTCCTCTCACTCGGCTATCTCCTAGTCTCTTTCTGCAGACTCTCACTCAGTCTCTTAGCCCCTGTTTGATGGTGACATTAAGCATTTATTAGGGGAAATAAAAACAAGCAAGAAAAAACAGATTTTAGAATGTTCTCCTCTTTTGACTCCTTCCTTCACACACCTTTGTGTAGTCTGCGTGACGGACTCAAAAGCCTCTGAGACACTGACAATACAAAGACAGCCCCAGAGTGGCACATTCTCAGATAGATGGTTTGAATGCACAGTGCTAAACAGCCATCCCTTCATAGATGCTCTCCCCTGGATACCTCTCTCACACACATCTGCACACCATTCTCCCACCCACTTCCTATCCTTCACTGGCCTGCAGTCACTCAAAGCCTTGGAGGTAGAATAACAAAGAGCTGTGACTCGGAGCTGTGAGCAGAGGCCTCATCCTCATCTTCACACATAAACATATGGACTCAAGCCCTCCCTGTTTCCAGCCATCAACACAACAATTCACACACACACACTATGTTTTGAGACCTTCATTTAGATTGTTTCATTTGACTTTCAATATTTCTCATATAACAGTACTGTTAGAAAATGTGTGAGAAAGGAGGGTGACATTGTGGGGGAGGGAAAGAGAGAGTGAACCTTTCCACCATCGCTCTCTTTCTCTCATGGGAACACCATCTGTAAGTAGCTCACCATTCAACAATGCATGTGTGTTAAGTGAAAATGCACCATAGACAAGACTGTAATAGGGAAGTGAAAACATATCAGATGTGTGCATGCTTTGTAAATGTAATTTACAATCGAGTTGTGAAATCGAGAGCGACTCGTTTCTTTCCCGCTCCTCACCATGCTGTTTGCAAGGTGAATTATTCTGGGCTCTGTAAGGGGTTCTCGCCTTTTGACAGAGGAACTGAATGAAAAGAAATAAGAACAACACGAATCCTTGACTAACATAGAGGACTAGGCATTTGCAGAGGCCAGCATAAAGGAGGGCCATACAATCAGGGATAATTCTGTCTGAGCGTAAAACTCCTATGTGATACGAGGCTCCAAGTGTGGATGAAGAGAAGCGGTATCACGGCACTATACTGCAAAACACAGAGCAGCGCTTCTCTCAAAACACAAATATCCTTTGTAAACTCTATTAAAGCTCAAAAGACTAAGAAACCTTGTTCACCAGGCTTTGAACCATGACTTCAGGTTATACAATAACAAAGTCCATGGCATGGTGGAAGCAAGCATTGTCATGCAGGACCAAGATAAATATTGGACCACTGAAAAACATTGAAAACACTAGGCTATGAGATGCTGTTCTGTTTTGTCTTCTTCCTGAATGTACTTTATGTTCAATGATTCTTAATAACCCAACACAGCTAATATATACACACAGCCCAAGGCACTCAATCCATTGGAGTAATTTCTGTATGTTTTTAACTCAATGTGTTTTTCAGAGGAAAGTTTCCAGGCACAGTGGAATCAATAGGTTGAGCCGAAGGAAGCTATTGGAGGATTGCGTGGGCACAATCAGTCTCCCATCTCCAACCCAGGACTGTTCCAGATACCTGCCCCTGCAGCTCTTTGAGACCCAAACTATCCCTAGAAGACACCCTGAAACCAGTCCAGATTCAGACAGGATGGAGGAGCAAGGGCCTGGCCAGCAGGAGGCCTAGCTCCCCCTGGCCAGAGTTCAAGGCAGGCTGCAGGGGTCAACACAGGACCAAAGCTCTTCATTAGACTTCAGCATCAGGCCTCCTCCTCTCCTCCCCCCTCCCCAACAACCACCCTTTAATCATCAGAGCTGGGACGAGGAGCCTTCCGAGGGGGAGGCTGCCCAATAAATATATGCATCAGCCAGGTGTGGTGAAGGTGCTTAATTGCCCCCTTTGCTTATGTTTAATGTACAGCCTACGGAGACACCGTGGGGTCGAGGAGCAGCTGCCTAGAGAAAGCAGCATGAACACAGCCTCACTGACATCAGGGAGGGCCAAGGAGAGCAACCTGGTCTCAGAGCATTTCATGTTATTCTGTACGTAAATCCTAGAAACATCATTTAGTATGATATGCTACATTTTGTATGGTTACATAAGACAGGTTGTTAATTAAGGCATATCCCAAACATATCCCAAAGGTTGCGAGCTCGAATCTAATCACGCACAACTTTAGCATTTTAGCTAATTAGCAACTTTTCAACTCTTTACTACTTTTTAGCTCCTACCCTAATACTTAGCAAGTTAGATAACCTTTCACCTAACCTTAACCTTAACCCTTTTAACTAATCATTCCGCTAACCCTAAACTTAACCCTTTAACCTAACTCCTAAACTTAACCCTAACCCCTATCCTAGCTAGCATTAGCGAGCTAGCTAATGTTAGCCACCTAGCTAGAATTTATAACATATTTATTTTTTTATTTTTTATTTAACCTTTATTTAACCAGGTAGGCAAGTTGAGAACAAGTTCCCATTTACAACTGTGACCTGGCCAAGATAAAGCAAAGCAGTTCAACACACACAACAACACAGAGTTACACATGGAGTAAACAAACATACAGTCAATAATACAGTAAAAAAAAAAAAATCTATATGCAATGTGTGCAAATGAGATAAGATAAGGAACGTGAGGCAATAAATATGCCATGGTGGCGAAGTAATTACAATATAGCAATTTAACACTGGAATGGTAGATGTGCAGTAGATGAATGTGCAAAGTAAAAATACTGGGGTGCAAAGGAGCAAGATAAATAAATGAATACGGTAGGGGATGAGGTAGTTGGTTGGGCTATTAACAGATGGGCTACGTACAGGTGCAGTGATCTGTGAGCTGCTCTGACAGCTGGTGCTTAAAGCTAGTGAGGGAGATAAGTGTCTCCAGTTTCAGTGATTTTTGTAGTTCGTTCCAGTCATTGGCAGCAGAGAACTGGAAGGAAAGGCGGCCAAAGGAGGAATTGGCTTTGGGGGTGACCAGTGAGATAAACCTGCTGGAGCGGGTCCTACGGGTGGGTGCTGCTATGGTTACCAGCGAGCTGAGATAAGGCGGGGCTTTACCTAGCAGGGACTTGTAGATGACCTGGAGCCAGTGGGTCTGGCGACGAGTATGTAGCGAGGGCCAGCCCACTAGAGCATACAGGTCACAGTGGTGGGTGGTATAAGGGGCTTTGGTGACAAAGCGGATGGCACTGTGATGATAGACTGTGATAAACATATAATACGTTTTTGAAAATTCTGAACATATCGTACGTTTTGCAAATTTGTAACATATGAAACAAATTGTAATTTGTAACATATCATTTGAAATGGGTGATGGACATCCACAAATTAAAACATACCATACGAAACGTAACATATCATACTAAATGGAGTATCTCGGATTTACTTAAAGAATTATACAACATGCTCTGAGACCAGACTGAGGAAAGAGGAGAGGAGAGCAGCTGGGAAGCAAAGTAAGGAAGATGGGAATGGATGAAAGGAGGAGACAAAATAGGAAGAAAAGATGAACATGAAGACCTCTGCCTACACTGTTGGACCAGACAAACAGCAGTTTTCTGCTAGTGCTGATCTGGCTCTTGCAGCTACCCTTCAGAAGGTTCATGGTTCTGGCCTTCTCTCTCTCTCTGAGGTCAGAGCAGAGCTGGGTCACAGCCCTCTCTCCACATTGGAGACACTGCACTGACATTTACACACAAAACCCATTACTACACTCACATACTCACAAAGGGCTGAGCTTGACATATCCCATTTACAGAGCCTGCACCGTGCTCAGGCGTTTAGGCTGGTTAACTCTGGGTGTCTGCCACAGATCAGCCTGGTTCAACATCAAACAACAGGTGGGCCATTCCAAATGTCCTCAGGTTAACATTGCACAATAAAGAACAGCTCACTACACTACATATATCTAATCCCACATTTGGCTTATAGGGTAGAGAGAGAATTGGCCGTTGTGATGCCCTTGTCCTGTACACATAATGAAAAAAATCTTTCTGAACGCATTGTTCCAACATATTTTAATCCGCCCACTGCAGCAGCACAATCAGAGTTTCAGAGCGAGGGAACTCAGAGAGGACAGACTCCACAGGGAGGTACTGGTGGGGGAGCTGTGCTTGGCAGGCCAGGGGTAGAGGGGGTCGGGGGGAGCAGGAACCAACCACACAAACAGAATTAATAACAGAAGTCACCCCGGCGTTGCTGGCTCTTTAGAAAGGAAGCACAGAGCGGAGAGGGTCCTGAGCCGGCAGCGGTTCCGGCCCAGTAAGTCCAGAGTGCTGATAAACCCTGGTGCTAAGCTGGTACAATGGCACAGCCTACGACTGAGCCCGTCCATTAAGACAGATCCTTCCATACACACTAGCAGGCAGGCTGCTGATAAGGAATTGTCATTGGCAGGCACACTGGCCACAAGGGAGCTCACCCTAACTGGGCACGTGCACATCTCCACACCAGTAGGGTCCGCTGTAGAGCAAGACTACACTACATTACAGGGAGGAAGGAAGGATAATAAGCGATTGATTCTAAAGCAACGTTTATTGTAAATATCGGACCACTATAAGCAGGTTTATTAAATTTCCTATGTCTAGGACACTTATAAGTAGAGTGCACTGTACCTTTAAAAATATCCCCTCTCTCCTCTTGAAAAAGTGCAAAATGCATATAATATTGTGCAAACTAATAGGCTCTATATAAAAATAGACTACCGCTGTGGCTGAACAATGACCAATTACTTTTTGGTCATATCAAAATACAAAGCACAAGACAAAATCGCTCTCCCTGCTGTGTAGTCAATGAACATTTTACAAAGGCTTAGAAAAATCTATTTTGAGGTTCACCTACCAATAACACAGGTCAACAGTCATCTATACTTACAAATTGCAACAATTACTGATAAAATACATTACATGCATGCCTGCTTGCCTGCTGTCAGTTAACACGAACACACATAAAATGATAATATCATAATGTGAAAGTGACAGACCAGACTCTATCTATTATTCCCTCTCTTACACACAGACACATACGCACACACACGGAATAAAGACAGGAGAGCAGGCTCTCGACACTCAATCAGCCCTGTGGTAATTCACTTCACTGTTTTAGAACAGCCTGTTGACCAATGAAACTTTGGCTATGCTTCCAAAAGCCTAGGTGACAATACAAGAGCAATTTAATGTTGAAAACATATCGTCTCAGGACGTCAGAGAGAGGGTAGAGGGATGTCAGGGATACGCTTCATGCACACACACTTTTTAAAAACTAAACTACATCAATCCCAAAAATATATACAGCAGTAACACTTGCAATATGATGCTAACCTGTGTATTATTAACACTAATTCTAATGAATACAAATATTTACACACATGCAACAATTTCAAAGATTTTACTGAGTTAGAATTCATATGAGGAAATCAGTCAATTTAAATAAATTACTTAGGCCCTAATCTATGGATGTCACATGAATGGGAATACAGATATGCATCTGCTGGTCACAGATAAAGGTAGGGGCATGGATCAGAAAACTGGTCAGTATCTGCTGTGACCAACATTTGCCTCATGCAGCGCGGCACATCTCCTTCGCATAGAGTTGATCAGACTGTTGATCGTGGCTTGAGGAATGTTGTCCCAGTTCTCTTCAATGGCTGTGCGAAGTTTCTGAATATTGGAGGGAACTGGAATACGCTGTCGTACACGTCGATCCAGAGCCTCCCATATATGCTCAATGGGTGACATGTCTGGTGAGTATGCAAACCATGGAAGAACTGGGACATTTTCAGCTTCAAGAAAGTGTGAACAGATCTTTGCGACATTGAGCCGTGCATTATCATGCAGAAACATGAAATGATGGCAGTGGATGAATGGCACGACAATGGGCCTCAGGATCTTGACATGGGGGCGGCAGGGTAGCCTAGTGGTTGGAGCGTTGGACTAGTAACCGAAAGGTTGCGAGATCGAATCCCCGAGCTGACAAGGTAAAAATCTGTCGTTCTGCCCCTGAACAAGACAGATAACCCACTATTCCTAGGCCGTCATTGAAAAATGTATCTCTGTGCATTCAAATTGCCATCGATACAACGCAATTGTGGTCGTTATCCGTAGCTTATAGAGAATAACTCCAATACCTTGACTTTGTCGTCCTTAAGCCATTTTACTACAACTTTGGAAGTATGCTTGGGGTCATTGTCCATTTGGAAGACCCATTTACAACCAAGCTTTAACTTCCTGACTGATGTCTTGAGATGTTGCTTGTTAACAAGAAATTGGTGGAGTGGTTGAAAAACTAGTTTTAATAACTCCTACCTAAGTGGACTTCGGACTCAACTGCATAAACTCTCAACTATTGCTATGCAATTTAATTGCGATTACTGAAGTGCAATGTCACATGTTAATACAATGTTGTTACTTAGGTAATTTAACTGTTACTACAAAGGTGTGGGAGTAATTTAACTATCTAACTATAATGTAGATTGAGACATAACTCAACTGCAACATTTAAGTGCTATTATGTCAACATAAAATGGACACACAAAATAATATCTAAACTACCGAATCCAGGGGAGACAGCCATTAAAATCTTGGCCAGGTGAAGCTATCAATGGATTAAGATTTTTTAAATATTTCACTGCAACTTAGAAAAACGTTGAATTGATAGCTTGTGAAAACAGAGTAGTACTGGTGGAATTTGGTGTGGAATGAGGTGTAAAAGCACAAGGGAGGTGGAGTGAAAATGATGCCTTTAGCCTTGGATCCCTACTCTCTCAGCTAGTCCTAGACAAGCCTTGTTCCAACATCTCTTTCTCCCACATCGCAGGTTAAAGGTCCAATTTGATTTGATTGACTGTAAACAACATTGTGGAAAAGAAATAAGTGCTCTCTCCCTCCCTTCCTGTCATCTGCACTCATTCCCGCTTAATGTCCTGTAAATGAAGAGGATTTATTAATGTGTAATTATCTCTACATAATGCATGAAATACTCATGGGGATGGGGGAGATATGAAACAGAAATGCCCAGGCCAGGCACTCTACGCAAAGACACACATTAAAAAGGGATTAATCGGGATGAATAATATTTTGATAAGAACCGCTCGCTCCCCTCTTTCCTCCATCCCTCCCCATTAGAACAAGAGCCAATCATAGATATTAATGCAACCTCAATTAGCCATCTACAATTAGGATAGAAAATTCCCCCAACAAAAACCAATGATAATAACAAGGTGGTTTCCACAATCCTTTTTTCATCATAGACATCTGACTGTCTGTGTGTACCAAACTAGGAATAAATATGATTCTCAATGTGTTGTTTCTGCTTTTGCATCGACAGGCACTCTATGGAGTTGAGTGAGCGAGCAGGTGAGAGACAACGGGACATGAAAAACACAAATAATCCCCGGTGCATGCCCTGTGCGACTCTGCTGCATGCCTTGAACCACTCTGCAGCTCACTCATAATTTGAGAACATGCCAGGCCGTGGGAAAGGTGTTGTGGAGTGATAGCAACAGAACACATCTTAGTCACACATAGAGCTGCTGTGCATTACTGACTAAGCAAAAGCTTTGTTTGTTCAAAGCCACAAGCTGAAGCTGCTCAACACACTCAGGATACAAATCAGTACAAAGACTAGCCTTCTTTACCCTGCAGAGAAATTAGGATTACTTTCAGACGTGGAATATGTACTTATAATCCTTGTACTTAATCAATATAAGAAATTGTTAAAATAATCAACTGATCTCTTTCCCACATTCAGCTTATGTGATCTTTTTTTATGCTTTGAAACAGTGGATCCTTAGTACAGACACCACAGGCATTTTGAGAGGTCATGACACCAAGCTCTGGTGACTCAAAACCAGACTAACTACTGTGGTCATCAACACAGCTTCAACTTGCCATTAGTCTTGGTGAACCAGTCACTACATTTACAGAGTGCATGCATTAAAACATATAATAATTGAAACAATGTAGGCCTTATAATCTTTCCACTGTAACCATTGCATATTGTTGCCACCAATTAGAAAGAAAAAAATGACTAATTGGGGGAAGGGTAACCTAATAATTCTGGACCACATGGCCACCCCATTGCCCATCTGGTTTCCATAGGCTGTGTTTACACAGACAGCTCAATTTGGATATTTTGCCAATAATTGACCATTTAGATCAGATCTTTTGTCAATGTTGGGCAAAATATCAGATTTGGGCTGCCTGTGTAAACGCAGCCAGAGGCAAAAACGAGTCAAATGCCCCTCGCCAACCCTGTCACTTAACTTTTACTAGAAAATACGGTTCACCAAGAAAATTGTCTATAAAGTAAAACACAAACCAATGTGCCCATGCTTTAATCATGGCGATGGAAAAACAACATGTGCAAGATGTGGGCATGCATGGGCAGCAAACGGGTCACGTGGCACGGGTGACAATAATTACGTACACATCAACAATACTGGTGAGCAGTAGCTAATGAAACAAACACGTTGCAGTCTAGCAGGGTATCGAATGTGGTCCCAATTTACAATCGATTAAGTAATTACCTGACCAGGGAACGCCTGAGTAACTATTGTTACACTACAGAGAGTAGTCTATGTTGGACCGGGTAAATTATATATGATTTATTTTACTTTAAGTTGCTCAGGCTTTGTTTGGCAAAATATATATAATAAAGACAACACTTTGATTTTCACAGTAATCGCCAAAGGATGCCATGAAATATTATTATTGGTTATGCGTCTACTCGTGAGTTTGTCTCCAGTCTCTCCATAAAATAAAATGTCGAAACACTTACCTTTTACGGAACGCGGTTTAGCCTGTTTTCGTCTAGACATCTCTGGGTTGATAGTATTTTCTTCTCGTGTAGATCTCTAATGCTTTGCGAATACAGTCATACAGATGGATACTTTAGCTGGCGTTTTTCACTTCTTTGCCTGTTGCAATGCGGCAACTTCAGACTCTGATAGTAGCCTATAATCCAGTTAAAATGAGGTAGGTACAATTAAGAGCTGTGGAGAGGCGCATTGCCCGGATACTCCAGCAATTTAACTTCTTCAGCTGGACTCAACCTGTAGAATTAACGGAACAACGTGTCTTTCTTTCTGAGTCCGTAACGACAGTATGTATATTTTGTTCCTTTATGTTCGTTGGCGACAGCGCGACTTTATCCGTAGAGTTTCAAGAGACAGCCAAAGCCAAATGACAGCCGTGCGATGCGGTAACACCTGATCGGCAGTTAGAAAGGTGGTACTACGTCCAAATAATGTGATTACCTGACTACACAATTCTAGAATTATGTTCAAACAAGCTTTACGTTTTTCATTTTTCCTCCTGTGCTTCTTGAGGTTGTTCTCGGAACTAAGTATTTCTCCCTGATCTTGCAAACACCGAACCTCCCTCCTTCGTCCGTCCGTTATTTTTCAGAAGGTGACATGAGCAATGCAACCTTACCCAGCATTTTCTCCATTGGGGATTTGTTCAAATATCTCCCTTTTTAATTTAATTCATAAACCCAGTGAAATGTTTGCGGTCGCTAGCCTCTTTCTCTCTTTTTCTTTGTCCTGACTCTGGTCTTCCCTCCGCCTCCCGATCCGACTACTGGCGGGGCTGCAGCGCAGACACACATAATAAAGCCAGGCTTGGCTGGAAATGTAGCTGTGTCCCAGCAGGAGGATGTGAGAGTAGGGTCCCGGCGGGGGAGCGCTCTGATCCCGCTGGGAGCACTGCACAGCCTGAGTTGAGCAGACAGAGCAAGCCAACAGCACCAAACCATGGCCAGCCATGGAAACTACAGCTTAACTTTGAGCACAGATTGGGGCCAAAACACGGAGTTTAGAGGAACTCTGCGTAGCGCATGAAAAATACGGACTGGATTTGGTTTTAGTCCTTTAAATCTTAAATGTTTGCCTGTGATGTTGAAATGTGTTTTCCAAAAGTAGGTGGTCGTGAAACGCATTCGTTTCTTTCCATGCATAATTTCGATATTTATTATAAATTATCTTTATTAGTGGTTATTATTCTACCGTGCTTAACAGTGCGTAATAGTTTTTTAACGCACCTTATTCATTATTCAGAATTATTTTAAATGTGAAATAATGCAGTGCATTTCTGTGTTGTTTTTTCAAAGGGGTCTGGGCCCTCAACAATGGCTGTATGAATGGGCAAAGTCATCGATCACGTGACACCATTCATTCCTATGTGAAGAATCAATGAGTGTGAGAGCGGTAAACCCAACGAAGCCGACTGTAGACAAGTCGGTCAGTGAAGTCGGGGGTGGTGCATCTGCAACAGCAGAAAGTCGGGGGTGGTGCATCTGCAACAGCAGAAAGTCGGACACTGTAGTGCCTTCAAACTCAACTTTGGACCTCGAAGACAGCTCCACTGCATTTTTTCATTGTTCCCTTCTAATCAGGGGCTATTTCTTATTTACAATGACGTCCTACACCTGCCAAACCCGGATGACGCTGGGCCAATTGTGCACCGCCCTATGGAACTCTCAATCACCGCCAGTTGTGATACAGCCTGGATTCAAACCAGGGTGTCTGTAGTGACGCCTCAAGCACTGAGATGCAATGCCTTAGACCGCTGCGCCACTCAGGAGCCCATTTAGACCTGGAACACCAGGTGGGTGCAATTAATTATCAGGTAGCAAACCATCCGGCTCAAGACCTCATAGGGTAAGAATTGAATACAGCAAAGCTCGGATGAAGATGGCAGTATCAACATAGCTGCTATTGTTTATAAAATGTTGTCTGTGTAAATGTTGAAATAAACTGCCATATCACACACTCACAAACTGGAAACATAGCGTGTACAATTCATTGGTTAGAGAGTCAGGGGTCTCAAATGTCACAGTGATGGTGAAAGCTCGGAGAAATTTTGGGTTTAAGTGTGTTAAAACCTTCTTAGAAGTCACAGGATGCACAGATGGACATGTCTTTATTCACTTGGTCCTACTTTAAATGATGTTCAGCTTATAAAGGCTTCATAAACACTTGATAAATACTACATAAATGTGTTACAAATCATCTATAACTATGTCATGCTTTATAAAAGGTTAATAAATGTGGCATAACTGTGTGACATAACCACCGATGTCAAATGTGACATAACCCACAATGTGAAATATGACACACCTGTGTATTATAAAGGGTGGCATAAGCACCTCTTAATAAAGGCCTTTTAAATCATATTAAATTGAGGCTTCACAAGGCATTTATAACCCTGTCATGCATCTTGGTAGAGCATTGCAGCGCCAGGATATTGGGATGGATTCCCGGGATCACCCATACGTAGAAATGCATTCATGTATGACTCTTTACCAATCCATATTTCTCAGGCAAAAAGTAAATCCACCTTCAAGAAAAAAATAAAAGAACATCTAATGCGATAGACCATATGACTGGACAGGAAATAGAAAGCATTAAAAAAAAAAAATTCAATGTCTTTAGGTTGGGGGCTTTCATCAAGGCAAGTGTTTCTTGGTGTAACGTCATCCCCAGGCTATTGCATACACAGCACATATAAGCCTAGAATATCAACCATTCAAAGTTGTCCTTAGTCGGAGTGACCATGGAATTCTATAGGGACAGATCAAAATTTACTGGTGGGGAGGGGCTGGTCCAACTCAAGGTGTCATAAAATTAAAATGCACCCCCCCTCCCCAAAGTAAAGAATATTTTCACATGACCCTCTCCTTGTATGGTAAAATAAATTGAATACCCTTCTCCCTCCATAAAATTAACTAAAAATAATGTTTATGACCATAAATAATAACTGTAGTGACCGTGTGTTTATAAACGTGGATATCGACTTTGCCACTTCAGCATGCTTTTCTGGCACAGTCAACGCCATGCAGGGCTACGGGCCAGAATGTTGAGGGTTCGAGACGAGCTCACTCTCCCTGCCTGTTTCATTACACTACGATCAGAGCCGGCTGCAGACAATGATCAGCTAGGAGGAAATCAGATTTTCAAAATGTTAATGCCATATTTATAATGATATAAAATATATGCAACGAATTTTCCACCAACAGGTTTCTGTGTCAATGCACCACACAACCAATAAACAAAGCATATCGACTTTGGGAACTTCAATATCATGGTTTGCGTTTTCAACACCACAATAAATAAACTATGTAAATCTCGACAAACAGAAAATATACTGAACAAAAATATAAATGCAACATGCAAAGATTTTACTGAGTTAAAGTAGACCTTGTCTCTGGATTTCATGACTAGGCAGGGGCGCAGCCATGGGTGGGCCTGGGAGGGCATAGGCCTACTCACTGGGAAGCCAGGTCCACCCACTGGGGACCCAGGCCCAGCCAATCAGAATGAGTTTTTCCCCACAAAAGGGCTTTATTACAGACAGAAATACTCTTCAGTTTCATCAGCTGTCCGGGTGGCTGGTCACAGAGGATCCCACAGGAGAAGAAGTCAGATGTGGAGGTCCTGGGCTGGCATGGTTACACGTGGTCTGCGTTTTTTAGGCCGGTTGGAAATGCCAAATTCTCTAAAACGACATTGGAGGCGGCTTATGGTAGAGAATTTAACATTCTATTCTCTGGCAACAGCTCTAGTGGATATTCCTGCAGTCAGAATTACAATTTCACCCCCCATCAAAACTTGAGGCATCTATGGCATTGTGTTGTGTGACAAAACTGCACAATTTAGATTGGTCTTTTATTGTCCCCAGCACAAGGTGAAACTGTGTAATGATCATGCTGTTTAATCAGCTTTTTGATATGCCACCTGTCAGGTGGATAGATTATCTTGGCAAAGGAGAAATGCTCACTAACAGGGATGTAAACAAATGTGTGCACAAAATTTAAGAGAAATACGCTTGTGCGTATGGGACATTTCTGGGATCTTTTATTTCAGCTCATGAATAATGGGACACTTTACATGTTGCGTTTATATTTTTGTTCAGTATACACCCCTCCTGACCTTGAAGGTTCACCCAGTTTTGACGGCTTGGTTAGACAATCTCGGAATGTTATTAATCTTTTTGGTGTTTTGTAACAGATCTCTCTTTCCGTTAATCAATTGGCCGCTGCACAGTTTGGATTTTTTGATTTGATTTGTCATTTAAAAAAATACATACACTACCGGTACAAAGTTTTAGAACACCTACTCTTTACAGGATTTTTCTTTATTTTTACTATTTTCTATATTGTAGAATAATAGTGAAGACATAAAAACTATGAAATAACATATGGAATCATGTAGTAACAAAAAAAGTGTTAAACAAATGAAAATATATTTTATACTGTATTTGAGATTCTTCAAAGTAGCCACCCTTTGCCTTGATGACAGCTTTGCACACTCTTGGCATTCTCTCAACCAGCTTCACCTGGAATGCTTTTCCAACAGTCTTGAAGGAGTTCCCACATATGCTGAGCACTTGTTGGCTGCTTTTCCTTCACTCTGCGGTCCGACTCATCCCAAACCATCTCAATTTGGTTGAGGTTGGGGGATTGTGGAGGCCAGGTCATCTGATGCAGCACTCCATCACTCTCCATCTTGGTCAAATAGCCCTTACACAGCCTGGAGGTGTGTTGAGTCATTGTCCTGTTGAAAAACGATGATAGTCCCACTAAGCACAAACCAGATGCGATGGCGTATCGCTGCAGAATGCTGTGGTAGCCATGCTGGTTAAGTGTGCCTTGAATTATAAATCAATCACGGACAGTGTCACCAGCAAAGCACCCCCACACCATAACACCTCCTCCTCCATGCTTTACAGTGGGAAATACACATGCAGAGATCATCCGTTTACCCACACCTCGTCTCACAAAGACACGGCGGTTGGAACCAAAAATCTCTAATTTGGACTCCAGACCAAAGGACAAATTTCCACCGATCTAATGTCCATTGCTCGTGTTTCTTGGCCCAAGCAAGTCTCTTATTATTATTGGTGTCCTTTAGTAGTGGTTTATTTGCAGCAATCCGACCATGAAGGTCTGATTCACACAGTCTCCTCTTATCAGTTGATGTTGAGACGTGTCTGTTACTTGATCTCTGTGAAGCATTTATTTGGGCTGCAATTTCTGAGGCTTGTAACTCTAATGAACTTATCCTCTGCAGCAGAGGTAACTCTAGGTCTTCCTTTCCTGTGGCGGTCCTCATGAGAGCCAGTTTCATCAAAGCGCTTGATGGTTTTTGTGACTGAACTTTAAAAGTTCTTGAAATTTTCCGTATTGACTGACCTTCATGTTAAAACCTCACCGGCTCCAGCAGAAAAACTGACTGTTTTGGAGAGCCTGGCGTGCCCAAAGTAAAATGCCTCCCATTTAGGCCCAGAAAATGGGATATGCATATATTTAGTACCATTGGATAGGAAACACTCTGAATTTTCCAAAACTGTTAACCATTTGTCTGTGGGTCAATCAGAACGCATTTGGCAGGCAAAACCCTGAGGAATCTCTGTCCTGAAAAAAAGTCATTTTGACACATTGCTCATTTTTGAGCCCCTCCCTATCCAAAATGACCATATATAGGCATGTGAACTCAGTGCACGTCGCTTCCTTATGATGTCATCAACCACGAGACGGTGTTTTACTCCATCTTGGGGGAATTTCGGCCATTGAAAAACAGCATGGAACGAGAGACCACGTTATGAAAACTCTTCAGAGTGCGCGTGCATGAGAAGGCGCGCTGTGCCTTATTTATCGTTTTTAGCGTTCAGTTTATATTCCGGCTGATTTATAATAGTACATATACGTAAAAGGGTTCCTAAGGATACATTTAAAACTATGTTTGATTGTTTTTGGACAAGTTTATAGGTATAATTTTAACGAGTCGGCGCCGAGTTTCAAAGGAGTAATGGAGGCTGTCGTTTCTGATTATAACGCATGAACCAAATGGAGGATTTATGGATAAAAGACGTTACTTTTTCTAACAAAAGAACCATGGATTGTCTTCGTTGGACACTTAGGAAGACCTCAGCAGAAGTTCTTCAACAGGTAATTACTTTGTTTTCGCTGTGAAATGTGTTATGTGTGTGCCATGATTGCTAATCGATACATGGCTATTGGAAAATATGTGAGGTGCTACCCTCAAACAAATGAATGTGCTGCTTTCGCCGTAAAGCCTTTTTGAAATCTGACAACGCTGTGATATTGCCTAGAAACAGAGCTTTTGATGAGTATGGAACACTTGTATATAGCTGGATGTTTAATAATTCAATTTTCGGATTTTAAATCTGGCGCTACAGGTTTGCGCTAGTAGTGTCGGGATGATCCCGCTAGCGACCCACTGGTATTTGAGTCGTTTTAAAGTAATGATGGACTGTCATTTCTCTTTGCTTATTTGAGCTGTTCTTGCCATAATAACAAATAGGGCTATCTTCTGTATACCACCCCTACCTTGTCACAGCACAACTGATTGGCTCAAACGCATTAAGAAGGAAATAAATTCTACAAATGTACTTTTAAGAAGGCACACCTGTTAATTGAAATGCATGTGACTACCGGTGACTACCTCATGAAGTTGGTTGAGAGAATGCCAAGAGTGTGCAAAGCTGTCATCAAGGCAAAGGGTGACTATTTGAACAATATCAAATATAAAATAGATTTTGATTTGAACACTTTTTTGGTTACTACATGATTCCATATGTGTTATTTCATAGTTTTGACTTACATATACAATTACATAGATACAGACACATTACAGAGATGTAAAAAAATGCTCAACCTCCAGATGCGTATGAGGAGGGAGTACAATTATTACAAGCTTGTTTGGCTGGTAGCTTATTCTTTAGACGTTTGGGGCAACTGGTGAACCATGATGTGCAGGTATAATCAAAGTGACGCTTTACTGGCACACTTGCCAGAGTCTTTAGAGTGTCGATAACAAATTATAACAAATTACAAAAAATATTCCTTGTGTTACAATGTGTAGCATATTACAAAGCATATTACAGTGCATTCTGAAATGTTTCATACCCCTGGACTTTTCCCACATTTTGTTACGTTTCAGCCTTACTCTAAAATGGATAAAATAAACAAAGCAAAAACAGGCAGGGGGTGGTGGGGGGCAACTGGTTAAGTATTATTTAGTTGTTTTTTTGTTGGGGGAGGATTATCTAAGACACTGTTTGAACCACAAATGTTTCTAAACTTTAATAGGGTAGTATCAAAAGTAAGTACAGCCATTGTTTATAGGGAAAATACGAGCAAAAGAGCAAATGTAAACAAGGAAAAAAATGCACTACCCTCCCCTGCGCTGCCAAATAAACACACAGCACTCCACGAAGCAAAAAAAAGGTTTACAACCCTCCCCTATTTTGGACCACCCCTTCCCCCAGTACATTTCGATCTGTCCCTTAATAAGTAAAGTATTTGTCACCATCACTACATGGCACAGTAAAAAATTCATAATTATTGCTTACCATTTCCACAATTTATCTTCTTAAAATTTTACCACGTAGTCACTTCTCATCAATGCCTACACACAATTGTCATTGGGGATTTTCCTGCCCTCACTCTAGCCTTCTTCTAAGACTATGGTCCTTTCTTCATGTTTATGTCTAGTTTTATTGGTTTTTATTATTTTTTATTTTTAGACAAATTAATTTAAATTGACTTACTGAAATTCAGTAAACGTGTCCCTCAGAGGTTCGCGGATCAGGTACAGTTGAAGTCAGAAGTTTACATACACCTTAGCCAAATACATTTAAAATCTGTTTTTTACAATTCCTGACATTTAATCCTAGTAAAAATTCCCTGTCTTAGGCCAGTTAGGATCACCACATTACTTTAAGAATGTGAAATAGTAGAGATAATGATTTATTTCAGCTTTTATTTCTTTCATCACATTCCCAATGGGTCAGAAGTTTACATACACTCAATTAGTATTTGGTAGCATTGCCTTTAAATTGTTTAACTTGGGTCAAACCTTTCAGGTAGCCTTCCACAAGCTTCCCACAATAATTTGGGTGAATTTTGGCCCATTCTTCATGACAGCTGGTGTAACTGAGTCAGGTTTGTAGGCCTCCTTGCTCGCACATGCTTTTCCAGTTCTGCCCACAAATTCTCTATAGGATTGAGGTCAGGGCTTTGTGATGGCCACTCCAATACCTTGACTTTGTTGTCCTTAAGCCATTTTGCCACAACTTTGGAAGCATGCTTGTGGTTATTGTCCATTTGGAAGACCCATTTGCGACCAAGCTTTAACTTCCTGACTGATGTCTTGAGATGTTGCTTCAAAATATCCACATAACACAACATGATGCTGCCACCCCCGTGCTTCACGGTTGGGATGGTGTTCTTCGGCCTGCAAGCCTCCCCCTTTTTCCTCCAAACATAACGATGGTCATTATGGCCAACCAGTATCTCTTTTTGTTTCATCAGACCAGAGGACATTTCTCCAAAAAGTACGATCTTTGTCCCCATGTGCAGTTGCAAACCATAGTCTGGCTTTTTTATGGCGGTTTTGGAGCAGTGGCTTCTTCCTTGCTGAGCGGCCTTTCAGGTTATGTCGATATAGGACTCGTTTTACTGTGGATATAGATACTTTTGTACCTGTTTCCTCCAGCATCTTCACAAGGTCTTTTGCTGTTGTTCTGAGATTGATTTGCACTTTTCGCACCAAAGTACGTTGACCTCTAGGAGACAGAACACGTCTTCTCCCTGAGCGGTATGATGGCTGCGTGGTCCCATGGTGTTTATATTTGCATACTATTGTTTGTACAGATGAGTGTGGTACCTTCAGGTGTTTGGAAATTGCTCCCAAGGAGAAATCAGACTTATGGAGGTCTAAAAAAAAAATTCTGAGGTCTTGGCTGATTTCTTTTGAAAAAATGCAGAGGCACTGAGTTTGAAGGTTGGCCTTGAAATACCTTGAAATACATCCACAGGTACACCTCCAATTG
Source organism: Brachymystax lenok tsinlingensis (assembly GCA_030435695.1). Lineage (NCBI taxonomy): Eukaryota > Metazoa > Chordata > Actinopteri > Salmoniformes > Salmonidae > Brachymystax > Brachymystax lenok. Next base: position 24,297,648 of record CM059793.1, on the reverse strand, counting down.
ACTCAAATTATGTCAATTAGCCTATCAGAAGCTTCTAAAACCATGACATATTTTCTGGATTTGTTCATGCTGTTAAAGGCAGTCAACTTAGTGTATGTAAACTTCTGACCCACTGTAATTGTGATGCAGTGAATTATAAGTGAAATAGTCTGTTTGTAAACAATTGTTGGAAAAATTTATTCTGTCATGCACAAAGTCAAAACTATAGTTAACAAGACATTTGTGGAGTGGTTGAAAAACAAGTTTTAATGACACCAACCTAAGTGTACAGTGAGGGGGAAAAGTATTTGATCCTTCCCTCAGCCAGGGCATTGAAAATGGGTCGTGGATGGGAATTCCAGCATGACAATGACCCAAAACACACGGCCAAGGCAACAAAGGAGTGGCTCAAGAAGAAGCACATTAAGGTCCTGGAGTGGCCTAGTCAGTCTCCAGACCTTAATCCCATAGAAAATCTGTGGAGGGAGCTGAAGGTTCGAGTTGCCAAACGTCAGCCTCGAAACCTTAATGACTTGGAGAAGATCTGCAAAGAGGAGTGGGACAAAATCCCTCCTGATATGTTTGCAAACCTGGTGGCCAACTACAAGAAACGTCTGACCTCTGATTGCCAACAAGGGTTTTGCCACCAAGTACTAAGTCATGTTTTGCAGAGGGGTCAAATACTTATTTCCCTCATTAAAATGCAAATTAATTTATAACAATTTTCACGTGCGTTTTTCTGGATTTTTGTTGTTGTTATTCTGTCTCTCACTGTTCAAATAAATCTACCATTAAAATTATAGACTGATCATTTATTTGTCAGTGGGCAAACATATACTTTTTTCCCTCACTGTATATAAACCTCTGACTTCAACTGTTTCTTCCCCTGAGCAGATCACAGTAAAAGTCTGGTCTGGGCAGGTCCAAATCATCTTTGATCAGACAAGAATTTCCTTCACACCTTTACATGGAATGCGCCACCGGTGTTCTCTCGCAGACCTTCACTGGGATGCTCCACATGTGGAATCACTGATCCTGTTCCATGACACCAAGATTGTGGCAGATTTTCAACACAAGGGACACCTGAAGTCAATTTAAATGAATTACTCTTTATTATCAGCTAACTGGAGAGGTTACAACAAACACACGAACAAAGTACAAGTCTGCCACAAGCTCCGCCAGGGCGGTCTCTTCAGTCCTCTTATATACTGCTCTGCAAAAAAGCTACATAGGCATCGTTCATAGGGTTGGTTCATGCAGCTGACTGGATGTTATCGCACGGGCTCAGTTTCCCAAGAAACTGAGCAATGTCTTCTATCTTAACTTCCATATCATATCCTGGGCATTCTGCCAATTGGTTTGAGGAGGAGGTCATAGTCACCTGCCTGAACCTAGATAGAGGGAGAAAATATGCACATTGTGTACAATTCAAGGCTATCTCTTCAGACAATAATATTTTCCCTTACAAGCTACTCCAGGAAGTGATGTTGAAGGTTAGCTCAGTCCTGGTCCCTCACACTGAGTAACTCAAGTTAAAGTCCCACCGGGGTACTGCAAGCTGCCATTAGCGACTAAATTATCCTTAAAATTCTTCTTTGTGTGATTTTACAATAATCTGTTCAAGGACACATCTGGTGTATTCAAAGTAATTATTCGCACCATGATTGTCTTCTAAACCTTTTTTTATTTACACCAAGATTCACCACGAAGACTGTAATTTTTCCATTCACAAAACACATATATAATGGGGGATCCTATTTTCTGATAACAATGCATGCAGTACCGCAGTCTGCCTTGGAACGTCAGTGGCTTCAATAAGAGAGGGGGCAGTCGTTCTCCTGTGGCCCTCACAGTAAACCCTCGGAAATGTCCTATTACAGAGCCATATGTTTTCAGCACTAAAGGAAATCATAATGTCAGGATTTATTTCTTGGGGCAAGCTGCTGAACCCTCATCTAACCACAATTAGATTTGAGTATCCTATAAAGGCTACTTACAGTTCAGACTAGGTCTACAATCTGTGTATTTGTCCCATACAGAAAAAGGACATGTTGCCAATAAGAGACAGAAAAATATTTTAAATCACATGGTGCTTTGTTCTTTTCTCTCCTGTGCAGTGCTCTTTGACCGAGCTAGAGCTGCCCGGGCGTTGTCATGGATAACTTGGTGGGCTCCCAGTCTTGACCAGCGGGGTGTCCCGCAGATTGAGCCTCACCCCCCGTTGTGAGATGGAGCGGCCTTTAAAATTGACCCCCCATCGAGTTGGGGGCCCCTCTTGTCTCGTCTGAACTCCCCCTGAAATGAGCGCACGCCTGGAGACCGCTTTTTAAAGCGCTTGTGGCGTCCCAGAGAGAGGCCGCTGGCACGCAGGGGTGAAAGCTCTCCGCAGTGGTCCCTTATTCTCAGATAAATACAAAGGAAGAAAATAGCCCACATTACAAGCTCCTTAAGGTCAAGGACAGCCGAGACATGAATGGTTTCAAAAAAGTCTTATTGTTGAATCACATAGCAAGCGATTACACCCTCTGTCATCTTCATTCGGATTTGCTTTTATAGAGCATATACCACCTTTGATTAAGGCAAATAGACATGTGGCTGAAATTAATTAAGACAATATCTGGTCTACCAGTAACAAGCCAGGGACATATGAATATCCTGCTTGTCATTTTGATTTCCCACTACACTGGGCCATGGAGGAACATTAGGCAAATATAAGCACCCACAAAATTATTCATTATTATAGAAGAGAAATGTAATGTAGGTAGTTATATACAGTGCCTTCAGAAAGTATTCACACCCCTTTACTTTTTCCAAATGGTTTTGTGTTATAGCCTGAATTTAAAATGGATTAAATTGAGAGTTTGTATCACTGATCTACACACAATACCCAATAATGTCAAAGTGGAATTTTGTTAGTAGAAATGTTTTGAAAAAAATACAAAATGAAAAGCTGAAATGTGTTAAGTCAATAAGTATTCAACTCCTTTGTTATGGTAAGCCTAAATAAGTTCAGGAGTAAAAATGTGCTAAACTTGGTTTTTGAATGACTACCCCATCTTTGTACCCCACACATACAGATAATTATAAGTTCCCCAAGCACAGATTCAACCACACATACCAGGGAGATTTTTCAATGCCTCACAAAGAAGGGCACCGATTGGTAGATCTGTAAAAATAAAAAAAACAGATACTGAATATTCCTTTCAGCATGGTGAATTTATTAATTACACTTTGGATGATGTATCAATACACCCAGTCACTACAAAGATACAGGTGTTCTTCCTAACTCAGTTGCCAGAGAAGAAAGAAACTGCTCAGGGATTTCACCATGAGGCCAATGGTGATTTTAAAACAGATACAGAGTTTAACAATTGTGATATGAGAAAACTGAGGATGGATCAACAACATTGTAGTTACACCACAATACTAGCTTAAATGACAATGAAAAGAAGGAAGCCTGTACAGACTAGAAATATTTGAAAACATGCATCCTGTTTACAACAAGGCACTTAAGCATTAATGCAAAAAAATATGGCAAATCAATGAACTTCTTGTCCTGAATACAAAGTGTTTTTCAGGATAAAAAATACAGTGGAATGGAGCTAAGCACAGGCAAAATCCTAGAGGAAAACCTGGTTCAGTCTGCTTTCCACCAGACACTGGGAGATGAATTCATCTTTCAGCAGGACAATAACCTAAAACACAAGGCCAACACTGGAGTTGCTTACCAAGAAGACGGTGAATGTGACCGAGTTAGTTTTGACTTAAATCTGCCTGAAAATCTATGGCAAGACCTGAAAATGACTGTCTAGCGATGATCCACAACCAATTTGACAGTGCTTGAAGAATTTAGAAAATAATAATGGTCAAATGTTGCACATTCCAGGTGTGGAATGCTCTTAGAGGCTTACTCCGAAAGACTCACATCTGTAATCATGCCGAAGGTGCGTCTACAAAATATTGACTCAGGGGTGTGAATACTTATGTAAATGAGATATTTCTGTATTTAATTTTCAATACATTTGCAAACATTTCTAAAAACATGTTTTCACTTTTGTGTGTAGATAGGTGGGGAAAAAAGTTATCCATTTTGAATTCAGGCTGTAACACAACAACATGTAGAATAAGTCAAGGGGTATGAATACTTTCTGACGGCACTGTACCTAATGCTGTTCTGTTGACCTGATATTGTGTTAGAAAACCAGTCTGATTTGGAGACATCTATTCTACATGGCTAATTCATGTATATTAGGCCTACATTGATTTAGTACAGCATGTGAGATGTGACTCCAATGTGCATTTGATTTAATCAAATTTACAATATAGACACGTAGGCATACATTTATTTAGAACAGGGGTTTTCTGTCCCAAGACCCCATTTTGATATCTGAAAATTCACCCGACCCCAACCATGTGAAAAAAAAGTATGTATTAACGGCCAATGTTACATTTTTAAGTTGAGGCTATGGCAGTCAATTGAAACATTTTTAACAGTATTTCTGATTGTCTTCTCAACTCACCATCACATACTTTTAATGTGGGGCTATGACAGTCAATTGCAAATTAGTCTGACATAATGTCTCTTATCTCATCACCACTAATAGGATGGGTGTGCTTGATGCATGTCGCTTTCAAGACAACTGGGATGTCAAATCATGACGTCGGTGATCTTCAGGTCGGCAAGTCAGAGCTCTAGAAAGAGGCCCGAGTTCCCGAGATGGAATTCCGAGTTGGATGACCGTTCAAAACGATTTTTCCCAGTTGGAGCTTATTTTTTTCCAGTTCCCAGTTATCTTGAACGCACTGAAGTCGGAAGTCTGAGGTTCCAAGTTCCCAGTTCTCAATTGTTTTAAACGTAGCAATAATGCTCAGAGGGAGACAGCAGGGTTTCACTTCGAGTCAGGAACAAAAAACCCTCCGTGGTGACAAGTGAATGCGTTGTCTTCAGAATTCGGTCACATGATCGACAGCTCAATCAGCTGTTCGATTTCACTTTCCGGCATGTCAACTGAGCAAGGATCACAGTCAAACGGATTGGGAAGTAGGTCCCCAATTGCTCTTCCAAGTGTTGGAGGTGACCAATCATCACTCGTGTGAGAAATTTACTGATACTGTTTTCTGTTAGAAACATGCACAGCCGAGGGAAGGGGGCATTGTTAGCTTTTGAAATACTAATTATTTCCTCTGAATCCTCTGATACGGTCACTCATAATGTTTTAGTTTTTCCCCTGCATGGTTGCGTTCAGTTTGTTCAGTTTATGTCTGTTACATAGGCAAGGAGAGACTTTTTCTTTTCATTACACAGAAAGTCAACCAAGTTTCCAACACTCCCCTCGATAACCACCAAGACTCAGTGTGAAATAGAACATTGTCATGCTCTGATCCCATATCTCCACATACAGTAGTTTTGCGAACAGGCATGCGCACAGTGGATGTGATATGATGTAGTTTACAATCAAAGTTACCTGCTGCAGTATATCTCCGAGTTCTGTGGTTAGCTCTTTTGCCACCAGTTGCTCTTGGTTTATCTATTATAGTTCAGTGGTTGTATCATACAATGCGTCCATATGGCAGAAGGAGACACACATTCATAACTAGAGTGCAGAGGCCCATCCATGCAAAAGCCCACCATTCGATCCCATGGAATCTGTTTTTCATCAATATAGCCAAGCAGCACACTAAACATCCCCTGTGCCGGTATTGATGTGAGTTTCTTTGCATCTGCCCCCCCACACATTGTTTTCACCATATCAATTGCGGCTGGTAATATAAAAGTCTCTGTAATAGTGTGTGGTTTCATAGCGTAGCCGGCCTAGCCATTCACCGTGGGAATGATTCAAGTGCTGCCTTTTCCCATGATATAAGGGCGATCTCTCATTGAACTTTATCTTTTAGATTTGAATAATTTTCATTTAGATTTTTAAGGTTAACCACATTACAATGATGTTGAGATACAAAGACGATATTATAATATATATATATATTTTTTATATTTTTTCCTTCAGGATTTTGGAAATTATCCCACGACCCCATTGTTGTATCAGGCGACCCTTAGTTTGGGAACTGCTGATTTAAAACAACATTTGAGATGTGACTTCAATGTGCATTTAATGATGACACATTAGGATGTGTCATAGGATGTGTCACACAAATCATAGACAACACAGTTGATGGAAACAGCATACAGTCTCTCTCTCTCTCTCTCTCTCTCTCTCTCTCTCTCTCTCTCACACACACATTTAGGTCTTATATTCTTTGTGTAGTAGACTAGCTGCATAGTGAAGCCCCAGAAAGCCCTGTTAAAGACTCCCTCATTGTACTGTCACAAGCCTGGAGAGTTCATGTTATATTTATGTTGCCTACAGCAGATTCTCTGTTCTGTTCAGCTGAACTCTTGCCAGCTCTGCTACGTCCCCCCTCCACAGACAATGTTACATCTCATTGGTTATGCCCTAGATAAGCTATTTTTATAGGAAATAATTAGACATAACTGATTTAAATACTGCAAAGCCACACTCTTTTGTCTCGTTAGCGTGGTGTGTGGATGATGAGCACAAAGGTGAGAGCATAGAAAACATTTTGCCTCTAGTATCTTTTTAATAAATATGCATGGGAAAATAAAAATTTGTTTACCAATATTATTATTTTTTTGGGTCTATTAGGATTCATCCCTCTCTTCTGACTGTTTTAAACTCTAGCCAAATGTGCATAGAGGCATTTGTGTTATACCATTGTTCAGGTTCCCTAGCACAGTTTGGAGGGTTTGCAGGAGTGATTTCAGCTGCTCTACATGAGCAGGCCACTATGGACAAGAGCACAATAATGGTAATGATGATGAGGGGAGATTGGCGGAGGAGGGGGGTGGAGAGGGGTCCAGGTTGATGGGATAGTCATGCATTCTGTACATCAATTATGTCATCCATTTGTTAAGTAATAACTGTTTTCCTCATATTTTCCCCTCACCTACAATATTTAATTAAATCCTTGACTTCTGTGTTAATACACATCCAATGGCATTTCTGCTTCCCATACTGTGTTGTGTTTTTGGCGTATGTTTACCTTGTGCAGGGGCCAGGCAGCCAGTGAAAAGGGGAAGAGGAGGCAGTGGTAAGGATGACAGCACTCCAGTGAAAATGATTTTCTGATGAGCTGCAACACTCCCACGACATCAGCTCTCTGTAGGGAGTCGTCTCCTAATTTCCTCCATCCATAATAAAAAGAGCTACATTAAACATTGCCATTAGTGCCAGCAATTTGTTTTATTCTCAACAGAAAGAAATGTTATCTGTGGCGGACAAACTTAACCCAATTATAGCCCATTGTGCAGAGGGGCCTGATGCTGAGGAACAGCGGCACAGCCAAGCCAACCAAAAACGGAAAGAAAAAAAGAGAGAAAGAGGAGCCAAATAGGCAGTGGAGAAAGAGAAATGTCTTGAAGAATGGATGAAAACACTAAATGCATCGCCTCTCATCTCTCTTTACTGTGTCTGTGTCAGAGTGGGAGACTAATATCATGCATACACTACATACCACATATACACAAACACATGCAGACTTACAGCACACATTTCCCCTCAATATTAAATAAAATATGCATACAAAATGTACCCTACAGACCTGTGCTCAATCAGAATCTAGAGGCTTTCTCATAGACCCTTAGTCACATTTAAATGAGAAGGGGGCATTCAATCTAGACACACAAAGCCACCTACCCCAAATCACTCAACCCCACCCATAGATACCCACACATTGGAGTGTTAATTGTTGTGATAACACCTTCCAATAACGGGTCTAATTATCAACATGTTTGGCTGTTAGAGTGCTTACCTGGCACTCATCTGTGGCGATGGGGGGGGTCGGAGCTGGAAGATCCTAATGAAGATCTCATTCTCAGCAGCACACACAGGCACAGTTTGGGGTTAAGGTAATTTAGAAACAAGCCCCATTAAGAGCCAACTGCATATCAGATCCTGTGAATTCTGACACAGTGGTGCCAGGAATAGTCATAGTGATACATTTTGATTGATATCCAATTGTGAAGCTAACACATAAGTAGAAAGTAAACGCATGTCTTTACGTGAGGGCGATGTTTCTGTGCATCTAAGTTTTCTCAACGTGATTACTTACTTTACATAGGCTACATGTGCAAAGACATGGGTAAGAAGTTGTAAGTATGTGTGCAAAAAGAATGACAGATCAACCGTTTGAATACAATCTATCTGTCTGATTATCCATGTTTCAGTCTAGCCATTCATCTGATTTATAGGATGTTGTTTTTCCCTTCTCCCACAAAGCTCCAATCAACATTTCTCAGCTGGTGAAATGAAGCATAAACAGTTGTCCATTACTTTGAGAGTCGATGGATTCTTCACAGCTGCAGCCGAGGGCCTGTGATCAGGAGTTGGAGACAAAAACAACTGGAGAACATGCCTGACCACACACGTCCACCCACTCAGTCTCACAGTGACTGTATGCCACTACTGCATGCCACACTCACTCCTAAACAAAACACTACATCATAATCACCTAACACAACCACATACTAACACACCTTTACCATGATTGTATTAATTGGATTCGTTCCAACATTTAAAAAATATATAATACTTGTGAACCGTTTGATATTTTACTGCATTGTTAGGAGCTAGTAACACAAGCATTTTTCTGCTATATTGTGTACACGGCCAATAAACTTTGAATTGATGTGTGCATCCTATAAGACACACACTGCCAAAGGACAAAACAGGACAGATATTTGATTTTCACTTTGCAAGCATTGTACAACCGACAATGTGGAGTACTGGAAATACATATACTGTCTGAATCTTAGCCGACAATGGCTTTCTTTCTCAGCACTGTTGTATGATATCAGCCTTTTCTCTGAAAATATGGTTATTTGATTCTAACTTTGCATAGAGCCACCACTACTGTTATTAGATATCTATTGCATATGTCCACATGAAAACCTCAATGGTGTACACTTTGACATGAAGCACAATATGAAATGGATGAAAATCTGGCACCTTTATCGGTCTCAGAACACTTTCAGTAACAAGATTTCATTTAATCTTAATAATCAATTCAGTGAAGTGCTTTGTTCGCTTAAACTGATACAGAATAAGAAATTACTAAGGAAACAATCTCATGCAAAACATTACAGGCTTGTGGCAAAAACAATGAAAACATAACTGGGACTTCCGATTCAAATAAATAGATTTTAGCCTTTTAATTTCAGAGAAGACAAAACACAATTGATATTGGCAATGCAACGGTTTGAAAGATGATAGTTGAATGAATCTATAGCACCATCTAGTGATAGAAGTACTACAAATTGTCTGATTTTACATCAGACCACTGCCAAGGTTGGCTTAGATACACACAGTATCTCATCCATGTTTGATATAGTACTGTGTATGTAAAAAAAACATCTCCACAATAACTTCTTAATTTTCATGGGCACATTATACTGAGGGTTCCCAATAGGAAACAGCTGCCAGAAACTGCTTAGTCACACCTTTTATACTGTCCTAAACACTGGGTGATCATTGGTGCTAAAGTTTTAATTTGATCATGGAAGACAGAAAAAGCAATTAACATTAAGTTCTCTAAAACTCAGACCGCCAAGTTAAAAAGCTACAATGGAATGTTCTATTCTAATAAAACAGTTGCAGAGAATATTTTAATATAGAGCTTAAGAAACTGAGTTCCGTTCTTGTTTATTAGCTCATTTTACTCCAGTATCATTACCAATTTACTTAGTTAACATAATAAATATTAAAGTTGATAACCACATGCTCAGACCTGCTCCTGAACATAGCAACTTCATATTTATCACAAGATTAAAATGTAATTATATTTGTGTCACATGTGCCAAATACAACAGGTGCAGACTTTACCATGAATTACTATGTTCTTAAATTGATAGCATACTGGCATCATATCCTCCTAGGACAAATCTGGGATCCAAAGACAGACCATTGAGTGTGATGAGACAATAGCAAAAGATATGACATTGATTAGCCTTTAATCTATTGTTTATTATAATATTTGACAGCTAAAACTAAAACCAGATAAATCAAACAAAAAAACTAAGAATCTGAGAATGCAAAATAAAAAAAAGATGTAATTTGTTCTGACTTGGTTCCTGAACATTGTTGTGGGTCAACTCAAACACTCATAAGAATTGAGCCCTGAACTCCCAAATAGTCAAATAAAACCAACATTCCATTTCAGCTTGCTAAACTATGGATGCAGAGACAGAGACGATCTATACAGGGCTCTGAGATGAGGAGTGGTAGTGTGGGGTCCTGAGAGAGCAGCAGCAGGGCACTGAGCTGAAGGAGATCCCACTCCTCAGGCCAGTATGACAGTGTTTCCTGATCAGCTCTAATGCTTTCTGCTGTCTGTCCATGGTGGTCTAGAGGTGCTCTTCTCTCAGCGCCTGGTTGTGTTAGGGTGTGGAGGCAGACCACCTGATCAGACAGGAGACAGGAACATGATTGGATTAAATGTACAATAGTTTCGTGGATATTGACATGTTATAGAAATTCTACTGTTGTATTGTACTGTAATGTGTTGCTGACCCCTGTCTAAGACGACAAGAGGGAAAACCCTAAAACAAACGTTGGCCGTGCAGTCAATATTGTGCTGGGTGTTGAAGAACAGTGACAATTCAACATGTAGAAGCATTGGGAAATTAAAAGAAAATAACGTTTGATGTTTTGTGGTCCGAGGCGATAGGACTGCCACCTGCTGCTTTAAAGAACACTTGGTTGTCTGTTGCTCTGGTCCTTTTCCTCTTTAAGACACATTTAATGGAATAGGGCTCTTAGTGAGCCTAACCTAAGATGACGCGTGAAGGGCATGAAATAGTAGAACAGTAAAGCATGTGACTAACCTGGACAGGGGAGCAGCCCAGGCTGGGGTCCCAAGTGAAGGCTCTTCAGTGATGGTGGGGCAACTCTGGGGCCGTGTGGGGGCATGGGGCCACTCTGTGGAAGACCACGGGGGGGAGGGGGCCCTCGGGGGGGAAGGGGGCCATGGTGGTGTGGGGGTCCTCGAGGTAGTGGACCGTGGGGGCCGTGAGGGGGTGGGAGACCATGAGGGGACGATGAGGTAGCCCCTGTCCCTGGTGCATTGACAGGAGTGGAGGGGGCTTGGTCTTGGGGTATGAACCTAAGAAAACAGATCAGAGAGACTGTCAACACTTACATATACAAGCATAGCCCTAACAAGTGACTCATGAGTGATTGATTTTAACATTCCCATCTGATATCGATCCATCTGCCCTGCAGAACATTTCTATTTTAGAGAATGGTAACTCACCTGGAGTCATGAGGGGGGTGGCAGGGTGCTCTCCCATCCCAGGGGGTGGCTCTCTGCCATGAGGGCCTGAGGGGGTGGGTAACAGGGGTGGAGGTTTCCCTAAACCAGGAGGCAACATCTTCTTCCTCTCAGGCCGGGGGCCATCACCAGTCTCAGACGTGGCTGGGAAAGAGACAAAACATTAGAACAACCCTTTACAGGTGTATAACATCCTAAAAATAGATGAATTATAACTCAGCATTGTCACTTTAGTATCTCAGAATCCTGTATTTCCATTAACAAATTGCAATGTATGGTGGTAGCTAGAGACAACGAACAATCACATTAATTAGTAGAAAATAAGGATCTCATTCGCTGTCCTAAATAAAAAGCTTGTGCATAAAGACTATAGACACTATGGTTGTGTGGCTGCACCTTGCAGATGGTCCTGGCGGTTGCGAAGATACTCTGCGATGGTGCTCAGCTCTTCGGGGTACAAGTGGACTCCCTCGGCCAGGAAGAAGAGCAGCTGGCGGGTGTCAGAGGGCACAGCATGCCTCTCCACTTTCTCTCTCTCCAGGTAGTCATCCACCAGCTCGGCCGCCCGCGCCCCTGTTTCTGCAGAGTCCTTCTGCTGCGTCCGCTCCCCAAGCCCACGGCCATATTCCGCCATCACAAAGTCCATGGCATGGTCCTTGGGCATGTTGCGGTGGACTAGTAGAGGGGGTTGAAGGTTAAAAGTTAAGACATTATATAAGTTAATCATACAGGAGGTCTTGCTCTGATATGTCCCGCTTCTTTCATACAAGTTTATTTTTATATGGGGTTTTACTTTGGGGTTGAGTGAAAATGCAATGCAATGCAATGACGTTTGTGTTCAAAACAGTTCATAATGCATTAATATGTAATAATCATTAATAAATTAACACATTTTAAAACAATGTTTTGAATACATGTACTTTGAAAACTGGTATTATATATTTGATAAGGTGAATGTTAGTTCATAAAACAAATCATACAGAAAATGATTTGATGTACAGCAAATATGTATTTTTTGGTATGTTGTATGCATAAACGTTGAAAAAGGTTAGTTATCCATTCGTGTATAAATACTAACTACACAGTATTATTTCACTATACAGATGTTGCATGACATGCAGTATAGCTTCAAGGATAACATTTGATGTGGATTAAGGAAAGGCATCTGAGGATTATTTGAGAGTTGAGGATTATATACTTCAGTTCCAGGGAACATTTTTTAATATTACATAGGCCCATAACTATACATGTGCTGAATAGGAAAAAGTATAAATATTTTCCAAATATTAAATAACAGTACAATAACAATTATTTTACTTATTAAATAGTATTTGTTGATAATATTTAAAGAAATACAAGCATATGGCCTGTTCATGATTTAGCTATTTAGATACTACCATTATTGTTATAAATGCCTTAGGCTATACATTTACATTATTTATCCACCTAGTAATAGCCCTACATGTCTAGGATAGGTCATATTAAAGTAATACATCATTGAGACAAATACATTTTTTGAACATCATTTGAAGCTGTAAAGTTGCTTGTTCACTGGTAAGTGGACGGTCTGGCCACCCTCAATGTATACAAACAGCTTCTTCCTGTTGCACGATTGGTTCTCGTTCTCAGAGGTACGAGCAACAATATAATACTGCTTCTTTTACAATTTAAAAAAATTATAATTGTACGCATTTATTTCAGGTATTTTTAAGTCTTATTCCCCCGAAAGGAAATCAACATTTTAAGTGATAATGCCTGAGAAGCTGTGGTTTGGATTATATATTGGCATGGGTGTTGGGCCTGATATAAAATGCTGCATAGTACACCTTTAAGAAGCTATTCAATAGTAGTTTAAAAATACCTTAAATGTTACAAAAATATACAATGTAAAAATGTAGTCATCTGGTTGACATTTCCTGAGGATTTATATCAAGCAATTAATATGTTTTCTAGTGTGACTGATATGTGCATACAGTACCAGTCAAAAGATTGGACACACCTACTCATTCAAGGGTTTTTCCTTTATTTTTACTATTTTCTACATTGTATAATAGTGAAGACATCAAAACTATGAAACACCACATATGGAATCAAATAGTAACCAACAAAGTGTTAAATCTAAATATATTTTATATTTGAGATTCTTCAAAGCGGCCATCCTGTGCCTTGATGAAAGCTTTGCACACTCCTGGCATTCTCTCAACCAGCTTCACCTGGAATTTTTTTCCAACAGTCTTGAAGGAGTGCCCACATACAGTGGGGAAAAAAAGTATTTAGTCAGCCACCAATTGTGCAAGTTCTCTCACTTAAAAAGATGAGAGAGGCCTGTAATTTTCATCATAGGTACACTTCAACTATGACAGACAAAATGAGGAAAGAAAATCCAGAAAATCACATTGTAGGATTTTTTTATGAATTTATTTGCAAATTATGGTGGAAAATAAGTATTTGGTCACATACAAACAAGCAAGATTTCTGGCTCTCACATACCTGTAACTTCTTCTTTAAGAGGCTCCTCTGTCCTCCACTCATGGCACCTGTTTGAACTTGTTATCAGTATAAAAGACACCTGTCCACAACCTCAAACAGTCACACTCCAAACTCCACTATGGCCAAGACCAAAGAGCTGTCAAAGGACACCAGAAACAAAATTGTAGACCTGCACCAGGTTGGGAAGACAATCTGCAATAGGTAAGCAGCTTGGTTTGAAGAAATCAACTGTGGGAGCAATTATTAGGAAATGGAAGACATACAAGACCACTGATAATCTTCCTCGATCTGGGGCTCCACGCAAGATCTCACCCCGTGGTCAAAATGATCACAAGAACGGTGAGCAAAAATCCAAGAACCACACGGGGGGACCTAGTGAATGACCTGCAGAGAGCTGGGACCAAAGTAACAAAGCCTACCATCAGTAACACACTACGCCGCCAGGGACTCAAATCCTGCAGTGCCAGACGTGTCCCCCTGCTTAAGCCAGTACATGTTCAGGCCCGTCTAAAGTTTGCTAGAGAGCATTTGGATGATCCAGATGAGGATTGGGAGAATGTCATATGGTCAGATGGTAAAAACTCAACTCGTCGTGTTTGGAGGACAAAGAATGCTGAGTTGCATCCAAAGAACACCATACCTACTGTGAAGCATGGGGGTGGAAACATCATGCTTTGGGGCTGTTTTTCTGCAAAGGGACCAGAACGACTGATCCGTGTAAAGGAAAGAATGAATGGGGCCATGTATCGTGAGATTTTGAGTGAAAACCTCCTTCCATCAGCAAGGGCATTGAAGATGAAACGTGGCTGGGTCTTTCAGCATGACAATGATCCCAAACACACCGCCTCGGCAACGAAGGAGTGGCTTCAGTAAGAAGCATTTCAAGGTCCTGGAGTGGCCTAGCCAGTCTCCAGATCTCAACCCCATAGAAAATCTTTGGAGGGAGTTGAAAGTCCGTGTTGCCCAGCGACAGCCCCAAAACATCACTGCTGTAGAGGAGATCTGCATGGAGGAATGGGCCAAAATACCAGCAACAGTGTGTGAAAACCTTGTGAAGACTTACAGAAAACATTTGACCTCTGTCATTGCCAACAAAGGGTATATAACAAAGTATTGAGATAAACTTTTGTTATTGACCAAATACTTATTTTCCACCATAATTTGCAAATAAATTCATAAAAAATCCTACAATGTGATTATCTGGATTTTCTTTCCTCATTTTGTCTGTCATAGTTGAAGTGTACCTATGATGAAAATTACAGGCCTCTCTCATCTTTTTAAGTGAGAGAACTTGCACAATTGGTGGCTGACTAAATACTTTTTTTCCCCACTGTATGCTGAGCACTTGTTTGTTGCTTTTCCTTCTCTGCGGTCCAACTTATCCCAAACCATCTCAATTGGGTTGAGGTTGGATGATTGTGGAGGCCAGGTCATCTGATGCAGCACTCAATCGATCTCCTTTTGGTCAAATAGCCCTT
Organism: Brachymystax lenok tsinlingensis; assembly: GCA_030435695.1. Taxonomy (NCBI): domain Eukaryota; kingdom Metazoa; phylum Chordata; class Actinopteri; order Salmoniformes; family Salmonidae; genus Brachymystax; species Brachymystax lenok. The sequence continues at coordinate 24,282,358 of CM059793.1, read as the reverse complement.
ACACAGCTTGGAGGTGTGTTGGGTCAACGTTCTACTGAAAAATGTATTATTGTACCACTACGTCCATACCAGATGGGATGGCGTATCGCTGCAGAATTCTGTGGTAGCCATGCTGGTTGAGTGTGCCTTGAAATCTAAATAAATCACTGACAGTGTCACCAGCAAAGCACCGCCACATCATCACACCTTCTCCATTCTTCACGGTGGGAACCATACATGCAGAGATCATCTGTTCATCTACTCTGCATTTCACAAAGACACGGTGGTTGGAAACAAATTTGGACAGATTTCCACCGGACTAGTCAAAGTCAAAGTCACCATTATTAGTCAGTTGTACAACCAAATGCCTTCAACCGAAATGTTTCTTCCGCATTTAACCCAACCCCTCTGAATCAGAGAGGTGCGGGGGGCTGCCTTAAATCGACATCCACGTCTTCGGCGCCCGGGGAACAGTGGGTTAACTGCCTTGTTCAGGAGCAGAACGACAGATTTTTTTTTCCTTGTCAGCTTGGGGATTCGAACTTGCAACCCTCCGGTTACAAGTCCAACGCTCTAACCACTAGGCTACCTGCCGCCCCTTGTCCACTGCTCGTGTTTCTTGGCCCAAGCAAGTCTCTTCTCCTTATTGGTGTCCTTTAGTAGTGGTTTCTTTGCAGCAATTTGACTATGAAGGCCTGATTCACGCAGTCTCCTCTGAACAGTTGATGCTGAGATGTGTCTGTTACTTGACCTCTGTGAAGCATTTATTTGGACTGCAATTTCTGAGGCTGGTAACTAATGAACTTATCTTCTGCAACAGAGGTAACTCTGGGTCTTCCTTTCCTGTGGCGGTCCTCATGAGAGCCAGTTTCATCATAGCGCTTGATGGTTTTTGCGACTACACTTGAAGAAACTTTCTTGAAATATTCTGGATTGACTGCCCTTCATGTCTTAAAGTAATGATGGACTGTTGTTTCTCTTTGCTTATTTGAGCTGTTTTTGCCATAATATGGACGTGGTGTTTTACCAAATAGGGCTATCTTCTGTATACCACCCCTACCTTGTCACAACACAACTGATTGGCTCAAAACGCATGGAGGAAAAAAATTCCATAAATTAACACGACACACCTGTTAATTTAAATGCATTCCCGGTGACTACCTCATGAAGCTGGATGAGAGAATGTCAAGAGTGTGCAAAGCTGTCATCAAGGCAAAGGATGGCTACTTTGAAGAATCTCAAAAAATAAAATACATTTTGATTTGCTTCACACTTTTTTGGTTACCACATGATTCCATATGTGTTTTTCATAGTTTGTACAATGTAGAAAAATAAAAAGAACCCTTGTATGAGTAGGTGTGTCCAAAACCTTTGACTGGTACTGTATATGTCAGTATTATTTCAAAACTAAATGAATATTAAGTATAATGTGAGAGCCTCTGATGAGGGGGTCAAATGTGAACTGCTGAATTCTGAGGACTCAACTACAGAATTAAACTAAAATCACCATAGGCCTAATATATATATCACCCCTAAATGATCTATATTAAAATAAGTTTTATCAGGAGTGTTAGACTTGGTATTGTTGCTCTTTTAGAGATACATTTTTAATTGTTTAGTTAGAAGGGGCCAGGTGACTGTGGGGGACTTACTTTTGAGGGATTCTGAAAATATGATTACTGTGCACGAGGACAGAGCTACGTTAGTCTGTTCGACGAGAATACATAAGGGGGAACCGTCGGAGCGGACATCTTGTAGGGCCCGGGTCAGGCCCGACTCCGCCTGCAGGTAAATCATTTCCACCGAGAGGCCACGGTCCTGCAAACAGTGGCCTATAGATTTGGGGTAATCCCTTTGAAAGAAGAGAAGAAAGCTGGTTATTGACTTCTGCACACAAACGAGGGGTGCGCAGGCATGTCGTGTGAGAGGAGAGCAGCACCGCTGTGCTGTGGCAGCATGTCAAGGCCTGGCTTCAATCAACCACAAAGACACCTCAACTGAATCACAACTCTTATCAAGGTGTAGTTAAGTGACCAGTGAAGAAGAGGATAACCTGGTATATCCATTAGGCTTGGGCGGTATACCATATACCGGGGGTATTTGGAAAAAGCCATGCGATATCAAGACATTTGAATATTTGTAGGTACTTTTTTTTTGTTAATACCTGCAGTGAACTTGTACAATACCTTAGGAGATGAAGCAGAATGCGTTCATCATTTCACCTGTTACATTATGAAGCTTACCATACTTCCCCAGAATAGTTGATCCAGTCACGTGTTTGTTTGTAAATAGCACAACGGGAGCTAGTGAGTCCATAGCTTTCTATATCGGCGACTCTCTGTTGTGCGGCACACACGAGGTGATGAAGTTACACTTCTATGCAATTCACTACTAAATGTTTGCCATCAGATATCTTATAAAAAGCTCTCTGTCAGAAGTCAGAGCTCTGGATGAATTATGTACAGTTGCCATTTTTCCCCTGTGCTTCCTAATAGCTTTTCTCCTGCGTTCTTCTCCCCTGTGCTCCGTGTAAACATGCTGCTCTCTCTTCAGAAAAGCATGCATCACAACTTTGTTCATTTGCACAATTTCTCTCGTTCACTTTTGCTTGTAAATGTCAACACTCGCCGATATTGACATTCTGTAGCTATGAGCTATGCTTGTATAACTTTATGTGCTGGATTTGCAATTAGTTTGTTCATTTTTCGCTCGTTAGCATATAGCTAAAAGCGTCTTTGTGATTTCACTATTAGTTTGTGCAAATGTTGTTAGTAGTCTGGTAACAGAGGCCCAATGGGCTTTTATTGCGATTTTAGCACCCCCTTGTGTGCTATGCCGGTAATACTGTAAATCACAGGATGAGAGAAGGGAAGGTATGACGATATGAAAATCTGGATACCGCCCAAGTCTAATATCCATAGGCCTAATATTATAAAAATGGATGTGATAAGTTGATTAAATCCAGCCTGCTGTGAGTTCTTTATCTGTTGATGTGCATTTTGTATTTAAATATGCTTATAAACATCTTAAATCTACAGTATTGAAAGAGCATGAACAGTATTGACCAGTGACAATGTTCATTGAAACTACAGTCACTACTGTGTGTGTAACATACAATATGTTGAGGAGGGTGGGACAGTGATGTCTCAAAGCCCACAACAGTTACACATCATAACACTTGTGATGAATGTTTAAAACTCTGCTTCCTTAAAAACATTACTGTCAATTAACATGGCACTTATTCAATTTCTCCACAAAACAGCGTCTTTTGGCACCAGTTTGTAAGTCTTTTCTGCTCAGAGAAAGTATCAGCAATACGTTTAGGCAGGGGTGACCATTTCAAAACACGGAAGTTGAGTGTGTCGTGTCCACAAGTACCAAAATGAGCGTGAGTTAAAAGTGTAAAGATGTAAGTTGCATAGGTCATCCGGGTTTACAGTATATAACATTGAGAGAACATAACTTTATAGCACACTATGAAGAAAAGGAAAAAAGATCGGCAGATAGTGTTATTACTACGACACTAGGCATTTTTTGGTAGACTATATTCAAATGTAACCTTGTTACATTTTATGTGAGTGTTGCAATAACACTTTTGAGCAGAGATTTGAATAGGTTTGCTTGGGGTGGATATTGCAATTTTTTGTGGGGGACATACAATCATTTAAGAATGACAGCAAATTCTGTCCCGTTACTACTATTTACAGGTGCAAGTAGCTACCAAAGCAGTGCTAAAGCAGGCTACTTACAGTACGAAATTAAAACCTAAAAAGTTACAATAAAAGGCTAACAGAACTTATTTTGAAAAGGCAGTCAACCCATGAAGTCATTGGACATTCAGTCTCTTCAATTGCTGCAAGAACTGGACAACTTCTACATTTGTTTTTAAAGATGGATAAAAGATTAATTCTGTTTCATGAGTTTGATGGCTAACTCATCTATCCCATTTCATGAAATATATGAATAGTAGAGTTAAATACACATGTATTACATTACATGACATGTATTATGTGACACATTCCAGACAAGTGTGTACAATATTCGCTCGCCAGACCGATGATGATTAGATTAAGAATTGAGAGTGCACTCTGAACAAAGCATTGCATGACTGTTTACAACAAAAAGTGATGTGCTCCAAGAGGTTTTGTTTTCATAACACATTATGCTATGTATCTGTTGATTGTACTATAGTGTCTGTGGTGAATGTCTGAATTCATGTTTTTGATGGTTATGTCAAGAATCAACCAAATATGTATCTTCAACAAATCAAGTTGGCATATTATGGGATATCGAACAATCCCTAATAGAGTTAGTCAAGTTTAATTAACTGGGTGCAATATGAACCAGAATCTGGCTTTACAGGAGATGTTGATATGGCAAATCTCTTTTAAGCCGAGGAAGGTGCAATTTACATTTTTTAAGCAGAGACAGTTTGAATTTCTGCATGTGAAAAAACTAATTTATCAGTGATTGCAAGGAAAACAAAAACTACTACAGGTCTTAGGGGGGTCTGATTCATAAACAGGAAGGCAGTTTTCTACAAGTAGATAAAAACAATTTTTCAGCCAACCTGGAGAGAAAGACATGAGTAGTATGGAAGTTTATGCAAGCGTGTAAGAAAAAAAAAAAAGAACTGTAGTAGCATTTGGTCAGTTTAGATAAGCTAAAACAAGTTTTAAATTTACCTCAGTCAATCTCACAATTGACTTCAGTTTAGTTTTTCCAGGTTGTTGCCATTCATACATAAGTCTTCTTCGCAATTACAGTTAAATTCCCACACAAGTGATCCCCAACAGGTGTAGGGGTATTTTCATTCCTCTTCACACACAACCACCACAGTTGCTGAAGTCTCCATCCTCACTCCTGGAGTAACACACATACACCTCCCCTTACAAGGGCATAGAAAATATTGCCAAAGGAAGATCCAAAAAGCATAAATACCCTATTTTCTTAAAAGGTGAGCTACTCACGTGCTCTGGTTGCTCACAGACAGAACCACACAGTCGGCAGGTGTCTTCTCCTGGAGTTGCTTATAGAACCGCTGGTAGAGGGCGCTACGTTTGTCAGCTGCATTGTAAACTTTGGGAGAAGCTGAGAAGGGAGAGAAGACATTTTCTAAACGAGTTGTTGGCAAACAAATTAATTTAGTTGACAGACCACATAAGAGAAATGTGATCTTACCATTTTGTTGATATCCTTCATAGGCCATGTTGTTACCGGAGTAGTCATGCTGTTGGTCCAACTCCTCGTAACTGAAAGTAACACCATGGCAAAGACATACGCACCATATTAGTATAGTCCTACTGTATGACTTCAGAGATTAACATGTTATGCTGTGCTCTTTCAGTAAAAATAGCTCCCCGTAAAACAAAAACCTCACTAGGCTTTGTAGCATTTTTTCACCCCTTCATCCACCCAACACACAGGTGTGCCTACTTTATTATTCAGATGGAGCGGACATCATAACAAGTATTTGGCATTAGTAGATTATGGTACATATTCACAAAACATTTGATTGCATGTTTTGACAAGCCACCTCACCACACACCATCATCACCCCTCAAACTAGCCTTTTAAGAATCCGAGAGTGAAATACTTACACACTAACATGCAGGCTCAGCATTCCCGAACAGTCCCATTACAATTCAGAATGTTGAAACAAACTTCATTTCAACTTACTTTACCAGTTGTCCTCCGATTTTGTCCCCATGTCAGAGGTAAATCGGATACAAAACATCCACAGGGAACTGTTATCAACCAGACCTTCAGTACGCTGGTCTGTATAGTTTGTATTTCCGGTTATTATTTTCAATAATGATGCAATTCACAGGTGACAAACACTTGCACAATACGGCCAATATTGCGAGGAAAAGTGCTTTGGTCAACTATATTCGGCTATTGTTTACATATTGCACATCACATGCAATGCGTCAACAGATTGAAAATACAAATGACAAAAGACAAAAACTACCGGCACAGCTAAATGTAGGGTAAACAACACTTTCCTGTGGATACCCTATCTCCACCTACCGCCAGAAGGACCAACAGCATGTACAACCGGTAATGTAAGCGTAAATATAATTTATTCAACATTGTGCTTGTAGATATAATTTATTCAACATTGTGCTTGTAGAGACTATCGCGTCTATTTTTTTTTTTTTTTACAGAGACTTATTTCAGACTGATATCCGGAGTAACCATGGCAACAGTCTGATGTTTCAGGCAACCTTCAAACTAGCCAACTACACTCCACAATTTATGATGGAGGTGAGCAGCAACTAGTGTGGGTGGACTGGAGCTCCGACATCACATAAAACGAAGTTAATCAAAAAGAATAGCTTGCATTTACACGTCCTGTAGAGTTGAGTTTAGTCCGCTACCCTCAAAACCTGCCATGAACATTTATCAATAGTCAAATCAAGGAATGTTGTCAGACTACCTAGCTAACAATTCTGAAAACTAGCTAGTTAGCTAACTTAGGGTGCGTTCGTAAATTCACTCTGGTTATCTAATCTGATTTCAGAGCACTCTCGTCTGAGTCTGCCAGAGTGCAGAATAAATGATCAATTTACGAACGCACAACACCCGTCGAATATGACTGGTGTCAGTAAACGTCAGCAAAAAACTTAATTAAATTGTTGCTAGCAGCACAGTTAGTCACCAATGCTCTAGTTAACTACTTACGGAGTGGTGGGGCGCCCACTCCCGACACTACCCGGTGAAATGCACCTCCCAATATTTTTCCATTAGCATGAATTCATAAACCATCGCGGGTTCACACAAAACACATTTCACAGCGAAAACAAATCCCTTACCTTTTGAAGAACTTCTGCTGAGGGCTTCCCAAGTGTCCAACGAAGACATCCAATGGTTCTTTTGTTAGAAAAAGTAATTTATTATATCCATAAATCTCTGTTTGGTTGGCGTGTTATGATCATAAAATACAGCGTCCACTCGCCCATTGAACTGTGAAGAGAACGCGTTCAACCTATACACTTGTCCAAGAACAATCAAACATCATTGATAATGTACCCTTAGGAACACTTTTATGTAAATTTACTATAATATTTCAACCGGATTATAAACTGGACGAGAGGAAAGGAAAAAACCACAGCGCGCGTTAGCCCGTGAACGCGCATCCTCTTCTGTTTACATCCGATGACCAGTTTGAAATTCTTCTTCTATTACCATCCAGAGCAACTATAACATCACCAAACACTGTCTAGAGACTGTTGACATCCAGTGGAAGCAATAGGTACTGCAATCTTACTCCCAGAAATGTCTGTTTTCAATAGGGAGGGGTTCAAAATGAGGCAATGTGTCAAAAACACTTTTTCCAGGACAGAAATTCCTCGGGTTTTCGCCTGCTATATCCGTTCTGTTATACTCACAGACATTATGTTAACACTCTTAGAAACTTCAGAGTGTTTCCTATCCAATAGTACTAATTATGTGCACATCCTATTTTCTGGGCCTGAGTGGGAGGCATTTTACTTTGGGCACGCCAGACTCTCCAAAACCGTCACCTCGGGAGCCGCTCCCTAAGAAGTTAACATGAAAACAGCCTAACCAGCTCGGCTAGGGCGAGTAAAACAGTCAGTGAGGTGTTCTCTCATTTGTGTCTGAATGTAGCTAGCAAGCTAGACAACTTTAGCCAGTTAGCTTGGGTGCTTGACTGCCGTTGTGAGGTCAGAACACTCGGATCAACCCTACTCCTCTGTCAGAGCGTCCAGTGTGCACTGGGAACACTCAATTTACAAAACGGACAATCTGACAACATTCTGAATTTACAAAACGCCCAGAGCGCACTCTAGCACTCCAGAGTAACATTTACAAAGCCACCCTTTGTTAGCTGTAATGTTAACTACCTCTCAGAATCCTTGTGGTCGTCGGTCCTGTCTTCTCTCACGGGGTATGGTGCTGGTCTTCGAAAAGGCCGAAGAGGTTTAACACTGCTGAAGGAGATTTACAGTTAGCCAGCTATTAGCATCACAGCCATAAGTATGTGAGCGGAGCAAGGAACGGAGATTGCCCCATTTGACTGGAGTGCAGAGCAAGTTTCCCCCCCCCCAAAGGCTGGAGCGTCGAACTTCTCGCCACTCCAGAACCGCTCACTTCACAAGCTCAGGGCATGCCTGACCCAGCATGCATTTGTAGGCTACTTGTGTGCCGTTACAACCCCTTGCTTTAGCTACTGTCATGGAGTTCCCTAAATAGGGTAAACATAAAGAAACTAATAAAACACACAGGTGCAAAATCAAGGTGACTTAGAAAGATGAGGACCAAGAGCGGGAGTGCGGTGATGTAGTGTCAACAACGAAATAATCATTGTGGAATCTGAAAAGACTGAAAAGCATGATGTGAACCATGTGCACATGCTAACATAAAAAGAAAAAGGTGGGTAGTTGCCTGTCATTGTAGCAAAGTAATTATAAATACAAAAAATGTGATCTCTTCAAAGTTTCTCATTTTCGTTCTATTATCTATACAATCATTGATTTTAGACCCAATAGGCCTGACATATTACCTCTTTCAATGAGCTTTCCATTTGATAGGGTCATTTTGCCTAAAAAAAACTTTAGGCCTAGCTATGAAAAAAAATAAAATAATAAAAAACAAACTCTTCTCCCTGCACAGCACCGAGGGGTGTTTAGCATCCCCAGTGACTCTGCAAGCGCAAAGAGAGTATTCTGCGCTGCTGGCCTGCTCACCTGGCACCATTGCATGAGCTTGAAGCCATAGACCATGGCCAAACTCGTGTTTCTAAAAGTGAATTCAAAGGCACTGTAGACAGCCTAGTTAGGCATTTTTCATTACAATTCTCTTTAATTCTACAATGGTGGGTCTAATCCTGATTGGTTAAAACTGCATTTCAGCCGGTGTCTATTCCACAAGTAACCACCAGCTAAATCCGATGTTAAAATTCCTATTTACTCGGTTCCATTTGACTGTGCAACCCACTGTCTCATCAGCACAGCCTGGCAATTTATAAACTTGATCTCCACTATATAAAACATGTAGACATTGTCACATTTCTTTAGACTAACATTTAGTTTTCAACAGCAGAGATTTGAATAAACCTTGCTGTGTCTCTGTCCCATGTGTACCGAGTAGGGATGCACAATATACAGTGAGGGAAAAAAGTATTTGATCCCCTGCTGATTTTGTACGTTTGCCCACTGACAAAGAAATGATCAGTCTATAACTTTAATGGTAGGTTTATTTGAACAGTGAGAGACAGAACAAAAAAATCCAGAAAAACACATGTGAAAAATGTTATAAATAGAATAGCATTTTAAAGAGGGAAATAAGTATTTGACCCCCCTCTCAATCAGAAAGATTTCTGGCTCCCAGGTGTCTTTAATACAGGTAACGAGCTGAGATTAGGAGCACACTCTTAAAGGGAGTGCTCCTAATCTCAGTTTGTTACCTGTATAAAAGACACCTGTCCACAGAAGCAATCAATCAATCAGATTCCAAACTCTCCACCATGGCCAAGACCAAAGTGTTCTCCAAGGATGTCAGGGACAAGATGGTAGACCTACACAAGGCTGGAACGGACTACAAGACCATCGCCAAGCAGCTTGGTGAGAAGGTGACAACCGTTGGTGCGATTATTTGCAAATGGAAGAAACACAAAAGAACTGTCAATCTCCCTCAGCCTGGGGCTCCATGCAAGATCTCACCTCGTGGAGTGGCAATGATCATGAGAACGGTGAAGGAATCAGCCCAGAACTACACGGGAGGATCTTGTCAATGATCTCAAGGCAGCTGGGACCATAGTCACCAATAAAACAATTGGTAATACACTACGCCGTGAAGGACTGAAATCCTGCAGCGCCCGCAAGGTCCCCCTGCTCAAGAAAGCAAATATACATGCCCGTCTGAAGTTTGCCAATGAACATCTGAATGATTCAGAGGACATCTGGGTGAAAGTGTGGTGGTCAGATGAGACCAAAATGGAGCACTTTGGCATCAACTCAACTCGCCGTGTTTGGAGGAGGAGGAATGCTGCCTATGACCCCAAGAACACCATGCCCACCGTCAAACATGGAGGTGGAAACACTATGCTTTGGGGGTGTTTTTCTGCTAAGGGGACAGGACAACTTCAAAGGGACGATGGAATGTACCGTCAAATCTTGGGTGAGAACCTCCTTCCCTCAGCCAGGGCATTGAAAATGGGTTGTGGATGGGTATTCCAGCATTACAATGACCCAAAACACATGGCCAAGGCAACAAAGGAGTGGCTCAAGAAGAAGCACATTAAGGTCCTGGAGTGGCCTAGCCAGTCTCCAGACCTTAATTCCATAGAAAATCTGTGGAGGGGGAGCTGAAGGTTCGAGTTGCCAAACATCAGCCTCAAAACCTTAATGACTTGGAGAAGATCTGCAAAGAGGAGTGGGACAAAATCCCTCCTGAGATGTGTGCTAACCTGGTGGCCAACTACAAGAAATGTCTGACCTCTGATTGCCAACAAGGGTTTTGCCACCAAGTACTAAGTCATGTTTTGCAGAGGGGTCAAATACTTATTTCCCTCATTAAAATGCAAATCAATTCATAACATTTTTCACAAGCGTTTTTCTGGATTTTTGTTGTTGTTATTCTGTCTCTCACTGTTCAAATAAACCTACCATTAAAATTATAGACTGATCATTTCTTTGTCAGTGGGCAAACGTACAAAATCAGCAGGGGATCAAATACTTTTTTCCCCTCACTGTATCGGTGAACATATCGGAATCGGCCGAAATTAGCTAAAAATGCCAACATGTCTAGTTTAACGCCCCGATGTCAAAGCTGACGTGCATACCTATATAATGCAGGTACATGACGTAATGACGCCATGTAACATTTTGCGCTATTCGTGCAACACAGCATTCCTAAACTAGCCCACGATGAATGCTGTGTGGATATAGCAATCATTTGAAAGAGAAAAAAAAGATACAGTAGCACTGTCAAAGCTGTACAAAAAAGTTTGCAAACAAGCAAACACCGGCCACGAACTACGTGTTTACAATACTGCATTGGTAATAAAGCATAAATTGTTCAACCACAACTTCTGGGATAGATAGCTTTAGCTTGGTACCTAGCTAGCACCAATACAACCAGTAGAACCTGCAGTCGTTTTCATTATTCTTAGCAATGATTTAGGAATCCTTGTGAGTATGTATTAGTATTAGCTAGGTTGCCACTTGTTGTTCGCCTATTGAAATTGAACTTCAGTTCATGAAAATAAATAGCTAGTCAGCAACTTAACCCTGTTGCCCAAAGCTAAAGTTATAAGCACCAGCTAGCTTCATCTGGCTAGTGATGCTCGACAGGACCGGGTTATGTGTTGTGAAAATAGCCACAATAAGGATTAGGCACAATAGTGGAATTTGCGCTTTGCCTTCAAAATAAAAGCACCTTTTTGAAAGTGATGCAGAAGGTTACAATTGGTGGAATCATGTCATATTTAGACTAGATCATGTTAAACAAGGTTGGAATGTGAAGCAATGAAATGGGGTATTAGTCTACTCGGTGACACCCACAGAACACAACTGTGAAGAGTTTACGCAAATATTAGCGTTGTAGTTCTTATCGTGGGACTGTGACTGTGTGAAATCACCTCCCCAGTCAGCCTATTGACATTCATATTGCACTGTACAGCTTTACCTAAGAATTGGGTATCAATTAAATGGGGTATCAGTCTACTCAATTCCTTTTTTCCCAACGTCCTTAGAGTTATCAGACTCCAAAACATCCACGCAGTATTTTTTTTCTTCAGGAATAGTGTTCAACACACATAGGTTGACAATAAATGTGGCTCAATTCAGTTGTTTCAGCGTCCCGCAATAAGAGCTACAACACTAATGTTCTCTGGGTGTCACTGAGTAGACTGATACCCCATGTCATTGATCCACAATCCATAGGTAAGGCTGTACAGCGAAATAAGTATGCCCCAATGCAATTCTAAAGTATAATACTTCCAGTGTGATTTCAACAGATTTTTGTCAAATTAACAAATTATTGTCTTTTGTTGATTTTATATAACATTCCAAACGCGTTTAGCATGATCTATTCAATTATGGCATAATTCTACTATGTGTATTAATTTGCATCACTGTCAATTACATACTTTTATTTTGAAGGCTAACTGCAAAGTCCATTAGTGGCTAATACTTATTGTGGCTAGCTTCTAAGAACTGTTTTATAAATTACAGTTATTTTAGATGATGACACCTAGATATATAGTTAGCTAGCTAATTATAGCTACTGAAACAGATGTCGTTTTGCTATCTTTTTGGGGAAGGACACTGTTTGCACCCATGAGCTAGCTAGCTTTATTTTTTTAATGGCCACCACTATAGGTGAGGGGGACAACTTTACCAGCATCATAACATACGTATGATGAATCGTTGTGACATATGAAATACGAATGATAGTGTAATCAATGTGTAATAACTACGTAAAAAAATGTATGAACGCGTTAAATTATGTGACGTACAGTCATATTCAGGTCCTGATTGGTCAACAAGCTTATTTGACACATCAAATAGTGTTATTTGGCATGTATATTTTGACACACAAAGACCCAAACGGCGTTCCATAACCGAAACGATGGAACGAACCAGCTGGCTTGGTTGTAACCCTAGATTTGTGTCGGGACTATATCGTGGAGGGATGAAATAACGTTTAATGAAAATATGTCAATCATTATTTGAATATGTTGGCAACCCGTTGTATAAAAAGTGATAATGCCCTCGAAACCGGTGTTTGGAGGAAATATTGGCACGGTTTGCCGGCCGGCCCTCGAACCAACATATCCTCTAAACACCGGATTCTCTGGCATTATCACTTAAGTCGCAACCTATAAAACGCAATTTATAGACTATAATAATTTAATACAACAAAGATGTTGTTTAAATGCTGAGCGCTTAATGTTCCTGCCAGTCTAGTGTTTCGGACTCGCAAATGCGTCAATTTATTTATTTGTAGACTATAGCCTTGAAAAAAATGTAATAGGCTAATATAGTCTAAATTATACATTTTTGTTGCTTCTTAGGCTACCTGTCTGGCTCGCGATTTATTTAGAATGCTTATATACTGTTTAACAAGACATGTACAGTAGTTAGCCTATTTGAAATGATCAGCGCTTCTAAGTCACCTTTTCATGTTTATTAAAATAATTTTTCATTCAAATCATATGGTTTGGTTTCAATACTTCAAAACCAAATGGTAGGTCCAAGTAGCCACAAAAAAATAGATGGGTGTTGGTTACATTGTGATTTAAATTACAGGAGCGAATTTGGCGCGGCAGTTTATTTCCCCCAGTGCAAAAGCGGTTTTTAGCAGTGCGGTTGGAGAGGACGTGGAGCGCCGGAGGAAAAAGATTTCCGACCGCTCAACTCCGCTCACATACTCTGAACACCTAGCCATTCCTTTGTGAATAGCTGCGTTAGCTAGCTAGGCTAACAACGTTACACGCACACCCACCTACAATACAATAGTTATCCGGTTAATTGGCTAGCTAGTTAGGGAGGCTCCAAATATGACTTCTGCCATAGCTGGTTTCATATCTAGCTAGTTAGCCATCTAATCAGGCAAGAATGAGGCTGATTGAAGCTACGCTAGCTAGCCACTTACCCTCCATTTGGGTTGGGTTGAGGCCGTCTGCCGCCTGGTGCCCACGACGACATAGCACTTTCGTCAAGTGGGAATAGCTCTAACTAAACTGTGGGAAAATAATTATTATTTGGCCAAACAGACGAATGTTTGCTTGCTAGCTAACAGTGCGCCCTAACGTAGCAGGCGTAAAATAACCAGGCCGTATTTGAAAGGATCAAATCCGCAATGTATCACGTGATACATTCGGACTGATCTACAAATAATAATGAGTCGTTATTTATGACGCAAAGTGATTTATAAATCAGTCAATGGGCAGTCGTGTTGATGCTCTCGAACACAGCCACAGGCTTCTTCTTCTTTAAATTTGAATAGGCAGATCACAACCAACTGAAAGGTGCATAGATCGCCACCTACTGCCCTGGAGTGTGAGACCCGGTCACGGCCTCCTAAGTCATCTAGCCCTGTGTTTCCCGCCTACTGATCTGGAGTGTGAATTATTTACACTTTGTGACACAAAAAGGGACTGGAAAAGGGCTCACGGGCTCCCGAGTGGCGCAGCGGTCTAAGCCACTGCATCTCAGTGCAAGAGGCGTCACTACAGTTCCTGGTTTGAATCCAGGCTGTATCACATCTGGCTGTGATTGGGAGTCTCATAGGGTAGCGCACAATTGGCCCAGCGTCGTCTGGGTTTTGCCTAGTTAAATAAAAGGTAAAATAAAAAAATTATATATATTAAAAAAGGGAAGAAACATTGCCTTACCAACTAACATACACCCATTAAAACCTCACCACTATTTGGCCTTATCGGATCCTCAACCTGCCATTCTCTCCCTGGACACTTCTGATCTCCAGCACTATGCACCATGGATACCCCTACAGTTAACACACAACTTTTTCCACCGATACTACACATTCCTTTGTCTCATGCCCTCCTGCAACACTTCTCACATCTAGGAACTTCCCTCCTACACACTATTGCAACATGACCATAAGCTTGGCACCTAAAACACAGCAATGGGTTCGGGACAAAAGCTCTCACAGGATAACTGACACATTGTAACTTGACTTTGTCGGATAAAGACTCTGCATCCAAACACAGCAGGACAGACAGTATCTTCTTGTTGTTTGTTTCACCACGCTCTCCACCGAGTCTGCGTCACACCAAATGGCGGGGGCGTCACAGACACTGGGAATCTTAAAAGAAACAGTCAGAGAGGAATAGCCGAAGCAAGATGACTGGGCCCAAAATCTGTCTTCTCCAGTAGGTGGTGCTTTTTCATGTTTTTCACTCACCAAGCAAGGAATTTGACATTATCGATTATAGTCTGCTGATGGAAAAACATATACAGTGGGGCAAAAAAAGTATTTAGTCAGCCACCAATTGTGCAAGTTCTCCAACTTAAAAAGATGAGAGAGGCCTGTAATTTTCATCATAGGTACACTTCAACTATGACAGACGAAATGAGAAAAAGAAATCCAGAAAATCACATTGTAGGATTTTTAATTTATTTATTTGCAAATTATGGTGGAAAATAAGTATTTGGTCAATAACAAAAGTTTATCTCAATACTTTGTTATATACCCTTTGTTGGCAATGACAGAGGTCAAACGTTTTCTGTAAGTCTTCACAAGGTTTTCACACACTGTTGCTGGTATTTTGGCCCATTCCTCCATGCAGATCTCCTCTAGAGCAGTGATGTTTTGGGGCTGTCGCTGGGCAACACGGACTTTCAACTCCCTCCAAAGATTTTCTATGGGTTTGAGATCTGGAGACTGGCTAGGCCACTCCAGGATCTTGAAATGCTTCTTCTGAAGCCACTCCTTCGTTGCCGGGCGGTGTGTTTGGGATCATTGTCATGCTGAAAGACCCAGCCACGTTTCATCTTCAATGCCCTTGCTGATGGAAGGAGGTTTTCACTCAAAATCTCACGATACATGGCCCCATTCATTCTTTCCTTTACACGGATCAGTCGTCCTGGTCCCTTTGCAGAAAAACAGCCCCAAAGCATGATGTTTCCACCCCCATGCTTCACAGTAGGTATGGTGTTCTTTGGATGCAACTCAGCATTCTTTGTCCTCCAAACACGACGAGTTGAGTTTTTACCAAAACGTTCTATTTTGGTTTCATCTGACCATATGACATTCTCCCAATCCTCATCTGGATCATCCAAATGCTCTCTAGCAAACTTCAGACGGGCCTGAACATGTACTGGCTTAAGCAGGGGACACGTCTGGCACTGCAGGATTTGAGTCCCTGGCGGCGTAGTGTGTTACTGATGGTAGGCTTTGTTACTTTGGTCCCAGCTCTCTGCAGGTCATTCACTAGGTCCCCGTGTGGTTCTGGGATTTTTGCTCACCGTTCTTGTGATCATTTTGACCCCACGGGTGAGATCTTGCGTGGAGCCCCAGATCGAGGAAGATTATCAGTGGTCTTGTATGTCTTCCATTTCCTAATAATTGCTCCCACAGTTGATTTCTTCAAACCAAGCTGCTTACCTATTGCAGATTCAGTCTTCCCAACCTGGTGCAGGTCTACAATTTTGTTTCTGGTGTCCTTTGACAGCTCTTTGGTCTTGGCCATTGTGGAGTTTGGAGTGTGACTGTTTGAGGTTGTGGACAGGTGTCTTTTATACTGATAACAAGTTCAAACAGGTGCCATTAATACAGGTAACGAGTGGAGGACAGAGGAACCTCTTAAAGAAGAAGTTACAGGTCTGTGAGAGCCAGAAATCTTGCTTGTTTGTATGTGACCAAATACTTATTTTCCACCATAGTTTGCAAATAAATTCATTAAAAATCCTACAATGTGATTTTCTGGATTTTTTTCTCCTAATTTTGTCTGTCATAGTTGAAGTGTACCTATGATGAAAATTACAGGCCTCTCTCATCTTTTTAAGTGAGAGAACTTGCACAATTGGTGGCTGACTAAATACTTTTTTGCCCCACTGTATATTATGGCTTTACACCCCCTGCTATTTTGTGGATAAGGAGTTACCGGTTTAACAGAACACAGAAGGTGTTTTCATAGAAGCCTCTAGGCTGGGTTTCTGTACAGCACTCTGTGACATCAGCTGATGTAAGAAGGGCTTTATAAATACATTTGAAAATCTGAAACATAATCCAGGTAGAATCAGGAATTCCCCAGGGCAGCTATCTAGGCCCCTTACCCTTTTCAATCTTTACTTATGACATGCCACTGGGCTTGAGTAAAGCCAGAGTGGCTATGCAAGAGGATGACTGAACACTATACACGTCAGCTACTACAGCGAGTAAAATCACTGCAACGCTTCTTAGGGCTAGGCCCCTTTTTTCTCAATTTCCGCCTGAATGACATGCCCAAAGTAAACTGCCTGTTACTCAGGCCCTGAAGCCAGCCAGGAGATGCATATAATTGGTACCATTGGAAAGAAAACACTTTGAAGTTTGTAGAAATATAAAAAATAATGTAGGTGAATATAATACAATAGATATGTTGAGAGAGACCATGCTCTTACAATGGCAAGTATAAGGGCATACTCAATTCTAGCTCCCAGTATGCAATTCCCATGGCTTCCACAGGGTGTCAGCAGTCTATGTTCAAGGTTTCAGGCGTGTAAACTTCCAAAATGAATAAGAAATATCAGTTTTAGTACAGGGACACAGTTTTGGAAATTCATGTTTGCGCGCACGATGAAGACAGGACACACCTGCTAAAATCTGTTTCCTATTGAACATACTTCTTTCCGTAAGAAATATTATAGTTTGATTACATTTGAGGGTATCTGAGGAGTAAATAGAAATGTATTTTGACTTGTTGAAACAAAGTTTAGGGGTAGATTTTCAGATTCCTTTCTCTGCATGTTGAACGAGTGGATTTCCACCAGATTGTGGGGTATGGTTCCATAGGCATTAGGTATATCTAGCCACAGGACTGCTAGATCTCCTTGCTTACGTGTGTTCAAGGCAGCCGGACACTCCTGGAACTCCACCCTTTTGTACTGAGGTGTCAATGTAGTTGTTGTCCAACATGAATGTTGCCAGCCTCTGCAATAATTCCAAAGAAGATTTTATCTTCCACATTGAGGAGTGAGATGGTTCGGAATTGCTTGATGTCTGTGGAGTTTTCTTCTTTTGGAATGAAACACCCCTCAACATCTGGCCAGCTTTCCGCAAGATAATCTTACCTCCAAGCCACTTTCAGCAGCCTCCAAAGTCTCCTCTTGAGCCTCTCACAGTATTTTAACACCTTGTACGGAATACCATTAGGCCCTGGCACTGATCTTCCTCTGGCCTTCTTGAGAAAGTAATTTACAACCTGCCAGATGGGTTCCGACACCTCAAAGGGGATGGTGGGCTCATCTGGTTTGATGAGTTTTGCCATCTCCTCTAGCTCGTCCTTACATCTGAGGTCGCTGTGGACTCCACAAATGTGCTACTCCACCTCTTTCTTTATTGCTTTCAGTTCTCCTGATCTTTTGTCACCCCAGGAGTTTTGAGAGATACTGGGAGGAGATCTTTGTGAAATCCATGCTCTCCTTCATCTGCCTCCTTCTGTCCCTGCCATGATACTCAGCTCGGGAAACAAGGTCTTAATGTGCAGGTAACAAGGTCTTAATATCAGGTATACTTCAACGCTGGTTTCTCTTCCTCCCTTGCTTTCTGAAAAGCCTTCTTCTGCCTCCGCAGGTCACCACTTAGGGTGATTATGTCCTTCAGATGTCTGTTTTCGGAATATTTTTTAATCTTACATGTATTTTGATGGATTTTTCATTTTACCTGTGCGGTTAATTTGTATTTGTGTCTGGTTACAATAAAATCAAATAAAAATAAAGCCTTTTTTCTCTTCTGTTCGTTGACACCTCTCGGAGCTCCGAGAGCTTCTTGTGCACGTCTGCGGTCTGTGTGAGGCACACACACCTTTTTTCGTCCTTTTATCAATTTATTATTTTGTTTATTAGTTCATCAGATCTTAGTTGTTGTTTGAATTGGAAAGGGCGGTGTGATTTTGATGGTATTATTCTGATGTTTCTATAGCCTCTGTCTTGGGTAAAAGAGGTTTCAACCAGTTAATTGGGGTACCCCTGCTCTGGTGTCTAAGATTTAGCCCAGGTAGTGGCACAAGATATTTCTACCTGGCTTTGCCAGTGTACTGTAAACTCTGAAGGGAAGAGTATCTGTAGGCTATGGGGGTAGGCTTTGTTTCACGATCTAGGCCTACCCGTAGCCCATTTCCCAAGGCAAAAGGATTTTTTGATTTGATTCTGATTTTATTGTTTGTTTTTTGTAAGTCCTTTTTACAGAGTGCCTCCTACCTGCCTTTCGCTGTTCACATGCTACTTAGGAAAGGTGGTAAGTAATTATATTTTCCCTTCTTTTCTTGATTGAATAACTAATTGTTCATTAACAATATCTTCCCCAGCAAAAAAAAAGGAATTTCAACAGCTAAATGCAAGAATTTAACATTGAGAGATTTTATATTTTTCTGGTAATTTGCACCTTCCCACCTGCCACAGCAGACACTGCCAGTACTAAATTACAGTTGCTACTGTGGGTCTCTCTACTCTGGAACACGTTCGGTCTACTCTGATACACATACATCTACCGTGAATGGCCAAAAACCACTCAACAACTTCAAACATAGACACTGACCTATCCAATAAGCTAAACTGATTAAAGAATCCCACAGTACCCAAACACCTCTCTCTCTCTCTCTCTCTCTCTCTCTCTCTCTCTCTCTCTCCACACCTTTTAGTTTTCTCATTAATTGCTTTCAATATTCTTTATGAATTTCTACAATTTCTAGTTGGTTTGAGGTGTTTTCAGTCAGTGAAATTTTTAGCTATTTGAATTTTAACATTTTGTGCCATGTACATTGTGCTGATCTTCCTCTGGCCTTGAGAAAGTAATTTACCTCCTGCCAGCTGGGTTCCGACACCTCATTTCATTTAGTCAGTTATACCACCTCAACATTGCTAATATTAAACAGTGTTAAATATAATGGTGTTGTAAAGTTCACTGTCAGTCCACAGGGGAAACTGTCACTGTCAGCGATACAGTTGAAGTCAGAAGTTTACATACACCTTAGCCAAATACATTTAAACTCAGTTTTTCACAATTCATTACACTTAATCCTAGTAAAAATTCCCTGTCATATGTCAGTTAGGATCACCACTTTATTTTAAGAATGTGAAATGTCAGAATAATAGTAGAGAGAAGGATTTATTTCAGCTTTTATTTCTTTCATCACATTCCCAGTGGGTCAGAAGTTAACATACACTCAATTAGTACTTGGTAGCATTGGGTCAAACGTTTCGGGTAGTCTTCCACAAGCTTCCCACAATAATTTGGGTGAATTTTGGCCCCTTCCTCCTGACAGAGCTGGTGTAACTGAGTCAGGTTTGTAGGCCTCCTTGTTAGCACACGCTTTTTCAGTTCTGCCCACAAAGTTTCTATAGGATTGAGGTCAGGGCTTTGTGATGGCCACTCCAATACCTTGACTTTGTTGTCCTTAAGCCATTTTGCCACAACCTTGGAAGTATGCTTGGGGTCATTGTCCATTTGGAAGACCCATTTGCGACCAAGCTTTAACTTCCTGACTGATGTCTTGAGATGTTGCTTCAATATATCCACATCATTTTCCTCCCTCATGATGCCATCTATTTTGTGAAGTGCACCAGTCCCTCCTGCAGCAAAGCAACCCCACAACATGATGCTGCCACCCCCGTGCTTCACAGTTGGGATGATGTACTTCGGCTTGCAAGCCTCCCCCTTTTTCCTCCAAACATAACGATGGTCATTATGGCCAAACAGTTGTACAGAGGTCATTTCTCCAAAAAGTACAATCTTTGTCCCCATGTGCAGTTGCAAACCGTACTCTTGCTTTCTTATGGCGGATTTGGAGCAATGGCTTCTTCCTTGCTGAGTGGCCTTTCAGGTTGTGTCAATATAGGACTCGTTTTACTGTGGATATAGATCAATTTGTTCCTGTTTCCTCCAGCATTTTCACAAGGTCCTTTCCTGTTGTTCTGGGATTGATTTGCACTTTTCGCACCAAAGTACGCTCATCTCTAAGAGGCAGAACTCGTCTCCTTCCTGAGCGGTATGACGGCTGCGTGGTCCCATGGTGTTTATACTTGCATACTATTGTTGCACAGATGAACGTGGTACCTTCAGGCATTTTGAAATTGCTCCCAAGGATGAACCAGACTTGTGGAGGTCTACAATTTTTCTTCTGAGGTCTTGGCTGATTTATTTTGATTTCCCCATGATGTCAAGAAAAGAGGCTCTGAGTTGGAAGGTAGGCTTTGAAATACATCCACAGGTACACCTCTAATTGATAAAAATTACGTCAATTAGCCTATCAGAAGCTTCTAAAGCCATGACATAATTTTCTGGAATTTTTCAAGCTGTTTAAAGGCACAGTCAACTTAGTGAATGTAAACTTCTGACCCGCTGGAATTGTGATACAGTGAATTATAAGTGAAATAATTTGTCTGTAAAGAATTTTTGGAAAAATTACTTGTGTCATGCATGAAGTAGATGTCCTAACCGACTTGCCAAAACTTTAGTTTGTTAACAAGAAATTTGTGGAGTGGTTGAAAAACTAGTTACCTAAGTGCATGTAAACTTCCGACTTCAACTGTATGTGCTTCAGGCAGAAAAACATTCTCTCATCTCTTCGATGTTAGCTAGCTAACCAGCCAGTAGCTACCAAAGTTGCTTGCCAGCCAAGCTACCTACAGAAACAAAGATGCTCGGCAGCGGATGATGATCAGTAAGAAGGTTGATCGTCCTCCCGTACCAATACTGGTGAAATTTACGCACTCCAAAAATGATGCTTAGGGCTTCTTGTTCTATCTGTGCGTAGTTACTTTCTGCTTTGTTCAATGTTCTAAATGCGAAAACGATCAGCTTCTCTTCACCGGAAGACATGATATGGGACAACTGCTCCCGCACCATATGGACTAGTATCACAAGCTAGTTGGATGGGCAATGACAGGTCAAAGTGTGTCAGTACCTCACTTTTCAGTATTGTTTCCTTGGTTTTGTTCTGTCCATTTACATGTTTTGTCCTGAAAAAGCAACTGATGCAGCTGCTTCAGCTTCATTGCTAAGCTCTGGATAAAGCATGCATAGGGATTCAGTAACCCCATGATTGGAAGAATGCAGATTTTGTCCTTACGAACTTGCAGTCCGTAGTACTTCAACCTCTGTAAGGCTGCAAATATGTGCTTTTTTGTCCTTCCCAGTGATCAGGATGTCATCCAGGTAGCATTTGTACTCCTGGCAATCCACTCAAGATCTGGTCCATCGCCTTCTGGAACAGCACTGGCGCACGTAGACGACAGTACCTGAAGAGCCCTTGTGTGTCACAATGGTCAACAGCTCCTTTGACTTTTCATTCATGTGCATCTGCAGGTAGGCTAGGCAGAAGTTTATTTTGCTGAACTTTGACCGCCAGCTAAGCCTGTGAAAAGGTTGTCGATGTGTGGTAGTAGTTACTGCTCAGCTGACATCACAGAGTTAACTGTGACTTTAAAGTCTCCACATATCCTGATTTCTCTATCCTTCTTAAGGACTGGTATGACGGGTGTTGCCCATTCACTCACGCTGACTTTGTTCTTGACTAGATTGTCCAAGTCAGCCTCAACATTTGGTCTGATAGCATTGGTAAGGGTCGTGCTTTCAGAATCTTTGGTTTGGCTTAACGCTAAGCTTCACTGTATCGTCTTTCATTCTACCCGGCTCTCCATTGAAGACTTCTTCATGTTTCTTTAATATGGTGGGTAGGCCCGTTTCTCCACGGCGACAGATTGGCCTGTGTAAGTCTAACACGATGTGCGCTGGCTGAAGTGGATGGTGTTTCAGTGTCTTTTTGTAGATTCTGTCTGACACAAGAAAATACAGGTACCCATGTGTCAATCTCCATACGCACCGGCTGCCCCTCTAGCAAAGGAGAGACAGTTTTCATGCAGCCCCCCAGAAACAGTCAGTATATTCAGTGTGATTTCCTTTTCTGATGAGTCACTCACCTCAGTGTTCTCTTGCTCAACAGCATGAACATGTCTCTTTTTCCTTTGTTGGAATGTATCTTTCCAGTATTCAGTCTTTGACGTTTTCTCTGAGCTCTTTTTGTTTCTGCAGGCTCATTCGATGTGGTCCTTTTACCACAGGCTTGGCAATCCATGTCCTTACACCAGCATGTAGACGGCTGATGAATATGTCATGATTTTCCTGTCACTGATTTTCAGTTGCAACTCTGTGCACTTTTCCTGATGAACTCAACTGCTGAGCATCTTTAGCAGCTAGTTCTATAGACGCACTGACTTCAATGGATTAGATTAGATTACCTTCAAGCAATAGTTTAATTTGTGTAGCTTCACTACATAGCCCACGTACTAGTCTGTCTCTAATGGTATTATTTCGAACAGGGTTTCTGTTCTAAATGAGTGTACGTTTTGGTTTTTGCCCTAGCACTACAGCGTTGACTGGGGAGGCTCAGGACCGAGTTTGGGAAACACTGATCTAGAACATCTTTAAACTCGCAGTGCTCTGACAGTTTCTTTAATGCAGCAACAAACATTGTCACTGATTCTTCCTCTTCCTGATTTCTTCTGTGGAACCTAAAGCTTTTAGCAATAACTAGTAGTTTTGGTGAAAAGCGTCTTTTCAGTATTTTCACTATATCCTCATACATCGTATTACCTGGCCTGTCTAGCTGTAGCAGGCTGTGTAGTAAATTACATGTCTTTGGCTGCATTACACAAAAAGATGCAGGCACAATATTGTCCTCATCAATGTAATTAGCAAGAACAAAATACACAAACCATTCTATGAGCTCCACTGCTCATCAAACTGTTCTATGTTTCCAAGAATTCCAGCCATTTTTTGTTTCTCAATAGGTTCCAGATTGTAACTCACTTCAATATTGTCCTCAGCCATAGCAAAAATGTTCTCAGTCACATGATCTTCAATCACTTCTCTCACTGGAGTTTCATCCTCAAGTTTGCTTATTTAGCAGTTTTTAATTCCAAAGTTCTTCACAGTTGAATAAATGTCCTTTCCTTTACTCACTGTTTATTCCTACCTTTTTAATCGCGTTGTTTTCCAGCTCTGACATCTGTCTCGAATCCTTTTCTGCAGTCCATGACAATGCTAACTCTCTCTTAACTAGCTCGACTCTGAACTTGCCTCTGCTAGCAATACACTGTGCTAACATTAGCCTAGACTGTAACATGGAAAATAGCAGTTTTGAACGTGTAAACCCTGACTTCTTATGGACAGAAAGGTTTCTGTGGATTCAGACCTTCTTGTCGCCAATCTTTTGTTATGTCTCGTGGATTTCATACACCAGGTCTTTAAAACAATTCAATAATGATGAGACGGGAGGAATTGTTATACATTTTATGGTTAATGACTAAATGTTTGTACATCTAAGAATATTCCATTCTGAAAATGTATGCAATAGAGATAGCGTTATAAGACAAATGGTAGTCCAATTGATGTGTGTGTCTAGATATTAACTTTGTGTGTAGAGTGGAACAGGCTGGTACGACTTCATCTAGGGAGTATCTGGGAGAACAAAGAATTATTTGATTCTACCAGACACATGCGAGAGGCCCCTGTCCTTGAGACAGGAGGGATTGTTAAAGAGCCGCCCAAGTTTGACTTAGGTTGTAAGATTGTGATATGCCGCTGAATGTGTACTGTGGGAAAAACACAATTTCCCAGAAAGGGTGGGGCATATGGTGGGCCTTTGTATTTTTTGTATTTCAACATTGTACCATATAAAAGACTGTGTACACCTTTTAGAGCTCAGAGCTCTCCCGTGAATAAACAATTTACATTTGACCATTGTAGATTGGGCCTCTGTTTGTCTCATTTCAACCAGTATCTTACAAATACTGGGTAACAGACAGAGTTTGTTTAATTGAAGTTCAGTTTATGAACATTGAGAACAAAATTTCTATAACAGGAATCAGTTCAACCATTTACATGAATCTACAACACATACATTACCCATGATGTTCTGTGTATACAACTACAGTAAGTATGGAGGTGCAAATGGTACAACCCTCTGACCTCCTCCCTATAGGCTGTCTCATCATTGTTGGTGATCAGGCCTACCACTGTTGTGTCATCGGCAAACTTGTTGATGGTGTTGGAGTCATTCCTGGCCATGCAGTCATGAGTGAACAGGGAGTATAGGAGGGGACTGAGCATGCACCCCTGAGGGGCCCCCGTGTTGAGGATAAGCGTGGCAGATGTGTTGTTATTTACCCTTACCACCTGGGGACGGCCTGTCAGGAAGTCCAGGATCCAGTTGCAGAGGGAGGGGGTGTTTAGTTCCAGGGTCCTCAGCTTAGTGATGAGCTTTGAGGGCAGTATGGTGTTGAACGCTGAGCTGTAATCAATTAATAGCATTCTCACATAGGTGTTCATTTTGTCCAGGTGGGAAAGGGCAATGTTGAGTGCAATAGAGATTGCATCATCTGTGGATCTGTTGGGGCGGTATGCAAATGGAGTGGGTCTAGGGTTTCTGGGATAATGGTGTTGATGTGAGCCATGACCAGCCTTTCAAAGCACTTCATGGCTACAGACGTGAGTGCTATGGTCGGTAGTCATTTAGGCAGGTTACCTTAGTGTTCTTGGGCACAGGGACTATGGTGGTCTGCTTGAAACCTATTGGTATTACAGACTCAGTCAAGGACAGGTTGAAAATGTCAGTGAAGACACTTGCCAGTTGGTCAGTGCATGCTCAGAGTACACGTCCTGGTAATCTGTCTGGCCCTGCGGCCTTGTGAATGTTGACCTGTTTAAAGGTCTTACTCACATCGGCTATGGAGAGTGTGATCACACAGTCGTCCGGAACAGATGGTGCACGTTTCGGGGTTACTTGCCTCGAAGCGAGCATAGAAGTAATTTAGCTCGTCTGGTAGGTTCATGTCACTGGGCAGCTCGTGGCTGTTCTTCCCTTTGTAGTCTGTACTAGTTTGCAAGCCCTGCCACATCCGACGAGCGTCGGAGCCGGTGTAGTACGATTCAATCTTAGTCCTGTATTAACGCTTTGCCTCTTTGATGGTTCGTCTGAGGTTATAGCTGGATTTCTTATAAGCTTCCGGGTTAGAGTCCCGCCGGTAAATAGTGTGGTCTACAGCTTATCATGAGATACTCTACCTCAGGTGAGACTTCCTTAGATTTCGTCCACCAGCTGTTGTTTACAAATATACATACTGCCCCTTGTCTTACCAGAGACCGCTTTCAATCCTGCCGAAAAAGCATAAAACCCGCCAGCTGTATGTTAATCATGTCGTCGTTCAGCCACGACTCAGTGAAACATAAGATATTACAGTTTTTAATGCCCATTGGTAGGATATACGTGCTTGTAGTTCGTCTATTTTATTATCGATTGATTGTACGTTGTGTAATAGGACCGATGGTAAAGGTAGATTATCCTCTCTGCGACGGATCCTTACAAGGCACCCGGACCGTCGTCCACAATATCTCTGTCTTTTCCTCCTGCGAATGACAGTGATGAGGGCCTTGTCGGGTGTCTGGAGTAAATCCTTCCTGTCCGACTCTTTGAAGAAGAAGAATTCCTCCAGTATGGGGTGAGTAATCACTGCCCTGATATCAAGAAGCTATTTTCGGTGATAAGACATGGTGGCAAAAACATGAGATAGCAGCGGAGTTGTTCAAGTTAGATGGTGCAATGCTGTTATGGGAGTGAGTTCATGCCACCGGTTCTGGTGGATAACAGTCAGGAGGAAGAATATTTGTTGGAAATGTGAGGCTAGAACATGAAATGGCACTTTTGAAACAGCAGATGAGTGAAGGGCTGACAGTCTCTTCACTAAACCAGTTTCCTCCAGTGATCAGAGTGATGAGCTAGTTTCCCCAAGTGATCAGGTTGCTGTAACCCCAGTGAAAAGTCAGGTGTCTTAGGGGGCAAAGTCTCTCAAGGAGAGTTTTGACATATTCCCAATTTGTGAAATTAATCAGGTTCAGAAGAGTGCTGATGGCAAACCAGAGAGGGAGGAGGATGATGTGTTTGCAGACTTGGAGGAAACATTATTTGCCAAACTAGACAGTGGCACTTTGTATACGCACTTTGTGGCATCTGCTGATGTAAAAAGGGCTTTATAAATACATTTGATTCCCCGGAAATGGTTCTCCTTAGTGAGGAAGGTGATTCTTGTGTATCTCTAGCTGAGACCTTGTGGGCAGATATATGTGATGTAATGTGCCCTCTGCAGGTTGAGCATGAGGTTGATTCATGTGTCAATTTAGGGGAGATGTTCTTTGTTGGGTTGAGTGACACTGAGCAACTAGGTTCTGTTGGTGATCTGATAATGGAATCTGTTAGATTCAGAGGTTGTCAATAGCTGCATTCCCATTAACTTGTCCAATGATTTTTTTTGTATACATTTAGGACATTCGCATAAAAAATAATCAGACCATTATATTTAAAAACTCGAGCTTTGATAACAAAATAGATCTGTTGGTTTAGCACTTGTGAGTCACTGTGGAGCATGAATTGAACTAATTTGCCTTTTCATTTTCTGGACTGATGGTACATGCATCTGATGGCCAACGAGATAAAATCACGACGCCAGTGATCTTCAGGTCGAAAAGTCGGAGCTCTAGGAAAATGCCAGAGTCTCCGACTTGGAATTCCAAGTTGGATGACTGTTCAAAACAATTTCCCAACCGCCTCTCACGGTCCCTGCTCTCTCCGTCCTTTCCTCCGATGAGACTGACCAGAGAGAGGGGACACCGTCTTCCACCTGATGGCAAAACTCGAGTCGCACCGTATCTGCCTCATGCACAAATTTATGTTGTTCCTATGACCAGAGAAAGTAAAATAATCCTTATATTAAAATCCACACGACGAGCTGCTAATAATAATAAAATGCAGGGCTACTCATTCATTGCAGCTGCAGCCCGAGTGGAAGTACGGAGAAACTTTTTTTGGGGTGACATGGCTGTGTTTTGTGATGAGAATTAGGAGCCTGAAGAAGTGAGTTTGGTAGAAAAAACAGATCCACCGGTCTTGTCACTTCCGGTTGTTGAAGAACTTTCGGTTATTGAAGAGCGGTTTGACAGTTCCTCCAGCATGAAGTGTGTCTCCTGTTAAGTTGAAGTGAAGTGAGGAGAATATGGTTAGGAGAATATGGTTAGTGTTTTCCTCATTGGTAATTATTGTGTGATGAACACTGAGGCTCAGAGGAAGAGAAGGGTCTCAGTAGGTTCTCTAAAAGTCAAAGTGAGGAGGATATGACTAGCGGTTCCCTTCAGTTGAGTGCTCAGGGCTGGGGCAAAAAGACGTTGGGGAGAGCAGTGAATTTGATGGTTTTGGTTTTTGACTGGTTTCCGGTTTAGAGAATGGCTTTATCTCAGAGTTGAGTTTTTTTGTAGCCCAGTTTTAAAGTGTTTACAGTGGACATATTTTGTCTCTTCAGTTAAGGAAGTTTTATGGAAAATAATTGGAAAACAATTCAAAAGGAAAATAGATACTGGTGACTATCAGGGTTTTATTTTCTTGTTTGGGGTTAATGGAATAGGTTAGTTTAGACAGAACACTACCACTTCCACACTCAATTCCCCCAGGGGGCAGCAGCAACCGTGTCCAAATGCTGAGCCCAGTTGATAAGGAGACCGGTGCTGTCAATTAAAGGATGGTCAGTTCGTGTCCCAGCTTGCAAGCCGTGACGCTGCTGTTTTGTTTGGTGGCCATGAGGCCTTTTGTTTGGATTTTGAAAATGTAGTTTTGGCATGCCTGTTTGTAGTTTTCCTTTTTGTATATATTTGTTTCTGTCACCATCTGAACATGCACACATTCATTCAGGTTCCAAACCAGTTAACTAGGCCTAAGACCCCTATACATAACAAGTGCAGCAAAATCAGTAGGCTAGTTATTGGTTTTGTAACACAGTGTTGTGTGCATTTGAAACAAAAATAATAAATTGATAACAAAACAGTCCCAAGGTTAGTGTTTTCACTAGGAAACACTGGAAGGCAAGAACAAGGGTTTAGCAATTAGCTAAGTAACAAATGCCAACAACCATTGTCAAATAGTAGAGATAAGGCTAAAATGGGGGAAATAGAAGCTGGCTTTATATGATTTATTAGGATGGAAGGGGTTCTTTCTTTACCCACCTGCTCATAGATTGGCACTGTGCTTTGTATTTGCACCATATTCCATAGAGACACTGACACATTGGAATAACTCTTATTTCAGTTTTGTCACTCTTCCTGTCCAAAACGAGGTGTTAATGGATTTTCAACGCAGTTCAATATTGAAGGTATTTCTCTGCCATGCCGTGCACTGTTGGCCAAAATCAGGAGAATTAATTAGAATTGATTAAAGCGGTCTCTACTGGAATTCATCCTTCATCCAAAACTAATTCTGCACTTCTTTTTTCCCATTCCCTTTTTTTTCAAAGGGAATAGTCTTACAAATAAATGAATCTCTTTTCAGGGGTAGAATGACCAGGAGAGACAGTGGGTGGTAGGCTTTCTCTGCTGTGATAAAATAAAAGGTGTGCCAGAACATTTGAAAGACCTCAATTTCTGTCTGAGATTAAATAAATGATCGTTTTAGAAGCTCTAATATGTATGTGATCAGTAAAAATTTCTTTAACATTCCATTCTTGAATCACTTATCCTGTAAATTGATGTAAAATCTACATTAAATACAATTCAATGCTATTTGAAATAATGTCAATCCTTGGTTCATTCACTGGTAATTCTGTTTCAGCACCACCATTTAAAGCAGACACAGAGCCGAGACGAAATAAGGATCTGTGGAGGCTCTAAGGGAGGCAAGCAGATGTGGAGACCTCCTCAACAACATATTATATGAGTTAGAGAATTTTTTAACCAACAATGTGTCACATTTCAGCTTTCTCCATAAGTTTCTCTATAAGTACATCTCAATTCTTCTTCTCCTCCACAAATCTCTTCTCCTGATGAGTGGTCTCCAAGGTGAGGACCTTTAGGCCTATTTTGCTTGGTTTGACGAACTCTCATTTGGAACATCAATCAATGTTGTAGTGGGGTCTGAATGAGCCAATTCTAACATGGGGATGTTTATGTAGCAATAATTGTATGAGGGGCCTGGTGGGGCATTTAGCTTGAACACCAAGGTTTACACCCCTACTCCTGTTATACATGCCAAAGGATCAAGGACGGCAAGCTCTGGTAGGATGAGCGATCTGACATGTTTTCCAACACTATATGGATTTCACACATTTCGTGTCTGTCACACCCTGATCTGTTTCACCTGTCCTTGTGCTTGTCTCAACCCCCCTCCAGGTGTCGCCCATCTTCCCCACTTATCCCCTGGGTATTTATACCTGTGTTTTCTGTCTGTGCCAGTTTGTCTTTTTTGTTCAAGTCAACCAGCATTTTGTGTCTCAGCGCCTGCTTTTTCCAGTCTCTCTTTTCTCGCACTCCTGGTTTTGACCCTTTCCTGTCCGACCTGTACCTTGCCCCCCTCTGGATATCCGACCTCTGCCTTACCCTGAGCCTGCCTCCCGCCCGATACCTTCCCCGCTACTCTGGATTATGGACCCCTGCCTGCCTTGACCTGTCGTTTTCCTGCCCCTGTTGTTGCAATAAACATTGTTACTTCAACACAGTCTGCACATGGGTCTTACCTGAAACCTGATAGTGTCTGTATTTATGTTTACTGTAGTAATCTCAGTAGGCTATTTATCTTTGATATCTGAAAACCAAAGTTTTCACCAGGCCATTTCTAACAACTTGCTCTTTTCTAATGGGCTTAGTTATCCGACATCCTTTTCCTCAAGATGTCCAGCCAGCACTTATTTTAGCCACCTTAAGATTGTGAATTCAGAGATGCAGGAGTGCCCATATGAGCTATTTTATGCTATACATTTAAATCAATAAGCAGATGCGCTTATCCAGAGCGATGTACAGTAGTGACTGATTACATTTCTGTACTTTTTCATACTGGTCCCCTGTGGGAATCAACCCACAACTCCAGCGCCATGCTCTACCAACTGAGCCACACGGGACCTCTGTGTCAGGCACCTGCCCTGTTCCTGGGAGGCCTGGTCTGGCCTGGAAGGTTCGGCTCTCTCCGTCTCAGGATAGGTAGGTACGTGATCACCCCCGGGTACTTAATCCTCCTGTTTCCCTTCAAAGGGCTTCACGCTTTCTGAGCAGCCATGGCAGCACTCTCCCCTGACTGGTGGGAAAGCTATCCATAGAGGGCAGCAGTACTACACGCAGTAGAGCAGTGTGTAGAGAGTGTGTGCTGTGTTCAGGTCTTGAGCACACTCTTCCTCCCTGGCAGGGAGCAACACAGTGGTGTGCAGTCATAATTAACAGATCACTATTTACATTCCCTTTTTTCTGCCTTTCCTCTATTTCCACCCTCTCTCTCCACTGACAAATGAGTTGGAAGAGATTGACAGATTGGCTATTTCTGGATATCAGCTGTAATTAAAACTAATTTAGATCGCTGATGGCATTTTCCGCCCCCGTCATGCCTTCCAATTACAGACAGTATTGGGTTCCTAACATATAGCACCAGATAGGGTTATTGGGAGGGGATTGCAAACAAGCAGAGACACCACCCCCTTGGGTGTCCTGGGATGGCTCTCCTCTCAGGCCGATGGATGGATGGAGGTGGTATAGGTATTCTATAATGCATGATAGGCTCTTCTGCCTTATTGATCAGGTAAACCCTCAGAGCTCAGAATGTGATAGATTACACAGGAAGATAAATCCTTAAAACCTGTCCTGTCTGTTTCCTCCACCAGACTCACTTCTCTGTGTGGCCCAGGCACTGGGACTGCTCTCGATTTACAGCCCACAAGACCACCAGTGTCACAGTGACAGCTGTAGGATTAACATTTTAGGAAGTATGGATGCAGAATTGATTTTAATGGTAAATGTGTCAGATTCAGAGTGAATTTGAGTTTCATTAGGCTACCTGTGACTGAGCAATTATCAAACTTGGGTTGTCTTTGCGATTTAAGTCTGCGTTAGTCCAGTGAGCTAAGCCTGTTGGCCTGAGCTATGGGAGTCTTCAGGTCTCAAGGAAAGTCACATCACACAAACATATTCCACCAAACCACCTCCACCACACAGTGCCATCCACATTAATGAAGTGGATTATACCCTAATACCCTAAACTTTTAATCAGTGGCGATTTTACTATGTAAATCTTTGTGGGGCCCCCCAAAAAATGTGGGGGATGCATGCCAGCAAAGCCACTACACCATACTAAACAATACATGAATTGCACTATAACGGTGACAAATGGTGCCTACAAACTGTTAGGGCCTACATAAAGCTGTTCCACAAGTCCCAACAGCAGTCCCAAAACCTTATCACTGCCACACCTGGCTAACAGCGGAGCCATGTCTGGCAGCAAAACTTTTAATTCAGCCTCATTTACTGCCTTAAAAAATATTAAATATAGCTGATACGGCTGACTTGTTTAAATAAATGTGGTTTCTACTGACAATTGACATGTTCAAGCTATGGCATGAGGGGACGACAAGCGGATAAGAGGCAATCCATAATTTCGATTAAGACATTAATGAGCGAGCTAGGACGGATGTAGTCAATATAACTTTGTCCAGCACTTAAGAAATGTACAGCGACAGAATTCAGAACATGGGCCATTCTTACAGTGTTCTCTCTGTACACCAAGTCAGAACCGTTGGATAAAAATGGGAGCATATAAGCATACAATGAAAGCTCTTACAATATTCAATAGTTACATTTTCTAAAAGAGGTCAGAACAGTAGGCTAAATTAAGAGGGGAACATATACCAAATTATTAAGATGAGGCACATGGGCTACTAACAGCTTGCTACAGTATACAGTGAGGGAAAAAAGTATTTGATCCCCTGCTGATTTTGTACGTTTGCCCACTGAAAAAGCAACGATCAGTCTATAATTGTAATGGTAGGTTTATTTGAACAGAAAAACAACAAAAAAATCCAGAAAAACACGTGAAAAATGTTATGAATTGATTTGCATTTTAATGAGGGAAATAAGTATTTGACCCCTCTGCAAAACATGACTTAGTACTTGGTGGCAAAACCCTTGTTGGCAATCACAGAGGTCAGAAGTTTCTTGTAGTTGGCCACCAGGTTTGCACACATCTCAGGAAGGATTTTGTCCCACTCCTCTTTGCAGATCTTCTCCAAGTCATTAAGGTTTCGAGGCTGTGGTTTGGCAACTCGAACCTTCAGCTCCCTCCACAGATTTTATATGGGATTAAGGTCTGGAGACTGGCTAGGCCACTCCAGGACCTTAATGTGCTTCTTCTTGAGCCACCCCTTTGTTGCCTTGGCCGTGTGTTTTGGGTCATTGTCATGCTGGAATACCCATCCACGACCCATTTTCAATGCCCTGGCTGAGGGAAGGAGGTTCGCACCCAAGATTTGACGGTACATGGCCCCGTCCATCGTCCCTTTGATGCGGTGAAGTTGTCCTGTCCCCTTAGCAGAAAAACACCCCCAAAGCATAATGTTTCCACCTCCATGTTTGACGGTGGGGATGGTGTTCTTGGGGTCATAGGCAGCATTCCTCCTACTCCAAACACGGCGAGTTGAGTTGATGCCAAAGAGCTCCATTTTGGTCTCATCTGATCACAACACTTTCACCCAGTTGTCCTCTGAATCATTCAGATGTTCATTGGCAAACTTCAGACGGGCATGTATATGTGCTTTCTTGAACAGGGGGACCTTGCGAGCGCTGCAGGATTTCAGTCCTTCACGGCGTAGTGTGTTACCAAATGTTTTCTTGGTGACTATGGTCCCAGCTGCCTTGAGATCATTGACAAGATCCTCCCGTGTAGTTCTGGGCTGATTCCTCACCGTTCTCATGATCATTGCCACTCCACGAGGTGAGATCTTGCATGGAGCCCCAGGCCGAGGGAGATTTACAGTTCTTTTGTGTTTCTTCCATTTGCGAGTAATCACACCAACTGTTGTCACCTTCTCACCAGGCTGCTTGGCGATGGTCTTGTAGCCCATTCCAGCCTTGTGTAGGTCTACAATCTTGTCCCTGACATCCTTGGAGAGCTCTTTGGTCTTGGCCATGGTGGAGAGTTTGGAATCTGATTGATTGATTGCTTCTGTGGACAGGTGTCTTTTATACAGGTAACAAACTGAGATTAGGAGCACTCCCTTTAAGAGTGTGCTCCTAATCTCAGCTCGTTACCTGTATAAAAAGACACCTGGGAGCCAGAAATCTTTCTGATTGAGAGGGGGTCAAATACTTATTTCCCCCATTAAAATGCAAATCAATTAATAACATTTTTCACATGAGTTTTTCTGGATTTTTTTGTTGGTATTCTGTCTCTCACTGTTCAAATAAACCTACCATTAAAATTATAGACTGATCATTTCTTTGTCAGTGGGCAAACGTACAAAATCAGCAGGGGATCAAATACTTTTTTCTCTCACTCTAAATATCTCCCTGGCATATTACTTAATTTTTGCAGCAGCATACAATACATTTTTGGACTCACCTTGTTGTGCTGTACTCACTTGAACAGGAAGGTGGCGCGGTGGTCCATCGTGGGCCAATTCTGTCATCAAACTTTGTCATAAAAGTCTTGCATTCTCTGGATTTATGGTGCTTTCAAGACAACTGGGAGCTCTAGAGTCCAGAGTTCCCAACTTACAATTCCGAGTTGGAAGACCGTTCAAAATCTGAGTCTGAGCTCATTTTCGCCCTGAAGTCAGATTTCCCAGTTCCGATTTAACAGTTGTTTTGAGTATGGCAGAAATACTGCTGGATTGACAGCATGGTCAATGTTGAATGTTTGTCATTTTAAGCTTGGAAAAACCCTTAAAAACCCTTCAAACCCTGACTTGGCACCATACAGACACTCCACTGAATAGCAGGCTAGTATTTGCTAGCAATGCTTGCAGTTAGCCACTGATTCCTTCCAAACCACTCATTGTTGAATTTGCGATTTTCAAGTTGTTGTGTAATGTTTATGTCCAATGGCCGATGAGCACTGATACATTTTATCTACAGTTTATTTTCATTATTTTCTTCATATGACAAGGATGAAAAAGGATTTGCCAGTAGTTTGTCGACTTCATTCATGATGATGACTGCTAGCTAAGATTTGAAACTATGATGTTGTCATGACGTGCCCTGGGGGCACTGTGCCCTCTCTCCACAGTTTATGACTTTACGACAGGTCATAAATACATGGTAGAAACTGCCATGCAATACTGAGAGTCTACCAGAACAAAGAGAGACTTGGCCAAACTCCTAAATCCCCCAAAATGGGAGAATTAAACAATATTTCCACTTTTGAGAATGTGGAATGGTCCGTGGACACTTAAGGGACAGTTATGACGAGTGTGTTTCATTTGGTGATCTCATGAAGGACAGGAAACCCACATCTCTTAAAGTTTACATTTCCCAGCTGTCAAGTTTACATCTAAATATTGTGAAACACATGTGATTAAACATTAAACTGTTTGTGAAAAGATGTAATGTGATGTTAACCTTCTAAATGAGAGTATGGATTTTCATATAAAGATGAGTTAGTGGCCACTCCCACGTAAGACATTACGTCGGCGTAATGGAACCGCCCTTTTCTACTGAAATGCATAAAACCACTCCTG
The DNA here is from genome assembly GCA_030435695.1 of Brachymystax lenok tsinlingensis. Lineage (NCBI taxonomy): Eukaryota > Metazoa > Chordata > Actinopteri > Salmoniformes > Salmonidae > Brachymystax > Brachymystax lenok. The sequence continues at coordinate 24,247,157 of CM059793.1, read as the reverse complement.
ATGAAATTCACACCAGACAACGCAAACCCTGGTATAAGCTAAGGTTACAAATGGTTGAATTTCTAAGACATTGAAAACAAGCAGCTGACGTGACATAGTTGGCACTACAACTCTACCAAAGGACAAGACCACGTGGAGCACTGGCTACACGGCTGGAAATGGTTAAACTCTGAGACTATCCATCACTACAGAATAAGAGCAAATCTTAGATGTATAATTACTAGTCTGCAGCTAGAAATTACGTAAATCTAGAACGAGAATATCGACATCCGCCGAAGCATCTAGTCTATGACAACATTTCCAAATGGTACTCTGAAGTATCCATTCTAACCACCTACAACCACGAAAGACATTGTGACTTCTAGGAAAATTATTGAGGATTCCAACAGAGAAGACCACAACGACATACGGGCGTAAATACACTGCTCAAAAAAATAAAGGGAACACTAAAATAACACATCCTAGATCTGAATGAATGAAATAATCTTATTCAATACTTTTTTCTTTACATAGTTGAATGTGCTGACAACAAAATTACACAAAAATTATCAATGGAAATCAAATGTATCAACCCATGGAAGTCTGGATTTGGAGTCACACTCAAAATTAAAGTGGAAAACCACACTACAGGCTGATCCAACTTTGATGTAATGTCCTTAAAACAAGTCAAAATGAGGCTCAGTAGTGTGTGTGGCCTTCACGTGCCTGTATGACCTCCCTACAACGCCTGGGCATGCTCCTGATGAGGTGGCGGATGGTCTCCTGAGGGATCTCCTCCTGGACTAAAGCATCCGCCAACTCCTGGACAGTCTGTGGTGCAACGTGGCGTTGGTGGATGGAGCGAGACATGATGTCCCAGATGTGCTCAATTGGATTCAGGTCTGGGGAACGGGCGGGCCAGTCCATAGCATCAATGCCTTCCTCTTGCAGGAACTGCTGACACACTCCAGCCACATGAGGTCTAGCATTGTCTTGCATTAGGAGGAACCCAGGGCCAACCGCACCAGCATATGGTCTCACAAGGGGTCTGAGGATCTCATCTCGGTACCTAATGGCAGTCAGGCTACCTCTGGTGAACACATGGAGGGCTGTACGTCCCCCCAAAGAAATGCCACCCCACACCATGACTGACCCACCGCCAAACCGGTCATGCTGGAGGATGTTGCAGGCAGCAGAACGTTCTCCACAGTGTCTCCAGACTCTGTCACGTCTGTCACGTGCTCAGTGTGAACCTGCTTTCATCTGTGAAGAGCACAGGGCGCCAATGGCGAATTTGCCAATCTTGGTGTTCTCTGGCAAATGCCAAACGTCCTGCACCCCCACCTGTGGACGTCGGGCCCTCATACCACCCTCATGGAGTCTGTTTCTGACCGTTTGAGCAGACACATGCACATTTGTGGCCTGCTGGAGGTCATTTTGCAGGGCTCTGGCAGTGCTCCTCCTGCTCCTCCTTGCACAAAGGCGGCAGTAGCGGTCCTGCTGCTGGGTTGTTGCCCTCCTACGGCCTCCTCCACGTCTCCTGATGTACTGGCCTGTCTCCTGGTAGCGCCTCCATGCTCTGGACACTACGTTGACAGACACAGCAAACCTTCTTGCCACAGCTCGCATTGATGTGCCATCCTGGATGAGCTGCACTACCTGAGCCACTTGTGTGGGTTGTAGACTCCGTCTCATGCTACCACTAGAGTGAAAGCACCGCCAGCATTCAAAAGTGACCAAAACATCAGCCAGGAAGCATAGGAACTGAGAAGTGGTCTGTGGTCACCACCTGCAGAACCACTCCTTTATTGGGGGTGTCTTGCTAATTGCCTATAATTTACACCTGTTGTCTATTCCATTTGCACAACAGCATGTGAAATTTATTGTCAATCAGTGTTGCTTCCTAAGTGGACAGTTTGATTTCACAGAAGTGTGATTGACTTGGAGTTACATTGTGTTGTTTAAGTGTTCCCTTTATTTTTTTGAGCAGTGTATATAAATTGCAATTATTCTCTAATAAGTGGCCGTTCATGTGCAAAGGATTAGCATTTCAATTAATATAATTATAGACTGTGTGTAGTGAATCCATTTTGCCTTTCTTGCTCTTTCTCAGTCCCCACTCCTTTCCTTTGCATACGAAGCAGTCATATCGGCTTAGCCCACTAGGGACTTTTTAAAATCATTGTTAGTAATCAATATCTACTGTTTGTTTGTTATGTATTTCTGTGATTATTTAGTTAGTTAGTAAATAAATAATTAAGCATTATGGAAAGTAGGGTTCGTGCAGATCACCAAGAATTGTATGGCGTTTGTAATGAGACTAATGAGGTAACAATTAATAATCATTAATGGAAGACTAATTGATAAGATATGAACATGGACTATAAAACAAATACCGTGGTGCCCCAACTTCCTAGTTAATTAAAGTATACATGATTAGTTTAATCACGTAATAATAATTACACATAGAGAATTTATTTGATTCTCTACCGTTAGATTTGGTGGTGACGTAGTGTCCATATGAGTGACAGAACACTGAGCCATGGCGCAACTAGAGAACATTACCAACCCCTACGCTTCGTATTTTCCGATGGCTGCCCCACCACCACCACAGAAAGCACTGAGCTAGGCTGAAACACCTGCATTTTAGAGCTGCCTTACTCAAGAAGGCAAAAAAGAGACAATGTTTGTATGCGGCTTTATTAACTCAAAGAATTATTATTATTATAATTTTTTCAATGTGCCCTGAATAATGGGTTGCCACTGCTTTTATTGTGTCTTGCAATGTCTGTTATGTTAGCGCCTTTGCTGGATCAGGATCAGTTCATAATCTCCCCTCTATCTCTAGTCCTAGGCAATCAGGGATCAGGTGTGTGACTATATGCAAAATAAAAAGGAATGATCTAATGGGTTGTGCAATGAGGAGTCATATTATGTGTAGATTTTGATGTCACCACTGAATGAGTTTACCAACCTACCTTAACCCCCACCTATCTCTCTCTCTCTCTCTCTCTCTCTCTCTATGAGGCATTTTTTGGTCTGATGAAAAGTGTTTGATACTAATGGCAATGAATAATTCATAGCTTACTCTGAGTTCCCAATCTAACCTATTCTCTATTTGCTGCCGGCCATGTTCATTGAAGTCAGTATCACCATTTTTTCATTTTTTTCTTGTCTTTGCCTTTTAGCCTTTCTGCATGAATTCAGATGACCTGTCGAATGTATAAATGTCCCCTGCATGCAATCTTAAATAGCCATTTCAAGTGTCATTCACAACACGGCATTGGGATGTATCACGCAGATAGATACACAGTGGAATATGGCTCTCTCCCGACGCACAGTGTGACATATTGAAAGGGAACATGGTCTCACTTCATGAACTGAGAGCTAATTTAAATGGCTTCGCCAGCTGGGCTGACAGTCGTTGCCTCATGACTCCATGTTCTCTTGGGGGCGGAAGGAAGAGGTGGATTCTGTGTTTTCTTATTTCTCTTTTTTCTCACTGAGGCTAGGTCTAGGTTTATTCTTGCTCCCTGTGTTTTCCTCCTCTCCTTTTTTGGAGTCTGTGTTGCAGTAATAGAGCTGATTAATTGGACCCTACTTTGTCTTGCTTTGTGGAAAGGGCCAATGTAGGTGCCAATTTTATCTCTGGGTGCCGCCGCGCTGTGGCTTCTCGAAGAGCTTGGCGAGAGCATCTCCCTCTGCCAGACTCTGGGAAAAAAAGTTTCATATAAATGCTAATCCAATTCAAGCCATTCATTCATTCACAGGCACTTTCCGATGCTGCAGTCAAATAGAGAAAATCAAAAATAAACAAAAAGTTGGTTTGGCAGGACAAGGTGATGGACAGATATAGCCCAGTTTGATTTAATTGAAATGTTAGAGATATAGGCAGGCCAGAGAAACAGCTCAATAAAGCTGCCAGGCAGGCAAGTAAAAAATAAAACACTTGCCTTGAGTAAGTGCCATCTCATTATGTACTGTTTATTTATTTGCTTTAATATCAGATGTATTGGAAAGGAAATTAGCACCATTATTTTTCCTGAAGAGCATGTGGGCTTGTTAGGAAATTGATGTTGGGTAAAAAGTAGCATTGGAAATTAAAGTACTTGAATATATCAAGGGTAATAATTCATCAGACTCCCAACACCAACACACTCCATCACCACTCTAAGCCCTGCAGGGCCCCCATCCCTATCCACCACAGCAGCCGTTGGCCTGTTAGCGGATCAGGATAAGCGATGATCTGAGGCATTGATCACTGTGGCGCTGGGCTTTTTACAGTTAATGAGACAACTGTTCAGTCAAGGTACACACAGAAGTCAGAGGATGAACCTTCATCAGTACTGACTAAGGGAGAGAATAAGGAAGATATTGATTGGTTTAGGAGGGAAAATTAGGAGTTATGTTTTAACGGTGGTCTCGCACAGAATCTTGAGATGCGTGTATGTGTGTGCGCGCGTGCATGTGTGTTTGTGTGCGTCTGCGGCATACGGAGGAAGCGGTGTAAAACTGCGTTGTATGAGTTGTGTACTGCATCACTCTAAATATTGTTGTTGTACTACATGTGGTGTGCCAAACTGTTCCTGAAATATGATACAGTACCTCCCCTGTAGGGCAAGATGAAATGAGCAGCTGATTCAGAGAACTGTGGGGCTGGCCTGTGGGTGTATGTTGTGTGGCCTGTGGGTGTATGTGTTAATCAGTGGAGGATTTTCAGGTGAACATTGGTGTTTTATTTACAATGCTGCAGGGGAGGGTCTACTGGTGGAAGGAGATAAGAGTAGAATTATACATACTTTAGCTATGTGTAACAATATGTCAACTATCTACTGTACATCAATAATTCGTAAACACCAAATCAACATGATGTAACAGCTTTTTGTTAAACATTAGAATGTGTTATTAAAGCCCTACAGTACATGAATTGTCCTCTAAACACACAGGATTTTCTCATTTGGTGTTCTTTGCTCTCAATTCTACCGAGAGAGAACTCCGAGACAGTGGCATTAGAGTGTCTGCACATTGTGCACAGCCTTGAAATGGAAGACCAAAAACATTAACAGATCCATCAAGCCTCCTCTTGTCTTCCACCAACAAAAGTCTTAAACAATCTTGTTCTTACACAAGCCTAGCCAGATTAACCCATCCAAGCCAAAACACAGAAAGAAAGAAATAAGTAGAGGAGAGAAGGAAACATCCCTTTGGCAGTTGGGCTGTTAATATGCGATATGCAGCTTATCGTCTTCTTCTAACAGAAGCTCCTGCTGCTGTTCCTTCCCTCTAGTGACCCCAATAACTGTCTCCAGGCTGAGCTTACTCCTCCCGATTGGACTCCCACTCTATAATAGTCCTGCCCATCTTCCTGACCTCACGCTTAAAATGCATGTAATCTTACAGTGGCAATGTCATGCAGATAAAACAGAGGAATTAAATCGCTTAGGGATCGGAGGGGGTGGAAGAAGATGTCAAGTTTTAGAGGGTAATGCAGGGAGGGGTGATTCTGGGAGGGGTATAGGAAGTTTACCGGTTGCTGAGTGTTCAGTATCTTCTGCTGTTAAAATGGGAATTACAACCACTCTGTCTGAACACAGATGTGAATTAAAGAAACTGGTACGTGGGAGTCAAATCTCGGTCAACATTTTGGTGCCCCACCACACCTCATCCGATTTACATTAAATGCAGCTTCCTCTGTGAAATGCCTGTATCTTGTCTACTGTATAGTCCTGTACATCATTTCTTTTACATCAGATATAGATTAAATTTCCATTAGATAAACATTACATTTCAATCAGATTTACATTGCTTACGATGACCTGGAAGCACATTTTAACACTCTTTTCATACTTTTACGGAAGTGAGGTGGCCTAGTTGGATGGATAGCTCTTTCTATGTCTCCCTTTCAGTCTGTCTGACCTTTACACTTAACTACATGTTTCACAAAGACATACAGCATGTGTGTGTTCTGGATGTGTGCACACTGAAGCACACACAGTATGTGACATTCTAGAATGATATCTCCATTTAACATCAGAGGCGTGGGAAAGCCAAGCATCTGTTAGAGAACACAGGCTTCCAGGGCTTAGTTACCGTAAGGCTCACTCCCCTGTAGAGGGGGAGCATGATGCTGTGTGCCTGTCTGGCTCGTGTCGCAACAACCTTAGATGGATAGATGTTACAGAGGTGGACAAGGAGGGTGTCTTACTCTTCGGTTCAGAACTCTTGGCGTAATGGTTAAAGTGTTGGCTTGACAGTCGCTGCATCTGGGTACGAGTCACTGTCGGGGCTACCCGTTGAGTTCGCTACAACACACTCCCGTGGTTGGTTTCATTGACTCTCTTCTTCAACCGCACCTAATTGACTCATTTTTTTGCTACAACTTTCGAGTCTGTTGCAGAGGATCAGCTTGAGCAAGGTGAGGTGTAGAATCACTGATCTACAAATAGTATTCCCTGACAAATAATAGGCTTTGTGCAATTAAGATCCGTAGAGCTACTCGTACCCTGGCTTAGGCAATCCCCCCACCAAACACTCACGCAGAACCAGACATTGATCGGAGACAGTTTGTGTCAATTAAATAACATTTCGTAGGATTTTCTACATGCAGCAAACCTAGTGGATAATATTGGAAATACCAGTCATAGAAATAAAACACAATAACCAACCAAAACAACTGGCTCTAATTATGATTTCTATGAATTACTTGCTTCATTTGCATATCTAAGCATGATAAGTCTGATGTACCCTTGGTGTGAGATTGTCACATCTCCTTGTAAGGGACACTTCCTTAGAAGGACATGTGACAAAACTAGGGGAGTGGGCCAACATAGGAGAGGGTTGTCAAACTTATTTTTTTCGTTGGGGAGGGTTGTGTGTTGTTTTTTTTATTGGGCCACAGTGGAGGGTAGTGTGTTTTTTCCCTGGTTTACCTTGACCCTTTTGCAGGTTTTACTATATAATTTCTTCTATCCTAGCCAAATGTCCTCATCTGTTTGAATGCACCTCCCTTATATCAAGACGTTTTGGTACCTCCCTTATGCACTACGCTTTTCCACACACTAACTATTATTATACACTACAGGCTAATATAGTCTACCAGTCTGTCTATCCATAGTATATTCATAGTCTGTCTATTCATAGTGACAATAGTGATATGTGGATTGTTTGTCCAGATCTGCAATAGGGTAGGTAACTAGCAATCATACCACATATAAAATAATTCAAAGCTGCACCAATGTTCAATATGATTCCACACAAATAGGAATAGCTGATAGGCAGCGGAGAGGCCAGGTGCCTCATTACTCATGACAGTGAGACACGCAGCTCAAAAAGCTCTCCTACTGATTTTGATTAGGGACAATGCAACTTTCTTACCTAGATTAACCTACAACACCACAATGCAATGAATAATTGCATTATTGTTTTCAAGTGAGTACACAATTCTACTCTAGGCTGCGGTGAAAATGCCATTTGAATAATGGCGCAAAAGCCATGTAATTTGAATGTTTCATTCCATTAATTCCATTTGGATCAGTTGTGGGACTACTCTCGACAGTTTATAATGTCTAGAAAGGGACAGTAGCAGGCCAGTCTGGCTGTGCTTTTACTTTTGATACTGAATGCGCTGTCGGTTGAAGATCATCATTCTCCCAAGTCGTCCTATAATAATGTGGCCACATATGCTCCCGGAAGGTCTAGTTATTCAGGAAAGCTTAACGCACACTCTGTCTCCTTTCCAATCCGAGTGGCTATTGCTTGCTCACCTAGAGCCTAACCCTTCAAACAATGATATTGAAGCGCCCAAAGTCAGTATGCTTTGCTTATTGGTTGTGTGGTGTATTGGCACTGTTGGTGGAAAAGTCGTTGCATATAATTATAAATATAGCATCAAAATGTTGAAAATGTGATTTCCACCTAGCTGATCATTGTCTGAAGCCGGCTCTGATCGTAACGAAACAGGCAGGGAGAGTGAGCTTGTTCATTTGTGGTGGTCGGTGAACCCTCCGCCTTGACTGTGCCACAAAAGCATGCTGAAATGGCAAAGTCGATATCCACGCTTATAAACAAAGGGTCACTACAGTTATTTTTATGACATCTCGAGTTGGACCAGCCCCCCCCCCCAGTAAAATTAAAACGGTCCCTAAGACTTGGAAAGCAATCAGAGAACTATGAGGGGTTTTCATTGAAATGGAAAACTGGGGATAGAAGGCAGTCTAAGCCTATAAGGTGTCAAATAAACTCAACATTATTTCTCGATGAAGCACCTATTTTAAGCACCTGTTTTCATTTAAAATTAAAATTAGACAGTTATTCCATCAGTAATATTGTCATGTAGGCCAGGAAATAAAGTAAATATTAATATCCATCCTAATGAATATTGCCCACTGTGTATTTCATTTGGCATAGGAATTCAATATGTAGCATGCCATTACTCATAGGTTAGAAGAATTAACACATATATATTTTAAATATGACCAGATTAAGGTCTGGAGAGTTCATGGTAGAATGTCTCTTCCAAAAGTAGTGCAGCTGTGTTGTGTGTTTACACAGTTTGGACTGCTTTTCATTTATGGAGAAGCTCTTTGTTGGCCAACTATGACTAGTCCACAGTGGTAGGCTTTGGTGTGGAAACTTCTATGGTTACTTATACTTATCACTGACTAAATTTAGATTTCATTAGTAGATTTATGTGGACCATAGACATACTCTAATGTATAATTTACTCAAATGTTTTTCCCTTATTTGTATGTGAGAGAGTAACCTACACAGTTAATTCCTGGTAAATGTGATAATGGGGAGAGGCATTTGCAGGAAACTTGACTTAACTCTCCGTCTAATAATGTCCTCTGACAGGTGAAACAGGTGAAACACATCAGGACGTGACACAAGAAGATAGAAAGTAGATACTCTTCATTGGTCATGCTTTTGCTCCACTGCTCTCTTTGCTTGATGGAGTCAGACCAACATGCATTAAACATGAGCATGATGGTAATCTATCCCAATACAGGATGGACACCATCAACATGTGTTTTCTTGGTGTATTAAACACTAATGGTGGAAGATACTGTACACTTTAACATGGATATATGTGTACTTGAGGGTGAGTGATTTATGAGTTAGATATTGCTCTGAGTGCTCAGCGTTGCAAGGCAAGCTCTCTTTAGAGCAGCACAAGAGTAACAAATAGCTTGTTTTTTTACCCATGATGTCAGCATCAGTACCACACAAAACCTGCCGAGCAGGTCTCTGGCTGTAGGGGGAGAAAGAGAGCAGGCCAGGTAGTAAACGCTGGCCATGGGTGCATGGTAGAGGAGTCTACTGCTAAGGTAAATGCAAATGACTCAGTTAGTTTAGATTAGGTGCTGCGTGCACCGGCCTTCAGAAATTCACTTAAGGCTAATCCTTGATGAGTGGCTCCATCATGCTTACTGTCAGGCAGCCTACAGCAAATTCCCTCAGGTGTAGGTCAGGTGATGCATGCACAGACAAGTGCGCTTTTATATAAATAAAAACACAGTAACCCTCACGAGTACACACATGCACGGACAAACACGCAAATGCACACACACGCATAATGTTAACGTTCACACTGTTGCCAGTCACACACAGTCTCACATGCTCGCAGCAGCACACTGAGGCTTGTGAGCTACTGGTTTGGTGGGCGGACTAGAGTAATGAATATGGGGCTGTGTGTGGGACTGATCCCTGGGAGTGCCCGCAGTCTGCCATCAATCATTTTTATGGTGTGCATCCTGCTCATTCTCATTTGCAGAGACGGCTCGTGTTTGAATTGGCAATTATTTGCTTCTTAATGTCAGTGCACCTCAGAAGAAATAGTTCTCATCTACAGAGTGTTGGGAACTGTTTTGTTTTATGTCACCTTCTACGCAGACTTGCAAAGAAAAAGCCATATTGAGACTGGCACAAAAAAAAATATTAAGATGGGCAAAAGAACACAGACACTGGACAGAGGAACTCTGTCTAAAAGGCCAGCATCCCGGAGTCGCCTCTTCACTGTTGACGTTGAGACTGGTGTTTTGCGGGTACTATTTAATGAAGCTGCCAGTTGAGGACTTGTGAGGCATCTGTTTCTCAAAATAGACACTCTAATGTACTTGTCCTCTTACTCAGTTGTGCAGCGGTGCCTCCCACTCTGCTTTCTATTCTGGTTAGAGACAGTTTGCGCTGTCCTGTGAAGGGAATAGTACACAGCGTTGTCTGATATCTTCGGTTTCATGGCAATTTCTCGCATGAAATAGCTTTCATTTCTCAGAACAAGAATAGACTGACGAGTTTCAGAAGAAAGTTATTTGTTTCTGGACGTTTTGAGCCTGTAATCGAACCCACAAATGCTGACACTCCAGATACTCAACTAGTCTAAAGAAGGCCAGTTTTATTGCTTCTTTAATCAGATCAACAGTTTTCAGCTGTTCTAACATAATTGCAAAAGTGTTTTCTAATGATCAATTAGCTTTTTAAAATGATAAACTTGGATTAGCTAACACAACGTGCCATTGGAACACAGGAGTGATGGTTGCTGATAATGGGCCTCTGTTCGCCTATGTAGAAAAAAATCGGCCTTTTCCAGCAACAATAGTCATTTACAACATTACCAATGTCTACACTCTAATTCTGCTCATTTTGATGCTATTTTAATGGACAAAACTGTTTTGCTTTTCTTTCAAAAACAAGGACATTTCTAAGTGACCCCAAACTTTTTAACGATAGTGTATGTGTGCAACACTTGCTCCTACCATGCTACTACAATGACCAGCATCTGAATTGATGATGAGATGATTAGATGTTGACCGTTAATAAACAATAGTTAAGCAGATGAAATGCTCTAACCGTCCAATCTGTATAGTCTAAGTAAAGAGACAGAACAGAGAAACACAGAGGAGCGATTGCAGATACAATACGTGTGAATTACATTTCTGTTTTAATTTAGGTACATGACATTACAGTATACATGTCTACAACAATGTATAATGTGCTTACACTATGGGACTCTGTTTTAACAGTTAACCACTACTTTTACCTTCCTGGGGGTCCTCCTGTTGGAGGGAACAGACAACCAGACACATCAAACCATCTAAATATGTTTTACCACTAATGTTTCAAGAGATACTGTAGAGGCAGTGTAAGCAGTGTTGGCTTAGCCAGAATGTCCTCTGGTGCTTTGTGGATCTTGACGTGTCCTGTATGCACTGCTGTAGACCTACAGTATATGGTGTTTCAATATTTTGTCGTTTATGTATGTAGCCTTCTGTCTTTCTTCTCTCTCTGTGTTGTGTCGATTATAGCTTTTGTGCAGCTGATTGCTCTACTAGGTTGTTTATTTATTTATCTTTGTATTGGCTCTCAGTAGGATGCCTTGTTAGTAGTGTCCTTGTGACTTGTAGCCCAGTCGTTGTCTCTGATGATTTCATGCTTTGTTAGTGAGCGTAATTGTCATCATCATCCTCATCACAAGGGTAGTGGAACTGATGGTGATGGTAATTGTGTAGTCAGCAGGTGAGCGTGTGTGTACTTTATCTTCTGTGTGTACCTTGGTTGCCTGGCCTAGATAATGTGTGATTAGGTGTCCATGTCTTTGAGTTTCAATCAATAATGATTTTTAGATGGAGAACAGAAAGACAGCAGAAATGTTCTTTTAACAAGCTAAACTAAGGTTCACTGGTTTTTTCATGCCTTTAAATGCAGACTTTTAATTGAAAGCTATACATTATTGTATTCTCTTCATAACATAATGTAGTATTGAATATTGAAATCAAATTAAATGTTATTTTTCACATGCTTCTAACAGTAGACTAACAGTGAAAAGCTTACTTTTCTCTCCCAACAATGCAGAGAAAAAAATAAATAATATAAAAATAATAACATGAGGAATAAATACACAATGAGTAACGATCATTTGGCTATATTCACCGGGTACGGAGTACTGAGTCGATGTGCAGGGGTACGAGGTAATTGAGGTAGATATGTACATATACAGTGCCTTCGGAAAGTATTCAGACCCCTTGACCTTTCCCACATTTTGTTACGTTACGTAATTTTATTTGTTCATCAATCTACACACAACACCCTATAATGACAAAGCAAATGAATAAAAATAAAAACTGATATCACTTTAACATATGTATTCAGACCCTTCCCTCAGTACTTTCTTGAAGCATCTTTGGCAGCGATTACAGCATTGAGTTTTCTTGGGGAGTTTCTCACATTCTTCTCTGCAGATCCACTCAAGCTCTGTAAGGTTGGATGGGGTGTTATGAGCCAGCTGGGGATCGAACTCGGGTCCCCGATGTATGTGTGTGTCCCTGATGCGGACCACTCCACTACTGGAGGAGGTTGAGCCCAAGTGCAGAGGAATTAGAAAACAATGAGATCTCCAAAGTCTGAGTTTTATCTTTGGCTCTTTACTTCAGAGAAAAAAGCAAAACATAGCAACAGTCTTAGGCAACACTTTAAATGAATGTGTCCCAGGGTAACTCTAACAACTCCTCTTGGGAGGCAATACAAAAAGGTAATCCAAAACAGAAGAGAAATCCTTAAACATCCACAGTCCACAAAAAAAACATAGAATCCAAGTTCAAAATTAGAATCCTTGGTCCTGTGCAGCTGTCACGCCCTGATCTGTTTCACCTGTCTTTATGATTGTCTCCACCCACCTCCAAGTGTCACCCGTTTTCCCCATTATTCCCAGGGTATTTATTCCTGTGTTTTCTTTTTGTCTGTCCTTGAGAATGACAACACCTAGACCAACATCAGGACTGAACAAGAACAAAAAGGCAGTGGGGCCTTAAATAGGGTTTGTCATTAGAAGCAATTCAACACAGGTGAGGGCATTACAACAATTAACACAGGAGAATATATCTGGGTTGAAATAACGTCATCTAGTGGTAAAGTCAAGGGGCTTCAGACAAAACATTACATGGGGAGCGTTGCTGTACAGCTATTTTCAGGTCTCTCCAGAGATGTTTTATTGGGTTCAGGTCTGGGCTCCTGCTGGGCCACTCAAGGACATTCAGAGACTTGTCCAGAAGCCAATCCTGTGTTGTCTTGGCTGTGTGCTTAGGGTCGGTTGTCATGTTGGAAGGTGAACCTTCGCCCCAGTCTGAGGTCCAGAGCGCTCTGGAGCAGGTTTTCATCATGGTCTCTCTGTACTTTGATCCGTTCATCTTTCCCTCAACCCTGACTAGTCTCCCAGTCCCTGCCGCTGAAAAACATCCCCACAGCATGATGCTGCCACCACCATGCTTCACCGTAGGGATGGTGCCAGGTTTCCTCCAGATGTGATGATTGAATCTTGGTTTCATCAGACCAGAGAATCTTGTTTCTCATGGTCTGAGAGTCCTTTAGGTGCCTTTTGGAAAACTCCAAGCGGGCTGCATCTGCCTTTTCATGAGTGACTTCCGTCTGGCCAGTCTACCAAAAAGACCTGATTGGTGAAGTGCTGCTATAACAACACAGGGAAAGACCCAGATGCAGACACAGGAGGCAGATGGTTCGAGTCTCTGATATTTACAACATGGGGTAGGCAAGAGGCAGGTCGAGGACAGGCAAAAGTTAATTAACCAGGTCTGAGTTCTAAACGGTACAGGGAGGCAGGCAGGCTCAAAGTCAGGGCAGGCTGAATGGACAGGCAGGCGGGCTCAGAGTCAGGGCAGGCAAAAGGTCAAAACCAGGAGAACTAGAAAAACAGAGACAAGGAAAAAGCAGGAGCACGGTAAAAAACACAGTGGTTGACTTGATTAGATGAACTGGCAACAGACAAAAAGAAAACACAGGAATAAATACCCTGGGAATAATGGGGAAAACGGGTGACACTTGGAGGTGGGTGGAGACAATCATAAAGACAGGTGAAACAGATCAGGGCGTGACAGCTGCACAGATGGTTGTCCTTCTGGAAAGTTCTCCCATCTCCACAGAGGAACACTGGTGCTCTGTCAGAGTGACCATTGGGTTCTTGGTCACCTCCCTGACCAAGGCCCTTCTCCCCCGATTGCTCAGTTTGGCTGGGTGGCCAGCACTAGAAAGAGTGGTTCCAAACCTCTTCCATTAAAGAATTATGGAGGCCACTATGTTCTTGGGGACTTTCAATGCTGCAGACATTTTTGGTACCCTTCCCCAGATCTGTGCCTCGACACAATCCTGTCTCAGAGCTCTACGGACAATTCATTCGACCTCATGGCCTATTTTTTGCTCTGACATCAAATCAAATCAAACTTTATTTGCCACATGCACCGAATACAAGTGTAGACCTTACCGTGAAATGTTTAATTATACAAGCCCTTAAACAACAGTGCAGTTTAAGAAGAGTTAAGAAAATGTTAACCAAATAAACTAAAGTAAAAAATAAATAAAAAAAATAACACAATAAAATAACAAGAACAAGGCTATATACAGGGGGTACCGGTACCGAGTCAGTGTGCAGGGGTACAGGTTAGTTTAGGTAATTTGTACATGTAGGTAGGAATGAAGTGACTATGCATAGATAATAAACAACGAGTAGCAGCAGTGTACAAAACAAATGGAGGGGGGTGTCAATGTAAATAGTCCGGTGACCATTTGATTAATTTTCTTATGGCTTGGGGTAGAAGCTGTTAAGGAGCCTTTTGGTCCTTGACTAGGTGCTCCGGTACATGCACAGTCAATTGTGGGACCTTGTATAGACAGGTGTGTGCCTTTCCAAATCATGCCCAATTAATTGAATTTACCACCGGTGGACTCCAATCAAGTTGTAGAAACATCTCAAGGATGATCAATGGAAACTGGATGCACCTGAGCTAAATTTCGAATCTCATAGCAAAGGGTCTGAATACTTATCTAAATAAGGTATTTCTGTTTTTTCTTAAACATTTCTTAAAACCTGTTTTCGCTTTGTCATTAAGGGATATTGTGTGCAGATTGCTGAGGAAAAAATATTATTTAATACATTTTAGAATAAGGCTGTAACGTAACAAAATGTGGAAAAAGTCAAGTGGTCTGATTACTTTCCGAATGCACTGTAGGTAGTGACTAGGTGACAGAATAGCTAATAAACAGTAGCAGCAGCGTGTGTGATGAGTAAAAATAGTTAGAAGCTGTTCAGGGTCCGGTTGGTTACAGACTTGGTGCATCAGTACTGCTTGCCGTGCGGTAGCAGAAAGAACAGTCTATGACTTGGGAAGCTGGAGTCTTTGAAAATGTTTAGGGCCTTCCTCTGACACCACCTGGTATAGAGGTCCTGGATGTCAGGGAGCTCAGCCCCAGTGATGTACTGGGTCATACTAACCGAACTATGCAAATATAGTGTGATCAATATTTCAATTATGCTGATATTGCCCGCAGTTCTATTCAAGATAGTTCTTTGTTGTTATTTGTTTGGAACGGACAAGGATTTGCATGAAAACTATATGATCTAAGTTATGTGAAATCATGCAATCAGTCAGGCTTTATAAGCAACCTCTGTCACTCTATTCCTAAAATGTGACACTGGACAAGTGCAATATTGTTATAACGGTGTGTTAGTGTGGGCTTTCAGTGAATTTATGTAAATCACGAAGCTCATCTGCATTTCCTCCATTTCTCAGCAACAAAAGAGTGATCAAATGAAGATCCTACATCTGTAATGACTACCACTACCACCAGTCTCTCACTATAATTACTTCAGTAAAAGAAGCCATAATGTCTTGTTTAGGGAGCCCATCGTCTAAGTCTTATCTCTATTGCTGTCATACCCAGCCATGTATATACTTAAAATCTATGGGTGCTCTGTTACTGTCATATGAGTATAGTGCCATCTCCTTAGATTACTATGGGTTCAGATCCTCTCTTTCCCCTTGACAGATATTTCATGTTTGAATTTAAACCGATGCAGTAGGTAGGCTTGCTCTGCATGATTGAGAGCGGTGTAAAGGCTTACTGTTCTTCAGAGCTGATTTGATGGCAAGCCACATTTTGAAAAAGAAACATCTCTTATTTTTATGGCTGTCTGTTTGTGTTGTGCAGGCAGCAAACTCTCTAATCCAATACAATGCGGAGTGCATATAAAGTCTTGTTCACTCTGCTGTATAAATACAGCTGGATCTGGCCAGTCAGTGAAAGTGGTCCCTTCACAATATGCATATTTTATTGTGTACTTTGGCAGTGTTGGGGAGTACTGAACTCAAAGTCACCATTATTAGTCAGTTGTACAACCAAATGCCTTCAACCGAAATGTGTCTTGCGCATTTAACCCAACCCCTCTGAATCAGAGAGGTGCGGGGGGCTGCCTTAATCGACATCTTCGGCACCCAGGGAACAGTGGGTTAACCCCTTACACTTGTGTAAACTGGCCTATATGTATAGGCCTAAATTGAAATATTTCTTACAGAAGAAATATGTAAAACATATGCATAACCATGGTAGTAATTCAAAGGGAAGAGTTTGGAAATTATAGGACAACTATTATACGAAAGGTGAGGGCACAAGGGTTAACCTGACACAAGACTGAATGCAAACATAACAATGTTGATTTTATGTGCATTTTATATTTACTGTACTTGTCGCCTCATTTGTTGATAACAAAATCTGAAAATACTCTGGACACATTCAGTAACATAATAAGAATATTCTTGGAAAATTAGGGTAGGTACAACAATGTCAAGGGTTTGAGTGAGAGGTCTAACTGGTGTTTCCAAGTGACCAGACACCTCTCCAAAGTGTGCACAGTTCCTAAGTAATTTCAATGCACATTTATGACTCAAAGAAGAGTCTTCAACTATAAGGTGCTTTTTTTTGTTCTCCTAGCTGTGCCGTTTAGGAACTAGAGCAAGCATACTTTAGTTTGGAAAACAACTCTCCATCCCCGCCTTTACACAATTACTGTTGTTGTTTACGCAATCCAAAAACGGTCAATTATCTGGGTCAGGTGGGCATCATTTGAAAGCTTGTTCTATTGCCAACATGACTAGCTAAATTGTAACAAGGCAAATCAGAGGCAAATCAGAGAAGGCAAATCAGAGAAGCAGATTGTCATTTTGGTGCGCATAGAATGGAGGCAACAAACAGGCTCATTCTGTTCAGGACAACCCAGCGTATAACGCCATGTCATAATGTAACTGTATATCAAACATAGTGATCATGAACGTTGACACTGTATATTACATGAGTTTTATGATATGGAAGCGTGAAGTGCACATTTGGACTCACCAGTGTATGGCTTGGTTGTATGACATCAAAGCGGTATTTATGATAATCCTCAACGTCTCATCTTTCAAAATACATTGAGTTTTAGTAATTCTCAGCACTTCCCTTACTCAGACATTTAGTTTTTGCAAAAGTTGCCAAATTAGTGGGAGGGATGGGGGCAACTTCTTGTCGCACGCTGTGCTCATGTTCAGAATGCCTGTCAGTAAAAATTCATACAACGCTGTGAACCAGAGACCCTGAGCTTTGACGTCACGTATAGCACGTTAAAGTACAGCAACTGCATTCCAATTTAGGCGCTTAACAGAGTCCAAATCTGCAATTTTCAACCTGTGTATGGGTACGAGAGTAATTAATAACTTTTTTTGCCATGTGGCAGTGTAGCTAACTACTGACATTACACACAACTTTTTTAGCAAAAAGAATATAGGTGAAGTAGGCAAAGATTTACTTTTATTTTTCGGTATCAGACCAGCCTAATTCGCACTTGTGTTTAATAGGCTAAATTACACATTCTGTTAACATCTGACTCCAGAGTGATCTGTACTTTCAATTTGTAGTCTATGACATTTTGGATGTAGATATGATAATTTATCACAAAGAAGTTTGGATATAGTGCACTACTTTTTCAAAGTAACTTTAGTTAAGTAAACTATATTTTTCAAGGGTAGCTTGAGTGTAGCTTAACATTTTCCAGTGTGAAGTAATTGGTAGCTTCCCCAGCACTGTACTTTGGCAACCAATTTACAAAAAGTAAATACTCTATCACATTGTGAGTTTTTTGTTATTGTGGAAAACCTGTTCATATTTTTGCATGAATATCTGAGTGAATATCTTATTTTTTTGTGAAAACTTGCTGCTTAGTCCATCGGCTCTACCCAGCGTTGTAGGCCAGCATCAAGTGACCAGCCCACACACACTCACCACACTGCAGAGCTTGTAACACACAGGTGTCAAATCAGAGCTAATTTGCTGCTGCATGGAGGCCATTAACCTAGCGCTGTTGTTTTCTGTTGGCTCTAATGGAGGTTAATGAAGCGCTGATTTCTATCATCAGCACAGTAACAGATAAATAGATAAAGAAATAAGGACTGTGGCTTGGGCCAGTAATGCGGGAGATTTGATCTGTGTGATACTGTAAACCTATAAGGATCATGAGGGATCCAAAAAACTACTACAACCTTTCTTCTGGGGGGGCGGAACTGATTGAATCGGCCCGGAATCGGGTGTCGGACTTGGCCCGGAATCAAAATGAATGACTGCCCAGAATCGGCCAGAGTACATCGGGCCTTTTCTTCTATCGGAATTCAGCCGACTTTGCCGGCATCTTACCAGAATCCCCCCAGAAAAAAATTACCCAATTTAGTAATTTGAAATATTACAATTATACATTTTATTCATACAAATTACACCCATCCACAATTTTAATAGTTGTATTTATTTATTTATTTTTTACCCCCTTTTCGTCATATCCAATTGTCTTGACCCATTGCTGCTTCTTGACACAATGCACGCTTAACCCGGAAGCCAGCTGCACCAATGCTCCTGGCCCGCCACAGGAGTCACTACAGCGCAATGGGACAAGGACATCCCGGCTCCCCTAACCCGGACGACACTGGGCCAATAGTGCCTCCCCTCATGGGTTTCGCAGTCGCGGCCTGCACGGGTATCAAACCAGCATCTGTAGCAACGCCATTTGCAGTGTCTTAGACTGCCACACCACTCGGGAGGCCCCATCAAAGTTTTTTATGATTATCAATTTGCACAAAGTATCAAAATACAACTTAAACAGGACTCTTAAAGAATTTAATTTAAATGTTAATTAAAACATTTTATGACAGAAACAATGAGAAAATATGGATACATGAATAAATAATGAAGTGTTAATTATATACAGTGAGGGAAAAAAGTCCCCTGCTGATTTTGTACGTTTTCCCACTGACAAAGAAATGATCAGTCTATAATTTTAATGGTAGGTTTATTTGAACAGTGAGAGACAGAATAACAACAAAAAAACGCATGTGAAAAATGTTATAAATTGATTTGCATTTTAATGAGGGAAATAAGTATTTGACCCCCTCTCAATCAGAAAGATTTCTGGCTCCCAGGTGTCTTTTATACAGGTAACGAGCTGAGATTAGGAGCACACTCTTAAAGGAGTGCTCCTAATCTCAGTTTGTTACCTGTATAAAAGACACCTGTCCACAGAAGCAATCAATCAATCAGATTCTAAACTCTCCACCATGGCCAAGACCAAAGAGCTCTCCAAGGATGTCAGGGACAAGATTGTAGACCTACACAAGGCTGGAATGGGCTACAAGACCATCGCCAAGCAGCCTGGTGAGAAGGTGACAACAGTTGGTGCGATTATTCGCAAATGGAAGAAACACAAAAGAACTGTCAATCTCCCTCGGCCTGGGGCTCCATGCAAGATCTCACCTCGTGGAGTTGCAATGATCATGAGATCGGTGAGGAATCAGACCAGAACTACACGGGAGGATCTTGTCAATGATCTCAAGGCAGCTGGGACCATAGTCACCAAGAAAACAATTGGTAACACACTACGCCGTGAAGGACTGAAATCCTGCAGCGCCCGCAAGGTCCCCCTGCTCAAGAAAGCACATATACATGCCCGTCTGAAGTTTGCCAATGAACATCTGAATGATTCAGAGGACAACTGGGTGAAAGTGTTGTGGTCAGATGAGACCAAAATGGAGCTCTTTGGCATCAACTCAACTCGCCGTGTTTGGAGGATGAGGAATGCTGCCTATGACCCCAAGAACATTATCCCCACCGTCAAACATGGAGGTGGAAACATTATGCTTTGGGGGTGTTTTTCTGCTAAGGGGACAGGACAACTTCACCGCATCAGATGGACGATGGATGGGGCCATGTACCGTCAAATCTTGGGTGAGAACCTCCTTCCCTCAGCCAGGGCATTGAAAATGGGTCGTGGATGGGTATTCCAGCATGACAATGACCCAAAACACATGGCCAAGGCAACAAAGGGGTGGCTCAAGAAGAAGCACATTAAGGTCCTGGAGTGGCCTAGCCAGTCTCCAGACCTTAATCCCATATAAAATCTGTGGAGGGAGCTGAAGGTTCGAGTTGCCAAATGTCAGCCTCGAAAGCTTAATGACTTGGAGAAGATCTGCAAAGAGGACTGGGACAAAATCCCCTCCTGAGATGTGTGCCAACCTGGTGGCCAACTACAAGAAACGTCTGACCTCTGATTGCCAACAAGGGTTTTGCCACCAAGTACTAAGTCATGTTTTGCAGAGGGGTCAAAAACTATTTTTTTCACATGCGTTTTTCTGGATTTTTTTGTTGTTATTCTGTCTCTCACTGTTCAAATAAACCTACCATTAAAATTATAGACTGATAATTTCTTTGTCAGTGGGCAAATGTACAAAATCAGCAGGGGATCAAATACTTTTTTTCCCTCACTGTAAAGTAGCCTGTGTAATCATCTGTCAGAGAGTAGCCACAATCGAGAGCTCAATCCCCACATCCTAGTCATAAATAATACTGCTAAAGGCGGCCCAGACTCAGACGGAATCGGCCCAGATCCACTGTGCTAGCTAAGAAAGGATTGATAACCTTATCTAGTGATGGCAGTATCAACTTTGAAAGAAACACTGGTTTAGGAAACAGTCTTTTACCAGATCTAATGTGTTATATTTTCCTACATTAATTTCATATTTCCACACACTTCAAAGTGTTTCCTTTCAAATAGTATCAAGAATATGCATACCCTTGCTTCCCGTCCTGAGTTTACAAGCAGTTAGATTTGGGTACGTTATTTTAGGCGAAAATTGAAAAAAAGGGTCGGATCCTTATGAGGTGAGAAAGAAACACTGATTTAGGAAACAATAAGCATCCTTCTTTCATTTCTGTTTTCACATGCTAACTGAGAAATGTACTGTACAGCTGTGTTTAATCCCAAAATATCTGAATTCTCAGATAAAGTTTCAATATTTTTATAGAGTGCTGTTTGTTCACTTGGAAGATGGGGCAATTAATTAAAAGATTTGACACAAACCCAAAGTAGACTTTACTGGGCAGCAACATTTATCGCCATCTGACTACTTATCTCTCCTAAAACATCCATCAGTATGATACTTTAATTCTCTTTTGTTATCCATCCTGTTTCTCCTATTCATTCAATGTCTCATCCATGTCCCCTTATTATGTACAGTGTAGTATTTCTTAGGAATAGTCATGTTATTGTCTGCTGAACTATTTTCATTCTTGTTCACACAGCGCCAGGTCAGTTATCGAAAGGGTTAATTTGAATCCACATAGTCTAAATTGTAAATCATGTAAAATACTTGTTAGAGCCTTAATTACTAGTTATTTTCCTTAAGTACCTGTTATTTATGACAGTGTTTACTTGCACAGACCAGACCTTCCTTTCAGACAGGACTAGCCTGTATGACTGTACCCCCCCCCCCAGCCCATCATTTGCCAGCCTACAGCCAGCCCTGCCACATCATCTGACAGCAGGACATAATGAGGTTTATAATTAGCCCTGGGGTTGGGGAATCATGTCTGCCTGCCTCTGGGCCATCAGATTAATAGATATCTGGATGGGATGATGGAGGGCTGGGGGGGAAGATGCAGAGCTGGGGGGAACCAAGCTGTCTTAGGCTGTCTGTCTGACCCTTCATACACTTCAAACAGCAGCATCCATGTGAACACCATGTAACCCCTACCTCTAGTAATGTCAACACACCTCCAATTAGTGTGGCGATCGCCTAAAATGTAATTTTCATTTTTGAAAATTAGATACAAGCTTTCCTAAAAAGTAGAGATGGAATTCTCAGATTGCCACCTTAGTGAGTGGTGTAAAGAGTGACTTCGGGGCCATATCTTGAGATAAATGCAAATAACTCAAACCTTGGCATAAATCATGCATTGATGTCAGTGAAGGATTTGGGTGAAAATTGAAGTTATGTGTGCATATCTGAAATTAGCAATTGTCCCTTTGATGTCTATTTGATCTGTGTGATTGTGTGAGTAGCGGCTCTGGTCTGGGGACCATAAGTAATGACAGGATACCTGGCTCTCTCACAGCCAGCCTTTACCTTAGCTGTACTGGTTGCTCTCAGAATAGATTCTGTCCATGTAAGCACCATTTATCTTTTCCTGGTATTATAAGGGAGGGAGAACTCCCTCTTTAATACTGTGGCTCCACTGTGCACTGGGATGGCATCTGTGTTATTTCTCTAATGTTAGAATGGTAGAATCCTGAATGGCCTTGATGGATCAACAACCTTTATCCTGGGCACTTACCCATGCATTTCATCCCAGAATGTATGTCTGAGCATTTCAAGTATTTTGGCACAACTCCATAAAACAGATTAATAGAAGGACTAAAGAGCAGACAGGAAGAGGGAGGACACACACACACACATAGACAGAGAGAGATGGAAAGCACGGTTGATTCACTGCAGGACTAAACAATGGCCTTTGAGCAGTGCCTTCCCTTGCACCGTTACATCCAAACCGGTGCTCATAATGTCCGCTCACCAATTTGGCAGCCATGTGATATCACCCTCTGTGCAGAGATCAAAAGCACCGGGCATAGCCAACTGACACATTTTACTTCCCACAGACTGCTCATAAAAACAATCCTTTTCCGAGATGGAATTTCATTGATTTATTTAAATAACACTATTTTCCATTTGACTGTTTTACCTATTAGATCTGACTCCTTTTTTTATAGTCCATAAACCTTATGACTATGATTATATTATCACGCTGACATTTTGTCTCAAAAGACTCCTACTGAGGGCTTATCAGGTCAGTGTTTACTCAATGACAGCGTCATTAATGAGCTATCTGACCCCAACCTTTTCAAATCAGACTATGAAGGTAGAAAGATGATGAAAGTTATAAAGATAATAGGCCACAGAGACAGAGCTTGGTTATATGGGCGAGCCATTCCTCCCACCCTATAAAAGCACTACACATGCCCTAAGGCGCTGTTTCCGACATTGAGCTAGCAGTGTTTAGCGTACTACTGTCAGATGAGATCATTCCTGTATTTCAGCTCGGGGTTATTTTCACTATCTTTGTTTTCATCTCCTTTTATTCTTTTGAATGTAATGAGTGCTGTCTGTCTTCCATTGGGATGCTTCCTCTTCTTAATACTAGATAGATGCTATTTCGTTCTCATGCCTCCAGTTCTATAAATATGTGGGTATTGGGAAATGAACAATGGTGTCGTTATTCTACTATTTGGATAAAAAGGCCAATGAGTCAGATATGTTGGAACACTACACAGTACTATATACTATATTATTAACTGGGTGGTTCGAGCTCTGAATGATGATTGGCTGACAGCCATGTTATATCAGACCGTAAACCACGGGTATGACAAAACATGTATTTGTACTGCTCTAATTACGTTAGTAACCAGTTTATAATAGCAATTAAGCACCTCTAGGGTTTGTGGTATATGGCCAATATACCACGGCTAAGGGCTGAATCCAGTCACTCCGCGTTGCGTCTTGCCTAAGAACAGCCCTTAGCCGTGGTATATTGGCCATATACCACACCACCTTGGGCCTTATTGCTTAGCTAAACCCACATTATTATCCAATTGACTGTTTTACTGAACTTTCAAAACAAAACAAATCAATGAATATGTTGGAGGAGGCTTTGCACAGATGGAGCAACAGCACATAGAGACTCTAAAGGGCAAAGCTGCTCTAGCTAACATGCTTCTCTCGTACTTGTAATTTTGAGAAAACAGACTGTTCTGTCCATTTCAAGCCTAGTTTAACTTGTTTTATCTGAACCCAATGAAATGCATTGCTTACTATCTAGATGTTGCTGGTGGGTATCCTAATATATCTGGAATTTCCCACCAGGAGCAAAACAAATTGGAGGAAAACAAACTGTAGAAAAGAAAGGAAAAGATTATACCCACCGTGTGCAGTTCAGTCAAACTGTAGGCCCTGCGATAAGGCTGCACGATTGAGACTGACAAAAAAATCAAGGTGGTGTGTGTGTGTGTGTGTGTGTGAGCGAGCGAGAGGGAGAGAGAGAGGAGTGAGAGAGAGGGGGAGAGATAAGAGGGTAAAAAACATAAAACCACATCTCAGTTCCTCCATCCGTGACGTACAGTACTTACCGGTCTGATCAGTAACAGGAAGTTTGGGGAGAGGGTCATTAGCAGGTTGCCCACGAAAATCCTGACCTTAGGAATCCCAGACAATGAACTTGTGGCAGGCCAAGAGGGTGTTTGTGGACGGCAGTGTTTTGGTAGATCTAAGTGGGTGTTATCACTGCAACTCCCTGGGTTGGACAGATTTGGAGTGACTGGGTTATCACACTGCATCCATTTAAAATGGCATCTCCCTCCAGAGGTGCAGAAGTCTGTCTGTACAAATCGCCTCCCAGATGCTCAGTGTACCCTCCTTGTTCGGCTTTCCCACAGACGGCCCTGTATGATATTTGGAGCTGTACAATGTACACTAGGGTCTGGAGTTATTGGATCCCTTGATATACAGTGGGGCAAAAAAGTATTTAGTCAGCCACCAATTGTGCAAGTTCTCTCACTTAAAAAGATGAGACACTTCAACTATGACAGACAAAAGGAGGGGAAAAAATCCAGAAAATCACATTGTAGGATTTTTAATGAATTTATTTGCAAATTATGGTGGAAAATAAGTATTTGGTCACATACAAACAAGCAAGATTTCTGGCTCTCACAGACCTGTAACTTCTTCTTTAAGAGGCTCCTCTGTCCTCCACTCGTTACCTGTATTAATGGCACCTGTTTGAACTTGTTATCAGTATAAAAGACACCTGTCCACAACCTCAAACAGTCACACTCCAAACTCCACTATGGCCAAGACCAAAGAGCTGTCAAAGGACACCAGAAACAAAATTGTAGACCTGCACCAGGTTGGGAAGACTGAATCTGCAATAGGTAAGCAGCTTGGTTTGAAGAAATTAACTGTGGGAGCAATTATTAGGAAATGGAAGACATACAAGACCACTGATAATCTTCCTCGATCTGGGGCTCCACGCAAGATCTCACCCCGTGGGGTCAAAATGATCACAAGAACGGTGAGCAAAAATCCCAGAACCACACGGGGACCTAGTGAATGACCTGCAGAGAGCTGGGACCAAAGTAACAAAGCCTACCATCAGTAACACACTACGCCGCCAGGGACTCAAATCCTGCAGTGCCAGACGTGTCCCCCTGCTTAAGCCAGTACATGTTCAGGCCCGTCTGAAGTCTGCTAGAGAGCATTTGGATTATCCAGATGAGGATTGGGAGAATGTCATATGGTCAGATGAAACCAAAATAGAACGTTTTGGTAAAAACTCAACTCGTCGTGTTTGGAGGACAAAGAATGCTGAGTTGCATCCAAAGAACACCATACCTACTGTGAAGCATGGGGGTGGAAACATCATGCTTTGGGGCTGTTTTTCTGCAAAGGGACCAGGACGACTGATCCGTGTAAAGGAAAGAATGAATGGGGCCATGTATCGTGAGATTTTGAGTGAAAACCTCCTTCCATCAGCAAGGGCATTGAAGATGAAACGTGGCTGGGTCTTTCAGCATGACAATGATCCCAAACACACCGCCGGGCAACGAAGGAGTGGCTTCGTAAGAAGCATTTCAAGGTCCTGGAGTGGCCTAGCCAGTCTCCAGATCTCAACCCCATAGAAAATCTTTGGAGGGAGTTGAAAGTCTGTGTTGCCCAGCGACAGCCCCAAAACATCACTGCTCTAGAGGAGATCTGCATGGAGGAATGGGCCAAAATACCAGCAACAGTGTGTGAAAACCTTGTGAAGACTTACAGAAAACGTTTGACCTCTGTCATTGCCAACAAAGGGTATATAACAAAGTATTGAGATAAACTTTTGTTATTGACCAAATACTTATTTTCCACCATAATTTGCAAATAAATAAATTAAAAATCCTACAATGTGATTTTCTGGATTTCTTTTTCTCATTTCGTCTGTCATAGTTGAAGTGTACCTATGATGAAAATTACAGGCCTCTCTCATCTTTTTAAGTTGGAGAACTTGCACAATTGGTGGCTGACTAAATACTTTTCTGCCCCACTGTAGAAGAGCAAAAAAAGTATAACATAAATAATACAAATACTGAGCTATATTGTATGCTCAAAAAAATCATAAATTATATGATTTTATTCCTATACAATTGCTCAGAGAAAGAGATTGTGTTTAACAAGTAATACAAAAAACATCTAAAAAAGATAGGGGGTCAAAATTATCCCCTGTTTTCAATAGTCCACAGCACTCTCCCCTAACAACACTGAGCCTTTTTCTAAAATGTTTTATGAGATTGGAAAACCCCTTTGGGAGGGATTTAAACAATTCCTCCATACATAATCTTTCCAGATCCTGGATATCCTCTGTTTGTGCTTATGGACTGCCCTCTTCAATTAAACCCATAGGTTTTCAATGGTGTTTAAATCCGGAGACTGAGGCCATTGCAAAATGTTGATTTTGTGGTCAATTAATGTGTGCTTGTGGTTATAGTCTTCCTGGAAGATTCACTTGGCCTTCAGAAGCAACCAGGTTTTAGGCTAAAATGTGCTGGGCACGGTTTCCCGATAGTGATGGTACTTAGGCTTACAAGTGTTTTAATGATGCAATGGGCGAAGATGCGTTTCCAACAATACCACGCAGATCAGCTCCTGGAGAGGTATTACCACCTATGGCTGTAAATATTGAGGCGGCTTATTCTAATGCTTACCCTATAAAAATTCACTAAAACACTGATTTGGCACATCATTGCGCAAATGTTAGGCTACATATCATGAAATATACCGAGAGTAGCTTACAAGTAGCAAAATAGAACTCAATTGATTGAATGTATATCAATATGATTAACATAGGCCTATATCTTACTGCTAATATATTAAAGTCATCTCATTTGAAGTATATTTTTATACGTTGCTTGCTTGTATCAATTGCAAAGACATTGGCAACTTTGTATTTTATGTCAACTTTGTTCTGAAGTTATCATGGTCACAGAGAGACGGATTAACCATGTGATTCTATGTTTAGCGGAGATCTTCTGTGTAGAATGCGTGAGGGCAAAAAAGCATCTAACGACGATCTTAGCTGTTCTACAAGTGGACTGAGTCAGGCGTTAGATTACGAGCGTTTTCCAGTGCAATGTTAATAATGTTGGTTTTGGGAAACAGCTCAGAGATTCAACAATGCTCCTACAAAGGTTATAACGATGAACAGGTAAAGTTCACTTGGTAAAGTTCATGATACCATTGACGTTAACAAGGGGCCCCAGGACCAGTGAAAGCAAAATAGCCCCATAACACCAAAGATCCACCACCATATTTTACAGTAGGGATGAGGTCATTGTTTGCATATGCATTGTTCTTTGAAAGGAAAAACCCTCCATTGATGTGATAGCTCTTTTTTTTCATTTCATGTGACCATAACACCGCCTGGAGTTTGCTAAATGGCATTGGCACTTGGACTAATTTCAACATATTAGCTCCCAAAACAGGTGTGGTTATGTGTTCCAGATCATATTTTCCACCTGTCAGCTCACATCTTTAAAGACAAAACTTAGAAAGTCAGTCAAATACTACCCAAGTTTTGTGAGAGTAGCATTATGATTAGTCCACCAGGGATGTCGAAGCCTTGGGTCATCCCCTCTATGCTATGACCTGTGGCTCCACCACCTTTGCTAGAAGTAAAACATTGAATTAGGCCACAAAATGGCACGTTGGCGTGTAGAAGTCAAGCCATTTTGAATGCATGAATGCCTTTTGTCCCTACTTGAACGTGATCCCAGTTTGAATGTTATTATGATCAATGATCAACAGAGAAGTATCAAAGGCCTGTCGATGGTACTACAAGACTTTGTCATCCCATTCCATAGGGGGAGATAGGAGAGGGAAACGAGGGAAACGAGGGAGAGGCAGAGGAGATGGAGCGACATGGCTGTTTCCTACCCAGCTGATGAAAAAACAGAAAGAGAGGCGCCTGTTTCATCTCCGCTCATCGTCTCAGCTCCTGTTCTCCTGGCAACGTTTTAAACGGCTCGACTCTGGAGCTCACATCTCGACATGCTCCAGCTCAGCTCTATGTGGACATCAGAACAAGTCAAACCACATGAGGAAGGAAAGAAAAAACATCAAAACCTGAGATGGAAGTGATTTGATGCTCTGTCTGTGTGCAGTGGCTTTTAAGCCTAGACGGAAGTCTCATCAGGAGTCCTATAATAACGACTGATGGCAAAAGACCAGCCGCTGAACCCAGGTCAGCCACTTAGACAATCAGCATTCTGATGATTCTGGGCCAGTTCTACTTCCCTGTCTGATTTAGGGAGAAACTGAGGAGCACTGTGATTGAACTGAACCACCCATTCAACTAAGAAGAACACCACTGATATTAGGCCTTTAGGAGGCAGTACTGTCCTGAGAATTAGGGCTGATCTTTGTTTCTGATACCCAGTCCAAGTCACTATCACAGAACTCAGGTGCCTATCCTCTCCACCACACCGTCCCTGTATCTTCTGATTTGGAGAAATAGGGGGATCCTGGCGGGATGCCTGCATCACTAAAGCTTTGCCAAGACCAAATCTGGAAATCTGGAATCAGCTGTAAGACATAATCGCTGGTGTGCTCTCTGCTCTGCCTGATAACCACACTAAATGGTGTGGAGTGAAGGAACAGAGTGTCTGCATCTCCTCCTCTCCTTGCCTGACGAGAGCTGCATTTGACACTACAGCGAGTGCCTGGCTAAGCACAATGTAAACTTTATTTACTTCTCTCTCAGACAGAGGGGGAACAAAGGACAGACGAGTAGTGAAAGAGAAAGAGATGGAGGGAGGGAGGGAGGGAGGGAGGGAGGGAGGGAGGGATTGGTGCAAAATGTTAATTATTGCTTCCCTTAGCAGAAGAGCTAAGCATAAATCAAGTTGGTAGCATGGGGACTGTCAGCATCATACACAAACAGGATGAGGGACACTAAACATGAATGACTGATGAGCTCTTGGTATCTGTCAAACAAGCCACTGCTCACAGCGCTCTACATGACACTACATGAAACTGAGTGAGATCAAGTGGGTGGTGCTCTGCTAGTGTGCCAGCGGGTGAATGATGCTACTTCAGATAGCAACGTTGGTATAAACCAGGTGTTTATATGTAAATGCTGGCACAGAGTTACATTAACTTTGATGCCAGGTAACCAAACAATTACTTTAGTGTCATACAGAATGGCATGTCTCTAAATACCTCCCACACAGTGGTATAGTAGCATCACTTGTGTGACATACAGTACCAGTCAAAACTTTGGACACACCTACTCATTCAAGGGTTTTTCTTCATTTTTACTATATTCCACATTGTAGAATAATAGTGAAGACATCAAAATGATATAATAACACATATAGAAAAATGTAGTAAGGACCTATAGAAAAGAGGGAAGTCGCCATATGCTTCATGTAAGGATTAAATACTATAAAGGCCGAGCCCTGCTGTACAGAATTCGGTTGTTTCATGAAATAACACGGCTTTGCTACTTTGTATTAAAGTCTTATTTGAATTCACAAGTTCCAGTAAAGGTGTAATATTTCTGAGTCAAGATTCCACGACAAAGCAGTGATACTATCAAGAGCAGAGTGTGGGTTTCTTCTTTTTTTTCATTTTATTCAACTGTTACCACGCACCTGCAAAAAAGACAGCTCAGATGTGTGAGTGCCTTTTTTAATTAAGAATCAAAAATATATTTTTTTTTGGTTACTATATGATTCCATAAGTGTTATTTCATAGTTTTGATGTCTTCACTGTTATTCTACAATGTAGAAAATAATGTAAAATACAGAAAAACACTTGAATAAGTAGGTGTGTCCAAACTTTTGACTGATACTGTCATGCCTGTTCCTGCTCTTCCCCCCTGGCGCTCAAGGGTGCCAGGCTCCCCAGCATTGCGCACTCCTGCCAACATCATTACGCACACCTGCCTTCCCCCCATCACGCGCATCAGTGTATTATTGGACTCACCTGGACTCAATCACCTGTTTATTACCTCCCCTATATTTGTCAGTATCTCATCTATGTTCCCCGCTGCTGTACTGATTGTCATTTGTCATTGTGTATCCATGTGCTGATGCTGTTTCTGTCTTGCTCTTTGTTTGTTCTGTTGTTAAATGTCAACTTCCCGTACCTGCTTCTCGTCTCCGGCGCCAGTCCTTACAGGTACTGTACTTCTCTTTGAAGGACGCCTTTCAAAGCCTTCTTTTGTTCCCCAACAAAAAAACATCAAACAACATTTTGTGAAAGAGGTGTGGAGGGCAGTTTATTCACTTCCAAGTTGAAGGTGGTCTCCTATAGAACCTAGTAGAGTATCTGTCTGTCTGCTTGTGCGTGGGTGTGTTTTAATGATTTCCTCTGTCTTGATTAAACAAACAGACTATCCAATCAATTCCATTGTTTGTTATTTTCCTACAAAGGATGCATCCAACAGAATATCATGAACATTTATTGTAATACCCGTTCAATTAACAATTGTTTTGCCAAGCCTTAGACTAGAACCCCAGGTCTCACAGTTCTGTAATTAAACGCAGCAAGTAAATTGATAGTTTGTGTATTCAAGTAATTTAAGAAATACAGAGTTTACACATTCAGTGGTGTTTAATAATTGTGTGACTGAAATAAAACAACTATACTCAGGGTCAATTTTAACCGTCTTTTTCACAGAATAGGAAGTGAATAAAGACAAATGTCTGTTTGTCTGTCTGTCTGTTGCTCTGTGTGTGTGTGTGTGTGTGTGTGTGTGTGTGTGTGTGTGTGTGTGTGTGCGTGCACGAGTGTGTGTGTGTGTGTGTGGGAGGGATGGTAGAACCGACCACTCAATTGGTTGCCTGAAAATGAAACTCACTTAACGGCATGCATGTTAAGTCATCTTCCAATTAGATGGCTGCCACACGCTTTAAGAGCCTGTAATTATGAAAGCAGTAAAACAGATACAGTGAGTGGCATCACAAAACATCAGCATTATTATGCAATATGAATGTGTAGAGGGGAGAAATTATTTCATTGAAGCTGAGTAGCAGCAGCACAGACTCCAGCCTCCCGCCCCACAAGATGATAAAGGCTGTAACATGAAGCCCGCGGCCTGTAGAGCCTCACCCCCTACAGTACCAGCTATTGCCTCATCACTCAACTCATCTTCCTTTAATAGTTTCAATCAGGCCTTGCACTTTGACACAACATCACCGTCACTGTAAAGTAGCGAGGCCACGGGCACATCTCACACAGACACATCATCAACAAACACACTGGAATATTGAGAGGAAATTGGTCCCAAGATGAAAACACACAGATGTGGAGACCCCCTACAGCAACTGTTGTTCATCTAATACAGGCCCTCCCACACTGGCCCCTGGTTCTGGTTCTAACAGTGAATCCCAGTCACTTAGTTCCACAGAACTATAAAGTCTATTCATTCTATTTCTATTCCAGAACTAGGCCTACTGAATGGATTCTATATTCTACAAGGTAGGCAACCGCAGCAGGGAATAAAATGCCAAAGCTGCAACATACGCAGGGGAAAAATACTATGAATGTGTCTGCATATTTAATTTAACAAGTGAATGTACATGGTAATTATTAGTTTGTTAGCGTGTCTGCTTCTATAGCAGTTCTCTCAGGGGTTGAGAGGCTAACCCTGGCTGGGAGGATAGATGGAAAAGCATCACTGTTTTTTGTTTTTCTTTAATTTTACTATTTTCTACATTGTAGAATAACAGTGAAGACATCAGAAAAATGAAATAACACGTACGGAATCATGCAGTAACCAAAAAAGTTTTAAACAAATGAAAATATATTTATATTTTAGATTCTTCAAAAGAAGCCACCCTTTGCCTTGATGACAGCTTTGCACAATCTTGGCATTCTCTCAACCACCTGCATGAGAATGCATTTCAATTAACAGGTATGCCTTGTTAGATATGTATTTGTGGATTTTTTTTAACTTCTTAATGCTTTTGAGCCAATCAGTTGTGTTGTGATAAGGTAGGGGTGGTTTACAGAAGATAGCCCTATTTGGTAAAAGACACAGTCCATATTATGACAAGAACAGCTCAAATAAGCAAAGAGAAACGACAACCCATCCTTACTTTAAGACATGAAGGTCAGTGAATACGGAAAATTTCAAGAACTTTGAAAGTTTCTTCAAGTGTAGTCACAAAAACCATCAAGTGCTATGATGAAACTGGCTCTCATGAGGACCGCCACAGGAAAGGAAGACACAGAATTTCCTGTGTGGCAGAGGATAAGTTCATTAGAGTTAACTGCACCACAGATTGCAGACACATCTCAAAATCAACTGTTCAGAGAAGACTGTGTGAATCAGGCCTTCATGGTCGAATTGCTGCAAAGAAACCACTACTAAAGGACACCAATAGGCTTGGGCCAAGAAACACGAGCATTGGACATTAGATCGGTGGACATCTGTCCTTTGGTCTGATGAGTCCAAATGTAAGATTTTTGGTTCCAACCGCCGTGTCTTTGTGAGATGCAGAGTAGGTGAACGGATGATCTCCACGTGTGGTTCCCACCTTGAAGCATGGAGGAGGAAGTGTGGGGGTGCTTTTGCTCCATTAAATCCATATTATTATATTCCTCTTTCATTTACAAATCTCATGACGTGACTATGAGACAAGGCTGTATCTAGGGGGATTTGTGTATACAGTTGAAGTCAGAAGTTACCTACACTTAGGTTGGAGTCATTAAAACTTGTTTTTCAACCACTCCACACATTTCTTGTTAACAAACTATAGTTTTGGCAAGTCGGTTAGGATATCTACTTTGTGCATGACACAAGTAATTTTTCCAACAATTGTTTACAGACAGATTATTTCACTTATAATTCACTGTATCACAATTCCAGTGGGTCAGAAGTTTACATTCACGAAGTTGACTGTGCCTTTAATCAGCTTGGAAAATTCCAGAAAATTATGTCATGGCTTTATAAGCTTCTGATAGGCTAATTTACATAATTTGAGTCAATTGGAGGTGTACCTGTGGATGTATTTCAAGGCCTACCTTCAAACTCAGTGCCTCTTTGCTTGACATCATGGGAAAATCAAAAGAAATCAGCCAATTGTAGACCTCCAGAAGTCTGGGTCATCCTTGGGAGCAATTTCCAAACGCCTGAAGGTACCACGTTCATCTGTACAAACAATAGTACGCATTATAAACACCATGTATGGGACCACGCAGCCGTCATACCGCCCAGGAAGGAGACGAGTTCTGTCTCCTAGAGATAAACGTACTTTGGAGCGAAAAGTGCAAATCAATCTCAGAACAACAGCAAAGGACCTTGTGAAGATGCTGGAGGAAACAGGTACGAAAGTATCTATATTCACAGTAAAACGAGTCCTATATCGACATAAACTGAAAGGCCACTCAGCAAGGAAGAAGCCACTGCTCCAAAACCGCCACAAAAAAGCCAGACTACGGTTTGCAACTGCACATGGGGACAAAGATCGTACTTTTTGGAGAAATGTCCTCTGGTCTGATGAAACAAAAATAGAACTGTTTGGCCATAATGACCATCGTTATGTTTGGAGGAAAAAGGGGGTGGCTTGCAAGCCGAAGAACACCATCCCAACCGTGAAGCACTGGGGTGGCAGCATAATGCTGTGGGGATGCTTTGCTGCAGGAGGGACTGGTGCACTTCATAAAATAGATGGCATCATGAGGAAGGAAAACTATGTGGATATATTGAAGCAACATCTAAAGACATCAGTCAGGAAGTTAAAGCTTGGTCGCAAATGGGTTGTCCAAATAATCAATGACCCCAAGCATATTTCCAAAGTGGCGGCAAAATGGCTTAAGGACAACAAAGTCAAGGTATTGGAGTGGCCATCACAAAGCCCTGACCTCAGTCCTATAGAAAATGTGTGGGCAGAACTGAAAAAGCGTGTGCGAGCAAGGAGGCCTACAAGCCTGACTCAGTTACACCAGCTCTGTCAGGAGGAATGGGCCAAAATTCACCCAAATGATTGTGGGAAGGTTGTGGAAGGCTACCCAAAATGTTTGATCCAAGTTAAACATTTTAAAGCCAATGCTACCAAATACTAATTGAGTGTATGTAAACCTCTGACCCACTGGTAATGTGATGAAAGAAATAAAATCTTAAATAAATAATTCTCTCTACTATTGGTGGTGATCCTAACTGACCTAAGACAGGGAATTTTTACTAGGATTAAAAGTCAGGAATTGTGAAAAACTGAGATTAAATGTATTTGGCTAAGGTGTATGTAATCTTCCGACTTCAACGTTAGCTCAACCTGCTAGCTAGCTACATTTCGGCTAGATAGCAATTGCTGTGAAGTCACTGAAATTCTTTGAAATAACTGGCCTCTGCCCTTCATGAACTGGCCTCTGTGAAATGGTATAGAATCAGCTTGATCCCCCTCTGTCGAAAACGCTTGGACCTTATTTTTTTTATATTTTCAGTGGTATTTTTAACAAACACACCCCTATAAAGAAAATTAGAATTAAAAACAGGTTCAGCCCCTGGTTCGACCGTGATCTTGCAGAGTTACTCCACCTCAAGAATTGCATTTGGCGTAAGGCTCTGCACACGCATACTCAGGCTGATTGGCTATCTTTCAGGCAAATGAGAAATAAGTGCACTCAGGCTATCCGGAAGGCCAAAGTTAGTTAAAGTACTTTTAGGAGCAGTTCTCTCTCTGTGTGTCTAACCCCAAGAAGTTCTGGAAAACGGTTAAAGACGTGGAGAATAAACCATCCTCTTCACAGCTGCCCATGTCCGTTAATGTTTATGATGTGGTTGTTACTGAGATGAAGCACATTGCTGAGCTCTTTATTAAGTCAGGATTCCTATTTGACTCTGCCATGCCTCCTTGCCCGTCCAACATTTCCTCATCTCCCACCCCTTCTAATGCGACTGTCCCCGATGCTTTTCCCTCTTTTTCCCTGCTCAGCCTCAAAGTTTCTCCCTGCAAGGCAGTCCCTGAGTGCGAGGTGCTAAAGGAGCTCTTTAAACTTGTTCCCCAAAAAACAATTTAGACAATTTCTTCACTAAGGTTGCTGCCCCTATCAACTCCAAACTGTTTAACCTGTCTCTCCTTTCTGGGGAGGTTCCCATTGCTTGGAAAGCAGCCACAGTTCGTCCTTTATTTAAGGGGGGAGATCAAGATGATCCTAACTGTTATAGGCCTATTTCTGTTTTTCCCTGTTTATCAAAAGTGTTGGAAAATCTTAGATAATCAATAATCAACTGACTGGCTTTCTTGATGTCTATAGTATTCTCTTGGGTATGCAATCTGGTTTCCGCTCAGGTTATGGATGTGTCACTGCAACCATAAAGGTTGTCAATGATGTCACCATTGCTCTTGATTCTAAGCAATGTTGTGCTGCTATTTTTAAACTTGGTCAAAGCTTTTGATACGGTAGACCATTCCATTGTTGTGGGCCGGCTAAGGAGTATTGGTGTCTCTGAGTGATCTTTGGCCTGGTTTGCTAACTACCTCTATCATCTGCTGTCTCAGCCACTGCCTGTCACCAAGGGAGTACCCAAAGGCTTCATCCTAGGCCCCACGCTCTTCTCAATTTACATCAACAACACAGCTCAGGCAGTAGGAAGCTCTCTCATCCATTATATGCAGATGATACAGTCTTATACTCAGCTGGCCCCTCCCCGGATTTTGTGTTAAATGCTCTACAACAAAGCTTTCTTAGTGTCCAACAAGTGTCTACCCATAACCTTGTTCTGAACACCTCCAAAACAAAAGTAATGTGGTTTGGTAAGGTGTGGTTACTACCTCTACCTTAGAGCTTGAGGTAGTCACTTAATACAAGTACTTAGGAGTATGGCTAGACGGTGCACTGTTCTTCTCTCAGCACATATCAAAGCTGCAGGCTAATGTTACATCTAGACTTGGTTTCCTCTCGTAATCGGTTGTCTTTCACCCGAGCTGCCAAACTAACCCTGATTCAGATGACTGTCCTACCCATGCTAGATTACGGAGACATAATTTATAGATCGTCAGGTAAGGCTAGACACCTGTTCTGCCAGTCACATTCTGTTAAAGGTCCCCAAAGCACACACATCCCTGGGTCGCTCCTCTTTTCAGTTCGCTGCACCTAGCGACTGGAACGAGCTGCAACAAACACTCAAACTGGACAGTTTTATTTCAATCTCTTCATTCAAAGACTCAATCATGGACACTCTTACTGACAGTTGTGGCTGCTTTGTGTGATGTAGTGTTGTCTCTACCTTCTTGCCCTTTGTGCTGTTGTCTGTGCCCAATGTCACAAAGGGGCGGCAGGTAGCCTAGTGGTTAGAGTGTTGGACTTGTAACCGAAAGGTTGCAAGATCAAATCCATGAGCTGACAAGGTACAAATCTGTCGTTCTGCCCCTGAACAAGGCAGTCAACCCACTGTTCCCCAGGTGCTGAAGATGTTGATTAAGACAGCCCCCCGCACCTCTCTAATTCAGAGGGGTTGGGTTAAATGTGGAAGGCATTCAGTTTTACAACTGACTAGGTACCCCCCTTTCCCTAATGTTTGTACCATGTTGTTGCTACCGTGCTGTGTTGTTGTCATAGATCTCTCTTTATGTAGTGATGTGTTTGTCCTATATTTATATTGTATTTATTTTATTTTTTTTAATCCCAGGTCCCCATCCCCAAGAGGCCTTTTGCCTTTTGGTAGGTCATCATTGTAAATAAGAATTTGTTCTTAACTGACTTGCCAGGTTAAATAAAGTTTAAATAAAATCATAAAAATAAAATAACAATTGAGGTAGCTACAGTTTGTAATCTAACTCTACACTTAACTACTACAAACTAAATTAAATTACAATAAATAAAGCTCAACTTACCTGATTTTTGTTGTCCAGTCGCAGCAGAAGTGGGGATTTTATTTGCAAACTCATCACATGATCAGCTTCTCGTCAACGACACTAAAAAAAGTACTTCCGGGTCACGGAATTTCAGAAATGTTCTAAATAAAAGTCCCCACGTAATAGTAAAAACATTTCAATAACCATTCATGATATATGAAAAAGAATTGTCTAAACATTAACAATGATTAATATTTGTTCATATTTAAGTGACATTTGCATCAAATGTGGGTTTTAAAACATGTTCCAAGGTCACATAAATGTCCCCAATGTGAATCACTGTTAATGGAATACATATTGGCTTAGAGCAGGTTTTCTTTACTGACCATAATTTTCACTTGTCTGACCACTTGCATGATGGCGAGTTTCTCACGACTGGCCTATCTGGGTGATGTTTTTTTCTTGCCTGAATGATCTGAATCTAGGACTACAGAGACTCTCTGCAACTATATACAATATATTCAATTAACAAGGACAACAGTCTTTCCATCAATGTATGATTTCTTGTGTACAAATGAACTCACGGACAATGTCAAATGTGATGTAGTGAAGCACCTGAGTGAGTTGGGTGCGTAGTTACGCAGGTACTTTAGCGAAACGGATGACACAAACAACTGGATTCGTTATCCCTTTCATGCCCTGCCTCCAGTCCACTTACCGATATCTGAACAAGAGAGCCTCATCGAATTTAATCAGAAGCTACTGCCAGATTTCTGGATTGGGCTGCGCTCAGAGTATCCTGCCTTAGCAAATCACGCTGTTTAGACACTGATGCCCTTTGCAACCATGTACCTATGTGAGAGTGGATTCTCGGCCCTCATTAGCATGAAAACTAAATACAGGCACAGACTGTGTGTGAAAAATGATTTAAGACGGAGACTCTCTCCAATACAACCCAACATTGTGTGCATCCTTGCATCCTTTCAAGCACACCCTTCTCATCATTCATTTTCAATGAACAAATAAGGTTTTATATGTAAGATGACAAAATAAAGAGCAAAATAATTGATGATTATTATTTGTGCCCTGTTCCTATAAGAGCAATTTGTCACTTCCCACGAGCCGGGTTGTGACATAAACTCACACTCATTCTTATGTTTAATAAATGTATCGTATAGCATGTGTGTGGCAGGCTTACAATGATGGCAAAAAAACAACATTCGAGAGGGAGCTAACCCTGGTGCTAGAGGGGGTACGCAGCTGGAGGTTGAATGGATTTGAAGGGGTACGGGATTATAAAAAGTTTGGGAACCACTGGCTTAGATTAATAACTTTTCTGGGTGCTGCAGTAAAAGTATTGTAGGAGAATACTCAGTAGGATCTGTAGAATGTATATAGTATATTGTGTCATTTCATGGGGCTCCGAATAATACAGAGTGTTGTTGGCCTTTTACTCCACCCATTCCATTGGCGGCCGAATCACATCATGTGTGCTTCCTGCACTACAGAAAACACACAGACCAAACAGTGAACATAGAAAATAAAATGTTGTTGTTTTTCTATTAAAAGAAACTGTGTGAAAACACAGGTACAGTGAGGGAAAAAAGTATTTGATCCCCTGCTGATTTTGTACGTTTGCCCACTGACAAAGAAATGATCAGTCTATAATTTTAATGGTAGGTTTATTTGAACAGTGAGAGACAGAATAACAACAAACAAATCCAGAAAAACGCATGTGAAAAATGTTATAAAATGATTAGCATTTTTATGAGGGAAATAAGTATTTTACCCCCTCTCAATCAGAAAGATTTCTGGCTCCCAGGTGTCTTTTATACAGGTAACGAGCTGAGATTAGGAGCACACTCTTAAAGGGAGTGCTCCTAATCTCAGTTTGTTACCTGTATAAAAGACACCTGTCCACAGAAGCAATCAATCAATCAGATTCCAAACTCACCACCATGGCCAAGACCAAAGAGCTCTCCAAGGATGTCAGGGACAAGATTGTAGACCTACACAAGGCTGGAATGGGCTACAAGACCATCGCCAAGCAGCTTGGTGAGAAGGTGACAACAGTTGGTGCGATTATTCGCAAATGGAAGAAACACAAAAGAACTGTCAATCTCCCTCGGCCTGGGGCTCCATGCAAGATCTCACCTCGTGGAGTTGCAATGATCATGAGAACAGTGAGTAATCAGACCAGAACTACACGGGAGGATCTTGTCAATGATCTCAAGGCAGCTGGGACCATAGTCACCAAGAAACAATTGGTAACACACTACGCCGTGAAGGACTGAAATCCTGCAGCGCCCGCAAGGTCCCCCTGCTCAAGAAAGCACTTATACATGCCCGCCTGAAGTTTGCCAATGAACATCTGAATGATTCAGAGGACAACTGGGTGAAAGTGTTGTGGTCAGATGAGACCAAAATGGAGCTCTTTGGCATCAACTCAACTCTCTGTGTTTGGAGGAGGGGGAATGCTGCCTATGACCCAAAGAATACCATCCCCACCATCAAACATGGAGGTGGAAACATTATGCTTTGGGGGTGTTTTTCTGCTAAGGGGACAGGACAACTTCACCGCATCAAAGGGACGATGGACGGGGCCATGTACCGTCAAATCTTGGGTGAGAACCAACTTCCCTCAGCCAGGGCATTGAAAATGGGTGGGTATTCCAGCATGACAATGACCCAAAACACACGGCCAAGGCAACAAAGGAGTGGCTCAAGAAGAAGCACATTAAGGTCCTGGAGTGGCCTAGCCAGTCTCCAGACCTTAATCCCATAGAAAATCTGTGGAGGGAGCTGAAGGTTCGAGTTGCCAAACGTCAGCCTCAAAACCTTAATGACTTGGAGAAGATCTGCAAAGAGGAGTGGGACAAAATCCCTCCTGAGATGTGTGCAAGCCTGGTGGCCAACTACAAGAAACATCTGACCTCTGTGGTTGCCAACAAGGGTTTTGCCACCAAGTACTAAGGCATGTTTTGCAGAGGGGTCAAATACTTATTTCCCTCATTAAAATGCAAATCAATTCATAACATTTTTCACAAGCGTTTTTCTGGATTTTTGT
This sequence comes from Brachymystax lenok tsinlingensis, assembly GCA_030435695.1. Taxonomy (NCBI): domain Eukaryota; kingdom Metazoa; phylum Chordata; class Actinopteri; order Salmoniformes; family Salmonidae; genus Brachymystax; species Brachymystax lenok. The sequence goes on along the minus strand of CM059793.1, from coordinate 24,207,093 downwards.
TGTTGTTATTCTGTCTCTCACTGTTCAAATAAACCTACCATTAGAATTATAGACGGATAATTTCTTTGTCAGTGTATATCAGGAACAAAATGGGGTAATCAAAAAACAGGAATATTCAAAACCAAGAAAATTTGGGGGAAAAAAATTTAATAGGCAAAACATTAAAAAAAATTAAAAAGGCCCTACCAACATTTTGGGGAAGTTGAGGTCAGGTCCAATATTGACAATGTACCCAAAAGGGAAATCTAGAATCCTAGAAATGTGATAGTGAAATAGAATATATAAAATTTTGAAGATTTTATCTATAGCGATCCATAGCGATCCGTTGCAATGCTCTACCAAGATGCATGACAGGGTTATAAATGCTTTGTAAAGCTTCAAATTATTATTTTTTAAAGGCCTTTATTAAGCGTTGCTTATGCCACCCTTTATAAACCAGAGGTCTATGTCATTTTTGACATGGTTGGTTATGTCACATTTGACATTGGTGGTTATGTCACACAGTTATGCCACATTTATGAACCCTTAATAAAGTATGACATACGGTTATAGATGATTTGTAAAACATTTATATAGTGCTTATGAAAGCTTTCTGAAGGCTTTATGAAGCCTTTATAAGCTGCACGTCATTTAAAGCCTGACCATTACGGTGCCTTCAGAAAGTATTCACACCCCTTGACTTTTTCACATTTGTGTTACAGCCTGATTATCGATTTTTTGGTCACTGGCCTACACACAATACCACAAAATGTCAAAGTGGAATTAGGTTTTTCAAAATGTTTACGAGTTAAATAGAAAATGAAAAGCTGAAATGTCTTCAATCAATAAATATTCAACCCCTTTGTTATGGCAAGCCTAAAAATGTCCAGTAGTTACAATTTGCTTAACAAGTCACATAATAAGTTGCATAGTGTTTAACATGATTTATCCTCATCTCTGTACCCCACACACAATAATCTATACGGTCCCTCAGTCAAGCAGTGATTTTCAAACACAGATTCAAACACAAAGACCAGAGAGGTTTTAAAATGCCTCACAAAGAAGGGGACTTATTGGTAGATGGCTAAACATTTTAATAAAGCAGACGTTGAATATCCATTTCAGCATGGTGAAGTTATTAATTACACTTTGGGTGCTGTATCAATACACCCAGTCATTACAAAGATACAGGCATCCTTGCTCTCCTAGTTGCCGGAGAATAAGAAAACCGCTCAGGGATTTGACCATGAGGCCATTGTGATTTTAAAACAGTTGCAGAGTTTACTCGCTGTGATAGGAGAAAACTGAGGATGAATCAACATTGTAGTTACTCCACAATACTAACCTAATTGACAGAGTGAAAAGAAGGAAGCCTGTATTATATAAGAATAATCAAAAAATGCATCCTGTTTGCAACAAGGCACCAAAGTAGTACTTTAAATGATTTGGCAAAGCAATTAACTTTTTGTCTTGAATACAAAGGGTTATGTTTGGGGCAAATCCAATAAAACACATTACTTTGCACCACTCTCCATAGTTTCAAACAAAGAGGAAGAACACACTTTTCCAGCGTGCCAGTGGCCATCTAAGTGTCACGACTTTCTCGGGCGGCGTTTGGTGGTTGACGTCACCGGTTTTCTAGCCATTGCCGATCCACTTTTCATGTTCCATTGTTTTTATCTTGTTTTACACACCTGGTTTCAATCCCAAAATTACTTGTACATTATTTAACCCTCTGTTCCCCCATGTCTGTTTGTGAGTGATTGTTTCTATGTATTATGGTCCTTTGTTTGTGGGCTCGCTATTTAAGAGTTGTATTGTTTGTATATAGTTTGAGTAAATACATTTATTGCTCAATTCTGCTGTCCTGCGCCTGACTCCTCTTCACCAGCTTCACACAGGACTTATTACACTAAGGTGAGTATTTGCCCACTGAAGTCGGTTACAACGCCTAACTGCAGTAAGGTCAAGACCCTGGTGAGGACGATGAGCATGCAGATGAGCTTCCCTGAAAGCGTTTCTGACAATTTGTGCAAAAATTCAATTGTGCAAACCCCCAGTTTCATCAGCTGGTGGCTGATTTCAGTCGATCCTGCAGGTGAAGAAGCCTGATGTGGAGGTCCTGGGCAGACGTGGTTACACGTGGTCTACGGTTTTGAGGCCGGTTGGGTGTACTGCCAAATTCTCTAAAAGGATTTTGTAGGCGGCTTATGGTAGAGAAATTAACATAACATTCTCTGCCAACAGCTCTGGTGGATATTCTTGCAGTCAGCATGCCAATTGCACACACCCTCTGTGGCATTGTGTTGTGTGACAAAACTGCACATTTCAGAGTGGCCTTTTATTGTCCCCAGCACAAGGTGCACCTGTTTAATGATCATGTTGTTTAATCAGTGTCTTCATTTATTGACCAAGGCGCAGCGTGCCGGGTTGAGAAAAACATCAACGAAGATCAACTGGTGTAGTTGCAAGATACAACCAAACAGATGCAACTTCCCACAAACACTGGAGGGAAAAAGGGCTGCTTAAGTATGGTTCCCAATCAGAGACAACGATAGACAGCTGTCCCTGATAGAGAGCCATACTCAACCAAAACATCGAAATATAAAGAACCTAGAATGCGCACCCCAACTCACACCCTGACCCAACCAAAATGAAACATAAACAGGCTCATATTGGTCAGGGCGTGACAATCAGGTTCTTAATATGCCACAACTGTCAGGTAGATAGATTGCTTTGGCAAAGGAGGAATGCTCATTAACAGGGATGTAAACAAATTTTTGCACAAAATTGGAGAGAAATAAGCTTTTGTGCATATGGAAAATGTCTGATCTTTTATTTCAGCTCATGAAACATGGGATCTATACTTTACATTTTTATCTTTCAGTGTATATACTGTATTCTTTTCAAGGATCATTTTAGGCCTTTAGAAATTATTCATAGGCCTTGACTTATTCCACATGTTTTTGTGTTACAGACGGAATTACGAATTCAAAACGGTTTAAATTGATTATTTATTTGGCAAATTAAATGCAGAAATAGCTTATTTACATAAGTATTCACACCCCTGTAGAAGCACCTTTTGCAGCGATTACAGCTGTAAATATTTCTAGGTAAGTCGCTAAGAGCTTTTCACACCTGGATTGTGCAACATTTGCCCATTATTATTTTCTAAATTCTTCAAGCTCTGTCAAATTGGTTGTTGATCATTGCTATTTTCAGGTCTTGCCATAGATTTTCAAGCAGATTTAAGTCAAAACTGTATGTCGGACACTCGGGAACATTCACTGTCTTCTGGGTAAGCCTTGTGTTTTAGGTTATTGTCATGCTGAAATATGAATTAATCTCCCAGTAACTGATGGAAAGCAGACTGAACCAGGATTTCCTCTAGGATTTTGCCTGTGCTTAACATGGCTTCCATTTCCTTTTTATCCTGAAAAACTCCTCAGTCCTTAATGATTACAAGCTTACCCATAACATGATTGTCATGCGGTAGATGTAGCTGGTGTAGGTAAGTCAGGCGCAGGAGAGCAGAGATGAGTGGACTAAGTACTTTACTAAGGCAATGTTAAATAAGGAACGCAACCACGTCACAAACAAATGCCCAAAACCAAGTAAGGCAGCACAAAGTACAAAATACACGAACAAATACCGGCTACCACAAAGCACGGGTGAAAAACATACAAACCCGGCATAAACCAGCATGCCTACAAACAATTCCCCACACAGACATGGGGGAAACAGAGGGTTAAATAAACAACAGTAATGAGGGCAAATTAAAACCAGGTGTGATGGAAAACAAGACAAAACAAATGGAAAATGAAAAGTGGATCGGCGATGGCTAGGAGACCGGTGACGTCGACCGCCGAACACCGCCCAAACAAGGAGAGGAACCGACTTTGGCGGAAGTCGTGACAATGATGCAGCCACCATTTATGCTTGAAAAAGTGGAGAGTGGTACTCAGTAATGTGATGTATTTTCCCCAAACATAACACTTTGCATTCAGGACAAAAAAGTGAATTGTTTTGCCACATTTTTTGGGGCTATTATTAACTACAATATTGTTGATCCATTCTCAGTTTTCTCCTATCACAGCCACTAAACTTTGTAACTGTTTTAACGTAATGATTTTGTCAATTAAATAATATAGTGATCTGAGGTAAAGTGGGTGATATTCTAGACATACTGCTCCACCAGAGCTGAGTTAAAACTTCTAACATTATAGAAACCACTCTCTGCCTATCGTTGCTTCACAAATTCCCCAGACACATTCAAACACATGGCAGCATTAAACCACACAAAGTGAGACCAGCAACAATAACAGACGGTTCTCAGTCAGCTGCTGTCAGAATCAAAATGATCCCATTATGTGGTTCTTTCATAATGATCAACATTTGCCACACTTCCTGTACAGTGAATGTATAGCTTGACTCAAATCTTTGTCTCCTCTTTTCTCCATCTGTCATAGACCTGATAATAAGAGCCAGTGTTTTCTATCCATGCTCTCCTCCTCCTGCTCCCTCTCTCCTTTAATCTCTCTCCTGTCTACCATGTCACCTCTCTGACACCCGTCATGATAGTAATGATGCTGAGGTATGTGAGGTGTTTCTCCTCCTGCCCTGCTGCCCTGCTCCCAGCCCGGGAGGGGACAGAAATGCCATGATGTCATTAGGAATGACACATCCATTGTGTAACCATGCTATAGGATACATGCAGGAGCGTGGGACTGGGTCGTCCTCTCTCTGTCTCTCTTCTGTTCCTCCTTTGTGAAATGGGTGTCCCTGGATAAAGAACGTGGTAAACCATGGCACCGCAGAACTGAGATGAGGATAATAAGTGCCAATTACTGGGATGCAGGACTTAATAATGGACAATTATCATTGTTCATAGGAGATCTATCTCAACACTTCTCGTCATTTGCTGGAGTACCTGTCAGGGTACTCTTGAAGAAGAGAGTGAACTTGTGATAAGTGCATATATACCTATAATAGGGTTATAATGTCAATAACAAATGTACTTAGCTAGGAGAAATAACGTGCAATTGTTAAAAGGACTACTCAGAAAACCTGGTCTTAGAGCTGAGTAGGTATTTGGTGGTGCAAACTAATGGCAGAAACAACATAAGCCCTCATCTATTAAGATCCAATCACGCATCCATCCGGCCTGGTATTGAACGAGGAACACAAGACACAGGAGAGCTGGCAGAAGCTGCGGACAAGGGCTATGTTGACTTTCATCCCTCTCTGTTTCCAGTATTGAATGGAAACCCTCTTCACGGGATATCCAGACAAGATGAATTGGCTCTATTGTTCCTCTTAGCAAATCCAAGAATTGTAATTCAAGGTGTATTAGATGAGTCAAGAGCTGGTGAGAAACTCTCTCAGACACCCTTCTCATTGCTTTTTAGCATCCTAATTCTAAAGGAGAAGTGCCACAGGGAAAGAGTTATATCCAGTATTGATCTCCCCCTGAATGTTCCTCCCAGAGTTTCACTGTGGCAACAATGGCATCATATGCATGCCTAGAGAATGAGTTTGTTCAATAGATTAAAGAAAGCAAATGGTGAAAGTAAATGATAGTGAAAAGAGAATAATGAGAGAAATCGATAGAGAGAGAGAGAGAGAGATACAGTAGAGATAGAGGAAGAGAGACCATTTTGAAAGTGAAAGGATTAAGACAGAAAATACTTAACATAATTCCTTACATTTACATTTGAGTAATTTAGCAGACACTCTTATCAAGAGCGACTTACAGTTAGTGCATTCATCTACCCTACCCATTAGAGTTCTACACCTGGCGGATCTCTAAACACTACAAAGAAGACAGTACCACTGGATAAGGACCTCATCTCTCACAAACTATTTCCATCAGCCAACCTCCCCACTCGTTCTCCCTCTCGCCCTCCCTCTCTCTACACTGGCCACCAGGCCCCCCTGGGGCACATGCAGGTTCACAGCTTGCGTACACATAGGGAGATAAGCTAACTCTGGATGTGAATCAGAGCCTTTTCAACTACTTATTGAAACATCAAGTTCCTTGCACACACAATCGATCCAGAACAAGTATTAAACAAAAGGCTAGTTTAAAGCCAAGGGCCATTACCTCCTCTCTCATCCCCACCACATAGCATCAAACAGCTATCAACATGGCACCAACACACACTGGAAATGAATAAAGGCAGAATAAAGTCATGTTTGCTCTGCATTGGAAGACTACAGTCCTGCAATACTCCTAACATTAGGTTTTAGTCCTGAATGATACAAAAAATATCTAATTCCTTTACGTTGATGACTTGTTGCAAATCCAATCAGTTTTCTACGTTGATTCAACATCATCACATAATTTTGTGGGGATGAAATGACGTGGAAACAACTTTGATTCAACCAGTTTTTGCCCAATGGTATCAGACTTCTTATACCAATGCAGGGTCCAAGTTGTGTTGTTCAGTAGTTGTAGTCAGTACTTGTGTGGTTGTGATCAGTAGTTGTGTGGTCAATAGTTGTGTCCAGTAGTTGTGTGGTTGTGGTAAGTAGGTTAGGTAAGCAGGTTAGGTCAGTAGGTTAGGTCAGTAGTTGTGGTCAGTAATTATGTGGTTGTGGTCAGTAGTTGTGTGGTTGTGGTCAGTAGTTGTGTGGTTGTGGTCAGTGGTTTTGGTCAGTAGTTTTGTGGTTGTGGTCAGTAGCTGTGGTAAGTAGTTTTGGTCAATAGTTGTGGTAAATAGTAGTATGGTTGTTGGCAGTAGTTGTGTGGGTGTGGTCTGTAGTTGTGTGCAATCATTAAGGTCTGTAGTTGTGTTGTTGTGGTCAGTAGTTGTGTGGTTGTGGTCAATAGGTGTGTGGTTGTGGTCAATAGTTTTATGGTTGTGATCAGTAGTTGTGGACAGTAGTTTTGGTCAGAAGTTTTGGTCAATAGTTGTGGTCAGTAGTGGTGAGTATTTCTAGTCTGTAGTCTTAGGTTGTGATCAGTAGTTGTGGTCAGTAGTGGTCAGTAGTTGTGGTCAGTAGTGGTCAGTAGTTGTGGTCATTAGTTGTGTGGTTATGATCAGTAGTTGTGGTCAAGAGCTTTGTGGTCACTAGTTATGTGGTTACAGTCAGCATTTGTGTGGTTGTGGTCAGTAATTGTGATCAGAAGTTGTGTGGTTGTGGTCAGTTGTGTTGCCAATAGTCAGTAGTTGTGGTCAGTAGTTGTGTGGTTGCAGTCAGAAGTTGTGTGATCAGTAATTGTGTGATCAGTAAGTGTGTTGTGATCATTAGTAGTTGTGTGGTTGTGGTCAGTAGTTGTGTGATCAGTAATTGTGTGGTTGTGGTCATTGGTTGTGTGGTTGTGGTTAGTAATTGTGGTCATTAGTTGTGTGGTTGTGGTCACTAGTTGTGGTCAGGAGTTGTGTGAAGTATTTATGGTCTGTAGTTGTGTTGTTGTGGTCAGTAGTTGTGATCAGTAGCTGTGTGGTTCGTAGTTGTGTGTTTGTGGTCATTCATTTTGTAGTTGTGGTCAGTTGTGTTGTCAATAGTCAGTAGTTGTGGTCAGTAGTTGTGTGGTTGCAGTCAGAAGTTGTGTGATCAGTAATTGTGTGATCAGTAAGTGTGTTGTGATCATTAGTAGTTGTGTGGTTGTGGTCAGTAGTTGTGTGATCAGTAATTGTGTGGTTGTGGTCATTGGTTGTGTGGTTGTGGTTAGTAATTGCGGTCATTAGTTGTGTGGTTGTGGTCACTAGTTGTGGTCAGGAGTTGTGTGAAGTATTTATGGTCTGTAGTTGTGTTGTGGTCAGTAGTTGTGATCAGTAGCTGTGTGGTTCGTAGTTGTGTGTTTGTGGTCATTCGTTTTGTAGTTGTGGTCAGTAGTTGTGGGGTTGGGGTCAGTATTTTTAGTCAGTAGTTGTGTGGTTGTGGTCAGTAGTTTTGGTCAGTAGCTGTGTGGTTGTGGCCAATAGGTTAGATCAGTAGTTGTCAGTAGTTGCGGTCAGGAGTTGTGTGCAGTACTTATAGTCTTTAGTTGTGTTGTTGTCCCAACAGATCCATAGATGAAGCAATCTCTATATACTGTATATATCCACACTGCCTTTTCCCACTTGGACAAAAAGGAACACTTACGTGAGAATGCTGTTCATTGACTATAGCCCGGCGTTAAACACTATAGTGCCCTCGAAGCTCATCACTAAGCTAAGCTCCCTGGGACTGAACACCTGCCTTTTTAACTGGATCCTGAACTTCCTGATGGGCCTCCCCCAGGTGGTGAGAGTAGGCAAGAATTGGAAACGGAGGGCAAAGCAAGCACCCATTCACATTAACGGTTCTGTAGTGGAACGGGTCAACCCTGACCCTTAAGTTCCTCGGTGTCCACATCACTAAGGATCTATCATGGTTCAAAGACAGCAAAACAGTCATGAAGAAGGCACAACAATGACTCTTCCCCCTCAGGAGTCTGAAAGGATTTGGCATGGGCCCTCAGATCCTCAATGTTCTAAAGCTGCACCATCAAGAGCATAATGGTCTTGGCCTGTTTTTCATGGTTCGGGCAAGGCTACTTAGTTCAAGTGAAGGAAAATCTTAACGGTACATTCTAGACAATTCTGTGCTTACAACTTTGTGGCAACAGTTTCAGCATGACAATGCCCCTGTGCACAAAGTGAGGTCCATACAGAAATTTTTGCCGAGATCGGTGTAGAATAACTTGACTGGCCTGCACAGAGCCCTGACCTCAACCCCATCAAATACGTTTGGGATGAATTGGAATGCGAGCCAGGTCTAATCGCCCAACGTCAGTGTCCAACCTCACTTATGGTCTTGTGGCTGAATGGAAGCAAGTCCCTGCAGAAACGTTCCATCATCTAGTGGAAAGAGGGGGGAGTCTGTTATAGCAGCAAAATGGGAACCAACACCATATTAAAGCCCATGATTTTGGAATGAGATGTTCAATGAGCAGGTGGTCCTGTAGTGAATCTCTAACCGTCGCTCAAGCGTGAGTTTGTTTAATGCGTGTGATGTCAGAATTCAAAATGTGATTGTTACGCAGCCCTCAAACCAAGGCACGCTGCCTGCTAATTATCTATAGGCTATGTTTCTACTTTTCAATTTCAAATTATTTTCGAACAATGTTGACATCATACAATGTGTTCTGTTTGTCACGTATATATCTGCCATACTAAATATGTTATAACAAAACAAGGTGAAGGGATGGTTCACTAGTTTTTTGAGTAAACTTCCGGTAGTGAATGATGGAAGTGAATAATGGTAGAAGATACACCCCCTTCAACATGTATACTGCAAACAGACCCAACTCATCTTGTAACCAGTGCTTGACTTGGGCTGGAGCTGTCCAGAACGCCATACCAGCATTTCACATTTTTTGTGTTTTGCTTACCGGCTCCTCTATAAAAACAAAGAAACCTATCGCTGGCCCAGATTCACACACCAAGGCAAAAAAGTTTGATCAAAGCGGAATGAAGGCAGGATCTTAATTGAATAGCAATGTAGAGTGGGCATTCATTTCCTGATTCCATTTTGTTCAAGTTTATTTGCCGCTAGTCTTTGAATCTGTTAGTGACAGTAGGCTGTACAAAAGTGCACAGATTGAAAATGTGCCAGCCTGAATGGCATGATGCGCTGTTCCAAATTGTCAAATTAGGGTTTGTAAGTTCATGAAAAGTAATGGAAATGAGTTTAATAATTATTGTTAATGTAATTCATGAAGCGCACTTTTAAATATGATCAATCAATTAACCGTTAACAGTGAATAATCAGAGGTCTCTGTAGCATGTCATTTGTGAATTTCGGTGAACATAGTCAAATAGACTGACTTGGAAAAAGACAGCTCCTGCACTTCTTCCATCCCAAGTCAAGCGCTGCTTGTAACCTCTAGTCTTTGGTTGAAGTGAAAAAACTAACATGGCAGCACGCACAAACGACACATTGTCGGATTACTTTAGCTTTTTTTTAGAAAGTGTTTCACTTAATTATATCGATGACTGGTGAGCACACCTGTGATGTGATGAATTGTAAATAGTAACTGCTATTAGCTAATTCATATTATGGTTTCTGTCGGCCAAGATAGCTAAATATGACTGCTTGTGTTAGGTCAGTCTTTCCTCAGTTAGCACTATGACTAATTTAGCCTACATTTTTCGGTTTGAATGAGAATTGTGTTATGCTGTCTCTACTTCTGTGAATGTCTGAACATTGCATCCAAAAATAAACTGCTTACATTGAGGACATAAAGTTGTGTTCATCTTTCTGTGAAAAAACTGTGGCCAGCTCAAACGCTGACTGTTGCATCAATCATAACTGGATGTTCTAAATAAGTGTTCTAATCACATCGGTTTGAGCATATGCTACAGGGAGCCCTGTAGAATGATCACACTCCTGTGTTTGTATGTGTCTATGGGTTTTAAGCAACAATTTGAATCTCGTCGGACCATGCGCTTGACAATTACCCTCGTTTACCTCTATAGAAGAAAGAGAGAGAGAGAGACCGAGATTCAGAGAAAGAGAGAGCGCTCACAGGGGAGGTACAATGTGATTAAGAAGAGAAGGCAGTCAATGTAACATGTGAGGACAGGATAGATGGGGCCCAGACTGTCTAAATGCTGTCATGTTCTGATCAGAGAGGACCTCATCTAGAATGGACCCACAGCTAGAGGCTGCAGTGTGAGAAGAGCCCTCACTCGGATGCACCTGTCAGCTGCCTGTCAGCCTACCGCATTAAAAAGCTTTTTAAATGACCTAATCTGGCTCGTGTGCATCTTTGTGTATGTACTTTAGGCATGTGTTTGTCTGTGTTTGTCTGTGTATGTGTACTGCATGCTTTTGTGTCCATGTGGGTGTTTCTGTGAATAACAAGCTCTTGCGTTCAAATTCTGTATAAATAACTCTGCATGCTCAAGCTTTCATTTCTAGGATGTTCATGTTCCTTCGTCATTAGAGTTCCATAAAGTTCCTGACAGAACATACATCATAGTGCTTAACCAGTCTCAGAGAACGAAGCCTTAAAAGATAGACACTGCAAGTGTCAGGCGAGAGAGAGGGAGAAAAAGAGACAGAGAGAGAGGTGGAGGGAGATAATAGTAAACAAAGAAACAGAAGGATGGGAGAGAACAGAGGGAGAGGAGGTGGTGATGTTTCACTAAGTTGCAAAACAAATGTGGTCCTATGTTTGAATAGCACAATTCCGCAACAGAATATTAAAGATGTTGACAGAGTCCGTCAGACATTTGAGCCATAACTGCTTGAGAAAGCAGAGCTCCATCTGTTCTCAGGGACTGTAACAACAAACACATTTTTAGGGGCAAGCATCGCATTGGAAAACATTCTGATTTCTACTATTTCCCCCCTCTTGTGGTTCCTGCGTGATTGGCCTATCTAATTATGCAGTTATTCCATTCCTTCTCAGATCTTCCAGACAGGAACAGAGAAAATGTCTTATGAGCACATTAAGACTCTTCAATGAGTCATCTTTAGAGCAAAATCTAATTAATAACCAAATTAATAAGCATGCCTGTTTGGATATATATGGATCTATTTCAGGTAGCCTAGCGGTTAAGACGTTGGGCCAGTAACTGAAAGGTCGCTAGTTCGAATGGAGAAAGCTGACTAGGTGAAATATCTGTGCCCTTGATCAAGGCACTTAAACCTAATTGATTCTGTACGTAACTCTAGATAAGAGCATCTGCTAAATTATTGAAATGTTTCTCACCTAGTGTAGAAAAGGATGTCTCTTACAATCTGATTGGCCTTCAGTCCTGTCAATCAGCTGCCATTCCCAACCAATCAGGACGCTTGGACGCACTACAGGGCTCCGTCCTCGACACCTCAAGTTAGCGCATGTTGACATGTCGTTGCAAGAAGAAGGAAATGTTGACGGATTGTTATCATGCTGTTCCCTAACCAAACTGTTGTGTGCTTCCATTGCAATAAGTAAGTATTGAAAATGCTACCGGGATAAGATTGGGGGCAATATTAGTGAGGGCTAGTTACGTTACTGTGTAATTTAACTACTTTGGGAGCAGTGGGACACTACCCGGTGAAATGCAAGGTGCCAAATTCAAAATCCAAAAGTTGAATTGTTAAACATTCATCAATATACAAGTGTTGCATAGTCATCAAAAGCTCTGATGCTTGGCAATATCACAGCGTTGTCAGATTTCAAAAAGGCTTTACGGCAAAAGCACAACATTTGATTGTTTGAGGATAGCCCCTCTCATATTTTATGCATTAGCATAAATCCATAACCAAAGCGGGTCTCATAAAACGCATAAAATCGCTAAAATAAAATCCCTTACCTTTCGAAGAACTTCTGCTGAGGGCTTCCCAAGTGTCCAACGAAGACATCCAATGGTTCTTTTGTTAGAAACAGTCATTTATTATATCCATAAATCTCTGTTTGGTTGGCGCATTATGTTCAGAAAATACAGCGTCCACTCGCCCATTGAACCGTGAAGAGAACTCGTTCAACCTATACCTATACACTTGTCCAAGAACAATCAAACATCATTGATAATGTATCCTTAGGAACACTTTTATGTACATTTACTATAATATTTCAACCGGATTATAAACTGGACGATAGGAAAGGAAAAAACCACAGCGCACGCGAGCCCGTGAACGCGCTTCCTCTTCTGTTTACATCCGATGACTAGTTCGAAATTCTTCTTCTATTACCATCCAGAGCAACTAAACATCATCAAACACTGTCTAGAGACTGTTGACATCCAGTGGAAGCAATAGGTACCGCAATCTTACTCCCATATATGTCTGTTTTCCATAGGGAGGGGTTCAAAATGAGGCAATGTGTCAAAAACACTTTTTCCAGGACAGAAATTCCTCGGGTTTTCGCCTGTTATATAAGTTCTGTTATACTCACAGACAATATTTTAACACTCTTAGAAACTTCAGAGTGTTTCCTATCCAATAGTACTAATTATGTGCATATCCTATTTTCTCGGGAGGCATTTTACTTTGGGCACGCCAGACTCTCCAAAACCGTCACCTCAGGAGCCACTCCCTAACAAGTTAACTAGAGCCTTACAACCTCTGGGAATTATTCAAAGCCTGATTGATAGTTTATGACAACAATTGAGAACAAAATTCTCGTGACAGCTTCACAGCTTGCAAGCCTCCCCCTTTTTCCTCCAAACATAATGACGGTTATTATGGCCAAACAGATCTACTTTTGTTTCATCAGACCAGAGGACATTTCTCCAGAAAGTACGATCTCTGTCCCCATGTGCAGTTGCAAACCTTACTCTTTTTTTATGGCGGTTTTGGAGCAGTGGCTTCTTCCTTGCTGAGAGGCCTTTCAGATTATGACGATATAGGACTTGTTTTACTGTGGATATATTCCTCCAGCATCTTCACAAGGTCCTTTGCTGTTGTTCTGCACCAAAGTACAATCATCTCAAAGGAGACAGAACGTGTCTCCTTCCTGAGCGGTATGACGGCTGCGTGGTCCCATGGTGTTTATACTTGCATACTATTGTTTGTGCAGGTGAACGTGGTACCTTCAGGCATTTTAAAATTGCTCCCAAGGATGAACCAGACTTGTGGAGGTCTACATTATTTTTTCTGAGGTCTTGGCTGATTTCTTTTGATTTTCCCATGATGTCAAGCAAAGAGGCACTGAGTTTGAAGGTAGGCCTTGAAATACATCCACAGGTACACCTCCAATTGACTCAAATGATGTCAATTAGCCTATCAGAAGCTTATAAAGCCATGACATTTTCTGTAATTTTTCAAGCTGTTTACAGGTACAGTCAACTTAGTGTATGTAAACTTCTGACCCTCTGGAATTGTGATACAGTGAATTATAAGTGAAATAATCTGTCTGTAAACAATTGTTGGAAAAAGTAGATGTCCTAACCGACTTGCCAACACTATAGTTTGTTAACAAGAAATTTGTGGTGTGGTTAAAAACTAAGTGAATGTAAACTTCCGACTTCAACTGTATATATACACGCTACCGTTCAAAAGTTTGGGGTCACTTAGAATGTCCTTGTTTTTGAAAGAAATGCAAATTCTTTTGGCCATTAAAATAAAATCAAATTGATCAGAAATAGAGTGTAGACATTGTTAATGATGACTATTGTAGCTGGAAACGGCAGATTTTTTAACAAAATATCTACACAGGCATACAGAGGCCGATTATCATCAACCATCACTCTTGTGTTCCAATGGCAGGTTGTGTTAGCTAATCCAAGTTTATCATTTTAAAAGGCTAATTGATCATTAGAAAACCCTTTTGCAATTATGTTAGCACAGCTGAAAACTGTTGTTCTGATTAAAGAAGCAATACAACTGGCCTTCTTTAGACTAGTTGAGTATTTGGAGCATCAGCATTTGTGGGTTCGATTACAGGCTCAAAATGGCCAGAAACAAAGACGTTTCTTCTGAAACTCATCTGTTCTGAGAAATGAAGGCTATTCCATGTGTGAAATTGCCAAGAAACTGGTGTGAGTGCATCTGCACGCACAGTGAGGCAAAGACTTTTGGAGGATGGCCTGGTGTATAGAAAGGCAGCAAAGAAGCCACTTCTCTCCAGGAAAAACATCAGGGACAGACTGATATTCTGCAAAAGGTACAGGGATTGGACTGCTGAGGACTGGGATAATGTAAATAGATCCTGTGTGTAGCTGGTGTAGAGGAGTCAGGCGCAGGACAGCAGAATTGAGTAATACACGTATTTTCTCAAATGTACACAAAATACATCTCAAAATACAGAGCCCACAACTAACGGACCTAACAGAGGGTTAAATAATGAACAAGTAATTGTGGGATTGAAACCAGGTGTGTAAAACAAGACATAAACAATGGATCGGCTATGGCTAGAAAACCGGTGACGTCGACCGCCGAACGCCGCCCGAGCAAGGAGAGGGACAGACTTCGGGGGAAGTCGTGACAGTACCCCCCCCCTTGATGCGCGGCTCCAGCAGCGCGCCGACACCGGCCTCTGGGACGACCCGAAGGACAAGGCGCACAGCGATCCGGATGGAGACGGTGGAACTCCCGCAGCAACGAAGGGTCCAGAACGTCCTCCAACGGCACCCAGCATCTCACTTCTGGACCGTACCCCTCCCACTCTATGAGGCACTGAAGGCCCCTCCTCCGACGCCTCAAGTCCATGATGGCTCAAGTCCAACAGTATACGCCGGGGCCCCCTCGATGTCCAGAGGGGGCGGAGGAACCTCCCGCACCTCAGACTCCTGGAGATTAATACGGTAATCTGAGGGAAGATTTAACCTGTAGCATACCTCGTTGAGTCTCCTCAGGACTTTCAGTTCAGTCTCCTCAGCGCTCGCATTCTGCCACCTCACGGCCCGTTGCAGGTGCACATGGGCAAGTCTCAGGTCTCTTCCGAGCGCTTAAACCATTCGTCCACCGTAGGAGCCTCGATCTGGCTCTGATGCCAAGGTGCCGGATCCGGCTGATACCCCAGTGCACACTGGAAGGGAGAGAGGTTAGTGGAGGAGTGGCGGAGTGAGTTTTGGGCCATCTCTGCCCATGGGATGAACGCCACCCACTCCCCCGCCCGGTCCTGTCAATATGACCGCAGAAACCTACCCACATCCTGGTTTACTCTCTCCACCTGCCCGTTACTCTTGGGGTGAAAACCTGAGGTGAGGCTGACCGAGACCCCCAGACGCTCCATAAATGCCCTCCAGACCCTGGACGTGAACAGGGGACCCCGATCAGAGACTATATCCTCAGGCACCCCATAGTGACGAAGACATGCGTGAACAGGGCCTCCACAGTCTGTAGGGCCGTAGGGAGACCGGGCAAAGGGAGGAGACGGCAGGACTTAGAAAACCGATCCACAACGAACAGGATCGTGGTGTTGCCCTGTGAGGGAGGAAGATAAGTCAGGAAGTCCACTGACAGGTGCGACCATGGCCGTTGTGGAACGGGTAGGGGTTTTAACTTCCCTCTGGGCAGGTGCCTAGGAGCCTTGCACTGGGCGCACACCGAGCAGGAGGAAACATAAACCCTCACGTCCTTGGGCAAGGTGGACCACCAGTACTTCCCACTAAGACAGCGCACTGTCCGATCGATGCCAGGATGACCCGAGGAGGGTGACGTATGGGCCCAATAGATCAACAGGTCGCGGACAGCAGACAGAACGTACAGACGCCCAGCTGGACACTGAGAGCGAATGGGCTCTGTACGTAACGCCCGCTCGATGTCCGCGTCCAGCTCCCACACTACCGGTGCCACCAGGCAAGAGGCCGGGAGTGTGATCCATGGACTGCTCCTCTGTGTCATACATCCGGGACAGTGCGTCTGCCTTAGCGTTCTGGGAACCTGGTCGGTAGGACAGGGTGAAAACAAAACGGTAAAAAACATGGCCCACCTTGCCTGGCGAGGGTTCAGTCTCCTCGCTGCCCGGATGTACTCCAGATTGCGGTGGTCAGTCCAGATGAGAAAAGGGTGTTTCGCCCCCTCAAGCCAATGTCTCCACGCTTTCAGAGCCTTGACGACAGCCAACAGCTCCCGTTCCCCCACATCATAGTGTCGCTCCGCAGGGCTGAGCTTCTTCGAAAAGAAGGCACAGGGACGGAGCTTCGGTGGCTTACCCGAGCGTTGAGAGAGCATGGCTCCTATCCCAGCCTCGGCTACGTCCACCTCCACTATGAACACCAAATAAGGATACGGATGAGCCAGCACGGGAGCCGAGGTAAACAGAGCCTTCAGGTGACCAAAGGCCCTGTCCGCCTCAGCCGGTACCGGTCCCCGCTTCAGCAGTGAGGTAATTGGAGCTGCTACCTGACCAAAGCCCCGGATGAACCTCCAGTAGTAGTTGGCAAACCCCAGGAACCGCTGCACTTCCTTTACTGTGGTCGGACAATTACGCAGGGTTGAAATGCGGTCACAATCCATCTCCACCCCTGACGTGGAAATGCGGTACCCTAGGAAGGAGACGGACTGTTGGAAGAACAGACATTTCTCAGCCTTGACGTACAGATCATGCTCCAACAGTCGACCAAGCACCCTGCGCACAAGGGAAACATGCTCGGCGCGTGTAGCAGAGTATATCAAAATGTTGTCGATATACACCACTACACCCTGCCCGTGCAGGTCCCGGAAAATCTCGTCAACAAAGGCCTGGAAGACTGATGGAGCATTCATCAACCCGTACGGCATGACAAGGTACTCATAGTGCCCGGAGGTGGTACTAAATGCTGTCTTCCACTTGTCCCCCTCCCGGATACGCACCAGGTTATAAGCGCTCCTGAGATCCAATTTTGTGAAGAAGCGCGCCCCGTGCATGACTCTATCGCACTGGCTATAAGAGGCAGCGGGTAGCTGTACCTCACAGTGATCTGATTTATACCCGATAGTCAATACACGGGCGCAGACCTCCATCCTTCTTCTTCACAAAAAATAACCTCGAGGAGGCAGGTGAAGTGGAGGGCCGAATGTATCCCTGCCCCAGGGATTCGGGAACATATGTTTCCATAGCCGCCATCTCCTTCTGTGATAGAGGACACACGTGACTCCTGGGAAGTGCTGCGTCTAGCATGAGATTTATTGCACAATCCCCCCCGTCGATGGGGTGGTAATTGAGTCGCCTTCTTCTAACAGAAGATGAACAGGCAAATGAACGGTCAATAAAATTCCCAGCTGCGCCTGAATCTATGAGTGCCTTATGCTGGGAATGTTTGGGAAAACTCAGGAAATTAAATAAACACATACAGTACATGTGAGCAACAGGAGGCTCTGGATGAGCCTGGTGCCGACTCACCTGGGGTGACACGATAGTGCCCTGCCTGCTGCCTCAACTCCCTGAGGAACCCCCCCCAGCACTGACCAGCAGTGTGCCCTCTGCGGACACAGATGGTGCAGGGAATGGCCCCTCCTCCGGTCGCCCTAAGTGCAGCACCTCCCAGCTCCATGGGCGTCGGAGCCGAGGTGCTGGAGGATGGAACTGACAGGCCCCGATCCGGACGTCCGTGGGTAGCCAGCAGGTTGTCCAGCTGGATGGACAGGTCCACCAACTGGTCCAATGTGAGAGTGGTGTCTCGGCAGGCCAACTCCCGACAGAAGTCTTCGCGTAGACTGCATTGGTAGTGATCGATCAGGGCCCTGTCGCTCCATCCCAAGCTGGCGGCCAGGTTCCGAAAGTCCAAAGCGAAATTCTGTGCGCTCCTTGTCTCCTGCCTCAGATGGAACAGACGTTCAACTCTGCGTCTACTTCACTCCATACGGCGTTGGCCCACTCCAGGGCTTTGCCTACATAAAGGACGCGGATGGCATTTGCTGTATGTTTGATGAGAAACTGCATATTGCAAATGTACGCTCCCTTACTAGACGTCCGAAATTGTTTCTAAAATAGGCCGAAAATAGGCCAAATCTTCCAGGAAGTCATCAAACGAACTTTCTCGGACTTTCGATGTCCGTTTAATAAAATAAATTCATTTTTGTCATTTTTCCGCCCTTCATGTTAATCCCACCAGATGGCGATTGCCTTCTTATTGCAAATGTACAAAACATACACCTAATTGACCTGGCTTTTTCTCCTAAACCGAAAAGACTTCGAAGACGAAACTTGGTGGGCATGGGTTTGGCCAAATGGGCAGTTGGCCCCGAAACAGAATGGCGTCAGGGACTCACGGTTTTTGAGATAAGGCCCATTTTCTGGGATTAAAGGTGAAAAATGGAAATAGAGCACTAATTTGACAGCTTTACATCAAAGTACATGAACCTACGGTGTAAGGAAAAAAAGAACCAGACATTTATCTGTTTTAATTTTCGATAAATTGTCAAATGTCCAATTCGTAATGTTGTGAAAAATATTTTTTTCCCCCCAAAAAGTTATGGATCCAGTTGCGGCGTGTTCAGACGAATCCGTTAACGTGGGTTTCGGAGCTCTACGTGATTTCTGTGATTTTCTGTGATTTTCTGAAATCACACACACGCAGTCAATGGGGAATGACACAGTGAGGGGCTTACAGACAGACTGCCTGCAATAGTTACTTTTGTTCAAACTATTAAAGAACCGTCAGACCTAGAGCTCTGAAACTTTAGAAACCCATTCTAGACCTTTAGTCGATCGTGCACGGTGAGTTACGGGGCTCTAGAAGGTTCTCAGGCCGAGAAATAGCCTCGTACATTTGCAATATTTTCAATTCATTTTTACATCACGAAAATGACAACATTTCTAAAAGTCCCAGAGTCACAAGGCTAGGTGCATTAGAACCGCCTCGGCCCATAGAGACGGACCCTAACGTTTCTGTCCGATAGCTCATTCAAGGACCCCGTAGCAACGCTCGGAAAACGTGGATTTTCAGCACCAATTAAGGTCGCTGCTCGGGCTCCGAATGACCTATCGAGCCGAAACTCAGGATTTGGGGTCGCCTCAGCTAGGCCGACACATAACGTTGGAACTGGACCCGCAACTAGAACGTAACTAGGTGTTTTACGTTTTCATTATTGTGACTTTATGGCAGACTTTTGTCCATTTGCAATAAGTTAAAACCGTCGAGCCCGGCCATCCCGAGTTCAACGGGCAGTCAATTTGGGCATTTCTGCAGTATTTTAGAGCTTGTCAAATTCGTGATGTTAAAAGCCCATTGAAACATATTGCAAATGTACTGTACATTTGCAATATGTTTCACTGTACATTTGCAATATGTTTCAATGGGCTTTTAACATCACGAATTTGACATGCTGAAATCAACACCAACGAGCGATGGACAGGTACCACTATCAATCCTGGCCATCCTGAGATCAACGGGCAGTCAATTGGGCATTCCTGCAGTATTTTAGAGCTTGTCATATTCGTGATGTTAAAAGCCCATTGAAACATATTGCAAATGTACTGTACATTTGCAATATGTTTCACTGTACATTTGCAATATGTTTCAATGGGCTTTTAACATCACGAATTTGACATGCTGAAATCAACACCAACGAGCGATGGAGAGGTACCACTATCAATCCTGGCCATCCTGAGATCAACGGGCAGTCAATTGGGCATTTCTACAGTATTTTAGAGCTTGTCATATTCGTGATGTTAACAGCCCATTGAAACATATTGCAAATGTACAGTGAAACATATTGCAAATGTTCTGTACAAAGCAATGGAAGAGAGTGTGGACTCTTTCTTTTTTTTAAATTCTTTTTGAAAACCTCCATAAATGAGCAGGGGCTTCTCCCACTGACTTATGGCCATAGTGGGATGCTCCCATACGGATCCTGGAGGCACTGCACCCCCCTAAATGCATTTTTGACAAAATAAGCTTTCAGGGAAGGTGGCATTAACATCATCTCAGGAGATGATTCACTCAGCCTTTCAACTTTTTTAAAATTGAAAAACCTCCATAAATGAGCAGGGGCTTCTCCCACTGACTTAGGGCCATAGTGGGATACTCCCATAAAGATCCTGGACCAGGAACAGCCCCCTAAAGTCATTTTTGACAAAATAAGCTTTCAGGGAAGGTGGCATTAACATCATCTCAGGAGATGATTCACTCAGCCTTTCAACTTTTTTTAAATTGAAAAACCTCCATAAATGAGCAGGGGCTTCTCCCACTGACTTAGGGCCATAGTGGGATACTCCCATAAAGATCCTGGACCAGGAGCAGCCCCCTAAAGTCATTTAAAACCCTTTTGAAAATATGGACCTGGTAACCCGGGGGAAAAAAACACCAGTTGCACGGCCATTCAAAGCAATGGAGGATAGTGTTTACTCACCACTATCAATCCTGGCCATCCTGAGACCAACGGGCAGTCAATTGGGCATTCCTGCAGTATTTTAGAGCTTGTCATATTCGTGATGTTAAAAGCCCATTGAAACATATTGCAAATGTACTGTACATTTGCAATATGTTTCAATGGGCTTTTAACATCACGAATTTGACTTGTTGAAATCAACACCAACGAGCAATGGAGAGGAACCATGATCACTTCCCGGCCATCCCGAGTTCAATGGGCCAGTCAATTGGGCATTTCTGCAGTATTTGGGAGCCTGTCAAATTTGTGAGGGTAAATGCCCATTGTAAGACATTGCAAATTGACAACCGTGTACCTGGCAATTGAAACGGGTAACCATGAGCATATTTTAAATATTAATGTCTTTAGGAGGGTGCAAGGTATCCCTCTTTAGGAGGGTGCAAGGTATCCCTCCCAATGGGGGCACCGCTGGTCATTTTGGACGTTTTTCAAAAAATAGACCCTATAGGATGATTGAGGGCTTAACATAGTGATATATATCATTTTGTCAGTTTAAATGCCATTTGGACATTGCTCACTGACTTTTGGGTTCGGAAGCCGACTTCCTATGACGATATATGTAAATGGCTTTGACATTGACTTTTGACTTCCTATGGTAACATATTGCAAATGGACAAAACATAGGCCTTATGGACAATAAAGTTAATAAAACTAAATTAATAAAATTAGACAAAGGTATGTTTATACACATCTTATATACACGTGTTATATACACGAAAGAATCACGAAAAACGGCCCAGAAAGCACTTTTTTAAGGGGCGTAGGTATTTTGATATTTTCTTTTGAAATGTCCAAATTTGACCCTTGGGTCTTGACTTCATGTACATATGCAATATGATTTGCCCCGTTGGAACGCGCTCGCCACCTATAGTAATTTTGAGTTATTACATTTGGCATTTGCCATATGCCGTTTGCCATAAGAAATGATTGAACTGCCGTACATTTGGGCACTCTTTTCCATTGTGTGTATGTTTGTTCCAATGGCAATATGTTGCCATTCATTTTTGTCCATTTCATGGGGGTCTTCCCTTACCTGAGAGGCAGGAGACGAGGGCCGGGTGGCCGAAGGAGCCGGGTGGTCGGTCGCCAGGTATAATTCCAGCTGGAGTAGGAACCTCTGGCATCTGGCAGCCATCCCATCATACTCCCTCGGGAGAGCGATCTGAATCCTGCTGGGACCGGGTGAAGGAGGGGTGGACAGTGGGGCCTGCTGTAGAAGTGCTGGTGGAGGCGCTGGAAGACCTCCTTCTGTCTCCCATCTATCCATCGTCTGCAGCACGCGATTCATGGCGGTGCCCAGACGTTGCAACATTGTCGCGTGCTGCTGGACGCGCTCCTCTACCGCCAAAGGGAGGGCGTCTGTTCCTGCTGACTCCATTCGTTCAGGTGAGTGATTCTGTAAAAAGATCCTGTGTGTAGCTGGTGTAGATTAGTCAGGCGCAGGACAGCAGAATTGAGTAATACACGTATTTACTCAAATGCTCACATAATACATCTCAAAATACAGAGCCCACAACTAATGGACCTATTACATACAAATAATCACTCACAAACAAACATGGGGGAACAGAGGGTTAAATAATGAACAAGTAATTGTGTGATTGAAACCAGGTGTGTAAAACAAGACAAAAACAATGGAAAAAAAAAATGGATCGGCTATGGCTAGAAAACCGGTGACGTCGACCGCCGAACGCCGCCCGAGCAAGGAGAGGGACAGACTTCGGCAGAAGTCGTGACAGATAAAGTCATTTTCTCTGATGAATCCCCTTTCCGATTGTTTGGGGCATCCGGAAGAAATCTTGTCCGGAGAAGACAAGGTGAGCGCTACCATCAGTCCTGTGTCATGCCAACAGTAAAGAATCCTGAGACCATTCATGTGTGGGGTTTCTTCTCAACCAAGGGAGTGGGCTCACTCACAATTTTGCCTAAGAGCACAGCCATGAATAAAGAATAGTACCAACACATCCTCCAAGAGCAACTTCTCCCAACCATCCAGGAACAGTTTGGTGACGAGCAATGCCTTTTCCAGCATGATGGAGCACCTTGCCATAAGGCAAACGTGATAACTAAGTGGCTCGGGGAACAAAACATCAATATTTTGGGTCCATGGCTAGGAAACTCCCCAGACCTTAATCCCATTGAGAATGTGTGGTCAGTCCTCAAGAGGCGGGTGGACAAACAAAAACCAACAAATTCTAACAAACTCCAAGCATTGAGAATGGGCTGCCCAAGAATGGGCTGCCATCAGTCAGGATGTGGCCCAGAAGTTAATTGACAGCATGCCAGGGCGGATTGCAGAGGTCTTGAAAAAGAAGGGTAAACACTGCAAATATTGACTCTTTGCATCAACTTCATGTAATTGTCAATAAAAGCCTTTGACACTTATGAAATGCTTGTAATTATTATATTTATTAACATCTGACAAAATATCTAGACACTGAAGCAGCAAACTTTGTGAAAATTTATATTTGTTTCATTCTCAAAACTTTTGTGTTGTGTTGTGCTTGTTGAATGTCAATCCCGATAAGCATGTTGAAAGTTTGTTGTCAATTTCAAACACTATTCTTTCCAAAAGTTTACTAAGGCTTGGTAACAGGCTGATTGGTCGGCTATTTGAGCCAGTAAAGGGGGCTTTACTATTCTTACGTAGCGGAATTACTTTTGCTTCCCTCCAACCCTGGGGGCACACACTTTCTAGTAGGCTTAAATTGAAAATATGGCAAATAGGAGTGGCAATATCGTCCACTATTATCCTCAGTATATTTCCATCTAAGTTGTCAGACCCCGGTGGCTTGTCATTGTTGACAGACAACAATACTTTTTTCACCTCTTCCACACTCACTTTACAGAATTCAAAATTACTCTCCTTGTCTTTCATAATTTGGTCAGATATACTTGGATGTGTAGTGTCAGCGTTTGTTGCTGGCATGCCATGCCTAAGTTTGCTCTTCTTACCAATGGAAAAATCATTAAAGTAGTTGGCAATATCAGTGGGTTTTGTGATGAATGAGCCAACTGATTCAATTAATGATGGAGCTGAGTTCGGCTTTTTGCCCAAAATTTAATTTAAGGTGCTCCAAAGCTTTTTACTATCATTCTTTATGTAATTTATCTTTGTTTCATAGTGTAGTTTCTTCTTTTTTTTATTCAGTTTAGTCACATTATTTCTCAATTTGCAATATGATCCCAATCGGTTGTGCAGCCAGACTTATTTGCCATTCCTTTTGCCTCATCCCTCTCAACCATACCATTTTTCAATTCCTCATCAATCCACAGAGATTTCACAGTTTTTACTGTAATTTTCTTAATCGGTGCGTGCTTATTAGGTGCATGTGTAAAATGCAGTGTCTGATTGCTCCTCATTACACACCACAGACCAACAAATATTCTTTAATATCAACAACATAGGAATCACTACCAAACTTATTGTATGACCTCTTATTCATATTAGGCCCAGCCTTTGGCACTTTGGTTTTCCTAGATACTACACTGCTCAAAAAAATAAAGGGAACACTTAAACAACACAATGTAACTCCAAGTCAATCACACTTCTGTGAAATCAAACTGTCCACTTAGGAAGCAACACTGATTGACAATACATTTCACATGCTGTTGTGCAAATGGAATAGACAACAGGTGGAAATTATAAGCAATTAGCAAGACACCCCCAATAAAGGAGTGGTTCTGAAGGTGGTGACCACAGACCACTTCTCAGTTCCTATGCTTCCTGGCTGATGTTTTGGTCACTTTTGAATGCTGGCGGTGCTTTCACTCTAGTGGTAGCATGAGACGGAGTCTACAACCCACACAAGTGGCTCAGGTAGTGCAGCTGATCCAGGATGGCACATCAATGCGAGCTGTGGCAAGAAGGTTTGCTGTGTCTGTCAGCGTAGTGTCCAGAGCATGGAGGCGCTACCAGGAGACAGGCCAGTACATCAGGAGACGTGGAGGAGGCCGTAGGAGGGCAACAACCCAGCAGCAGGACCACTACCTCCGCCTTTGTGCAAGGAGGAGCACTGCCAGAGCCCTGGAAAATGACCTCCAGCAGGCCACAAATGTGCATGTGTCTGCTCAAACGGTCAGAAACAGACTCCATGAGGGTGGTATGAGGGCCCAACGTCCACAGGTGGGGGTTGTGCTTACAGCCCAACACCGTGCAGGACGTTTGGCATTTACCAGAGAACACCAAGATTGGCAAATTCGCCACTGGCGCCCTGTGCTCTTCACAGATGAAAGCAG
Organism: Brachymystax lenok tsinlingensis; assembly: GCA_030435695.1. Lineage (NCBI taxonomy): Eukaryota > Metazoa > Chordata > Actinopteri > Salmoniformes > Salmonidae > Brachymystax > Brachymystax lenok. The sequence goes on along the minus strand of CM059793.1, from coordinate 24,182,157 downwards.
GTTCACACTGAGCACGTGACAGACGTGACAGAGTCTGAGACGCCGTGGAGAACGTTCTGCTGCCTGCAACATCCTCCAGCATGACCGGTTTGGCGGTGGGTCAGTCATGGTGTGGGGTGGCATTTCTTTGGGGGGGCGCACAGCCCTCCATGTGCTCGCCAGAGGTAGCCTGACTGCCATTAGGTACCGAGATGAGATCCTCAGACCCCTTGTGAGACCATATGCTGGTGCGGTTGGCCCTGGGTTCCTCCTAATGCAAGACAATGCTAGACCTCATGTGGCTGGAGTGTGTCAGCAGTTCCTGCAAGAGGAAGGCATTGATGCTAAGGACTGGCCCGCCCGTTCCCCAGACCTGAATCCAATTGAGCACATCTGGGACATCATGTCTCGCTCCATCCACCAACGCCACTTTGCACCACAGACTGTCCAGGAGTTGGCGGATGCTTTAGTCCAGGTCTGGGAGGAGATCCTCAGGAGACCATCCGCCACCTCATCAGGAGCATGCCCAGGCGTTGTAGGGAGGTCATTCAGGCACGTGGAGGCCACACACACTACTGAGCCTCATTTTGACTTGTTTTAAGGACATTACATCAAAGTTGGATCAGGCTGTAGTGTGGTTTTCCACTTTAATTTTGAGTGTGACTCCAAATCCAGACCTCCATGGGTTGATAAATTTGATTTCCATTGATAATTTTTGTGTGATTTTGTTGTCAGCACATTCAACTATGTAAAGAAAAAAGTATTTAATAAGATTATTTCATTCATTCAGATCTATGATGTGTTATTTTAGTGTTCCCTTTATTTTTTTGAGCAGTGTATATTGTGATCACTACATCCGATCGTTCTGGATACTGCTTTCAAGCTCATTTCTGCAGCATTGGTAAAGATGTAATCAATACATGTTGATGATTTCATTCCTGTCCTATTTGTAACTACCCTGGTAGGTTGACTGATAACCTGAACCAAGTTGCAGGCACTGGTTACAGTTTGAAGCTTTTTCTTGAGTGGGCAGCTTGATATCAGTATCTTATCCAGATACTGACTGTTAGCACTTGGTCTATAGCAGCTTCCCACAAGAATGGGCTTTAGGTGAGGCAGATGAACCTGTAGCCATATTACTTCAACTGTATTTAACATGAGATCCTCTCTAATCTTTACAGGAAAGTGGTTCTGAATATAAACAGCAACCCCTCCACCATTGACATTTCTATATTTTCTGTAAATGTTATAACCTTGTATTGCTATCACTGTATCATCAAATGTATTATCTAAGTGAGTTTCAGAGATTACATATTTTTATTGCTTTACTGGGAAGCTTAGCAGAAATAGATATGCTCATGTTATTTATGTTAGTGCAGGGTGAGCTGCACACAGTGGACTTCCTCCTAGGGCACACTGGCTCAGTGCTAACAGTATAAATCTGGTTTATAGGCACATGAATACTGCATACAATAGCTGTAGGATCAGCAGAGGCATTCAGGACAGTTAGAGGGCCATAAATTAGGTTACTTACATTGTGTCTACCAACGCCCCTGGTGTTAATGTACATTTGCTGAAGCATTATGACAACTCTGCGTCACAATGGTAAGGATTAGCTGAGTTGGGCTTGGGTCATTGATAAGTCATTGTCTCATCTCAGCCTTATAATGTTGTGAAAGGATCCAGGAACCCAAATGATTTTGGTGGATCCCATCCTCCTTTTAAAATGTGTTTTGTTTCCAAAAGGCATCGAAATTGTCAACAAAAGTTACACCCATTGAGCTGAAATAATCACATAGCCAGTTGTGAAGAGAAAGAATCCTGCTAAAGAGTTCAGTGCCATGATTCAGAGAGGGCACAGGTATGATGATATGACGCGTCTTTTGTTAGTATCTAGCAGAGAGTTAATCAGCTCTTTAAAATCCAGTTTCAACTGTTCAGAGCTGCCCTTCATAATGTCATTAAAACCCACGCTTCACAGGATTCGGATAGCCCTTTAGGGATGGGCGAGAGGCAGGATAACTTGGGGACATTGCTCCCGGCGCCTGGTGCAGGCCTCCGGCAGATGGAGAAGCCCCGCTTTATCCAGAGCAGGGACGGAAGGTACTGCGGCCGCAGACACGTCCAGCGAAGAAAGTGCAGGAAGATCAGGCTCCAGGACGGCAAAACTATTAATTGTTTGTATCTGCTCCGGGCCTGTGTAGGCTGCTTTGCGGGAGGTCATTGTCTTCGGTTTCCACGGCTCGTGACATGCGACCATTGTTGATTGCATTGCTGTGCTCCATCGACTCCACTATCAGATGGGGGAGCTCCGGGCAACACTGGCCAGTCGTATAACGATAAAGGCAGAGATAAATCCAACAAGCGCGAATGCTGTCTAGCCACAGGCATAGAAAATGTAAACATTTTTCCCAGTTTGTTACTAGGCTGGCGACCGGCGTGATCAAGGAAGCCACCTCAAGCCTATAATCCTCGGCAAGTAAACAATTGCCGCATTGTAACTCCGAGTGATCCGGTTTGTCCCGAAACAAAGCGTAGTAGATACAGCTCCTACAGCGCTGGAACCGTTCATGTATTTCTCCAGACAAGGAGGGTGCTATTGTAAAATTAATCTGGTACCAACTTCGTTAGTTTGATGGCTAGCAGCTAAGCGTCTCTGTCAAGCAGACTTCAACCTGTCTGTTAAGCGGGATTCCGGGACAAGGAAAAGCGGTCCTAGCTGTTAACTTCTTAGGGAGCGGCTCCTGAGGTGACGGTTTTGGAGAGTCTGGCGTGCCCAAAGTGAAATGCCTCCCACTCAGGCCCAGAAAATAGGATATGCACATAATTAGTACTATTGGATAGGAAACACTCTGACGTTTCTAAAAGTGTTAACATAATGTCTGTGAGTGTAACAGAACGGATATAGCAGGCGAAAACCCGAGGAATATCCATCCAGAATTACTGTTTTTTGTGACCTTTGCTCTGTTTGACAGTCTCCAGATTTCAGTACCAATGGCTTACACTAGATGTCAACAGTCTCTATACAAAACCAGGAAACGGTAGCCCTGACCAGAACGGATAGGAAGACAATATGGTCAAGTGAGCTCAGATGTCAACAAGCTATTGCGGGCGCGCAACCGAGTGCGCGCTCCACTGTTTTTTCCTTTCTTGTCGTTCAGCCTACAATCCGGTTGAAATATTATAGTAAATATACATAAAATGATACCTAAGGAAACATTAAAAATGAAGTTTGATTTGTTTGGAGAAATATGATAGGTATAATGTGAACGCGTTCTCTTCACGGTTCAACGGTGGATTTTGTGATCATAATGCGCCAACCAAACGGAGATTAATGGATATAATAAATGACTTTTTCTAACAAAAGAAGCATGGATTGTCTTCGTTGGACACTTGGCAAGCCCTCAGCAGAAGTTCTTCGAAAGGTAAGGGATTTTATATTAGCGATTTTATGCGTTTTTTGAGACCCGCGTTGGGTTATGAATTTATGCTAATGGTTAAATATTGTAGGTGCTATCCTCAAACAATCAAATGGTGTGCTTTCGCCGTAAAGCCTTTTTGAAATCTGACAACGCTGTGATATTGCCAAGAAGCAGAGCTTTTGATGACTAATAATTCAACTTTTGGATTTTGAATTTGGTGCCTTACATTTCACCGGGTAGTGTCGGGTGAAATGTAAGGCGCCAAATTCAAAATCCAAAAGTTGAATTATTAAACATTCATCAATATACAAGCACCCCACTGCTCCCTAAGTAGTTAAAAGCTGACCGTGTCGCGGAATCCACACAAAAACATTTCGGTATTCGTATGTAATGAATAGCCGTTTTGTTTTAATAAAAAATAACAAACCGAGTGTTACCGCCGCTACTGTCCTGACCGCCACTCTAGGCCCTCCCGACCATGGGAGCCCCAACACAGACGATACTCCCTGGCCGAGACACTACTAGAGGCCTTCCCAGCCTAAGTGTTCAGCACTGCCACGGGACCTCTACTACACGCTGATGTAGCCCAGCCACTTGTCGCCGCTCTACGCCCCTTGGCCAGAGCCATGGCCAGCTACTCAACAGACAGTAGTCACCCCCGGGCCTGGAGTTCCTGCCTGCCCCATCTGCTAGCACCCTGCTAGCTCCATCATCGAGGACCCGATACCTCCAGATATTCCAGACCTTGCCTCAGGAGATCCTCCGGACATCAACTTGGGTGACCCACCAGAAGTCATCCACGATGTCCTCCCTGACCTAGACTTCAAGTTCCCTTTCCTCCCGGTAGGGTCAGCGTTCCCTTCCTTCCCAGTAGGGTCACCGTCAGTGTTCCTTGCCCCCTGGGCAGGGTCAGCGTTTCAGTTTTCTGCCCCTCAGGTAGGCTTTAAGTTCCCTGCCTCCCCCATTTGATTTATGTTGCCTGCCTTCCCAGTAGGTCTAGAGCTCTCTGCTTTCCCAGTATGTCTATCCTGCCCCCTCAGTAGGCCAAGACTATCCTGCCCCTTTGGTAGGTCAGATGTACCTTACAGAGTCATTCTCCCTGTCAGGTCCAGAGTCAGTTTCCCCGCCAGTTCCAGAGTCAGTTTCCCTGTCAGGTCCACAGTCAGTTTCCCTGACCCGGGGGGCCTGCTGTCTCCAGTTCTGGGGGGCCGACCGCCTTCTGCACTGGAAGAGCCTCCGGCCCTTGCACCCGGGGAACCACCTGACCTCATCTCTGGGGCCCAGCTGGCCCCTGCCTTCCGGATCCCTGATGGTTAAAGAGTCACCAACCCCAGCAGCAGCCAGCGAGCTGTCAACAACAGTTGTGGACGGCATGCCACATTCTTCCATTATTCTTCCGCCACAGTAGGCAAGCCACCTCCTCAGGCACCATACTCGGCATGCAAGGTTTTCCAACCAATCAGGATTCTTGGACACACTGCAGGGCTCTGCCCTCGACCCCTCAAGTTAGCACATGTTTACATGCCGTTGCAAGAAGAAGGAAGTGCTGAAGTACTGTTCCATGCTGTTTCCTACAGTAAGTAAGTGTTCGAAATTCTACTGGGATAAGATTGGGGGCAATATTAGTGATGGCTAGTTATGTTACTGTGTAGATAAGTTTGTAAAATCAAATAAAAATAAAAATGTATTTGTCACATAATCCGTATACAACAGGTGTAGACCTTACCGTGAAATGCTTACTTACAAGCCCTTAAGGAGCCTTTTGGACTTAGACTTGGCGCTCCGGTACCGCTTGCCGTGCTGTAGCAGAGAGAACAGTCTATGACTTGGGTGACTGGAGTCTTTGACAATTTTGGGGGCCTTCCTCTGACGCCACCTAGTAAATACAGTGCCTTGCGAAAGTATTCACCCCCTTTACATTTTTCCTATTTTGTTGCCTTACAACCTGGAAATAAAATATATTTTTGGGGGGGTTGTAACATTTTATTTACACAACATGCCTACCACTTTGAAGATGCAAAATATTTTTTGGGGTGAAACAAACTCCCCCCCAAAGTTAATACTTTGTAGAGCCACCTTTTGCAGCAATTACAGCTGCAAGTCTCTTGGGATATGTCTCTATAAGCTTGGCACATCTAGCCACAGAGATTTTAGCCACTGGGATTTTCTTTAAGGCAAAACTGCTCCAGTTCTGTCAAGTTGGATGGGTTCCTGCTGGTGTACAGCATTCTTTAAGTCATACCACAGATTCTCAATTGGATTATTGGATTGAGGTCTAGGCTTTGACTAGGCCATTCCGAGACATTTAAATGTTTCCCCTTTAACCACTCGAGTGTTGCTTTAGCAGTATGCTTAGGGTCATTGTCCTGCTGAAAGGTGAACCTCTGTCCCAGTCTCAAATCTCTGGAAGACTGAAACAGGTTTCCCTCAAGAATTTCCCTGTATTTAGCGCCATCCATCATTCCTTCAAGTTGGACCAGTTTCCCAGTTCCTGCCAATGAAAAACATCCCCACAGCATGATGCCGCCACCGCTATGCTTCACTATGGGGATGGTGTTCTCGGGGTGATGAGAGGTGTTGGGTTTGTCCCAGACATAGCGTTTTCCTTGATGGCCAAAATGCTACATTTTAGTCTCATCTGACCAGAGTACCTTTTTCCATATGTTTGGGGAGTCTCCCACATGCATTTTGGCGAACACCAAACTGTGTTTGCTTATTTTTTTCTTTAACCTCTTGAGGCTAGGGGGCAGTGTTCGGAAGTACGGCGAGTCTGACGTGCCCAAAGTAAACTGCCTGTTACTCAGGCCCAGAAGCTAGGATATGCATATATTGGTAGTATTGGATAGGGAATACTCGGAAGTTTCTCAAACTGTTAGAATAATGTCTGTGAGTATAACACAACTGATATGGCAGGCGAAAACTCGAGGAAAATCCATCCAGAATATCTAAAGACACTGAAGCAGCAAACTTTGTGGAAATTAATATTTGTGTCATTGTCAAAACTTTTGGCCACGACTGTATACATGACAATAGCTCCCAGATTGCAGTTGCTATGGTTTCCACTAGATGTCAAAAGTCTTTAGACATGGTTTGAGTCTTGTTTCTTGAAAAACAAACAGGAAATTGTAGTTTATCCAGGTGGCTCATGATTAGGACACTAGTGTTTTGGCGCACGTGAATGGGGTCCGCGCTCTTTGTTATTTCTCTTCCCTATTGAACATACATTTGTCTGAAATATCATTGTTTATTTAGATATTAAACAACCTGAGGATTAATTAGAAACATTGTTTGACTTGTTTGGACGCACTTTACTGGTAACTTTTTAGATTCTTTGTCTGCATGTTGAAGGACTGGATTACAGAACTCAATGGTGCCAACTAAACAGACTTTTGGGGATATAAAGAAGGATTTTATCTAACAAAACAACCATTCTTTGTGTAGTTGGGACCCTTGGGATTGCAAACAGAGGAATATCTTCAAAGGTGTGTGATTTGTTTTATCGCTATTTTTGATTTTGTAACGCCTGTGCTGGTTTGAATAATATGTTGGAAGCGGGGTACTGTCCTCAGACAATTGAATGTTCTGCTTGGTCTTCATGGTGCCGCTTACTTGGTGGTGCTCCTTGCTTAGTGGTGTTGCAGACTCTGGGGCCAGGTGTATATATACTGAGATCATGTGACAGATCATGTGACACTTAGATTGCACACAGGTGGACTTTATTTAATTAGTTAGGTAATTTGTTACACCAGATCTTATTTAGGGGCTTCATAGCAAAGGGGGTAAATACATATGCACACACCACTTTTCCTTTTAGAATAAATAAATAAATAAATGTAAACAAGGTATTTTTTTCACTTTACCAATTTGGACTATTTTGTGTATGTTCCAATTTGGACTATTCCTCACCATGAGATGACACATGCAACTCAAAAGGGAGCCACACTAGCTAATACACTGCCGTTCGGCGCCGGTAGCTTCTGTCTGCAGGACGAGTGCAGTGCTCGTTCGTGTGGGGCCAGAGAGGAGCGGGCGAATTTTCAGTGATTCAAAAATGAGAAATTAGCTAGTTTGATAGGCAATTCATTTAAATAACAAGAGAGAAAATGTACTGAAAGTGAGCAAAACATTTGATAATTAAAAAAGGCCATAATTAAAAAAGGCCACTGATCTGAAAGGTCAATTTTCTCATAGGATGGCAAAAGGACAGGTTTTCAGGCACCCTTAGACCTTGATCTGTGAACGTGCCTGCTCTCTTTTTCCACTGCTCTCACATTCTGTTTACTATTCCCGTTTCATTGACCTTTCTATGACAACCTTTTCTCTCTCTCTTTATATATTTCCTGCTCTCTCTCCTCTTGGCATGTCCTCAACATTACACAAGCTGCCTCCATAACATCATCATCATCTTCAGAGATCACTGAGTCTGTGTCCTCCAGCAAGCAGGGAACATTTTCCCCCTCACTGACGTTTTAAATCTTCCTCCAGCCGTGATTTTATCAATAACTACATTGTGGAAACAAATGAATGAGCATGCATCAGCCTGTCATGATCTCCGTGAGGGACAGACCAAGGCGCAGCGAGGTATCCAGTATACATGCTTTATTGACACACGTAACTGGGACAAAACAACAAACAAAATGAGCGAAGATCGTAACGTCGAACATAACACATGAAACCGAGAAAGCTATGAACGAACAATAACCCACAAAATACTAGTGAAAACCCAAAACATATATATGGTTCCCAATTAGAGGCAATGACACACAGCTGCCTCTAATTGGGAACCATTACCCCAACATAGAAACACAACACCTAGAACAGAAAAAACCCTACACCAAAACAAAGCTAAACATGCCAGCCTGTCAAAATCAGGCCTGATTGTGACAGTACCTCTCACCAAAGACGCGGACTCTGACCACGCCAAAAGTCTTCGGGTGGGCCTTCGGGGGGGTCTTCGGGTGGGCCTTCCTGTCCCAGGTGGCGGCTCCGGTGCCGGCCGTGCTGGCTCGGGGTCCCACACCGGAGGCCCTGGGCTATTTGCCGGAACAGTTAGTTTAGGACTGGGGACCTTCTCTGGAGGTTCGGGACTAGGGACCTTCTCTGGAGGTTCCGGACTGGGGACCTTCTCTGGAGGTTCCGGACTGGGGACCTTCTCTGGAGGTTCCGGACTGGGAACCTTCTCTGGAGCCTCCAGACTGGGGACCTTCTCTGGAGGCTCCGGACTGGGGACCTTCTCTGGAGGCTCCGGACTGGGGACCTTCTCTGGAGGCTCCGGACTGGGGACCTTCTCTGGAGGCTCCGGACTGGGGACCTTCTCTGGAGGCTCCGGACTGGGGACCTTCTCTGGAGGCTCCGGACTGGGAACCTTCTCTGGAGGCTCCGGACTGGGAACCTTCTCTGGAGGCTCCGGACTGGGAACCTTCTCTGGAGGCTCCGGACTGGGAACCTTCTCTGGAGGATCCGGACTGGGAACCTTCTCTGGAGGCTCCGGACTGTCGACGCACACTGGGACTCTGATGCGGGGAGCAGGAACGGGCCGTACTGGACTCATGATGCGCACTGGGACTCTGGTGCGGGGAGCAGGAACGGGACGTACTGGACTCATGACGCGCACTGGGACTCTGGTGCGGGGAGCAGGAACGGGCCGTGCTGGATCCACGATGGGCACAGGAATCCTGGAGCGTGGAACAGGGACAGGACGTGCTGGATCCACGACAGGCACAGGAATCCTGGAGCGTGGAGCAGGGACAGGACGTGCTGGGTCCACGACGGGCACAGGAATCATGGAGCGTGGAGCAGGGACAGGACGTGCTGGGTCCACGACGGGCACAGGGATCCTGGAGCGTGGAGCAGGGACAAGACATGCTAGGTCCATGACGGGCACAGGGATCCTGGAGCGTGGAACAGGGACAGGACGTGCTGGGTCCACGACGGGCACAGGGATCCTGGAGCGTGGAGCAGGGACAGGACGTGCTGGACTCTCTAAGCGCACAGGGGGCCTGATGCGCGGAGCCGGAACAGGACGTGCTGGACTCTCTAAGCGCACAGGGGGCCTGATGCGCGGAGCCGGGACAGGACGTGCTGGACTCTCTAAGCGCACAGGGGCCTGATGCGCCGGGCCGGGACAGGGCGTGCTGGACTCTCTAAAGCGCACAGGGGCCTGGTGCGCGGAGCCGGAACAGGACATGCTGGACTCTCTAAGCGCACAGGGGGCCTGATGTGCGGAGCCGGAACAGGACGTGCTGGACTCTCTAAGCGCACAGGGGGCCTGGTGCGCGGAGCCGGAACAGGACGTGCTGGACTCTCTTAGCGCACAGGGGGCCTGATGCGCGGAGCAGGGACTGGACGTACTGGGCTATCTAAGCATACAGGGGACCTGATGCGTGGAGCCGGTACTTCTCTCCCCGGCTGTTCACTCACCCTTGCCTCATGGATGATGGGAGCTGGAATGTCATGCACTGGGCTGTGGATGCGAACCGGAGACCCCATACGCAGAACCGGTGCAGGATATCTTGGTCCCAGAAGCTGTACTGGAGACCTCGCTCGCAGAGCCGGTACCACTCCTCCAGGTTGCACACTCACCCTAACCCGACAGATGAGTGGCGCTGGAATTTCGCGCACCGGCCTATGCATGCGCACTGGAGACACCGTGCGCAAAACGGCATAGCACGGTGTCTGCTCAGTGCGACGCTCTCCCCAACGCTTCCTCCAGAGAGCACGAGGAGTTAGCTCAGGAGTCCTTCCTGAACCGGCCAACCTCCTCGTGTGCCCCCCCCCAAAAGTTTTTTGGGGCTGCCTTTCGGGCTTCCTAGCCAGGCGAGTTCCAACAAACTTTTCTCTCCCTGGATCCCATGCTCCATATAAATCCTCATAGTATCGCCGCTCCGCCGCCGCTGCTTCCAGCTCCTCTCTAGGACGGCGATACTCTTCAGGCTGGGCCCAGGGTCCCCCTCGAAACAATTCCAGTTCCAGTACTCCCGGTTCTCTCGCTGCTTGGTCCTTTTGTGGTGGGTTATTCTGTCACGATCTCCGTGAGGGACAGACCAAGGCGCAGCGAGGTATCCAGTATACATGCTTTATTGACACCCATAACTGGGACAAAACAACAAACAAAACGAGCGAAGATCGTAATGTCGAACATAACACATGAAACCGAGAAAGCTATGAACGAACAATAACCCACAAAATACTAGTGAAAACCCCAAACATATATATGGTTCCCAATTAGAAGCAACGACACACAGCTGCCTCTAATTGGGAACCATTACCCCCCAACATAGAAACACAACACCTAGAACAGAAAAAACCCTACACCAAAACAAAGCTAAACACGCCAGCCTGTCAAAATCAGGCCTGAACGTGACACAGCCGTGCACTATTTCTCACACATTCCCGTCCCACTGGAGGACAGTAGGTGGAGGCAGCGACAGAGACGGGGGAACTATGATTGAGTAAATTGCTGCTTTTAGGAAAGAAAGTGGTATAAAAAAACGGGATTCTAGTGGTAGCAGAAATGTGATCAAAGTGGCCGTGCAGTAGAGTAATTTCCTCTCAGACTGTAAGAGATTTAAATGTGCATATTTTTTCCCAGTAAACCTCAGAGTGGGTGACCTGATCAAAATAACAATATTGCATGTTCCAACACAGCCATTGTCATCCATTTGGAGTGCTCCTAAAGTCTTGACTCAAAGTTGAGGATGATGACAACAGGTAGAGGCAGGTTTGTCTTTCCTTTCCAAAACAAACTCCCTCTCCCTCTCTCTCTCTGAATAGGGTGTTGTGTCTGTGAAACCAATATTATGATTTCTGTCATCATACGATGCTCTTGGCTGGACTCCCAGGCAATACCAAAACCTTTTAGAAAATAAATGGCTAGTAGCCCCATGCACCTGGTGTAGAAGTAACAAGTAATACAGTATGTCATATATGCAATATGAAGTAATGTCACTTTTCTGACATACAAGTAATAGTAGTCACCTATGCAACATATTAATACGTCAGCTAAAGCAATAAATCAGAAATCGTTGTCCTCCCATCACCCCTTTCAACAATCCCACACCATGATGAGTTTTTGCACAAGAATGAGGACATGCCATTAATATTTCACAATGCTTTGATTCACATACATTCAAAAGTTTGGGGTCACTTCGAAATTTCCTTGTTTTTGATAGAAAAGCAAAATGTTTGTCCATTAAAATAACATAAAAAAATACAGTGTAGACATTGTTAATGTTGTAAATTACTATTGTAGCTGGAAACTGCAGATTTTTTTATGGAATATAAATAGGCTACATAGGCTTACAGAGGCCCATTATCAGCAACCATCACTCCTGTGTTCCCGATGGCACGTTGTGTTAGGTAATCCAAGTTTATGATTTTAAAAGGCTAATTGATCATTAGAAAACCCTTTTGCAATTATGTTAGAACAGCTGAAAAATGTTGTTGCAATAAAACTGGCCTTCTTTAGACTAGTTGAGTATCTGGAGCATAAGCAATTTGAGTTTGATTACAGGCTCAAAATGGCCAGAAACAAAGAACTTTCTTCTGAAACTCATCAGTCTATTCTTGTTCTGAGAAATGAAGGCTATTTCATGTGAGAAATTGCCAAGAAAATGAAGATCTCGTACAATGCTGTGTACATCAGAGGACAAGTACATTAGAGTGTCTAGTTTGAGAAACAGACACCTCAAAAGTCCTCAACTGGTAGCTTCATTAGTAGTACGACTCCGGGATGCTGGCCTTCTAGGCAGAGTTGCAAAGAAAAATACATTTCTCAGACTGGCCAATACATTTTTTTTTTAAATGATGATGGGCAAAAGAACACAGACACTGGACAGAGGAACTCTGCCTAGAAGGCCAGCATCCCGGAGTCGCATCTTTACTTTTGAAGTTGAGACTGTTGTTTTGTGGGTACTATTTAATTAAGCTGCCAGTTGAGGACTTGTGAGGTGGCGCTTCTCCATGCAGGACGTGGGAGGGGAGAGGGACACACACTCTGTAAACAGGAATATACGCTTCAACCGGTCACTGAGCTAGCAAGCTAAAGTTAGCTACTTAGTCACAGAAATGTACGTTCACCCTGCTAATTATTTCAGTCCGATTTGACTTATCTTACGAAGTCAGCATGGCTTAACATAATTTATTTCGTTCTTTACTTCGACATTGTTGCTGGAAAGATACTTTCATAGCTAACATGCTGTCGCTGCTAGCTAGCTAATGCTAACGATGCCAGCTAACCTCATAGCTGGATGCCTCACTCTAGTTCCTGAGAGAGTGCAGCAAAATCAACATAAAGTTGTTTTCTATGCAATCATACAAGCTAGATAGTTGTTTTGTTAAAAAAAGCCTGTTGTCATTCATTGGTTGTTTCTTTTGAGCAAGCTAGCTAAGCTACTACTAGATAGCTAGTTGGATAATAATGTACAGTAGGCTACAGTAACGTTACAGTATTACTGAATAACAGCAATATAGCCTTGTCACTATTAGTTGGGGTGCAGTAGAATGGGGTGCAGTAGAATACAGTACAACATTACTAAATGATAACAATGTAGTCTTGTGACCAGCTAGTAGTTGGTTAGGTGGGTAGGGTACAGTATACAGCAACAATAGCCTTCCTACTGTTTTGTTATTCGTTGGGTCTCTTGACAAAATGATGTTATTTTTGACTTGGTAAAATAAGCTAATGGTTGTGTGCACTCTCACTAGACAGAAATGTGTGGTTTGGTGGCAGATAAAAAAAATAAATAGACATAAACAGTATATCATCATCAATTCTCAATCAGATGTGATTCACAGCTAACCCATATCGAACATTGGCTATCTGGATTTGGGTGAAGGAGAAATGGGAGAGGCTTGGGCAAGTTGCTGTGGGGGGTGGAGAGCTGTTGACCGGGGTAGGGGTAGCCAAGTGGAAAGCATGGCCAGCCGTAGAAAAATGCTTTTTGAAATTCTCAATTATCGTGGATTTATCGGTGGTGACAGTGTTTCCTAGCCTCAGTGCAGTGGCCAGCTGGGAGGAGGTGCTCTTATTCTCCATGGACCCAGAACTTTTTTGAGTTTGTGTTACAGGAAGCAAATTTCTGCTTGAAAAAGCTAGCCTTGGCTTTCCTAACTGCCAGTGTATATTGGTTCCTGACTTCCCTGAAAAGTTGCATATCACGGGGGCTGTTCGATGCTAATGCAGAACGCCACAGGATGTTTTTGTGCTGGTCAAGGGCAGTCAGGTCTGGAGTGAACCAAGGGCTATATCTGTTCCTGGTTCTAAATTCCTGGCATGCTTATTTAAGATCGTGAGAAAAGCACGTTTAAAGAATAACCAGGTATCCTCTACTGACGGAATTAGGTCAATGTCCTTCCAGGATACCCGGGCCAGGTCGATTTGAAAGGCCTGCTCGCTGAAGTGTTTTAGGGAGCGTTTGACAGTGATGAGGGGTGGTCGTTTGACCACAGGCCCATTACGGACGCAGGCAATGAGGCAGTGATCGCTGAGATCCTGGTTGAAGACAGCAGAGGTGTACTTGGAGGGCAGATTGGTTAGGATGATATCTACAGTTGAAGTCGGAAGTTTACATACACTTAGGTTGGAGTTATTAAAACTCGTTTTTCAACCACTCCACAAATTTCTTGTTAACAAACTACAGTTTTGGCAAGTCGGTTAGAACATCTACTTCATGCATGACACAAGTAATTTTACCAACAATTGTTTACAGACAAATTATTTCACTTATAAATCACTGTATCACAATTCAAGTGGGTTAGAAGTTTACATGCACTAAGTTGACTGTGACTTTAAACAGCTTGGAAAATTCCAGAAAATTATGTCATGGCTTTAGAAGCTTCTGATAGGCTAATTGACATCATATGAGTCAATTGGAGGTGTACCTGTGGATGTATTTCAAGGACTACCTTTAAACTCAAGGCCTCTTTGCTTGACATCATGGGAAAATTCAAATGAAATCCGCCAAGATCTCAGAAAAAAATTGGGAGCAATTTCCAAACACCTGAACGTTCATCTGTACAAACAATAGTACGCAAGAATAAACACCATGGGACCACGCAGCCGTCATACCGCTCAGGAAGGAGACGCGTTCTGTCTCCTAGAGATGAACATACTTTGGTGCGAAAAGTACAAATCAATCCCAGAACAACAGCAAAGGACCTTGTGAAGATGCTGGAGAAAACAGGTACACATGTATCTATATCCACAGTAAAACGAGTCCTATAACGACATAACCTGAAAGGCCGCTCAGCAAGGAAGAAGCCACTGCTCCAAAACCACCATAAAAATGCCAGACTACGATTTGCAACTGCACAAAGATTGTACTTTTTCGAGAAATGTCCTCTGATCTGATGATATAAAATAGAACGGTTTGGCCATATTGACCATCGCTATGTTTGGAGGAAAAAGGGGGAAGCTTGCAAGCCGAAGAACACCATCCCAACCGTGAAGCACTGGGGTGGCAACATCATGTACTAGGATTAAATGTCAGGAATTGTGAAAAACTGAGTTTAAATGTATTTGGCTAAGGTGTACGTAAACCTCTGACTTCAACTGTACATACAGTGCATTTGGAAAGTATTCAGACCCCTTGACTTTTTCCACATTTGCTACGCTACAGCCTTATTCTAAAATTGGTTAAATAATTTTTTTCCTCATCAATTTACTCACAATACCCCATAACGACATAGCAAAAACAGCTTCTTAGAAATATCACATTTCCATAAGTATTCATACCCTTTACTCAGTACTTCCTTGAAGCACCTTTGGCAGCGATTACAGTCTTCATGGGTATGACGCTACAAGCTTGGCACACCTGTATTGGGGAGTTTCTCCCATTATTCTCTAGATCCTCTCAAGCTCTGTCAGGTTGGATTGGGAGCGTCGCTGCACAGCTATTTTCAGGTCTCCAGAGATGTTCGATCGGGTTCGTCCGGGCTCTGACTGGGCCACTCAAGGACATTCAGAGACTTGTCCCGATGCCACTCCTGCGTTGTCTTTGCTGTGTGCTTAGGGTCGTTGTCCTGTTGGAAGGTGAACCTTCACCCCATTTTGAGGTCCTGAGCGCACTGGAACAGGTTTTCATCAAGGATCTCTCTGTACTTTGCTCTGTTCATCTTTCCCTCAAGCCTGACTAGTCTCCCAGTCCCTGCCCCCCGAAAAACATCCCGACAGCATGATGCTGCCACCACCATGCTTCACCGAAGGGATGGTGCCAGGTTTCCTGCAGACGTGACGATTGGCATTCAGGCCAAAGAGTTTTGATCAGACCAGAGACTCTTGTTTCTCATGATCTGAGAGTCCTTTAGGTGCCCTTTGGCAAACTCCAAGCGGGCTGTCATGTGCCTTTTCTGAGGAATGGCTTCCACCTGGCCATAAAGGCCTGATTTGGTGGAATGCTGCAGGGGTGGTTGTCCTTCTGGAAGGTTCTCCCTTCTCCACCCGATTGCTCAGTTTGGCTGGGCGGCCAGCTCTAGGAAGAGTCTTGGTAGTTCCAAACTTCTTCCATGTAAGAATGATGGAGGCTACTGTGTCCTTTGGGACCTTCAATGCTGCAGAAATGTTTGATACCCTTCTCCAGATCTGTGCCTTGACACAATCCTGTCTCGGAGCTCTACGGACAATTCCTTCGACCACATGGCTTTTGCTCTGACATGCACTGTTAACTGTGGGAGCTTATATAGACAAGTGTGTGCCTTTCCAAATCATGTCCAATCAATTGAATTTACCACAGGTGGACTCCAATCAAGTTGAGGAAACATCTCAAGGATGATCAATGGAAACAGGATGCACCTGAGCTCAATTTCGAGTCTCATAGCAAAGAGTCTAAATACTTATGTAAATAAGGTATATCTGGGTTTTTTTTGTTGAAAAAAAAAAAAATAATGTGTCATTATGGGGTATTGTGTGTAGATCGATGAGGATTCTATTTATTTAATTCCTTTTAAATTAAGGCAGTAACGTAACAAAATGTGGAAAAAGGGAAGAGGTCTGAATGCTTTCAGAATGCACTGTATTTATTTATTTTACTAGGCAAGTCAGTTAATAACGAGTCCTTATTTTCAATGACGGCCTAGGAGCAGTGGGTTGACTGCCTTGTTCAGGGGCAGAACGACAGATTTGTACCTTGTCAGCTCATGGATTTGATCTTGCAACCTTTCGGTTACTAGTCCAACGCTCTAACCACTAGGCAACATGCCGCCCCTCAATTACATTGTACTGGGCACTCGGTACTGGTGCCCTGTGTATATAGCCAAGTTATTGTTCATCATTATGTATTTATTACTTGTTAATATTTTTATATTTATTCCTTGTGCTTTTATTTAAAAAATATTTATATTTTTATCTCTCTGCATTGTTGGGAAGGGCCCATAAGTAGACTTTTACTGTTAGTCTACTCCTGTTTACAAAGCATGTGACAAATAAAATTTGATTTGATGTTGATATGATTTGAGTTTGACGATCAGTTAGTTTATTCATGTGTGACAGTATTGAAGATGTTCATTATGTAAAGCGACTGCAAAAATGACATTTTTGATTTCAGTTGGTTTGTTTGGAGAGGCTTTGCTGGTTTGAGGTCCAGGCAGTTTATTGCCAGCGCCCTCCAATAAGGTGATTGACTCACCTGTGCTCTAATCTAATTAACCATGGAACTCATCTGAAGTTTGTAACGCCGATGTGCCAACTTCGGTCTGCAGCATCCGAACCGTTTGGGTAACAAGCTAATATGACCCCACCATGGAAAGGGGAGGCTCTCCCGAACATGACCCTCACAAGTATCAAGGGACTTATCTGAAGGTAACCCAGTACCGGTTAAAAACATTAACGGAAGTTATTTCGTGCTAACAAGAAAAAGGGTTAAATGTGTCCCAAAAATATATATTTCTTTATATCTCAGACACTTCAAAACCTTATTCCTTATGATTTACAATGCATACTACAGTTTTACTACAGTCATGTCCACAAAAACACTACAGTGAATACTATAGTATACTACAGTCATGTCTGCAAAAACACTACAGTGTTTACTGTACAACAGTTACGTTTGCAAAAACACTACAGTGAATACTATAGTATACTACAGTCATGTCTGCAAAAAACACTACATTAAATACTACGGTATACTACAGTAACATTTGCAAAAACACTACAGTGAATACTATAGTATACTACAGTCATGTCTGCAAAAAACACTACATTAAATACTACAGTAACATTTGCAAAAACACTACAGTGAATACTATAGTATACTACATTCATGTCTGCTAAATACACTACATTAAATACTATAGTACTGTATACTACTGTAAAGTTATCAAAAACACCACAGTGAATACTATAATATAATACAGTCATGTCCGCAAAAACACTACAGTGAATACTACAGTAAAGTCCGCAAAAACACTGCATTGAATAGTATAGTTTAGAAATATAGTAATACTATAATAGTGTCTGTCTCTCCCATTATAATCTCCCAGATTAACACACTGGCAGACAACTGCTACGCTCCACAACTCCCTCCCTCTCTCTTCCTCCCTCCTTACTTCCTCTCCTTATGTCTCCATTTTACATTGCTCTAATAATGTCTTCCACTTCTACTTTGTTTTCTCTCACACATCATCTCTTCCTGTGTCTTCTGTTCTTTTCCTCCCTGTTTCAGTAGTCTGTAAAGCCAGTGATTGACAGTTTCTACAGACAGCGATTTATAGTTTCTACCTGAAGCCGAACTCTCTTTGGTCTACCATAACCATTCACACTCTGATTGGACCCATAGATGTAAGTGAATTCTGTGAATTTATTGCAGTATTTACCAAATGCAATGTGCAGTCTTTGTTTGATTCCCTTGTGTATTGCACAGTGATGATTATTCTCGATATGGGCCAAGTGAATGGGAGTTAAATGGCTTTGCAGTCTTAGCAGAGGAGAGGTGCCAGATGTTTGGACAGGCAGGGCCCTGGATCTGCTCCAAGACATCCTGCTGGCATGGACACTCCATTATGTGGCCCTGAGAATTACAACCAATGTCTCGTTTTCTATTTAGAAAATCAAACATTCATACACATACAGTATACACTCATAAAGACAAGCATACACATCAACACATGCACAGACAGACAGACAGACAGACAGACACACACATACACACATTTCCCTGGTCCTCCCCAGAAGATGTTGCTGAATCCTTTAGTGGAGGAGAGAGAGGAGGGATCACATTTAGATACCTGAGAGGGACAGACACAGAGACACAGGGCATTCAGGGACAGCACTGTGAGGTAAATGTTTATTCAAAAGCATTGCTTCCTAGATTTCAAAGTAGTTAGGCAACCTGCTGAGCTTTTTCAATTCTCCTTTGTTCTACATACAGAAGTACACAGTGAGAGTTTTAACTATTTTCTGAACGAGACCTGCAGTGGAGAGTAACTGATTAATTCTGACAGCGCAAATTTTAACATGTTAAATGGATAAATAAGGAGACACGCAGCACTAGCTTCTCTGTTCTTTTCACTGGGCTTCTTCCAGAGCTCATTGACCAATGTATGAAGAAGAGGTGTGCGCCTGCAGCAGTAAAACTCTGAATGGATGGCTCAAAAATAAGACATTATTATTATTTAAGACACTTGAATTATTATACTCAGGCAGGCTAAGTTACCTTTTACAGGTGGAGTTTTCTTCATGTGAAAATGCTAATTCGATTTTCACATAGGATTGTTTTCCACATATGATTGTTTTCCATATGTGAAAGTGCGATTTTCAAATGTGAAGTTTTCTTACATGTGAAACTGCAAATGTGATTTTTACATCCTACCCTCACCTCTCTGTCAGTGTAATCTCTTCAATATTTTCTTCTCCATTCTAGTTGCGTCCTTGCCTCTTTGTCTGATTTTGTTTTCCATGTGCATTTCCATTTCTCTTCTCATTGAGCTGTATCAATTGAAAAACACAATGACAAACTCACAGATAGGTAGCAGTAAAAGTAGATTGCTGTGATTAGCACAGACCAAAGCACTCCATCTGAATGTTTTTATGTGACAAAGTAAACATATTTCTATTTGAAAAATGAATCTTTACAATGCACCCTAATAGCAAGAAGCCACTGCAACACATGTAGGCATATTCCTATAGTGAGCTTTAATGAGCAGTATCTTCCAGCTTGTTTGGTTAGGACTGAACTCGCTGATCCCTGCTCTGTAAGTGGCTAGATTTTTAAACAGAGGTGGGGCGGGGAGGGGGAATGTTTCACAGCGGGGGGAGGGGTTCTGGGTGGGTCAACGACCAATGTGGGGTTTCCTTGTGGGTTCTACTTTTTGTTTCACATCCATAGGCTTATTAACACTATAGATAACAACTACATTATTAATAATACCTTCTTTCTTGAAAAACAATGGCAAAGTTAGCTATTCCCTCTTGGAATTTGAAAGGCCTGAACTGTCCCATCAAGCGTTCCAGCTGTCTTGATATCCTAGCAAGAAACAATATTGATATAGCAATGCTCCAAGAAACACACTTGCTCCGAAAGGATGCACATAGAATAGAGAAAGAGAACCATTTGTACAACCTGACTTCTTTTTCATCAGCCCCAACAAAAAGTAAAGGCGAATTCATAAAGATACATAAGAAACTCAGAATCACCATCTTGGATAAAGGCGAAGGCAGAATCACTTTCTTAAAACTATCCATAATGGAAAGAAAATTTCCTTTATTAATGTGTACTCTCCAAATTCACATGATCCAAAGTTTTTTGATTCTCGGAAAAGCATATTAGAATTAACTGAATACCATCTGGTTATAGGGACATACATGAATGCTATTATAATAATATTTCTAAGATAAATACACAATGCAGAGACAGAGGGCGAGAGGTCAATAGAGTACGAGAGGTCAAGAGAACTAAAAGTCAATAGAGTACTAACGATCAATGAACATTTTGTAATAGGGAAATAATGAGCAATGGATCAGAGACATGGGAGGAATTTGTCTATACAGTGAGCCTGAAATAGGATACTTGTTATTGGGCCATTGGCCCAATTGCAAGGAATTCTAATTGGTCAACCACAGGCTAGAGATGGGTTATAGACAACATCCTGTCCCTTTGATCACTGGAGAGAATCACTGAGGATAGGGAAGGAACGACCATCTACCTGTAGCTCCCTCCAGTAACCACGTGCACAACCGTTCCTTGATTTTAACTGGCGGCTTTATTCTGTAGTCAGAATTATCACCTTCAGTGAGAACTATAAAGTAAATGAAAATACAGTTAAGCACACTCTTACAACTTTCTTGTCTTACAAGTGACTTATTAGCTTGATATAACTCTGAAGTGCTTGCATACATAAACAGTTTAGCCGGAGCTATAACAGTATCAGATTTAACACATTAAAAGGAAAAATACCTAATTGTCTGCTTATTACAGAAGGGAGGAAATCAAACGTCACATTTATTATTCCTGGCATGAATTCACGCTTCATCCTTAATTATTATAGTGTTCCCATCCTAACATACACACTTCAACCTCTACGAACTACACCCGAAGACATGAAAACTTAGCTAACACAGCGCGGGATTGCCTTCACTCCAAAGGTATGTTGCTACGATAATAATCCCTGTTACAACAGTTCTTAGCCACGTAGTTCCGCTTGTCTTATCATTTCCCCGCATAGCGAACACGTAAACAATTCAAACAAAAAACAACGACATAATCAGTTACACTACCAACTACCTCTCATCATAACATCTATGATTTATCCTCTTTGAATAAACCATTTTCCTCCCCCTGATTTGCTTTGGTGTCTGTGTTATTAAATAATGACATCAACTGTTAACACTATTTTGGACATGCGGGACAAATCTAATAAGATCAACTACAATCGAAGCCACTCCTGCGTTGTCTTTACTGTGTGCTTAGGGTCGTTGTCCTGTTGGAAGTTGAACCTTCGCCCCAGCCTGAGGTCCTAAGTCGTCTTGAGCAGGTTTTCATCAAGGATCTCTCTGTACTTTGCTCCGTTAATCTTTGCCTCGATCCTGACAAGTCTCCCAGGCCCTGCCACTGAAAAACATCCCCACAGCATGATGCTTCCACCACCATGCTTCACCGTAGGGATGGTGCCAGATTTCCTCCAGACGTGATGCTTGGCATTCAGGCCAAAGAGTTCAATCTTGGTTTCATCAGACCAGAGAATATTGTTTCTCATGGTCTGAGAGCCTTTAAGTGCCTTTTGGCAAACTCCAAGCGGGATGTCATGTGCCTTTTACTGAGGAGTGGCTTCCGTCTGGCCACACTGCCATAAAGGCCTGATTCTGGAAGGTTCTCCCATCCCCACAGAGAAACTCTAGAGCTTTGTCAGTGACCATCAGGTTCTTGGTCACCTCCCTGACCTTCTCCCCCTATTGCTCAGTTTGGCCGGGAGGCCAGCTCTAGGAAGAGTCTTGGTGGTTCCAAACTTCTTTCATTTAAGAATGATGGAGGCCACTGTAATCTTGGGGACCTTCAATGCTGCAGACATTTTTTTGGTACCCTTCCCCAGATCTGTGCCTCAACAAAATCTTGTCACGGAGCTCTATGAACAATTCCTTCGACCTCATGGCTTTGTTTTTGCTGTGACATACACTGTAAAATGTCAAATTTGGGACCTTATATAGACAGGTGTGTGCCTTTCCAAATCATGTCCAATCAATTGAATTTACCACAGGTGTACTCCAATCATGTTGTGGAAACATCTCAAGGATGAACAAAGGAAACAGGATGCACCTGAGCTCAATTTCATGTCTAATAGCAAAGGGTCTTAATACTTACGTAAATAAGGTATTGCTGTTCTTTGTTTTTAATACATTTCCAAACATTTCTAAAAAACAGTTTTTGCTTTGTCATTATGTGGTAGATCGATGTGAAAGTAATACATTTTAGAATAATGCTGTAACGTAACAAAATGTGTAAAAAGTCAAGGGGTCTGAATACTTTCCGAAGGCATTGTATCTCTTGACACATTCATGAAAATAGTCATGGCCTCTTAACCTTTAAGCTGCATACTGGACCCTATTCCATCTAAACTACTGAAAGAGCTACCTTCTGTGCTTGTCCCTCCTATGTTGAACATAATAAATGGCTCCCTATCCTCCGGATGTGTACCAAACTCACTAAAAGTGGCTGTAATAAAGCCTCTCTTGAAAAAGCCAAAACTATCGGCCTGTATCTAATCTCCCATTCCTCAATTTTTTGGGGGAGAAAACTGTTGCTCATGTTTCTTGGCCCAAGCAAGTCTCTTCTTATTATTGGTGTCCTTTAGTAATGATTTCTTTGCAGCAATTCGACCATGAAGGCCTGATTCACACAGTCTCCTCTGAACAGTTGATGTTGAGATGTGTCTGTTACTTAAACTCTGAGAAGCATTTATTTGGCCTTTCTGAGGCTGGTGGCTCTAATGAACTTATCCTCTGCAGCAGATTTAACTCTGGGTCTTCCTTTCCTGTGGCGGTCCTCATGAGAGCCAGCTTCATCATAGCACTTGATGGTTTTTGCGACTGCACTTGAAGAAACTTAAAGTTCTTGAAATGCTCTAAATTCTAAATACAAAAAACGTAATATTAAACATTCATGAAAATACAAGTGCCATATGTACATCATTCTTTAGCTTAGAATCTTGGTAATCGTACCGCTTTGTCCGATTTACAAAAGGCTTTACGGCGAAAGCAGAACATTCGATTATCTGAGAACAACGCCCTGCATACTTCCTGCAGAGAAAAAATTTTCAGCGATAAAATATAAATATTTTTCAGCAATAAAATAAATCACTTACCTTTGAAGATCTTCCTCTGTTTGCAATCCCGAGCGTCCCAGCTACATAATAAATGGTTGTTTTGTTCAATAAAGTCCCTCTTTACATCCCAAGCACGTTTGGTTCAGTAATCCACCCGTTCAACTCATTCAACATGCAGACAAAGTAATCCTAAAAGTAACCAATAAACTTCTACCAAAACAAGTCAAACACAGTTTCTAATCAATCCTCAGGTACCCTAATATGTAAATAAACAATTCAATTTAAGATGGAATGTAGTATGTTCAATACCGGAGATAAATAACGAAGAGCGCGCCCTCAGTCACCCACGCCACAAGCCTACAGCCACAATGAGGAACACCTGGATATCCTTCAACTACTTCTTCATTTTTCAAAAGACAAGCCTGAAACCTTGTCTAAAGACTGTTGACATCCAGTGGAAGCCATAGATACTGTAATCTGGGAGCTATTCGTTTCATTGTGCAATAGGAAACCATACCAATTGCATGGGAGCTCAAAAAAGCAATTATTCCGGATTTTCCTCTGCTTTTCGCCTGCCATATGAGTTCTGTTATATTCACAGACATTATTGTTTTCAATCAAATACAACTAATTATATGCATATCCTAGCTTCTGGGCCTGAGTAACAGGCATTTTACTTTGGGAACGCCAGACGATCTGAAATTCCAAACACTGCCCCCTAGCCCAAAGAACTGCTCTCTTGGTGACCCAAATCCTAATGAGTTAATTGTTCCATGATTAATTTAATCGGGTAACAATTAAACATAGTTAGATGATTAGATAAATAACAGTCAACAGATTAATGAAAGTAATGTCACAACAGGATTCTAGACTGCTCTTGTGGAGAGCAATGCTGAGAAGACGTAACAGTTTTACACTTACAGCAGTAAAGTCAGTAACAGCTTCCTACCAGAACCATGTACAGTACAGCACCGCTGTGTTTATTTTTGTGTATTTAGCTCTGCAGGCAGTACCACCGCCTCTTGAAATAGTTCAGCACCTTGGAGAGCTCCCACTCTGTTCCATATAACACTCTCCATATAACAGGCTGACTACACCACTCTCGTCGCGTGAGCGAGTGTTGCAAAATACATTTAGAAATCTATGTTATTCAATTATTGCACCCACACTGCTTGCGCGCGCCAATGACCGTCTGTGTTGCCAAGGGCTAAAATAGAAGTCAGTTCTATTTCTGACGCAGATCGTGCTGCAAGTCCTGCCTCTCCCATTTCCTCATTGGTTTATAGAAGCAGGTACCCACGTGCCATCTCCCCATTGGTTATACCCACGTGAGTGACTGAAAGACGAAGGAGGTCAGTGGCGGTAATGCACCTAATTTATGAAAGTTGCCAATCGCAATATAAAGTCAAGATATGAAAAAGCCTGAAAGGAGGAGAGATGACTGGAAACGATATGTAAGGCGCCAAATTCAAAATCCAAAAGTAGAATTATTTAGCATTCATCAATATACAAGTGTTGCATAGTCATCAAAAAGCTCTGATTCTTGGCAATATCACAGCGTTGTCAGATTTCAAAAAGGCTTTACGGCGGAAGCACAACATTTGATTGTTTGAGGATAGCACGTTTAATATGTATGCATTAGCATAAATTCATATCCAGCGCGGGTCACACAAAACCCATATAAGAGCTAAAATAAATCACTGACCTTTCGAAGAACTTCTGCTGAGGGCATCCAAAGTGTCCAAGGAAGACATCCAATGGTTCTTTTGTTAGAAAAAGTCATTTATTATATCCATAAATCTCAGTTTGGTTCATGCGTTATGTTCAGAAAATCCACCGTTGTACAGTGAAGAGAAAGCGTTCAAATATACCTATCAACTTTGCCCAAACAAATCAAACATCATTTATAATGCATCCTTAGGTATCCTTTTATGAATATTAGCGATAATATTTCACTCGGATGATATCCTAAACGATATAAAAGGAAAATAAAGTGGAGCACGCTCACAATCTCGTGCCCGGGAAACGTTGTTGACATTTGTGGTCCCTTGACTATTTCCTCTTCCTTTCAGAAATGCTCAGTGCTAAAGCCTCCAAACACTGTATAAAGACTGTTGACATCTAGTGGAAGCCATAGGTACTGCAACCTAGGAGCTATTATACATGGATTTCAATAGCAAGTCTATGGAAAAGAGGAAATGTCACCCCAAAATAAATTCTGCACAGAAATTCCTCTGATTTTTGCCTGATATATCAGTTCTGTTATACTCACAGACATTATTTTAACGGTTTTAGAAACTTCAGAGTGTTTCCTATCCAATAGTAATTATGTGCATATCCTAGTTTCTGGGCCTGAGTGGCAGGTATTTTACTTTGGGCACGCCAGACTCTCCATAACTGACACCTCGGCTGCCGCTCCCTAAATTAATTGGCTGAGTAGAGGACCTTGTGCATTTCAGGTAAAATAACAACTCAATTTTTATATCCCAGGACAAATTAGCTAGCAACAGCAAGCTAGCTAAAGAGGACAAATTGCCTAGGAAATGCAAGCTAGCTAGCTAAATTGCCATACATGCTTAATTGGTTTTTGTTTTGTTGAGGAAAAGTTTATAGATTTAGTTGAACGCGTTCTCTTCACGTTGGATTTTCTGAACACAAGGCGCCAACCAAACGGAGATTTGTGGATATAATAAATGACTTTTTCTAACCAAATACCCATGGATTGTCTTCGTTGGACACTTAGGAAGCCCTCTGCAGAAGTTCTACAAAAGGTAAGGCACAGGTTTTCCCTGTGAAATGCATTTTCTATGGACCGCGCTGGCTAAAGATTTCATGGTAATGGCAAATATTGAAGGTGCTACCCTCAAACAATCAAATGTAGTGCTTTCGACGTAAAGCCTTTTGGAAATCTGACAGCGCTGTGATATTGCCAAAAAGCAGAACTTTTGATGAGTATGAAACACTTGTATATTGATGCATGTTTAATAATTAAACTTTTGGATTTTGCCTTGCATTTCACCTGGTAGTGTCGGGAGTGGGGCGCTAGCCACTGCCTAAGAAGTTAATGCTTTTCGATCTGTCATCAAATTAATGTAATTGGTTCAGAGTTTGTTTTGACATTTTAACCTGCGTGCCGTGATCGCGTTTGGTGTGGGGGGACAAAATAAATGTATGCACCATGGCGCACGATGGCGCACGCGCGCAGTCGGTTTGGGTTCTGTCTAAGGTGATCAGGGAAAAACTGATCACCTAACACAGTTTTGGCAAACCGACGTGATTGTCTCATTAGCTAGGTTTCCATCAAATTGAATTGTTGTGGATAAAAGGCTGTGCGTGATGACGTAGTGCACATACAAATAACAAGTTAAATGTATTTCTCTACAGATGGTTTTGTAAAAAATGTATTTGCATTATATAGCGGATTTGCCCACTCTGGTCTTGGCAACATGTGCTCTAGTCAAAAGCTTGCAGATACAGTGCAGGTAGGCTTACCTACATGATGAAATTATTATAGATCATTTTTATTTGTCAAACAACATCCAAACATTGATCATTATGTCACCAGAATAAGACCCTCAATATTTATTTGAAAGGAGCATCAAACTCATCATTATGCACTTTCACCACCCTGTGAAGTTCATCATAACTTAATTTAGATGTCTCCACTCTGATGGTGCGTGTGCGTGTGTGTTGGCTCTGACAGCAGTCCATTCACATTACCCATGCAATTACTAACTTATCACCATCGCTGGAGAGCATGATGATTTGTACCCAGGGGCATGCATGACTGGTCTTTACACATCGGCCTTCTTGATTCAAGATCACTTCTTGCTAATCAGGTTTCCTTTTTGTGGTTGATGATGAAGTATAATTGGAGGAGAAAGAGGTGGAGGAGAGATGGAGGGATATTGCACTGTAAAAGTGATTTGATGTGTTGACCTATAAGAGTGAAAGAGAAGGTGCAGAAATTAGTCGAATGTCTTTTGGAAATATTTGAAGATGATCTGTGTGTTACAACAGTTTTGAGGGTAATTTCCTGTGTGGGTTGTCAAAGTCAAAGTCACCATTATTAGTCAGTTGTACAACCGACTGCCTTCAACCGAAATGTGTCTTCCACATTTAACCCAACCCCTCTGAATCAGAGAGGTGCGGGGGGTGCCTTAATCAACATCCACATCTTCAGCGCCCAGGGAACAGTGGGTTAACTGCCTTGTTCAGGGGCAGAACAACATATTTTTTTTCCTTGTCAGCTCAGGGATTTGAACTTGCAACCCTCCAGATACAAGTCCAACACTCTAACCACTAGGCTACCTGCCACCCCGGATGGGGTTGTCAGAGTTACAGGACTGTTGTTACAGGCTTGGTTTTTCTCTCAATTTTCAATTTCGAGGTTGGTTCTCTTTAGGTGTGGCGTACAGATTAGAACTATCCTCGTTGTTCAGGATGTGTTGCACCTGTTTCCCTCATTATCAAATCAAACCAAATCAAATTGTATAGTCACATACAACAGGTGTAGACCTTACAGTGAAATGCTTACTTCCGAGCCCCTAACCAACAATGCAATAAAAAAAAAATACGGATAAGAATAAGAGATAAAAGTAACAAATAATTAAAGAGCAGCTCTAAAATAAAAATCTGAGCCGGCACCTCTCTTCCAGGCTGCACACTCAACCTAGCCCGACAGATGAGGGGAGCTGGAATTTCGCCTACCGGCCAATGAACGCGCACTGGAGACACCGTGCGCATCACACCATAGCACGGTGTCTTACCAGTGCGACGCTCCCTCCAACGGTCCCTCCAAAGAGCATGAGGAGTTGGCTCAGGAGTCCACCCTGAACCGGCCAACCTCCCCGTGTGCCCCCCCCCCAAAAAAATTGGGGGCTGCCTCTCGGGTTTTCTAGCCAGGCGTGTTCCAGCATATCTCTCCTTATTATCGCTCCGCTCTGCCCTCGCTGCTTCCATCTCCTCCTTGGGTCAACAATGCTCCACAGTCTTCTCCCAGGGTCCCTTTCCAGCCAATATCTCCTCCCATGTCCAGGATCCCTTTCCAGCCAATATATCCTCCCATGTCCAGGACGCCTTGTTCTCTCGCTGCTTGGTCCTTTTCTGGTGGGTTATTCTGTCACGATCTTCTATAGGGACGGACCAAAACGCAGCGATGCTTCCAGTATACATATTTATTTATTTAACGTAACTGGGAAAATAATAAACGAACGAACGAACGAAGATCGTAACATAGAACATAACATTGACGAAACACTTACGCTATGAACAAAACAATAACCCACCAAACCCTAGTGAAAACTACAAACATATATATGGTTCCCAATTAGAGGTAACGACACTCAGCTGCCTCTAATTGGGAACCATTCACCCAACATAGAAAACAACAACCTAGAACAGAAAAAACCCTACACCAAAACCGAAACTAAACTCGCCAGCCTGTCAACTCCAGGCCTGGACGTGACAGTAGCAGTGGTGTAAAGAGGGGGTCAATGCAAATAGTCTGGGTAGCCATTTGACTAGATGTTCAGGGGTTTCATGGCTTGGGGGTAGAAGTTGTTTAGAAGCCTCTTGGACCTAGACATGGCGCTCCGTTACCGCTTTCCGTGTGGTAGCAGAGAGAATCATGCATGTTTCACTGTTATTTGCCTCGAAGCGAGCATAGAAGTAGTTTAGCTCATCTGGTAGGCTCGTGTCACTGGGCAGCTCTTGGCTGTGCTTCCCTTTGTAGTCTGTAATGGTTTGCAAGCCCTGCCAGATCCGATGAGCATCAGAGCCGGTGTAGTACGATTCGATCTTAGTCCTGTATTGACGCTTTTCCTGATTGATGGGTCGTCGGAAGGCGAAGCGGGATTTCTTATAAGCTTCTGGGTTAGAGTCCCGCTCCTTGAAAGCGGTAGCTCGAGCCTTTAGCTCAGTGCGGATGCTGCTGTAATCCATGGCTTCTGGTTGGGGTATGTACTTATGGTCACTGTGGGGACGACATCATCAATGCACTTATTGATGAAGCCAATGACTGATGTGGTGTACTCCTCAATGACATCGGAGGAATCCCAGAACATCTTCCTGTCTGTACTAGCAAAACAGTCCTGTAGCTTAGATCAATAAAAAAGTGGTCAGATGAAGCAGATCGTCATCTGACCACTTTTTTATTGATCTAGTCACTGGTGCTTCCTGCTTAAATTTTAACTCGTAAGCAGGAATCAGGAGGATAACTCAAATGGAGGGTGAGGGAGAGCTTTGTATGAGTCTCTGTGTGTGGAGTATTGGTGGTCCAGAGGTCTTTTTCCTCTGGATGCACATTTAACATGCTAACAGAAATTTGTTAAAATGGATTTAAGTTTCCCTGCACTAAAGTCCCGGCTACTAGGAGCGCCGCATCTGGGTGAGCATTTTCTTGTTTGCTTATGGCGGAATACAGCTCACTTCCTCCGTCTTTGTTAGCCGGCCGGCTAGCCTGTGCTAGCTTGCTATCCCCGGCTAGCTGTCTGAATCGGCGTGTCCCCAACCAGCCTCACTACTAACTGGACCCTTATGATCACTCGGCTAAGCATGCCTCTCCTCAATGTCAATATGCCTTGTCCATTGCTGTTCTGGTTAGTGTTTATTGTCTTATTTCGCAGTAGAACCTCTAGCCCTGCTCAATATACCTTATCCAACCCTTCAGTTCCACCACTCACACACGCGATGACATCACCTGGTTTAAATGTTTCTAGAGACAAAATCGCTTTCATCATCACTCAATGCCTAGGTTTACCTCCACTGTATTTACGTCCTACCATACCTTTGTCTGTACATTATGCCTTTAATCTATTTTATTGCCCCCTGAAATCTGTTATTTTTATAACAAATCTCTCACTGTTGCCGCTTGCTATAGACCACACAATGTGGTCCCTTCACTACTTCCTCTTCCTATCTGTTCTGCTTAGTGCTAGAGCCTCCAGACACTGTATAAAGACTGTTGACATCTAGTGGAAGCCATAGGTACTGCAGTCTAGGAGCTGGATACCATTAAAATCAGAAGGGAGCCTGGACAAAAAGGTAATGTACAAAAAAAACTGCAAATCCGGATGG
The DNA here is from genome assembly GCA_030435695.1 of Brachymystax lenok tsinlingensis. Classification (NCBI taxonomy): domain Eukaryota; kingdom Metazoa; phylum Chordata; class Actinopteri; order Salmoniformes; family Salmonidae; genus Brachymystax; species Brachymystax lenok. Next base: position 24,151,930 of record CM059793.1, on the reverse strand, counting down.
ATTTTCCTCGGGTTTTTGCCTGCTATATCAGTTCTGTTATACTCACATACATTAATATAACACTTTTAGAAACTTCAGAGTGTTTCCTATCCAATAGTACTAATTACGTGCATATCCTATTTTCTGGGCCTGAGTGGCAGGCATTTTACTTTGGGTACACCAGATTCTCCAAAACTGTCACCTCTGCTGCCGCTCCCTAAGAAGTTAAACGTTCCCTAAAACACTTCAGCGAGCAGGCCTTTCAAATCGACCTGGCCCGGGTATCCTGGAAGGATATTGACCTCATCCCATCAGTAGAAGATGCCTGGTTATTCTTTAAAAGTGCCTTCCTCACCATCTTAAATAAGCATGCCCCATTCAAGAAATGTAGAACAGGGAACAGATATAGCCCTTGGTTCTCTCCAGACCTGACTGCCCTTGACCAGCACAAAAACATCCTGTGGCGTTCTGCATTAGCATCGAACAGCCCCTGTGATATTCAACTTGTCACGGAAGTCAGGAACCAATATACACTGGCAGTTAGGAAAGCCAAGGCAAGCTTTTTCAAGCAGAAATTTGCTTCCTGTAACACAAACTCAAAAAAGTTCTGGGACACTGTAAAGTTCATGGAGAATAAGAGCACCTCCTCCCAGCTGCCCACTGCACTGAGGATAGGAAACGCTGTCACCACCGATAAACCCACAATATTTGAGAATTTCTATAAGCATTTTTCTACGGCTGGCCATGCTTTCCACCTGGCTACCCCTACACCGGTCAACAGCCCTGCACCCCCCTCAGTAACTCGCCAAAGCCTCCCCCATTTCTCCTTCTCCCAAATCCAGTTGGCTGATGGTCTGAAAGAGCTGCAAAATCTGGACAAATCAGCCGGGCTAGACAATCTAGACACTTTCTTTCTAAAATGATCTGCCGAAATTGTTGCATCCCCTATTACTAGCCTGTTCAACCTCTCTTTTGTGTCGTCTGAGATTCCCAAAGACTGGAAAGCAGCTGCGGTCATTCCCCTCTTCAAAGGGGGGAGACACTCTTGACCCAAACTGCTACAGACCTACAGTGGGGAAAAAAGTATTTAGTCAGCAACACCTTTTGTGCAAGTTCTCTCACTTAAAAAAGATGAGAGAGGCCTGTAATTTTCATCATAGGTACACTTCAACTATGACAGACAAAATGAGGAAAATGAATTTATTTGCAAATTATGGTGGAAAATAAGTATTTGGTCACATACAAACAAGCAAGATTTCTGGCTCTCACAGACCTGTAACTTCTTCTTTAAGAGGCTCCTCTGTCCTCCACTCATTACCTGTATTAATGGCACCTGTTTGAACTTGTTATCAGTATAAAAGACACCTGTCCACAACCTCAAACAGTCACACTCCAAACTCCACTATGGCCAAGACCAAAGAGCTGTCAAAGGACACCAGAAACAAAATTGTAGACCTGCACCAGGTTGGGAAGACTGAATCTGCAATAGGTAAGCAGCTTGGTTTGAAGAAATCAACTGTGGGAGCAATTATTAGGAAATGGAAGACATACAAGACCACTGATAATCTTCCTCGATCTGGGGCTCCACGCAAGATCTCACCCGTGGGGTCAAAATGATCACAAGAACGGTGAGCAAAAATCCTAGAACCACACGGGGGGACCTAGTGAATGACCGGCAGAGAGCTGGGACCAAAGTAACAAAGCCTACCATCAGTAACACACTACGCCGCCAGGGACTCAAATCCTGCAGTGCCAGACGTGTCCCCCTGCTTAAGCCAGTACATGTTCAGGCCCGTCTAAAGTTTGCTAGAGAGCATTTGGATGATCCAGATGAGGATTGGGAGAATGTCAGATGAAACCAAAATAGAACTTTTTGGTAAAAACTCAACTCGTCGTGTTTGGAGGACAAAGAATGCTGAGTTGCATCCAAAGAACACCATACCTACTGTGAAGCATGGGGGTGGAAACATCATGCTTTGGGGCTGTTTTTCTGCAAAGGGACCAGGACTGACTGATCCGTGTAAAGGAAAGAATGAATGGGGCCATGTATCGTGAGATTTTGAGTGAAAACCTCCTTCCATCAGCAAGGGCATTGAAGAGGAAACGTGGCTGGGTCTTTCAGCATGACAATGATCCCAAACACACCGCCCGGCAACGAAGGAGTGGCTTGTAAGAAGCATTTCAAGGTCCTGGAGTGGCCTAGCCAGTCTCCAGATCTCAACCCCATAGAACATCTTTGAAAGTCCGTGTTGCCCAGCGACAGCCCCAAAACATCACTGCTCTAGAGGAGATCTGCATGGAGGAATGGGCCAAAATCCCAGCAACAGTGTGTGAAAACCTTGTGAAGACTTACAGAAAACGTTTGACCTCTGTCATTGCCAACAAAGGGTATAAAACAAAGTATGGAGATAAACTTTTGTTATTGACCAAATACTTATTTTCTACCATAATTTGAAAATAAATTCATAAAAAATCCAACAATGTGATTTTCTGGATTTTTTTTCCTCATTTTGTCTGTCATAGTTGAAGTGTACCTATGATGAAAATTACAGGCCTCTCTCATCTATTTAAGTGAGAGAACTTGCACAATTGGTGGCTGACTAAATACTTTTTTTCCCCACTGTATATCTATCATACCCTGTCTTTCTAAGGTCTTTGAAAGCCAAGTTAACTTCTTAGGGAGCGGCTGCATTGGTGACGGTTTTGGAGAGTCTGGCGTGCCCAAAGTAAAATGCCTGCCACTCAGGCCCAGAAAATAGGATATGCACATAATTAGTACTATTGGATAGGAAACACTCTGAAGTTTCTAAGAGTGTTAAAATAATGTATGTGAGTATAATAGAACTGATATAGCAGGCAAAAACCAGAGGAAAATCCATCCGGATTTGCAGTTTTTTTTGTACTTGACCTTCTTCTCCAGGCTGCCTATTCATTTTTATTTTAACCAGGACTGAGACTGCAGTACCTATGGCTTCCACTAGATGTCAGCAGTGTCTATACAAAGACTGGGAGCGATAGGGGTAAGCAAAACAAATAGGAAGAGGAAATGGTCAAGGGAGCTCAGATGTCAACAAGATTTTAAGGGCGCGAGACCGTATGCATGCCCCACTGTATTTTCCTTTCATAACGTTTAGGTTACCATCCGAGTGAAATATTTTCGCTATTATTCATAAAAGGATAGCTAAGGATGCATTATAACTGGTCTTTGATTTGTTTAGGAAAAGTTTATAGGTATATTTGAACGCGTTCTCTTCATGTTTCAATGGGCGATTCGACGTTGGATTTTCTGAACATAACGCGCCAACCAAACTGAGATTTATGGATATAATAAATTACTTTTTCTAACAAAAGAACCATTGGATGTCTTCGTTGGACACTTGGGAAACCCTCAGCAGTAGTTTTTCGAAAGGTAAGGGATTTGATTTCGCTGGTTTATGAATTTATGCTAACTTTAACCTGTTACAGCTAGGGTCCCATTTTCCAAATTTTCGCCTGTCTGACATGCCCAAAGTTAAATGCCCGTCACTCAGGGCCAGAAACTAGGATATTCACATAATTAGTACTATTGGATAGGAAACACTCTGAAGTGTCTAAAACCATTAAGATATAGTCTGTGGGTATAACAGAACAGATATAGCAGGCAAAAACCTGAGAAATTTCTGTCCGGAATTCCTTTTTCTTTTGCCCTCCACTCACTTTGAAGGCCTAGTAATAGAAGTCAATGGGGAATAGGACACAGGTTGCAGTACCTATGGCTTCCACTGGATGTCAACAGTCTCTGGAAGGTGTCTGGAGGAAATAGCCCTGAGGAGATCCTTATAGAGGAAGAAAGACTACAGGAAGGGAAAAATGTAAACAACCGTGCACGTTCACGAGAACGTGAACGCGCCCAGCTTTCTTTTCCTTTTATAACGTTTCAGTTACCATCCGTGTAAAATATGATCGCTATTATTCATAAAAGATAATAAGGATGCATTATTAATGATATTTGATTTTTTTGTGAAAATATGGTATAACTTGAACGCGTTTTCTTCACTGTACAACGGGGGAGTAGACTGACAATGCTTGGTGGAGTAGCTGAACATAACGTGCCAACCAAACGGAGATTTATGGATATAATTAATTACTTTTTCTAACAAAAGAACCAAGGATTCTCTTGTTTGGACACTTGGGAAGCCCTCAGCAGAAGTTATTTGAAAGGTAAGCGATTTATATTAGCTGTGATATGGACATTTTGAGAACCGAGCTGGATATGAATTTATGCTAATGTAGAAAATATGTGAGGTACTAGCCTCAAACAATCAAATGTGGTGCTTTCGGCGTAAAGCCTTTTTGAAATCTGCCAAGAAGCAGAGCTTTTGATGGCTATGCAACACTTGTATATCGAAGAATGTTAAATATTACGAATTTTTATTTTGAATTTGCCGTGTTATGTTTGCTCTGAAAACGATCCCGCTAGTGGGATCCGTGGGCAGAGAGGTCAACAAACAGATTACCGACCATTTCGAATCCCACCGTACCTTCTCCGCTATGCAATCTGGTGTCAGAGCTGGTCATGGGTACACCTCAGCCACGCTCAAGGTCCTAAACGACATCATAACCGCCATTGATAAGAGACATTACTGTGCAGCCGTATTCATTGATCTGGCCAAGGCTTTCGACTCTGTCAATCACCACATCCTTATCGGCAGACTCGACTGCCTTGGTTTCTCAAATGATTGCCTCGCATGGTTCACCAACTACTTCTCCGATAGAGTTCAGTGTGTCAAATCAGAGGGCCTGTTGTCCGGGCCTCTGGCAGTCTCTATGGGGGTGCCACAGGGTTAAATTCTTGGGCCGACTCTCTTCTCTGTATACATCAATGATGTCGCTCTTGCTGCTGGTGAGTCTCTGATCCACCTCTTCTCAGACGACACCATTCTGTATACTTCTGGCCCTTCTTTGGACACAGTGTTAACGACCCTCCAGACAAGCTTCAATGCCATACAACTCTCCTTCCGTGGCCTCCAACTGCTCTTAAACGCAAGTAAAACTAAATGCATGCTCTTCAACCGATCGCTGCCCGCACCTGTCCGCCTGTCCAGCATCACTACTCTGGACGGTTCTGTCTTAGATTATGTGGACAACTACAAAAATCTCTGAACTGGAGACACCTATCTCCCTCACCAGCTTTAATTTCGGATTTCAATTCAACATCTATTCCAGGTTGGTTCAACATAATTTCATTGCAATTATGTGGGAGTAAGGTGATTCAAACAGTGTGTGCCCAATGGATCATTTGTTAGTTCCCTTTTTCTGTTGAGCGACGTTTTTTGGTTTCTTATTGGGGAACGTAACACTATACAGATCCAGTAACTTCTGAAGTGCCAATTATCCTATCCCACCCCTTCTCTTGTGGAGAGGCTTGGATTTTGTGTTAGCATATGTGCATAATGTGTGCACACAATTATCCTATAAACATCCATTAAATGTGTGCGTTATCTGCTCATGACTCCAGATGAGACGGAGGTCCTCTCAGGACAATGATAGCTTAGGGAAATCATTTGAAGGAGAGCTTTGTGTGTTGCTTTTCTTTGTATCTGATTGCTCACTGGCTTAATTGATCTCATTATTGAACTGGGCCTGATGTTTTCTATTTAGCCAGTCCACTAAACCGTTTGAGGATAGTCTCTTATCTAGTTTTTCTCAAGCTATTTAGCTGGGAACTATTCAAAATGTTAAAACATCTCTTGATTAGGTTAATTGTGCAAATAAGAGGAGATGGTGGAAGCATGCTGTGTTGTGAGTTTGTTTCACTTGAAGTGGCAACTGTACACCACAAACCAAATAATTAATTAAAAGGAAAATCATTTTTAGGCATTTTAAATAATGAAACTCAATAAGCTAATGGTTGCAATGAGAAAAAAAACTGTAGAACGGGCTCCACATGACTTCAAGTTCAAATGACATCACTGGCTTTGCTGGGTGACCAGCAGTGAGTGGCTGGGTGGGTATGCACCTGTCACATTTTCTCCTTTGTGAGAGGGTGAGGGCAGAGATTGATCCCAGTCTGCAACAGGCACCTGTGTGGGCAGCCGCTGATATGGGGGCAGTAGCAGTAGTAAGTGGCAGATAAGAAACTTTCCTTCAGGAGCTGGAGAGCCCTTTTCGTTTGCTGTGTAGATCTCTGCTCTCTAAAAGTGTAGGCTAAACCTTAGCCATCGCTTACGCTTATTTACCATTTATAAATCATGGAGCGAAACGGTCTTCACCACATTTTTTTTTTTCGCTTCAACTGTTTGATCCTATTGCTGTGGTTTTAAACCCAGCTGAAATTCAGGTGTGGAGAGTGTTTTGCGAATCTAAATACTTCTAAATGGAATCCAACTAATGGTTTAGGGAATGAGTTGTGAGGATGTTGCTTTTAAACCACATCCATGCCCAATGAATTAGAAGCAAAACACACACGCACACTCTCTCTCTCACACACACACACACACACACACACACACACTCTCTCTCTCTCACACACACACACACACACACACACACACACACACACACACACACACACACACACACACACACACACACACACACACACACACACACACACACACACACACACACACACACACACACACACACACACACACACACACACACACACACACACACACAGTTCAAATATCTGTTGACCCTTAAAGCAATTTCATGGACATCTGTTACAGTTTTTTACGATTGCTTACACACTAAAATTCAACTTTTCCCACAATTAGCAAAACCTTACACTCAAGGAGCAAAACACAAGGCTAGATTTGCACAACTGTAAGCACATTGTCAGCTTCACACTATTTGCAAAACATTACACACAGTGATTTGCAAAACACTAAACACACTTGTATACATCAGACACAGAAGTATATCATGATGTTGCTTCTTTGCAATTCCAAAACACTGACTGTCAAATTACCACACCTATGAGCAAACCTGTTAAACACAGCCATCAGGTGCACAAACACATGATTGCTAAATTGTAGACACACCAATCAGGTTTAAGCACTATAAAAAAGCAGCAGGTAGGTTCACCTGCCTTCAACCAAAATGGAAGGAGTCAGAAGAAGAGTGAGGGTGAGAGGAGGAGTACACAAAGGAGGAGAAGGAGGTAGAGGAAGAGGCAGAGGCCGAGCCAGAGGTCGAGGAAGACCTGAAGCAGGAGGAGAACGTGCACAAAGAAGAAGAGGACCAAACTTATCAAATGACATTCGTGCAACACTAGTGGACCATGTTGTGAACCACGGATTGACGCTGAGGAAGGCTGGACTGAGAGTTCAGCCAAATCTTAGCAGACATACAGTGGCATCTGTCATAAGGACTTTTCGACAGGAAAACAGGTAAAAGAAGATCTGTCTAAAGTTACAGTAATCATCCGCTTATTGTATGCACCATATCAGCACTTGTGGTACCCCTTCCTGTGACATTGTACAGTAAGTTACATGTATTATTCTCTACATAGGATTGAGGGTCGGGAACGACAAGGAGGAAGGGGGCCCATATTCACGCAAGAACAAGAGAGAGAGATAATAAACATGGTTTTGGCCAATAATGCTATCAGGCTCAGAGAACTACAAGCAAACATTATCGGTGACCATGCCATTTTCAATAATGTCCATCAGGTCTCTCAGTCAACACTGGCACGCATCCTGAAAAAGACATCAGGTTCAAATGAAACAACTTTATCGAGTGCCTTTTGAGCGGAATTCAGAGAGGGTCAAATGGCTGCGGCATGAGTATGGGGAGGTTTGTATTGTTCACTTCAGCACTGTAATGTTGCATACTGCACACATGACTATTTTACATTGACTGTATACTAGACCTATCCTGAACTACACAATCTTGTCTTTCACTGTATTTCAGAGAGTTTGGCAGATGGATGCTGAGGAAATCCTGCATGAATTCATATATATTGATGAGGCAGGGTTCAACCTCACAAAAGCAAGAAGGAGAGGCAGAAATATCATTGGCCACAGGGCTATAATCAATGTCCCAGGGCAACGTGGGGGTAACATCACCCTTTGCGCTGCCATTTCACAGCATGGGGTTCTCCTCCGTCATGCCAAAATGGGCCCTTACAACAAACCTCACATTCTCGCATTTTTGGACCGATTGCACCACATCGTCACAGCAGGTAATGAAAAGCACCAGATGCAATATACTGTCATCTGGGACAATGTGTCATTCCACCGCTCTGCTTTGGTCCAGAACTGGTTTCAACACCATCCACAGTTGACAGTACTATCTATACCTTCCACCATACTCTCCGTTTCTAAACCCTATCGAAGAGTTTTTCTCTGCGTGGAAGGTTTACGATCTCCAGCCCCAGGCTCAGGTACCCCTCATTCAGGCCATGGAGGACGCCTGTGACCAAGTCGACACCGCAGCTGTGCAAGGATGGATTCGACATTCAAGACGGTTCTTCCCGCGTTGTCTTGCTAATGAGGATATTGCTTTTGATGTTGATGAAATTCTCTGGCCAGATCCAGCTAGGCGAAGAGATAGTTTATAGTATGTTTACTGTAGTATTTTCTGTACAATATTGTCGTTTTTTTCCCGATTATTTTTTATGTTTGTTGTTGTTGTTATTTACTGTAATTGTAACCTGTACTGGATACAGTATTTTACGTTTGTCTGTTGTTTGCTGAGCTAACAGTGTTATGCACACTACTGTAGTAGCATGAAAACTGGGACATGTTTAGTTGTGATTCTCCATGTTGAAATGTTGACTGATTTGGGTATATGGAGAGAAATAAATGATATTTTCCTCAGTCTCCAGCATTGGTCTTGTGTAGTGTTTGTATAGTTGCACTTTCTCTGTGTACTTCATTTACAGTACTCTAATCACTGAGAATTAGACTTGCTAAAAGTGTTTTAGGTTAGCAACAGCAGTGTGTAACTGGTTCAAAAAAGATTGAAGTCATATGAAATGTGTGTGTTTCGTATGGTAACAAAATATTGTTTTTATGAAGTCGTGTATAGTTTTGACAAAAGTGTTCCATTTTGCAAATGATCTGAAGTGTTGTACTACTTTGGTGTAGGGTTGTGCTAATTGCGTGTAGTGTTTTGACAAACCGGGCCCTGTTTTCAAAATTGTGCTTAAACAATTTAAAAAAAACTCTAATAAGCTTTTTGTTCTCGGGCTGCCTATATTAGCAATATGCCATAATTATTAAGTTAGTGGGTGGCATCACATTGGTCAAAGTGATGATGTTATTGACTCGGTAAAATGGAATTACCTTCACAGTATCTAAGACAAGCTTACTGGATGTTGCTGGTTGTATCATGAGTCATCTATCATTCTTATTCCAGTAAAGACCCACCACTGTACTGTGGGTCTGTAACTCCTGCATACTGGTGCATCCAGATCAGCAGCATTACAATATTATATATCCTGCATATCCATCTGCCTTTCTTTTGCTGCCACTCATGATCTTGCTTCAGGGATGTTACCTACCTAAGACTATAGAACTGCATAGGTTCATCACTAAGGCCCACTCACTGACTATATCCCCTAATGCAAGTGCTTATGTCCTCCGTCATACTGCCAATACACTAACCTGACCCGTGGGATCACCAGCCTATACTGCAGGAGGTTACAGACAACACATTTAACTCTGTGAGTGAAGGATCTTTGTAGACAGGTTGTTGATGTGATGGATGCAAACCTATATTAGATATTGTCATTATTCTTATTTAAAAAATAAGGACAATATCGTAAATATTGTCAGTAATTCAAAACGCTAATTTAAACAGGTAATTAGGCTTCTTTTTGTAAATATTGCCGGTGGCCATGTTCTAAATTTGGCATGTCTTCTAGATATTCTGATTTGATTTACAGTCTACTTTTCATGCATAAGTATTGAATACACTCCCTCCCTGCAGTGCTGTCTAACCCCTGTCATCATCCAATGACAGTAATATCAATCAATAACAATGAATTGTCTTGGCATTATTTCACAGACACCTACTTATAGAGCACCCTGGAGAAGTCATTTATTTGAGTGCAAGGCCTCATTCATCATAATTTACCTGTTAGCTAGTCATCTCATTCATAACTTCGCAGAAAAAAACAATACATTCAAGCACTTGTTATACTCATATCATGTCAATGCAGAGTGATCCTAATACTCACATCTGAAAACAAGTAATCCTGATAGTTACCAAACTGAAAGAACAAAAACACTGAAAAAGGTGTACTGTTACCAGAGAAACACAGTCCTTGAGTTTTAAATCTTCAGCATCACTTCATGATTGTGTTATTCTCTCACCACTGTATTAGATTTATCAGCCTTCAGTAATGGCTTCATTATATATTTTTAAATGGGTAATTCCTAGCAAATAGTTTATCACTGTATTAGGAAAGAGGTTACATATCCCTGTTCACCAATCAGTGAGGAATGGTTGGTTTTATGGGATGTAAATGCAGCTATCACTGTCACGCTAACTATCCCAGTTTCTATTCTCTGTGGCACCTAATGTCAGCTCCTCTGCATTATTACCACAGTAGCTATCAGAAGCAGGGCCTGAAGCCCTGGGGTCCAAGCTCGTAAGGGGCCCTTGAGGCAGAGAAAAATTGAATATTTTTTTAAGTACAACTGCCAACCACAGGCCTAGGGCCAGGGCACCTAAGGGGCCCAAGAGGCAGAGATTTGTTAAATATATTTTTTACAATTAAATATTAAGGGGAGGGTGGGGGCTATAAAATATCCAAGCCCCCTATGATTTCTTAATCCTGATCATAAGCATGCCTAATGATGTTAACATATCTACAATGCCAGAGAGATAAAGAGCCTCCTTTCACCGTCAATGGCAGTGAAAGCCATTGTTTTATTAATTGAGAATCATTCGATAGCTGTTAATGGCAAAGCGTTTTTCCATCCCAGCACCTAATGAATTGACTTTATGCTACTGAGGGGCTGCTGATCTGCAGGTAGCAGAATGCAATTCTAGAACTTAATGGGCCATTATGCTACATTATAAATAATTTGATGTTTTTCTCTTCCTCACTTTTCTCACTCAATAGAGGGATGAGGAAAGAGCAGCCAGTCAACCCCACCCCCCCCCAGGGTCTTGCCCCAGCCCAACACCAGCCCCGGTCCACTCAGCTTGGGAAACAGCCAGAGAGAGAGAGAGAGAGAGAGAGAGAGAGAGAGAGAGAGAGAGAGAGAGAGAGAGAGAGAGAGAGAGAGAGAGAGAGAGAGAGAGAGAGAGAGAGAGAGAGAGAACGTCTTTTGACATTATGGATCATTAGCTCACAAGGGTCTGTGCTCAGCCACCTCCTGTACTCTCTGTTCACCCATGACTGCGTGGCCACGCATGACTCCAACTCAATCATCATGTTTGCTGACAACACAACAGTGGTAGGCCTGATTACCAACAAAGATGAGACAGCCTACAGGGAGGAGGTTACAGCCCTGGTGGAGTGGTGCCAGGAAAATAACTTATCCCTCAAAAACTTAGGGAGCAGCTCCCGAGGTGACGGTTTTGGAGAGTCTGGCGTGCCCAAAGTAAAATGCTTCCCACTCAGGCCCAGAAAATAGGATATGCACATATTTAGTACCATTGGATAGGAAACACTCTGAAGTTTCTAAGAGTTTTAAAATATTGTCTGTGAGTATAACAGAACGGATATGGCAGGCGAAAACCCGAGGAATTTCTGTCCTGGAAAAAGTGATTTTGACACATTGCCTTATTTTGAACCCCTCCCTTATGAAAATGCCCATATAAGGGAGTAAGATTTCAGTACCTATTGCGTCCACTGGATGTCAACAGTCTCTAGACAGTGTTTAGATTCTGTTTAGTTGCTTTAGATGGCAATAGAAGAAGAATTAGGAAGTGGTCACACAGAAGTCAACAGAAGAGAATGCGTGTTCACCGGCTTGCGCGCGCTGTGGTTTTTTCCTTTCCTATCGCCCAGTTTATGTTCCGGTTGAAATATTATACTAAATATACATAAAAGTGTTCCAAAGGATACATTATCAATGATGTTTGATTGTTCTTGTACAAGTTTATAGGTATAGGTTGATCGAGTTCTCTTCACGTTTCAATGGGCAAGTGGAAGCTGTATTTTCTCATCATAACGCACCAACCAAATGGAGATTTATGGATATAATAAATTACTTTTTCTAACAAAAGAACCATGGATTGTTTTCGTTGGACACTTAGGAAGCCCTCAGCAGAAGTTCTTCAAAAGGTAATTGATTTGTTTTCGCTGTGAAATGTGTTTTGTGTGAACCGCATGGTTTATGAATTTATGATAATGGAAAAAAATATTGGAGGTGCTACCCTCAAACAATCAAATGTAGTGATTTCGCCGTAAAGCCTTTTTGAAATCTGACAACGCTGTGATATTGCCAAGAAGCAGAGCTTTTGATGACTATGCAACACTTGTATATTGATGAATGTTTAATAATTCAACTTTTGGATTTTGAATTTGGCGCCTTGCATTTCACCGGGTAGTGTCGGGAGTGGGGCGCTAGCGCACCACCACTCCCTAATTATTAACGAATGTGGGTCTTTGCATTAGTCATGTTTTTACTACCACAGCATCTGCAGGCTGACTTCGTTGTCAGTTGAATGGTGTTTCCTCCGACACATTGGTGCAGATGGCTTCCGGGTTAAGCGGGCGGGTGTTAAGGAGCCTGGTTTGTGGGGCATGTTTAGGAGGACACAACTTGACCATCGCCTCTCCCGAGCCCATTGGGGAGTTGCAGCGATGAGACAAGATCATAATTGTAATTGGAAGAAAAAGGGGTAAAATACAACAACAAAAATATATATTTATACAAACTGAAGGAGCTTATTGTGAACTACAGGAGACAGAAGAGGGAGCAAGCCCGCATCCTCATCAATGGATAGGGTCAAAGGCTTCAAGTTCCTCTCTGTGCACATCACTGAGGACCTGAAACAGTCTCGTCACACCAACCCTTAGACCCTAAGACCCTCACAAACTTCTGCAGATGCACCATTAAGAGCATTCTGTTGAGCTGCATCACCGCCTGGTACGGCAACTGCCGTGGCTTTCCAGAGGGTAGTGGCTTTCCAGAGGGTGGTGCGGACAGCCCAATGTATGGTGCTTTGAGGGAAGTACAGTCACTATCTGTGTTCCTCTGATTGTGTCCCAGAGTACTCATCACTTTTATTATGGCAGTTCCATTTATTTTGCTAGTTGTGTCAGAGTGTGCAAAGCTGTCATCAAGGCAACATATATTTAGATTTTTTTTAACACTTTTTGGGTTACTACAGTACATGATTCCATATTTGTTATTTCATAGTTTTGATGTCTACAATGTAGAAAATAGTAAAAATAAAGAAAATAACCTGGAATGAGTAGGTGTGTCCAAACCTTTGACTGGTACTGTATCTCACTCTATATTGTATCGACTGCTGTACATTCTTAGTTTATCTGGTGTAAATTCCCCCAGTTTACATCTGTATAGATTGCAATACTGTTCCAGTGCTATTTGGGATGCTAATTGGATCCGTCCCGCTCTTCTTCATTTCTTGTATTTTTGTGTATTTTCTTTTTTCTTTACATTTTAATTGCTTGATTTTTGACTGCATTGTTAGGAGCTAGCAACATAAGCATTTTGCTTCAAAAAGAGCTCCTCTCACCAAAACCCCTGCCTCTTCAACACATTAGTTCCGATTGCTTTGAAACTTTATATATACACTGCTGACATCCAGTGGAAGCCATAGGTACTACATTCAGTGTCCTGATATAAAGGGTTTTCAATAGGCAGTCTATCAAAGTGGGCCATAAGCCACCAGAATGACATTTCCGGATGGAATTCTCTTTGGTTTTTGCCTGCCAAATGAGTTCTGTTATACTCACAGACATTATGTTAACACTTTTGGAAACCTCATAGTGTTTCCTATCCAATAGTACTAATTATGTGCATATCCTACTTTCTGAGTCTGAGTGGCAAGCATTTTACTTTGGGCACGCCAGACGCTCCAAAACCGTCACCCCAGCTGCCGCTCCTAGAGAGGTTATCCTTCTGAATCCTTGCACATATACTGCCGTCTTGTGGACACCATCGGAATTACAACCAGAGTGATGGCTAGACTTTTCTGTTGCATTTAAAAGATGATTGTAGAAAAAAACTGGTTGGTTTTTTTCTTTGTATTTTCTTCTACCTGATCTATTGTGTTATATTCTCCTACATTCAATTCACATTTCCACAAACTTCAAAGTTTCCTTTCAAATGGTACCAAGAATATGCATATCCTTGCTTCAGGGCCTGAGCTACAGGCAGTTAGATTTGGGTATGTCATTTTAGGCAAAAATTGGGGCTATCCCTGAGGTTTATAACATCACCAAACGAATAGGCTACACAGCGAGAATGTTCTCCCCAGCCCTGTTAAACAATACTCAAGACTAGATTACTGAGATGCTCCTCTCACTGGGGTTCCTGGTGCTTGGGGTTAATTCATTATTTCCATGTACTATGCGTGGTGTGGCTGGAACACACAGTGTATTCCAATCAGTTCTCACCTCAGCCCTGATCTCTCTCTCTCTCTATTCTACCAGAGGTAGACAGATACACACAGTATGCCTTCAGCCCGCTGCACAACTTTATTTCTTCAGGTATATTATTCATCAGTGAATAAAATGGTAAACATCAGGCTATGATCACAATCTGATTCAAAATGGTCTTAGGCACAAACAAAATCCAACATTTTATTTTCAAAGTAAGAAGTAGTCGTCCCCCCCCCCCTGCAAAAAATGCAGCCGTGGATATGTTCAAAGTTACATTCAATTCTCACTGGATGAAAACCCCTGTAAGTAAGCATTTCACTGTAAGGTCTACACCTGTTGTATTCGGCGCACGTGACAAATAAACTTTGATTTCATGTGTTGAAATTATAAAATTCTATGCTCTTGTGATTTGCCTATCAGGGACCAGGTTTTGAGTTTGCTATTGTTTCTCTGATTAATTAATCTCCTGTTAATTATCAGATAATAGGAGAGTGTAACCCCCATGCCAGGATAAATCACACCAATCAATTCTAGCTAGCTGTGTATAACATCACAACACAACATGTTACTGAAGCAGCTGCTTATTGATGTGCATCCTGGCTCAAACAGAATTGCTTTTTGCTGTCAAGTGTTGATTGTAGAGCGATAGAAAACCAATGTCAGTGAAAAAGTGATTCAGAGAATTAAGTGTGTGGTTAAGTTTGTTGAGAGTGTTGTGTTGTTTTAGTTGAGCAGGAATGATAAGGTCAGGGTGAGCTTGTCTTTCTAGGCATGCTGTGAAAAGCATTGCCGTTGCTCATCACAGCTCTAACTTTACTGGGTTATATCCACCCCTTGTACTTGCCATTCAGAGAGCAGAGACAAACACAAACTCTCCTTATCTTGTGCGGGTTCTCTCTCTGTCTTGTACTACCCCTCTTTCTCTCATGCATTCTGTATACATGCTTGTCATTATTTATCTCTCTCTCTGTCTCTCTCTGTGTCTCTGTCTCTCTCTCTATCTCTCTCGAAGTTTATTAGTGCTCAGAGGTGGCTTAGAAGATGTTAAATATGAACAAATCAATTTGTATTTGTCACATGCTTTGTAAACAACAGTGAAATGCTTACTTACGGGCCCTTCCCAACAATGCAGAGAGAAAGGAAATAGATACCAAATAGAAGTAATCATCAATACAGAATGAGTAACGATAACTTGGCGATATACAGTAGAAGTCAGAAGTTTACATAAACTAGTTTTAATGACTCCAACCTAAGTGTTTCAACCACTCCACAAATTTCTTGTTAACAAACTATAGCTTTGGCAAGTCGGTTAGGACATCTACTTTGTGCATGACACAAGTAATTTTTCCAACAATTGTTTACAGACAGATTATTTCACTTATAATTCACAGTATCACAATTCCAGTGGGTCAGAAGCTTACATACACTAAGTTGACTGTGCCTTTAAACAGCTTGGAAAATTCCAGAAAATGATGACATGGTTTTGAAGCTTCTGATAGGCTAATTGACATAATTTAAGTCAATTGGAGGTGTACCTGTGGATGTATTTCAATGCCTACCTTCAAACCCTGTGCCTCTTTGATTGACATCATGGGAAAATCAAAAGAAATCAGCCAAGACTTCAGAAAAAAAATTGTAGACCTCCACAAGTCTGGGTCATCCTTGGGAGTAATTTACAAACGCCTGAAGGTACGACATTCATCTGTAAAAACAATAGTACGCAAGTATAAACACCATGGGACCATGCAGCCATCATACCGCTCAGGAAGGAGACGCGTTCTGTCTCCTAGAGATGAACGTACTTTGGTGCGAAAAGTGCATATCAATCCCAGAACAACAGCAAAAGACCTTGTGAAGATGCTGGAGGAAACAGGTACAAAATAATCTATATTCACAGTAAAGCGAGTACTATATCGACATAACCTGAAAGGCCGCTCAGCAAGGAAGAAGCCACTGCTCCAAAAATGCCATAAAAAAAGCCAGAGTACGGTTTGTAACTGCACATGGGGACAAAGATAGGGGGAGGCTTGCAAGCCAAAGAACACCATCCCAACCGGGTGGCAGCATCATGTTGTGGGGGTGCTTTGCTGCAGGAGGGACTGGTGCCCTTCACAAAATAGATGTCATCATGAGGAGGGAAAATTATGTGGGTAAAATAAAGCAACATCTCAAGACATCAGTCAGGAAGTTAAAACTTGGTCGCAAATGGGTCTTCCAAATGGACAATGACCCCAAGCATACTTCCAAATATGTGGCAAAATGGCTCAAGGACAACAAAGTCAAGGTATTGGAGTGTCCATCACAAAGCCCTGACCTCAATCCTATAAAACATTTGTGGGCAGAACTGAAAAAGCGTGTGTGAGCAAGGAGGCCTACAAACATGACTCAGTTACACCAACTCTGTCAGGAGGAATGGGTCAAAATTCACCCAACTTCTTGTTGGAAGCTTGTTGAAGGCTAAGCGATATGTTTGACCCAAGTTAACTTCTTACGGAGTGGTGGGGCGCTCCAAAAGTTGAATTATTAAACATGCATCAATATACAAGTATTTCATATTCATCAAAAGCTCTGCATCTTGGCAATATCACAGCGTTGTCAGATTTCAAAAAGGCTTTACGGTGAAAGCACCACATTTGATTGTTTGCACCTAACATATTTTTCCATTACCATAAATTCATAAGCCTCCACGGTTCACAGAAAACACATTTCACAGCGAAAACCTATCAATTACCTTTTGAAGTAATTCTGCTGAGGGCTTCCCAAGTGTCCAACAAAGACAATCCATGGTTCTTTTGTTAGAAAAGTAATGTATTATATCCATAAATCTCCATTTGTTTGGCGCGTTATGATAAGAAAATACAGCCTCCAATCGTCCATTGAAACGTGAAGAGAACCGTTCAACTTGTACCTAAACTTGTCCAAGAACAATCAAACATAATTGATAATGTATCCTTAGGAACACTTTAATGTATATGTTGTATAATATTTCAACCGGAATATAAACTGGGCGATAAGAAAGGACAAAACCAAAGAACGCGCAAGCCGGGAGCACGCATTTACTTGTATTGACAACATGCGTGGACACTTCCTTATTCCTCTTCTTCTCTGCTCTAAAAGCATCTAAAAAGAATCAGAACACTTTCTCGAGACTGTTGACATCCAGAGGAAGCGATAGGTACTGCATTCATATGCCCTTATAAGGGCATTTTCATAAGGGGAGGGGCTCTAAATGAGGCAATGTGTCAAAACCACTTTTTCCAGGACAGAAATTCCTCTGGGGTTTGCCTGCCATATCCGTTCTGTTTTACTCACAGACAAAATGTTAACAGTTTTAGAACATTCAGAGTGTTTCCTATCCAATGGTACTAAATACGTGCATATCCTATTTTCTGGGCCTGAATGGGAGGCATTTTACTTTGGGCACGCCAGGCTCTCCAAAACGGTCACCTCGTGCACTGCTCCCAAAGAAGTTAAATGTGAAACATACAAAAACAACAAAGAAATAACTGATCGGACAATAACGTAGCGCTCACAGGCACTAGCACCAAACATTATCCCACAAATGCAGGTGGGAACAGAACACACTAAGTATGATCCCCAATTAGAGGTAACGAATAATAGCTGCCTCTAATTGGGAACCATACACAACCCCAACATAGAAATAAAACAACTAGAAAAAAAAAACTATTCAAGTCCTGACCTAAAACACCATAGAGAACCCAGAGGGCTGTATATGTATGTATACTGTTATTTAGGATAGTTATCATTGTCTTAGTTTACAGTGGAGCCCCTAGCCCCACTCAACATGCCTCAGATACCTCTTTTGTCTCTGTATACATCAATGATGTCGCTCTTGCTGCGGGTGATTCAATGATCCACCTCTACGCAGACGACATCATTCTGTATACTTCTGGCCCTTCTTTGGACACTGTGCTAACTAACCTCCAAACGAGCTTCAATGCCATACAGCACTCCTTCCGTGGCCTCCAACTGCTCCTAAATGCTAGTAAAACCAAATGCATGCTTTTCAACCGTTCGTTGCCCGCACCTGCCCGCCCGACTAGCATCACTACCATGGACGGCTCTGACCTAAAATATGTGGACAACTACAAATATCTAGGTGTCTGGCTAGACAGTAAACTCTCCTTCCAGACTCATATTAAACATCTCCAATCCAAAATCAAATCTAGAATCGGCTTTCTTTTTCGCAACAAAGCCTCCTTCACTCACGCCGCCAAACTTACCCTCGTAAAACTGACCAACCTACCGATCCTCGACTTTGGCGTTGTCATCTACAAAATAGCTTCCAATACTCTACTCAGCAAACTGGATGCAGTCTATCACAGTGCCATCTGTTTCGTTACCAAAGCCCCTTGTACCACCCACCACTGCGACCTGTATGCTCTCGTCGGCTGGCCCTTGCTACATATCCGTCGCCAGACCCACTGGCTCCAGGACATCTATAAGTCTATGCTAGGTAAAGCTCCACCTTATCTCAGCTCACTGGTCACGATAACGACACCCACCCGTAGCACGCGCTCCAGCAGGTATATCTCACTTGTCGTCCCCAAAGCCAACACCTCCGTTGGCCGCCTTTCCTTCCAGTTCTCTGCTGCCAGTGACTGGAACGAATTGCAAAAATCGCTGAAGCTGGAGACTTATATCTCCCTCACTAACTTTAAACACCAATTATCTGAGCAGTTAACTGATCGCTGCAGCTGTACATAGTCCATCTGTAAATAGCCCACCCAATCTAACTACCTCATCCCCATACTGTTTTTTTATTTACTTTTCTGCTCTTTTGCACATCAGTATCTCTACTTGCACATCATCATCTGATAAATTGTAATTTACCTCGCTACTATAGCCTATTTATTGCCTACCTCCCCACGCCATTTGCAAGGCTTAAGAGGCTTTTTGCAAGGCTAAGGCTTAAGAGGGTGTGAACAATGCTGGATGGATGTAGACAAAGAAGGGCTCTCCAATAGTAGTACCAAGACATTGAAAGACGGTTTTCTAAAAAGTGAGTTTACAAGTTGATCAACTTTCTAAGCAGAAATACTTTCCCATTGTTTCCTCAAACGCAATGTATAATATACAATTTTGTAGCTTTGAGTGTCCACTATTATCCAATGTTAAAAAAACAAAATTAAATTGTTGCTATATAAGACAGAATCCAGGTGGTGAGTCACATATGTCATGTCTTCCTTTGAGAAGGACAGAGTGTAAAAGCAGCTTTTTTTTCTCCACAGATGGTGGTCCCAGCAGGTCCCCTCTCTTTCAGTACTTCCTGTCTGAGGCTAACTGCAGGATGTAATGACGTGACACAGAAAGCTGTAATGGCTGCTGCTGCCTTTGTGAATGCATGGGACAATATAAACTCCCATACTGGAGAACAGAACAGCAGAGTACATGGTGGGCAG
This sequence comes from Brachymystax lenok tsinlingensis, assembly GCA_030435695.1. NCBI lineage: Eukaryota > Metazoa > Chordata > Actinopteri > Salmoniformes > Salmonidae > Brachymystax > Brachymystax lenok. The sequence goes on along the minus strand of CM059793.1, from coordinate 24,132,010 downwards.
TACAGAGACAAACGGGATAAGGATGACATTTTTTCCACAATTAGTTTCATAGAAAAGGTGTAGGTGCCATTTTTTTTTCCTACTGAGAAGGTCTTTTTAAAAGTTCAGAGAATATTTTTACACAAGACTGCACACACAGTGATGAGTGGGAAACAATGTAACTCGGTCTGTTATTCTAAAGCTGCTAATGCCAACTCATTCTCTGGTAAATAATACAATTAGCACTAATGACAGGTAATTGTTTGTCGTTACCTCTAATTGGGGACCATACTTAGTGTGTCCTTTCCCCACATGTGGTGTGGGTTATTGTTTTTGTGTTGTGCCATTTTGTGCGTGACGTATGTCCGATCTGGTCATTGTTTTGTATAGTTCCATTGCCAATTAAAAGATGTGGAACTCCATGCACGCTGCGCCTTGGTCCGTTCTTCCTGACAATCGTGACAGTACATTCATGTGTGAATGAGTGTTGTGCAAACAAATGTGTATATGTATGTTGATGTCTGCATGTTTGCCTATTTATGAGTACATCAGAGGATATGGAAATGGATATGTGTATCTGCACAAGCATGGAAGTTGTTTTCTCCAGTGATGTGTATATTCCTACTAGTACATCACACCTGAAGCAGATATAAAAGGATACATCAAAGTATCTTCGACATGACATGGGAGAAAAAGATTAGCAGTAAATTATATTTTTATGGGCAGCCATAATAATTCAGGGATGTGTTTGCAGACATTTGAATAAACACCATCAATCCAGACAGTCACTGCAGGTTTGGACCAGTAATAGAAAATTAGATGGATTGCTGGGATGTTTTAATGTGCGGTGTGTCTGATGTGGGGTGATAGACGTCTGCTAGGGCTGTGGGTGGTTAAGGAGAAATGGGAAGTGAAGGGGATGCGCGGCAGAGAGAGAGAGAGCGAGGGAGGAAGGGAGGGAAAAGTATATACAGATGTTGGATCTTAATTTGAGCCTGTCTTCTACAGCATGAAATAATCCTGCAGCAACAGGAAATGTGAATTATTATGTGGATTATAATGAATGGAAAAATGTGTCAATTTTTGTCAGGGCAAATTAAGTTTGAAGTGGAAATTACAAACTTTAGAAGCCTTTTTAAAACTCAAATGCACTACAGTTTTGCATTTTCTGCAGTGCAGGAAAATTATCAGCAACAAAATACTCATCAAATTAAGATCGTACATCTGGAGCACAAATCAATGAGTTGTATCTCCTCTGAAGCTTTTCTTCCCTATCTGCCCATCTGTGCACATATTTTACACCTCACCCCATGGCTGACAGATCCACCCATTTTAAGGTGGTGGAAGGGTCAGAGGATTATACCTCCCACTACAAGGAATGACCCTGTATCTAGCAGGGGCAACATATATCATTTATTCTCTGCCAAGGGTGTTTACCCGGAGGGCTCTGAGGTACCGGAACAGATTAAGAAAATAAGTGTCAAACAGGACGTAGCAGCTAAGTAGCCTACTGGCTTACAGAAGTCCAAATTTATTATAGCCTAATTTTCTAGACATCAATGTACAACACAATTTTTAGACGACACTGCTGAACACCCGCCGTATGCACACATACTCAGCTGTGGGGCTTACAAGAGCCGAATTTCATTTAATTTTCAAGACATCAATGTAGCAGTAGAACAGATATCACAATATCGGAATATAACTTCAAATAAAATAAATCAATGTAGGCTACAGCAGAACACACACATTAGAATATATAGGCCTCCTGCCAATGTGCTAATATGAAGCACATATTCAGATTAAAAACTTGTTCTGTGCTGTGAAGGTAAAGGAAAAAAAATGTCCTATCTTAGTTTTCAAAACCTCCCACCATAACTCTCCCCATGTCAAGTCCATTTAACTGCTGAGTGTCAACTTCTTGCTCAAAGTCATGAGCGGGCATGTGGCAGTGATGTTTAGCCTCCTTCAAAGGCTGTTCTGAAGACTCTGGCTGTAGTGTCTATTTTTTATATATTTTATTTAGTGTTAAGGGGACAAAGGCAATTAATGTAGAAACGTAAGCCTATTGTTTGTTCCATCCATAAATCTATCAGAGTTATGCAGAAACAGAGTGCTCCTTTTGCTTTCTTTGCCTGGACAGTCGCCAGTTGAAGTATCCTGGGGTAAGGAATGTTTTTGGGGAATAAAATGGTATCGCTGTACCAATAATGTGAATTGCATAACAAGTTGCATAATGCCAACATGATCTCACAAACTCTTCACTGATCAAACTCAGGGTGCATTATAAAAACAAATCAAATGAAGTGTATTTGTCACGTACACAGTTTAGCAGATGTTACAGCAGGTGCAGCAAAATGCTTGTGTTACATTGGTGAACCATTCTTTCCTTTAACTGTCTCTGTGTTATAAAACGCTGATGCTGCCATTATGGAGCTCTTTAGCAACAATATTTACAGCCATTGATTCAGAACTTGGGAGGTCGAACAGATGGCTTCATAGACACAGAGCTACAGAACATGCTATAAACTGCTATAAACTATAGTTATAGTCTAACGTAAATAACTGATAACTATGAACCATTGTTTATTAGCAATAATAAACGACACCTCCTCTGTCAATTAAACATCTATTTAACAGTCTCAGTCCTTACACATGTAAGCCTGTGATATATGCACACAAACTAAGACAGTACAAAAAGTCACACAATCAACCATTCCAATCTAATATGTTTTTTTCTTCAATTTACAGCTGTATAAATAAGCTCTCAGTGGGAGCTCAACTTCAGTCGGTGAGAGAAAAGATGAGGATAAAATTGTCAAAGTTAATTTGCTTAACTTGCTGCCGCATGTGGAGCTGGAAATTAATGTTTACTGCATCTGAAGTAATTTTCATAAAAAATGCACAGTGAGAGTTCATCCTTTTCTGTGCAACAGTAATTTAATATCAGTTCCTCAGTGAAAGTGACAGCCTAAAGATGGAATTTGGGCTGTGGCTGTGTGTTTACAATCCATATCAGCCACTACTGTCACGTTCAGGCCTGATATTTATAGGCTGGCGTGTTTAGTTTCGTTTTAGTGTAGGTTTTTCTTTGTTCTAGGTGTTGTGTTTCTATGTTGGGGTAATGGTTCCCAATTAGAGGCAGCTGAGTGTCGTTACCTCTAATTGGGAACCATATGTTTGTAGTTTTCAGAGGGGTTTTGTGGGTTATTGTTTGTTCATAGCTTTGTTGGTTTCACGTGTTATGGTCAACGTTGCGATCTTCGTTTTGTATATTTTTTTCCCAGTATTTCCCAGGGGAAGGATTAGGTAACATGCTAAGTAGTTGCAAAGTAGCTAAAAAGTAGTTGCAAAGTGGTTAATTTCTAAAATGATTTGTGTTGCTAGACGTTCGTGTTATAGCCTACCCATCCACCCCAACCATTTTGTCTTAAGTAACCTCATCAAACGTAACATATTACACTAATTTGTGTGTCCTGGATTTTTGTTTACTATGTTACGTCTAGTCTATGAGACCATCTTAGCATTTTTGCGTACACATATTTTGCAGATGTTATCGTGGGTGTAGCGAAACGCTTATGTTCCTTGCTCCAACTGTGCAGTAATACCTAACAATATAAAACAATACAAGCAAATCCCCCAAAATTAAAGAAAGGAATTAAGAAACATAACTAGCAATGTCAAAATCCGCAATATAAATACAGTTGAAGTTGGAAGTTCACATACACCTTAGATAAATACATTTAAACTCAGTTTTTCACATTTTTTTCTGAGGTCTTGGCTGATTTCTTTTGATTTTCCCATGATGTCAAGCAAAGAGGCACTGAGTTTGAAGGTAGGCATTGAAATACATCCACAGGTACACCTCCAATTGACTCAAATTATGTCAATTAGCCTATCAGAAGCTTCTAAAGCCATTACAGAATTTCCCAGAATTTTTCCAAGCTGTTTATAGGCTCAGTTAACTTAGTGTATGTAAACTTCTGACCCGCTGGAATTGTGATACTGTGAATTATAAGTGAAATAATCTGTCTATAAACAATTGTTGGAAAAACTACTTGTGTCATGCACAAAGTAGATGTCCTAACCGACTTGCCAAAGCTATAGTTTGTTAACAAGAAACAAGTTTTAATGACTCCAACCTAAGTGTATGTAAACTTCTGACTTCAAGTGTATATATACATACACTGTACAAAACAATAAACGCAAAATGCAACAATTTCAAAGAGTTACAGTTCATATAAGGAAATCAGTCAATTGAAATGAATTCATTAGGCCCTAATCTATGGATTTCACATGACTGGGAATACAGATCACAGATACCTTAAAAAGAAAGGTAGGGACGTGGGTCAGAAAACCAGTCAGTGTTTGGTGTGACCACCATTTGACTCATGCAGTGCAACACACCACCTTCTCATAGAGTTGATCAGGCTGTTGATTTTGGACTGTGGAATGTTGTCCCATTCCTCTTCAATGCTTGTGCGAAGTTCCTCAATATTGGCGGGAACTGGAACACACTGTCGTACATGCTGATCCATCTCGAACATACTCAATGGGTGACATGTCTGGTGAGTATGCAGGCCATGGAAGAACTGGGACATTTTCAGCTTCCAGGAATTGGTCAAAACATGTATTTTTCCAGATATAGACACACACCCTATGTTTGAATAAAATCAACTATATGTTGGCTACTGAGCTTGTCTGATGTTTTAAAATAGAGACACACCAATTGCTAATGAGGGAGCCAAAGATCAATATAGCCTAACCAGAAGAAAAAAAAACATTCGACCCTCCTCCTCCTACTCCCCGCTGCTGCTGGTCTTTGCAGATTTTGCCATTATGCTCCTTAGGTTGCCGATAATAGGCTACACCAGCGGTCGGGAAACCTTTTCCATTTGGAGTGCCACGTTATCGTAGCATTTCTACTGATTTGCCAGTTATGATTGTGTTTGTCAAGATCTTTTGAATGAGCGGACCAAGGTGCAGGGCAAGTTCCGTTCCACATACTTTAATTAAGAGAAACCTACAACCAACCAAAACAATAAACAAAGCTCGGCCATGAACTGTGTAGAGCATAGACACATACACAACCTACAAACAAGGACCCACACCGCAAGTGGGGGAAAAGAACCAACATATATATGGTCCCCAATTAGAGGTAACGACACTCAGCTGCCTCTAATTGGGAACCATCAACAAACCAAACATAGAAAATAACACAGAACAAAAACCCCCCTGATCACGTCCTGACCAAAACACAAAATGACAAGTCAGCAGGCTATCCCAGGCCAGGACGTGACAGTGTTAGCAAACTTGCAACATTGTACAAAATATTCCGGGCCCTCAGAGTTTCCCGTGCCAGTGAGCTCTGGGCAAAGACACAGCTGTAGACTATTTGCGCAAGGGATAAGAAGTAATCAGGTAGGCCTATTTTATGATGTTTCCACCGGATCAGAGCAAGACATTTCTTCCCGTTTCATGCTGAGTGGTTATCGAAACGGATTTTTCACACAGGCTACGTTGAGGAACTACACTACATGACGGAAAGTATGTAGTCACCTGCTCGTCGAACATCTCAATTCAAAATCATAGGCATTAATATGGAGTTGGTCCCCCCTTTGCTGCTATAAATCTTCTTAGGGATAGACCCCTTTTTTTCATATCTTCGCCTAAATGACATACCCAAATCTAACTGCCTGTAGCTCAGGCCCTGAAGCAAAGATATGCATATTCTTGGTAACGTTTGAAAGGAAACACTTAAGTTTGTGGAAATGTGAATTGAATGTAGGAGAATATAACACAATAGATCTGGTAGAAGAAAATACAAATACAAGTTTTTTTCTACCACCATCTTTGAAATGCAACAGAAAGGTCCCACATCCAGCCTGTCACCATCGTCTTTTACATAAATGGACCAAGGCTCAGCGTGCGTAGAGTTCCACATATTTAATTGAAGTGAAACATACAAAGAAACAACAGATCGATAACATAGCACTAACGCAAACAATATCTCCCAAATGCAGGTGGGAACAGAACACACTAAGTATGATCCCCAATTAGAGGTAACGAAAAACAGCTGCCTCTAATTGGGAACCATACACAACCCCAACATAGAAATATAACAACTAGAAAAACCCCCTAGTCACATCCTGACCTAAAACACCATAGAGAACCCCGAGGGCTCTCTATGGCTAGGGCGTGACACAGCCATCACTCTGGTTGTAATTCCGATGGTGTCCACAAGACGGCAGCAGTGTATGTGCAAAGTTCATTACATTTAGTGTGACCCAGGTACATTTGGGCAAATCGTGAAAGAGACATTTGCATTCGTATGATATTTTCTCTGCAAGAATATCGTCAAATCTGTATATTTGGACTTTGATTTAGCTTTTCCAGTATTAGTAGCCATATTATAAGTTCAACATTTGCAAAACAACCAATTATCATAACTTCTTAACTCTCAATATTCTCATTATTTTTGTCCAAAAGGAAAAGGCATGCTGTCGTACAAGGTTAGTAGCTACATTTTATGACAGATACATGGTTTAAAGCCATGCTCATTGGCTATCTAGCTAGCTTTGTTTGATCCTGATTGGTGCTTATGTGACAAAGTTAGAGTTGTTGAAGGCGTCGCTCTTTGACCAAATATGGTGTCCTATAGGATATACTACACCCCTAATGATATAGTGAAGTCTTGTTACGTTCTAGGATCTCTGAGGAATACATACGAACGAGATTTGACTGGTTGAGACAACGTTTAGGGTGAGATTTTCACAGATTCTATTCTTTGCAAATTGAACGAGTGGAAATACAAAATTGATCGTGCATGCTATATGGACCTTTTTAGGATATGAAAAATTATTTTATCTAACAAAACGACACCATGTTATCTTTGCGAGCCTTTGGATGATAAATCAGTGCAAGATTTCAGAATGTAAGTACACATTTCAACTTCAGAGGTGAATTTATCAAACCTATCGCGGTGAAAAAAGTGTTTTGTTGTTAGGAGCTCTCCTCAAACAATAGAATGGCATTTTTTCGCAGTAAATTGGACAGTGCAGTTATATTAACAAGAATTGAAGCTTTCAGCCGATATAAGACACTTATATGTACCGACATTTGTTGTTTCTCTAAAATCTGCTATGGTGACACAAGGCGCTGCATGATTTACAACTGTCCCGTTGACGGGACGCCGATCCTCCACTCTTCTGGGAAGGCTTTTTTTTAATGTTATTTAAAAAATATATATATTTCACCTTTATTTAACCAGGTAGGCCAGTTGAGAAGAAGTTCTCATTTACAACTGCGACCTGGCCAAGATAAAGCAAAGCATTGCGAAAAAAACAACAACACAGAGTTACACATGGGATAAACAAAAGTACAGTTAATAACGATATAAAAATCTATATACAGTGTGTGCAAATGGAGTAAGGAGGTAAAGCAATAAAGCAATATTAGCGAAGTAATTACAATTTAGCAAATGAACACTGGAGTGATAGATGTGCAGTTGATGATGTGCAAGTAGAAATACTAGTGTGCAAAAGAGCAAAAAACGTAAATAAAAACAATATGGGGTTGAGTTAGGTAGTTGGATGGGCTATTTACAGATGAGCTGTGTACAGCTGCAGCCATCGGTGAGCTGATCAGATAGCTGATGCTTAAAGTTAGTGAGGGAGATATAAGTCTCCAACTTCAGCGATTTTTGCAATTCGTTCCAGTTATTGGCAGCAAAGAACTGGAAGGAAAGGCGGCCAAAGCATGTGTTGGCTTTGGGGATGACCAGGGAGATATACCTGCTGGAAAGCGTGCTACGAGTGGGTGTTGTTATGGTGACCAGTGAGCTGAGAAAAGGCGGAGCTTAACCTAGCAAATACTTTTTGATGACCTGGAGCCAGTGGGTCTGGCGACGAGTAGGAAGCGAGGGCCAGCCGACGAGAGCATACAGTTCGCAGTGGTGGGTGGTATATGGGGCTTTGGTGAAAAAATGGATGGCACTGTGATAGACTGCATCCAGTTTGCTGAGTAGAGTGTTGGAGGCTATTTTGTAAATGACATCACCGAAGTCGAGGATCGGTAGGATAGTCAGTTTTACGAGGGTATGTTTGGCAGCGTGAGTGAAGAAGGCTTTGTTGCGAAATAGGAAGCCGATTCTAGATTTAATTTGGGATTGGAGATGCTTAATATGAGTCTGGAAGGAGAGTTTACAGTCTAGCCAGACACCTAGGTATTTGTAGTTGTCCACATATTCTAATTCAGAACCGTCCAGAGTAGTGATGCTAGTCAGGTGGGAGGGTGCAGGCAGCGATCGGTTGAAGAGCATGCATTTAGTTTTACTAGCGTTTAAGAGCAGTTGAAGGCCACGGAAAGAGTGTTGTATGGCATTGAAGCTCATTTGGAGGTTTGTTAACACAGTGTCCGAAGAAGGGCCAGATGTATACAGAATGGTGTGGTCTGCATAGAGGTGGATCGAGGAATCACCCGCAGCAAGAGTGATATCATTGATATATACAGAGAAAAGAGTCGACCCGAGAATTGAACCCTGTGGTACCCCCATAGAGACTGCCAGAGGTCTGGACAACAGGCCCTCTGATTTGACACACTGAACTCTATCTGAGAAGTAGTTGGTAAACCAGGCGAGCATTAGTGAGGTTGGGCACTGAGGTTGGGTGATTAGGCCTGGCTCGCAGTCTGTGCAGGCCAGTAAAGTTCTTCCACACCGATCTTGACAAACCATTTCGGTATGGACCTTGCTTTGTGCACGGGGGCATTTCCATGCTGAAACAGGTAAGGGCCTTCCCCAAACTGTTGCTACAAAGTTGAAAGCACGTAATCATCTAGAATGTCATTGTATAATGTAGCGTTAACATTTCTCTTCACTGGAACTAAGCTGCCTAGCTCGAACCATGAAAAACAGCCCCAGACCATTATTCCTCCTCCACCAAACTTTACAGTTGGCACTATGCATTGGGGCAGGTAGCGTTCTCCTTTCTCCAAACCCAGATACATCGTTAGACTGCCAGATGGTGAAGCCTGATTCATCACTCCAAAGAACGTGTTTCCACTGCTCCAGATTCCAATGGTGGCAAGCTTTACACCACTCCAGCCGACGCTTGGCATTGTGCATGGTGATCATAGGCTTTTGTGTGGCTGCTCGAATCCCATTTCATAAAGCTCAGACGAACAGTTATTGCACTGACGTGGATTCCAGAGGCAGTTTGGAACTCTGTAGTGACTGAGGACAGACGGCTTTTACATGCTATGCACTTCAGCACTCGTTGGTCCCATTCTGTGAGCTTGTGTGGCCTACAACTTCGTGGCTGAGACGTTATTGCTCCTAGATGTTTCCACTTCACAATAACAGCACTTACAGTTGACCGGGGCAGCTCTAGCAGGGCAGAAATTTGACGAACTGACTTGTTGATGACGGTGCCACATTGAAGGTCACTGAGCTCTTCAGTAAGGCCATTCTACTGCCAATGTTTGTCTATGGAGATTACATGGCTGTGTGCTCGATTTTATACACCTGTCAGTAACGGGGGTGGCTGACATAGCCAAATCCACTAACTTGAAGGGGTGTCCACATACTTTTGTATCTATAGTGTACTTCATAATATGAATATAATCCGGTTGAAATATTATAGTAAATATACATAAAAGTGTTCCTAAGGATACATTATCAATGATGTTTGATTGTTCTTGGACAAGTGTATTGGTATAGGTTGAACGCGTTCTCTTCACGGTTCAATAGGCGAGTGGATGCTGTATTTTATGAACATAATGCGCCAACCAAACAGAGATTTATGGATATAATAAATTACTTTTTCTAACAAAAGAACCATTGGATGTCTTCGTTGGACACTTGGGAAGCCCTCAGCAGAAGTTCTTCAAACGGTAAGGGATTTGTTTTCACTGTGAAATGTGTTTTGTGTGAACCGCGATGGTTTATGAATTTATGCTAATGGGAAAATATTGGAGGTGCTACCCTCAAACAATCAAATGTTGTGCTTTCACCGTAAAGCCTTTTTGAAATCTAAAGTAATACCGCAAAAAATGTGGCAAAGCAATTCACTTTTTGTCCTGAATACTAAGTGTTATGTTTGGAGCAATTCCAATACAACACATTACTGAGTACCACTCTCCATATTTTCAAGTGTAGTGGTGGCAGCATCATGGTATCAAATCAAATTGTATTTGTCATCAATGATGTCGCTCTTGCTGCAGGTGAGTCTCTGATTCACCTCTATGCAGACGACACCATTCTGTATACTTCTGGCCCCTCTTTGGACACTGTGTTAACTACCCTCCAGACGAGCTTCAATGCCATACAACTCTCCTTCCGTGGCCTACAACTGCTCTTAAACGCAAGTAAAACTAAATGCATGCTCTTCAACCGATCGCTACCCGCACCTGTCCCCCCGTCCAGCATCACTACTCTGGACGGTTCTGTCTTAGATTACGTGGAAAACTACAAATACCTAGGTGTCTGGTTAGACTGTAAACTCTCCTTCCAGACTCACATCAAACATCTCCAATCTAAAATTAAATCTAGAATTGGCTTCCTATTTCGCAACAAAGCTTCCTTCACTCATGCTGCCCAACTTACCCTCGTAAAACTGACCATCCTACCGATCCTCGACTTCGGTGATGTAATTTACAAAATAGCCTCCAATACTCTACTCAACAAACTGGATGCAGTCTATCACAGTGCCATCCATTTTGTTACCAAAGCCCCATATACCACCCACCACTGCGACCTGTACGCTCTCGTGAGGCTGGCCTTCACTTTACACTCGCCGCCATATCCACTGGCTCCTGGTCATTTACAAGTCCCTGCTAGGTAAAGTCCCGCCTTATCTCAGCTCGCTGGTCACCTTAGCAGCACCAACCCGTAGCACACGCTCCAGCAGGTATATCTCACTGGTCACCCCCAAAGCCAATTCCTCCTTTGGCCAACTCTCCTTCCAGTTCTCTGCTGCCAATGACTGGAACGAACTTCAAAAATCTCTGAAACTGGAGACGCTTATCTCCCTCAACAGCTTTAAGCACCAGCTGTCAGAGCAGTGTACAGACCACTGTACCTGTTTATAGCCCATCTGTAAATAGCCCAACCAACTACCTCATCCCCTACCGTATTTATTTATTTATCTTGTTCCTTTGCACCCCAGTTTTTCTACATTGCACATTCATCTACTGCACAGTTTTCTTTTACCATTCCAGTGTTAAATTGCTATATTGTAGTTACTCTGCCACCATGGCCTATTTATTGCCTTCCTTATCCTACCTCATTTGCACTCCTTGTATATAGATTTCTTTTTTTCCTACTGTATTATTGACTGTATGTTTGTTTTACTCCATGTGTAACTCTGTGTTGTTGTATGTGTTGAACTGCTTTGCTTTATCTTGGCCAGGTCGCAGTTGTAAATGAGAACTTGTTCTCAACTTGCCTACCTGGTTAAATAAAGGTGAAATAAATAAAAATAAAAAAATCTGCGCAGAAAACAACAGTTGTAGACCTTACCATGAAATGCTTACTTACAAGCCCTTTATTAATCAACAATGCAGTTTTAAGAAAAAAAAGAGTTTACTAAATAAACTAAAGTAAAAAAATAAGTAACAATTACAATAACAAGGCTATATATAGGGGGTACCGGTACCAGGTCAATGTGTGGGGGTACAGGTTAGTCGAGGTAATATGTGCATGTAGGTATGGGTATGCTTGTAATCGTTAAGGACTGGGGAGTTATTCAGGATAAAAAATAAATGGAATGGAGCTAAGCACGGGCAATATACTAGGGGAAAACCTGGTTCAGTTCGCTTTCCACCAGACACTGGGATATGAATTCTCCTTTCAGCAGGACAATAACCTAAAAGACAAGGCCAAGTCTACACTGGAGTTGCTTACCTAGAAGACAGTGAATGTTCCTGAGTGGCCGAGTTACAGTTTTAAATCTGCTTTAAAATCTATTGCAAGACTTGAAAATGTTTGTCTAGCAATGATCAACAACCAATTTGACAGAAATGTAAGAATTTAGAAAATAATAATTTCCACATTTATACAATTCAGGTGTGCAAAGCTCTTAGAGACTTACCCAGAAAGACTCACAGCTGTAATTACTGTAAAAGGTGATTCTAAAATGTATTGAAGAATCAGGGGTGTGAATACTGATGTAAATTAAATATTTCTGTATTTCATTTTCAATAAGTTTGCCAACATTTCTAAAATACGTTCACCCTTTGTCATTATGGGGTATTGTGTGTAGATGGGTGAGAATTATTATCATTTTTATTCCATTTAGAATTCAGGCTATAACACAATGTGGAATAAGTAATGGGGTATAACTACTTTCTGAAGGAACTGTAACTAACAAATGTCATAAAATATAACATGTTAAAATATATAATAATGTTGTGAGCCTTCATTCGTGCAAACGAAACCATTAAAAAAAATTGTGGCCGCAATTTTGTCTTATAGACTTAGAAACAAAACTATCCAGCTAGCCTGGCTTCATTAACTTTGAATGGAAAAATCTTTTAAGAATTTGAACAACGTGTAAATGACACAAAAACTCATCACAGTTATGTTGAACATATTATGTGAAGATTTAAAAGATAAATATGCTTATACATATTACAAACCTGTAAAACAGGAAAAATGAATGAGATGGGAGCGTCAGCTTGCTTTCTTGATGCTTCTTCTCAATGTGAAGAAGAGCAGCGTGCGCAGGCATTTGCAACACTTAACGTCTCCCTCTAGTGGAAGTACTAAATATTGACGCTCCAGCTGAAAATATGAAATAAATTCTCTATGATTTTAAAGACGGAGAACTTGTGTTACTTAAAAAACAATCTTAACATTGAATTGACCAAAACCGTACATCTATGCATTCAAAATACATTTGTGATGCATGCTAAATGTTATTTTGGAACGATCAGAGAAACATCTCTATCGCCAAAGCAGTCACTAGATTTTGAGCCATACAGCAATTGCAACACCAAATTATTTCATAAACACAGCAATGCAAATGCCCATGCAGCCTTGAAAAACCCATATCAGTCATACTGTGACGCTCTCCGTGGGTATAATTGAGATTCGGGGCAGCTATGAAACGTTATGAATTCACGTTGCTGCGACGTGTTGAGGAGGTAAGGAAGATGATCAAATGCGGTGCTTATTACCTTCCAATTACGTTTCCATAACGTTGTGGGAAGGTAATGACATGACATTACCAATCATTAGCAATCCATTACGTCAGGGTTGGTTGTGGTTACGTAAGATGTTTGCTGGGCATAGCTTGTCCAAAGAAAGTGGTCTCTAGGCAGGACAGAGTAAGTCACGCCGCCTACACATTTCTGTGCAGAATGAAATACCACTACCTTTTTAAAACCATGTCTATTTTTACCAAACAAAATTCAACATAATCACCATCTCTTTTTGTATTTTAATCATTTTAAGCATATTTTTTTTACCTTTAGCATACACTGAGTGTACAAAACATTAGGAACACCTCCTCTTTCCTTGACAGACTGACCAGGTGAATCCAGGTGAAAGCTGCGATCCCTTATTGATGTCACTTGTTAAATCCACTTCAATCAGTGTAGATGATGGGGAGGAGACAGGTTAAATAAGTATTTTTAAGCCTTGAGACAACTGAGACATGGATTGTGTATAATTCAGAAGGTGGATGGGCAAGACAAAAGATTTAAGTGCCTTTGAATGAGGTATGGTAGTAGGTGCCAGGCGCACCGGTTTGAGTGTGTCAAAAACTGCAACGCTGCTGGGTTTGTTTCCCAACTGTTTCCCAAGTGTATCAAGAATGGTCCACCAACCAATGGACATCCAGCCAACTTGACACAACTGTGGGAAGTATTGGAGTCAATATGGGCCAGCATCCCTGTGGAATGCTTTCAACAGCTTGTAGAGTCCATGCTCCAACGAATTGAGGCTGTTCTGAGGGCAAAAAGGGGTGCAACTCAATACAAAGTGTTCCTAATGTTTTGTACACGCAGTGTATAATGTCATTCAACTCATACCAATGAAACGTTTAATTTCTCACCATGTATTTTTGGAAAATATTCTCCATTAGCTGCTCTTCGGTCTTTAGTAAATCTTCAAGTTTAAGTTTAAAAAGGTCACAAATCTCACAAAGTATATAACAAATATAACAGCCTAATTTCAATATCATTAAAAATGGTTTAAATGTGTCATACTTGCTTCCGGCATAGGAAAAGGGCCTGAGCCTTTGCAGTGCTTTGGTGAGAGGATCTCTCATCTGAAGAGGCAGAAGGTGACCTTTCTCTCCCACATGGCCCATCCCTGGAGCATGAAGGCTCAATATTCTCTGCAGTAAAATATTGGACAACATCATGGCAATTCTTGGTACAATTAGTTTGCCATTTCCCCTCACCACCAATACTTGGTGGCTTGCAGAGCGTTTTAGCTATTTGCTTCTTAGTGGCACTGGCACAGGTTCTGGCGCTTCGGAGAAGATTTTAGTGGGGGCTTGGGTAGGCCTAAAAAATTTACACATGCTAGTGTGTGTACATACACAGTGTCATAGTGAAATAAAACCAACATATTGATTTAGCACCTGCTTCCTCATCAACAACACCAATTCTAGAGCGCTTTCAACTTTGCAACCCTGTCCGTGTTGCTTCTTTAACATAACCGATTTATCTTTCAGTGTCTGTTCTATCTTGTTGATCTCCAACATTAATTCTCAGAGGTGTTTCGCTGTTCCATCTCACACAGTTATACATCTACTTCTGTCAAGTGTGGAAGGATAAATGAACCCTTTCCCCAACAATAACACCCTGAGAAAGTGACCCTCTGGGTAACAAAAGCATTAATCACACCATATGGACTGCTTACATTTATATTGGTTGATTTCGACTTGAACACCAGGTGGGTGCAATTAATTATCTGGTAGGACAGAAAACCAGCACGCTCTGGACCTCGTAGGGTAAGAGTTAAATACCCCTGCTCTACATGTTAAGTGTTTCAGTTGTCTCTGTAAGCACAGTTGAACACTGTCACTGATGCAGCGTGTCAGAGTATGGATAGTGTAGGGCCAGCACATTAAACCTTACAGCGTCAGTAGTATAATAAAAAAGTTTATACTTGGCAGGAGACGGGATTGTTAATAGATTCCTTAGACTGGTGCTTCAACCGTAATAGCTTTTTCAATATCTGTTATTTGATCTTATTTTTCTCTCAGCAGTGTAGCCTTCACAATTAACAGTGTAATTATGTGAACACAAGAAAGAAAAGAGCACAAACATGTCATTCTCAATATGGTATGTCAGTCGTCAACCATTACAACAGCACCCCATGGGGCAGCCCTTACTGTGTCACTACGTTTAATTGTCAGAACTATGCCAAAATCCATCAGGTGTAATTAATTTTCTTAAAAAACGTTTTCTTTATTATTCAGTGGCTGCTGACTAATTCGGTGTAATACTGTAGTTACACATTCCTAATTTTAATTTCAACCATTTGATGTCTATGATGTAATACGTGCCTTATTGAAGATCAATAAAAAAAATCCACTGGGTCTGACTTGATCCCTTTTTGCTCCAGCTATCTGCTCCACTTATTGCAGACCTATATTTTTAACTTGACAATTATTTCTGGGGTTATCCCTAAGTTCTGGAAAATGGCACAAGTCCTCCCCCTACACAAAGGCGGAGATCCCTCTGACTTTGATAAATACCATCCAATTTCCATCTTGCCTTCCCAAAGTTTTAGAGTCCTTGGCCAACTCACAGCTTTTTTATTTCTTATTCTATTCTTACAAGACAGAGTGTTGTAGCTACTGCAAAGATAAAGTTTGTTCCCATTGACTCCATCACAGTCAGACTTCCTCTATCACTGTTAATAAATATTTGTCATCTCTGATAGCAGCTTCTGCCTCACATACAGAGCATAAGGCAATGGGACATATCTGGAGATACACATGGCTAGTGACTCACTGCTTAACACTGGGATGCACACACATATACTTAAGCCACATAAGAAGCACACAGCAATAGAGGGCACACATGAACATGGATACACACACATACACACAAGCACACACACACACCTAACAACATTTCTTACGACCTTAGATGCCATTCACAGGTCTGTATAGAGCTGTTTGGCAGAGGTGTTCATCTAAATGATGCCGAAGGACTCCACTGGGGGAAAAAATCTAATTTATTGGGTGAATTGTCATTCAGCGAAGAGTGTCAGATCAATGGTTTTAATCAATTATTTATTAAGAACATCTATTTCACTCTGCTTTTCAGAAGCATCACTGCAGAGAGCAGCATGCACACACACATACAGATGTAGGATCTTAATTTGAGCCAGTTCGCTACAGCAGGAAAATAAACCTCTTGTAACTGGAAATGTGAATTATTATCTGGATTATAATGATGGAAATGTTTGTATGGCTTGATACAAGTTTGTGAGGAAAAATCAAGTCACATTTCACAGTAGAAATTACAAACAGAAGTCTTTTTAAACCTCAAATGGGTCTTTCTATAAATAGCCCCAAAACATCATTGCTCTAGAGGAGATCTGCATGGAGGAATGGGCCAAACTACCAGCAACAGTGTGTGAAAACCTTGTGAAGACTTACAGAAAACGTTTGACCTCTGTCATTGCCAACAAAGGGTATATAACAAAGTATTGAGATAAACTTTTGTTATTGACCAAATACTTATTTTCCACCATAATTTGCAAATAAATTAATTAAAAATCCTACAATGTGATTTTCTGGATATTTCTTCCTCCTTTTGTCTGTCATAGTTGAAGTGTACCTATGATGAAAATTACAGGCCTCTCTCATCTTTTTAAGTGAGAGAACTTGCACAATTGGTGGCTGACTAAATACTTTTTTGCCCCACTGTATGTAGTACGGATTTTCAACTTCTGCCATATTGTGGATTCAGAGATATCTGTCTAATAGAACTCAAAGGGTTTTCTTTAATGGAAGCTTCTCTAATGGCAAACATGTAAAGTGTGGTGTACCGCAGGGCAGCTCTTTAGGCCCTCTTTTCTATTTTTACCAATGACCTGCCACTGGTATTAAACCGATCATGTGTGTCCGTTTATGCTGATGATTCAACCACATATCCATTAGCAGCCGCTAATGCATATGTGAAGCCATGGTTTACAGGGAACATCCGCACCGAGCTAAAGGCTAGAGCTGCCGCTTTCAAGGTAGCAGGACACTAATCTGGACACTTACAAGAAATCTCGCTATGCCCTCAGACGAACCATCAAACAGGCAAAAGTGTCAATACAGGACTAAGATTGAATCCTACTACACCAATCTTAGGATTCAATCTTAGTCCTGTATTGACACTTTTGCCTGTTTGATGGTTCATCTGAGGGCATAGCGGCAGCTCTAGCCTTTAGCTCGGTGCGGATGTTCCCTGTAAACCATGACTTCTGGTTGGGATATGTCCTCAATGCCGTTGGATGAATTCCAGAAAATATTCCAGTCTGTGCTAGCATAACAGTCCTGTAGCGTAGCATCCACGTCATCTGACCACTTCCGTATGGAGCGAGTCACTGGTACCTCCTGCTTTAGTTTTAGCTTGTCAGCAGGAATCAAGAGGATATAATTATGGTCAGATTTGCCAAATGGAGGGCGAGCGAGAGCTTTGAATGCGTCTCTGTGTGTGGAGTATTGGTGGTCTAGAGATTTTTCCCCTCTGGTTGCACACGTTTCATGCTGGTAGAAATTTGGTAAAAACTGATTTAAGTTTGAGATTAGAGGTTAGAGGTCCCTACGTAATCACGTCACGTAGCCTAGTTTAGTCGTCCCCCTTCTGAATTTGTATCGTGTGAAAGCCAAATAAATAATTAATAAAAAAAAGGCAATTGAGTTCGACTTTTTTTGTCCCAAAATCCAGAGAAAAATTGTGAATAGAACTCAGAACCAGCCAGAGAACTGTCAGTGCCGGAGCAGAGGAATGAGGGGGAAATTGTTCCTGATGGCGATGCTAATCCCGCCAGTTCAGTATCACCACCGGCACCTCC
Source organism: Brachymystax lenok tsinlingensis (assembly GCA_030435695.1). NCBI lineage: Eukaryota > Metazoa > Chordata > Actinopteri > Salmoniformes > Salmonidae > Brachymystax > Brachymystax lenok. Next base: position 24,114,000 of record CM059793.1, on the reverse strand, counting down.
ACTAGCTAGTAGGCCTACTTGCAAGTCAGACTCAGCAGGAGATGGGCAGCTGGGGGGGAAGGGGGCAGTGCATCCACCGACAAAGTGCTGTACAACATGCAAAAAGATAGGGAGCTTGGGTCAAGAAATGACTGAAGGGATTTAAAAAAGAGTGGGTGGAATGTACAGTAAATTAACATCCTATGTATCAGACATAAAAAAACTACGACAAAGAGCCCTTAGAAAAATTGTTTTTGAACATACCTGGTGGAAGCAATCGTTGTAGACAAGGCTAAAGAGGACACCAAGGTTAACAGTGATGGCCTTGAGATAGAAGCTGTTTTTCAGTCTCTCAGTCGCAGCTTTGATGCACCTGTACTGACCTTGCCTTCTGGATGATAGCAGGGTGAACAGACAGTGGCTCGGGGGGTTGTTATCCTTGATGATCTTTTTGGCCTTACTGTGACATCGGGTGCTGTAGGTGTGCTGGAGAGCAGGTAATTTGCCCCCGATGATGCGTTGGGCAGACCACATCACCCTCTGGAGAGCCCTGCGGTTGCAGGCGGTGCAGTTGCCATACCAGGTGGTGATGCAGCCCGACAGGATGCTCTCAATTGTGCATCTGTAAAGGTTTGTGACCGTTTTAGGTGCCAAGTCAAATTTCTTCAGTCTCCTGAGGTTGAAGAGGCGCTGTTGTACCTTCTTCACCACACTGTCTGTGTGGGTTTCAGTTTTCAGTGATGTGTACACCTAGGAACTTGAAGTTCTTCACCTTCTCCACTACAGTCCCATCTATGTGGATATTGGGGTGCTCTCTCCGCTGTTTCCTGAAGTCCACAATCCTTTGTTTTGTTGATGTTGGGTAACAGGTTATTTCTTGGCATTTTCTTGGCACCACATTCCCAGGTCCCTCACCTCCTCCCTGTAGGCTGTCTCATTATTGTTGGTAATCAGGCCTGCTACTTTTGTGTCGTCTGCAAACTTGATGATTGAGTTGGAGGTGTGCGTGGCCACGGATGAACAGGGAGTACAGGAGGAGGCTGAACATGCAAGCTTGTGGGACCCCAGAGTTGAGGATCAGCAAAGTGGAGGTGTTGTTTCTTACCTGGGGGCGGCCTGTCAGGAAGTCCAGGACCCAGTTGCACAGGGCGGGGTTCAGACCCAGGGCCTCGAGCTTAACTTCTTAGGGAGCGGCAGGTGAGGTGACGGTTTTGGAGAGTCTGGCGTGCCCAAAGCAAAATGCCTGCCACTCAGGCTCAGAAAATAGGATATGCACATAATTAGTACTATTGGATAGGAAACACTCTGAAGTTTATAAAAATGGTAACATAATGTCTGTGAGTATAACAGAACTCCTTTAGCAGGCAAAAACCAGAGAAGAAAACATCCAGAAATCAGTTTCTGGTGACCTTTGGCTCTCTTAGACACACTCCCTATTGAATCCATTTGTTACCAGGACTGAGACTGCAGTACCTATGGCTTCCACTAGATGTCAACAGTCTATATTTAAAGCCTCAGAGAGATTGAAGTAAGCAGGGCGAATAGGTACAGGAAATTCTCGGGCGCGAGTCTGGCTGGCGCGCCCCACATTATTTTACTTATATAAGGTATAGGTGACCATCCGAATGAAATATTATCGCTAATATTCACAAAAGGATAGCTAAGGATGCATTTTAACTACTTACGGAGTGGTGGGGCGCTAGCATAAATTCATAAACCATCGAGGTTCACATAAAACACATTTCACAGCGAAAACAAATCCTTTACCTTTTGAAGAACTTCTGCTGAGGGCTTCCCAAGTGTCCAACGAAGACATCCAATGGTTCTTTTGTTAGAAAAAGTAATTTATTATATCCATAAATCTCCATTTGGTTGGCGCATTATGTTCATAAAATACAGCGTCCACTTGCCCATTGAATCGTGAAGAGAACGCGTTCAACCTATACCTATACACTTGTCCAAGAACAATCAAACATCATTGATAATGTATCCTTAGGAACACTTTTATGTATATTTACTATAATATTTCAACCGGATTATAAACTGGACGATAGGAAAGGAAAAAACCACAGCGCGTGCGAGCCTGTGAATGCGCATCCTCTTCTGTTTACATCCGATGACCAGTTCAAAATTCTTCTTCTTTTACCATCCAGAGCAACTAAACATCATCAAACACTGTCTAGAGACTGTTGACATCCAGTGGAATCAATAGGTACTGCAATCTTACTCCCATATATGTCTGTTTTCAATAGGGAGGGTGTTCAAAATGAGGCAATGTGTCAAAAACACTTTTTCCAGGACAGAAATTCCTCGGGTTTTTGCCTGCTATGTCTGTTCTGTTATACTCACAGACATTATGTTAACACTTTTAGAAACTTCAGAGTGTTTCCTATCCAATAGTACTAATTATATGCATATCCTATTTTCTGGGCCTGAGTGGGAGGCATTTTACTTTGAGCACGCCAGACTCTCCAAAACCGTCACCTCGGGAGCCACTCTCTAAGAAGTTAACTCGGAAGCCAGCCGCACCAATGTGTCGGAGGAAACACTGTACAGCTGGCGACCAAAGACAGCATGCATATGCTCGGACGCCACAAGGAGTTGCTAGAGCGCAATGGGAGAATGAAAAAAACCAGCCGGCCAAACCCTAACCTACATAAGGGACACGGATGGCATTTGCTGTATGTTTGATGAGAAACTGCATATTGCAAATGTACGGTCCCTTACTAGACGTCCAAAATTGTTTCTAAAATAGGCCGACGCCGATGGCGTCGGGGCGTGCCCCAGGGCCGGATCTTCCAGGAAGTCATCAAACGAAGTTTCTCGGACATTCGGTGTCCGTTTTAATAAATAAAATTCATTTTTGTAATTTTTCCGCCCTTCAGGTTAATCCCACCAGATGGCGAACGGCTTCTTATTGCAAATGTACAAAACATACACCTAATTGACCTGGCTTTTTCTCCTAAACGGAAAATACTTCGAAGACGAAACTTGGTGGGCATGGGTTTGGCCAAATGGGCTGTTGGCCTAGAAACCGGATGGCGTCAGGGACTCACGGTTTTTGAGTTAAGGCCCATTTTCTGGGATTAAAGGTGAAAAATGGAATTGGAATTGAAATGGAAAAACGCTAATTTGACAGCTTCACGTCAAAGTACATGAACCTACAGTGTAAGGAAAAAAAGAACCAGACATTTATCTGTTTTAATTTTCGAGAAATCGTCAAATGTACAATTCGTAATGTTGAAAAAAAGATGTTTTTTTCCTAAAAAAGTTATAGATCCAGTTGCGGCGTGTTCAGACAAATCCGTTAACGTGGGTTTCGGAGCTCTACGTGATTTCTGTGATTTTCTGTGATTTTCTGAAATCACACACACTCACAGTCAATGGGGAATGACACAGTGAGGGGCTTACAGACAGACGCTGCCTGCAATAGTTACTTTTGTTCGAACTATCAAAGAACCGTCAGACCTAGAGCTCTGAAACTTTAGAAACCCATTCTAGACCTTTAGTCAATAGAGCACGTTGAGTTCCGGGGCTCTAGAAGGTTCTCAGGCCGAGAAATTGCCTCGTACATTTGCAATATTTTCAATTCATTTTTACATCGCGAAAATGACAACATTTCTAAAAGTCCCAGAGTCACAAGGCTAGGTGCATTATAACCGCCTCGGCCCATAGAGACAGACCCTAACGTTTCTGTCCGATAGCTCATTCAAGGACCCCATAGCAATGCTCGGAAAACGTGGATTTTCAGCACCAATTAAGGTCGCTGCTCGGACTCCAAATGACCTATCGAGCCGAAACTCGAGATTCGGGGTCGCCTCAGCTAGGCCTACACATAATGTCGGAACTGGACCCGCAGTTAGAACGTAACTAGTTGTTTTACATTTTTACTATGATTTAAACAGAAGACGCTGTGAATTTTGAGCCTGCCCTGACATATGTGATAGTTGGCTTCTAAACGAGTTGGAAAAAGTGGGTTTGGTGTCAGTTTTTATCAGTTTGGTGTCAGAATTATATCTAATTGACTGATGGACGCTGACTTGCTGGCTGACTTTTGTACATTTGCAATAAGATTGAATAGGGCTGAAACATCACCAAAATGACAGACTGAAATCAACACTAAAAAGTGCATCACCATAGTCTCTAGGCCTTGCCGAGTTCAACCAGATGCCCCGCTTGACCGTAGCTCACTCGGTCTGACCGCAGCAACCGTGCCAAAAAGTAGGCCCAAAATGAAGCCTGGCCCTAAATTTCAGCTGCTTTTGGGTGACAGCGGCAGACCCGTTTGGGTTAGAAGCACGATTCGACTTCAGGAACGTTCCTTAGGACCTCCCGATCTGTGCAAGCCTAACCGTGACCGTGTGGCATTAACCCTTAACAGTAAAAACAGGGTATTTACATCAAACAGTTTGCTATGACATCTCTCCCCATAGGAATACATTGCTTGCTCCCCTAAATTCAACCTGGTGCCTATGTGGGTTATTAATGCCTTATGAACTTGTCTTTGATGACAATCCATCAGGCCACTATGAGGTCTACCTGTGTTGATTCTAAGCTTCCTGGAGCAACCGGAAGTGATTAAATTCACCCTAAAGGTGTTTTACAATACCCAACAGACTGAAAAACAGACTTTCAAACCTGTGTTAATCAGTCAGTTCTTAACTTATAGACGTAAAACTCAGGATTCTGTAAAAGCCTACCCCAATGACGATATGTGTCTACCTACAGCTTCCTGTGTACTGTACATTTGCAATATGTTTCACTGTACATTTGCAATATGTTTCCATGGGCTTTTAACATCACGAATTTGACATGCTGAAATCAAAACCAACGAGCGATGGTGAGGTACCACTATCAATCCTGGCCATCCTGAGATCAACGGTCAGTCAATTGGGCATTTCTACAGTATTTTAGAGCTTGTCATATTCGTGATGTTAAAAGCCCATTGAAACATATTGCAAATGTACAGGGAAACATATTGCAAATGTACAGTACATTTGCAATATGTTTCAATGGGCTTTTAACATCACAAATTTGACATGTTGAAATCAACACCAACGAGCGATGGACAGGTACCACTATCAATCCTAGCCATCCCGAGATCAACGGGCAGCCAATTGGCCATTCCTGCAGTATTTTAGAGCTTGTCATATTCGTGATGTTAACAGCCCATTGAAACATATTGCAAATGTTCTGTACAGTTGCTCGGCCATTTTTTTTGTTTTTTTTTGAAAACCTCCATAAATGAGCAGGGGCTTCTCCCACTGACTTAGGGCCATAGTGGGATGCTCCCATACGGATCCTGGAGGCACTGTACCCCCCTAAATGCATTTTTGACAAAATAAGCTTTCCGAGAAGGTGGCATTAACATTTTAAAGCTTGTCATATTCGTGATGTTAAAAGCCCATTGAAACATATTGCAAATGTACTGTACATTTGCAATATGTTTCACTGTACATTTGCAATATGTTTCCATGGGCTTTTAACATCACGAATTTGACATGCTGAAATCAAAACCAACGAGCGATGGTGAGGTACCACTATCAATCCTGGCCATCCTGAGATCAACGGTCAGTCAATTGGGCATTTCTACAGTATTTTAGAGCTTGTCATATTCGTGATGTTAAAAGCCCATTGAAACATATTGCAAATGTACAGGGAAACATATTGCAAATGTACAGTACATTTGCAATATGTTTCAATGGGCTTTTAACATCACAAATTTGACATGTTGAAATCAACACCAACGAGCGATGGACAGGTACCACTATCAATCCTAGCCATCCCGAGATCAACGGGCAGCCAATTGGCCATTCCTGCAGTATTTTAGAGCTTGTCATATTCGTGATGTTAACAGCCCATTGAAACATATTGCAAATGTTCTGTACAGTTGCTCGGCCATTTTTTTTGTTTTTTTGAAAACCTCCATAAATGAGCAGGGCTTCTCCCACTGACTTAGGGCCATAGTGGGATGCTCCCATACGGATCCTGGAGGCACTGTACCCCCCTAAATGCATTTTTGACAAAATAAGCTTTCCGAGAAGGTGGCATTAACATTTTAAAGCTTGTCATATTCGTGATGTTAAAAGCCCATTGAAACATATTGCAAATGTACTGTACATTTGCAATATGTTTCACTGTACATTTGCAATATGTTTCCATGGGCTTTTAACATCACGAATTTGACATGCTGAAATCAAAACCAACGAGCGATGGTGAGGTACCACTATCAATCCTGGCCATCCTGAGATCAACGGTCAGTCAATTGGGCATTTCTACAGTATTTTAGAGCTTGTCATATTCGTGATGTTAAAAGCCCATTGAAACATATTGCAAATGTACAGGGAAACATATTGCAAATGTACAGTACATTTGCAATATGTTTCAATGGGCTTTTAACATCACAAATTTGACATGTTGAAATCAACACCAACGAGCGATGGACAGGTACCACTATCAATCCTAGCCATCCCGAGATCAACGGGCAGCCAATTGGCCATTCCTGCAGTATTTTAGAGCTTGTCATATTCGTGATGTTAACAGCCCATTGAAACATATTGCAAATGTTCTGTACAGTTGCTCGGCCATTTCTTTTTTTTTTTTTTTAAAACCTCCATAAATGAGCAGGGGCTTCTCCCACTGACTTAGGGCCATAGTGGGATGCTCCCATACGGATCCTGGAGGCACTGTACCCCCCTAAATGCATTTTTGACAAAATAAGCTTTCCGAGAAGGTGGCATTAACATTTTAAAGCTTGTCATATTCGTGATGTTAAAAGCCCATTGAAACATATTGCAAATGTACTGTACATTTGCAATATGTTTCACTGTACATTTGCCATATGTTTCAATGGGCTTTTAACATCACGAATTTGACATGCTGAAATCAACACCAACGAGCGATGGAGAGGAACCATGATCACTGCCCAGCCATCCAGAGTTCAACGGGCCAGTCAATTGGGCATTTCTGCAGTATTTGGGAGCCTGTCAAATTTGTGAGGGTAAATGCCCATTGTAAGACATTGCAAATTGACAGCCGTGCACCTGGTAATTGAAACGGTTTACCATGAGCATATTTTAAATATTAATGCCTTTAGGAGGGTGCAAGGTATCCCTGGCTGGTTAGGGAGCACCCCCCCACCCGTGGCCATCCAATAGGGGGCACCCCTGGTCATTTTGGACGTTTTCCCACTTCTCTCTCATCAAACATGACAAATAGACCCTATAGGATGATTCAGGGCTTAACATAGTGATATATATCATTTTGTCAGTTTAAATGCCATTTGGACATTGTTCACTGACTTTTGGGTTCGGAAGCCGACTTCCTATGATCATATATGTAAATGGACATAACATCATGATTTGGCACTTTCAATACTTTTGTATGGAATCTTATGGCATTTGTACATTTCTTATGCCATTTGGACATGGTTCATTGACTTTTGACTTCCTATGGTAACATATTGCAAATGGACAAAACATATGCCATTTGGACATTGACTTTTGACTTCCTATGGTAACAAATTGCAAATGGACAAAACATAGGCCTTATGGACAATAAAGTTAATAAAACGAATTCAATAAAATGAGACAAAGGTATGTTTATATATATCTTATATACGTGTTATTATCAAACAAATCGAACGAATCGCAAAAAACGGTCCAGAAAGCACTTTTTTAGGAGGCGTAGGTATTTAGATTTTTTGGTTTTTAAATGTCCAAATTTGACCCTTGAGTCTTGACTTCATGTACATATGCAATATGAATTGCCCCGTTGGAGCGCGCTCACCACCTATAGTAATTTTGAGTTATTACATTTGTCATTTGCCATATGCCATTTGCCATAAGTTTTGATTGATCTGCCGTCCATTTGGGCACTCTTTTCCATCGTGTGTATGTTTCGTCCAATGGCAATATGTTGCCATTCATTTTTGGCCATTTCATGGGGGGTCTTCCCTTACCCGGATGACGCTAGGCCAGTTGTGCGCCGCCTCATGGGTCTCACAGTCGGAGCCGGCTAAGACAAAGCCCGGGATCTAACCCGGATCTGTAGTGACACCTCTAGCACTGCGATGCAGTGCCTTAGGCCGCTGCGCCACTCGGGAGGCCCACATAACTAATTTTATGAGTCTGACAGCATCCTCAGTCACCTAGCAGGGATACTCTACAACACCCCAAATTTTAGATGGGAAAAACATTTGAGACACTTAGAGATACTGTCCAGAATTGTCCAGAGTTGAGGTAAGTAATAAAGAGAATGCAAGGTGTGATAAACCGACGGATGTCAGACCATGAATTTGCTCCAACAGGCCCTCCCAAGGACAAACCTAAACTCCCTCTTTGGCCACAGAGCTCCGCTGCTACCAGGACAGGGTCAAGAATGGAGTAGGACGACTTCATTCCCACCTAGTGGTCAGATAGGAGAATAACACCTTGGAGGCAGACCAACCCCATCCACCTTTACACACCATTGAGTCATTCAAATGAGATTTTGCATCTGGTCTAATTCATATGAATGCTTTGATTTCTTGTGATATTCATCTGAAACTAATTGACACAGTGTTCCCAGACAGCTGATTAAGGCATGAATATATGTTATGTTTCATCAGTGGTGCACGGGCCTTGAGAGGTGGTCTGTCTGTTGCATCCAGTGGTGCGCTACAGTGTAATTCAACCAAATCAGGCTCTTCAGTCCGTGTGTCCCCTGTGTGTGCTTGTTTTAGTTCCAGAGGATTAAATGAATGAATGCAAATAATTTAGAAAATGCATAGATGGTTTGATTCACCTCAGTTTAGTTTGGGTTCAGTACAGAGAGAATCAGTATTCTTAGGGGTGGACAGATTTCACTAGGCTGAATCAATATCCCTCAATCATTCACAAAGCTATCCATAACTGTCAATTATTCACATTTATTTATAGACCAGTTTTCACAATGGTCTTCAATTGATAGTTGATGCTATAATTGTGCTACCAATTCAATGTTTTTGAATTTCCACAATAACTAAAAATCCATAAATTATCTTGGTAAAGCTACAACACTCCATGGTGAATTTCACAGTGTCCTACTGACCCCTGCTTCTCTGAGGAACAGTTGATACAGTAAAATGATTACTCCATCTCCTGGTCCACTCCAGGGTGCACTTGCTCTCTGCCCCAGGGTTTGTTTAAAGTTAATCTAGCCTCTGGTCCTATGGGTCCTAAGGGGGTTACCAGGCAGTCTCTAACCTCTCTTCCTAACTTTCCTCTCTCCTCCTTCCCAGCAGCTTGATGAGTCAAACCCAAGAGGATCATATTACATCTCCCATCTTTCTACATAGGTGGAGAGCCGTGGAGTATGCCCTATGCTTCCAAGGGGGCCAAGAGGATTACGGCAAGTAGGTTTTCTTGTATCCTATCTGCTTTTCAGCACCATGTTTAAAGCCAATTTCAGCAATGTCCTCAACCAGACATGAACTGCAGTGTTTGGTATGTAGACACTCACATTAGTAATAAATCAGAGACACAACAAGGACAATCTTGTCATCAAAACAGAAAAAATATACCTGATTTGCAGTCATTAATTTAGTTAATTGTGCTATTAGAATATTACAGTCTCTTATTCAACATTAGAAATCAATGAATAAGTGACTGATGTATGTAGTAGCCTAATGAAGGCCAAATTTGTAAAGCCTGTCAAGTTGATTGAGTAAAGCCCCAAATGCCATTTCAGTATGCAGAGGATCCAGTTTCGATATGTAGACTCTCAAGCATGAAATTTAGACTGAAGTCTTAACATTTAACAAAACATTTTCAATTTTCATCGTCTAAAATATCAAAGGCATTTTAAGAATATGTCACCAGAAATGTTTTTCTCTTTGACATTTCAATTCTGATCCACCATTATGTCATATTTCATTAATTATTACCATACTTCCTATTTCACCTCATTTATTGAATTTGATCAACAGAACCTCTGGACTTGAAACCGTCAGTGCTGATGTTCTGTTTCCCCTCCTATTCTTTTGATAAGTAAATGTGGCGCAAAAATTGGAAAAGCAATTCCTCTGACCGTCACAACTATTCCCAGCCTCATTTTTCACATCCGGAGAGAAGAGTAAAGAAATGTGACTGCTTCCTGAGCAGAAGGAATACAGGGACCCTATCTAGTTGGGTGGCATTACCTTTTTCTTTCCCTACTCACAATGGATATATACACAAATCCGTCATCGTCATAATACGCATCCTTGTGAACGCACGTCTGTGTGGGGCTCTGAGTTTTTTAACACTTATTTTTTTCATTATCTCTTGGTTCAAAGTTCATCTCATCTCTCTCTTCAGGAACATACCCCAGTGTCATCCCTCTCCAGAGTGATTTGTCTGCCATTAGAAGTCTGACGGGTACTTTGCATGAAAATTAACTTCATGACAGCTTTGCCCCCTAAGAAGGAGAGATGGGCAGCCATAGAAGACACCTGAGCTTTGGTCCTAAAATGGAAACGTTTTGTATTCACAAGGTAACCTTCACTGAGGGGTGTGGATTTTCTCCTCTCCTGAAACCAAACCCATGGCCATCATGCAGTACCACCTAAAGAGTTGCACATAATCTCAATATAGATTTTTGTTAAGCAGGTATTAACAAATCAACCATAAAACTCATATTCCATGTCGTATAGCATCAGTATGGATGCATCAGTATGATTTAGGTAAGCCACTGGATCATCCTGAATAACAATTAAAATGGTCAAGTCTTTAAACAAGTCCTCTCTCTCCAATCTATAGGACGCATCAAATAACATTCTTCTTTTCTATACTAGCCATAAAGAACACGGTCTGTGTTCATAACAAGCCATATTTTTCTGAACTAAAATGTGTTCGATTTACCAAAGTGAGGTCACAGCAACCATCAGTTTCTCAGGGTCTCCCGGTGAATAGCGTTTAGAGGCTATCTTTTCCACCCAAACGCAACCTTCCCTGCAACGGTCACGTCTCTCGTCCACGGCAACAAAAAGAAAAACATGCCCCGAGGCTCGAGGCACGCAGACTGAGGGAATAAAATGCCGCTTCTGAAGGGCTGTCAAACTCCCACATATTTACAAATGAAGAATAGTGAGATGAGAAAAAGAAAAGGGTGTGCGTTTCTGCCAGCGCTTCTTCAAGAATGTAGTCTCATGAAACATTGCATGTCAACACATTTTATGTTCATTTTATTAGGCTATGTAATATAGGCTATGTTCTCTCGCGCTTTCATTTTAAATGACAGATCTTGCATGAAGGCATTCATCTTCTCATCTGATATGCAGACATATTACCCTGTTATTTACAGATCAATAATTTGTTTGCCTACATCCAAGCTTTATTACTGACTAATGATATATAATTTAATATTCAAACACATATGAATGTGTGTCAGTCCATGTCATTTGTCTGTATATAATACAATTCGAACCCTATAATTTTTCTGATTGATGCAGAAACCGGTGGGTATAAAAAATTCCCCTATAAATCTATTGGTTGTGGTCTCCGCGCCTCTATCCAATGCTTAGAGGCTGCAGTTCTATTTGGGAAGTTGGCAGCTCGCGGCAAGTTCTTTTACTCTCGCACTGGCAGTTCGACTCTGGAATTATGAGCAGAGCTGGTCAATCCTGTACCTTGTTTTGAATTTTATTCCCAGAGAATTGAGACCATGGAGATTAGCATCGGCATCCTCATTGCGTTCCTTGTCTCACAGGTAAGCAGGAGCATTTTATGTGGCATTGCATAGCGCTCTCCCGTATCTGTTCATCAATGATTTATATTCTGATCTTTATCAATGATTTATATTCTGAACTTTAACATGCCACACTTAATGAACGGCAAAGGGGTAATGATTATTTGCGTTGCATAGGCTATAGCCTACGCTATTTAATGATTGTCTGTATAGATTGAATGTAACCTACAATTAAAGAGAAACTAAATGAAGCCAATATAGCCAAATAATTTCAGAACAGTACACATACTGTGATTTAACAACTTAATACCACGAAATATATGATTAGGAGACAGTCGATGATGTGTTACATGTTGAATTTGCGGCACCTGGTCGTCTTGGGTAGAGTGTCGCTTTTGGAATTAATCTGCAGTAGTCAATCAGTCGGTTTACGGATGCCGTTCACATAGGCGTCCAATGGGCGGAACAGGGTAAAGTGTGGAGCTATGTGCAAATCACGGACGAACTCTTGTCAACAGCCACATCTATATTCCGCTCAGATACCCAGTTGAACGTTTCTTTGGCTCTGTGTTCATGTTGGTGAACGAACAGTGTGAGGGGAGGATTCTCAAGGCAATCAGCTCTTACTGAGCTCCCAGAGCATCACTGAAACAGTGAGCGTCTAACTTCAAAAACAAGGGTGGTGTTGGACTATAGGAATGCAATTTAGAAGCATTTTACCCTCCCCGTTTCCATTTGACACAGCCTCTTATGTAGGCTATACTTGCTTTGATAGCTCGCTGCCGATCTTATCTGGCATTAATTTGGAGTGAGTGATAACTTGGAGCAGCTGCTAAAGTGCAATATGGCTGAATAGTGACACAGCAAAGTAGTAGGCTCCCAATTTTAATAGCATTGGTAGTTGGTAGGCCTACCGTTGCTCATCATTGGACAATTAAGTCGCAATTAAAATATGAAGCATAGTCTAGGCTACATCTTTTCATCACGAATCACTCGATTTTATATAATAGAAACAATGTGACATTTTACAAAGGTGTGCACTCAACAGTTGCTGTTAATGGAATGTGTTGGAAAAAACTATTGAAAGCCAAAATGCGTGGGTTCTATTTTTAGCAAGAAACTTTTTTTAAAACATTTAATTCCATTGGACTCCAAGTGTTGCTGAATCTCCTCTCTCCTTCAATGGTATTGTTTTAAACCTGGATTCCTAGTAACTAGACTTGTGGGAGAACAACTGCATTGAAGGTGTGCGGCTTCTCACGAATTCCTAGTTGCTGCGCATTCTTATTTCTCTCTCCCATCAAAGGGCGAGGTTCAAGCAGAGACAGGTGCCGAATTAATGACTCTCTTTTCCTCAGAATTTTACCCATCACGATTAGGAGCTTTACTTTTCATATGCATTGCTGTTGATAGATTACATGGTTATTAGTGTGTGATGAGACCAGATGTTTGTTACACACCTTTTGCTAAGAGTATGACATCATCTGCATTCTCATAACGATACTGCTGCAAAATTCACACAGTTCTCTTTCCACTGATACTGCAATTGTCTGGCAAAGCTGGGAGACACAAACATAAATTGCTAGATTGAAAATAGAGTTAATAGGCCGCTGGCTGCGACATGTAAACTAAGGAGAAATAAACAATTCCTTCTGTGTCTGGAGAGACTGTGTCCCATACTTTTACCGCCAGAGTTGTCTGGCTCTGTTGGCCACTTCTTCAAGGGAATCAGGTCGCCTCCGACTCTCCTCTGACGCTACAGCAACGCTTACCAAATGCCAGGACAACACAACATCCACGTTTCTTATTTATCTTATAGCTCAGGCAGGGCTCCAAGTTTGCCTCCAGAATAAGTTGATGGTGTATTCCCTCTCACCATAAATCCCTGTATTAGAAATGAAACGCTAAGCAGTCGAGAGTCCCAGCTATGATTCAGAATAAGTACAGCACAGCACAACCAGGAGGTGCAGGTGCCTATATTTCTCTATCTTTTTGGCTCTCTTTCTCCCCCCTCTCTTTCTCTCTCTCTGACTCTCAGGGGAGAATGGGAGAGTACGTGGTGCCTGATTACAGAGAGACAGGAGGTGTGCCCACCTCAGTGACCCTCCTCTCCTCTGTCTGCAGCTCACTTCACTGATCCAGCAAAAAGAAAGGGACACAGCGATGGCTGCATGTCAACTCCATTTATTACTGCAGAAACAAGTGCAGGGATGGGGACTACACACATTCGACTGCCCTTGGCCAGTTCGTTCACACACACACACACACACACACACACACACACACACACACACACACACACACACACACACACACACACACACACATTTAATATTAAGGAAGTCTCAAGGTTTTGCTCGCCTGAGGTAGAGAATCTCATGATAAGCTGTAGACCGCATTATTTACCAAGAGAGTTTTCATCTATATTTTCCGTAGCTGTCTATTTACCACCACAAACCGATGCTGGCACTAAGACTGCACTCAATGAGCTGTATACGGCCACAAGCAAACAAGAAAATGCTCATCCAGAGGTCACGCTTCTAATGGTCATGGAATTTAATGCAGGGAAACTTAAATCCATTTTACCTAATTTGTACCAGCATGTTACAGAGATGCGTACAAAGCTCTCCCTTTCCCTCCATTTTGCAAATCTGACCATAACTCTATCCTCCTGATTCCTGCTTACAAGCAAAAAATAAAACATGAAGTACCAGTGACTCGCTCCATACGGAAGTGGTCAGATGACGCAGATGCTAAGCTACAGGACTGTTTTGCTAGCACAGACTGGAATATGTTCCGGGATTCTTCCGATGGCATTGAGGAGAACACCATATCAGTCACTGGCTTCATCAAAAAGTGCATCGATGACGTCGTCCACACAGTGACCGTACGTACATACCCCAACCAGAAACCATGCCTCTTTCAAGGAGCGGGACTCAAAGTTTATAAGAAATCCCGCTATGCCCTCAGACTAACCATCAAACAGGCAAAGCTTCAATACAGGACCAAGATTGAAACGTACTACGCCAGCTCTGACACTCGTCGGATGTGGCAGGGCTTGCTAACTATTACGGACTACTATTACGGACTACAATTTTTTTACTTCAATTTATTTTAGTAAATACTTTCTTAACACTTATTTTTCTTAACTGTATTGTTGGTTAAGCATTTCACTGTAAGGTCTACTACGCCTGTTGTATTCGGCGCATGTGACAAATAAAATTAGATTTGATACACACACAAACACACTGCCAAAATTCAAGATACGAACTCACACATTTAGAAAGCAAAGGTACAAAGATAAAATATCTCTGTTTTTGTGATCTTATCAAGCTTAGCTTAGCCAAAAAGTAAAAACACGTCTGTCCCTCGCCCACACACAATCCCCAGCCATGCCCTCACTTGACCCTTTAGCTTACTTTTGCATTGAACCTTAACGTTTTGGAGAAGTTTTGGATACAGATTAGGCTAGACCACATCCCTCCTAGCATTCTGTGTTTGGTGTTTTGAGAAGCTTTGTATTTTAAAGATCCAGAATTAGTGTTAATAATGTCTGGTGAAGGAGCACAATAAGGCCAACGCAGGGCCAGTAATGATGACAGTAATGATGGAAGCCAGTCATTAGTGCTGATGGTTATCTGAAACACACTCTCTCTCTCTCATCCTTCTCTTTCTCTGCTTTGTGAGGGGTGCAGCGCTCCACCCAATGTCAGCTCTGAGCTGTGCTAGATGTACCTGATGTGTACCTCTCACCCCTGGCGCTGTGTGTGGGACTGGGTTACAGATGAGCATCAAAACAGCTTGTTATCATGTCATTATGGAGCGCTGCTTCTCGATACTCAGCCCTGGGCTATAAACACACAGGTCAGGTGGCTTGACCCCAGTATCCTCCTACATGTTATGATGAGCTGCTTGTCTAGTACTATTGAGTAATTATGGAGATATTAGCTGGTGGAGGGTTGTTGGAGGAGTTAAAAGTCTTCAGTGGCTTAATGAAGGGAAGATATCAAAGCAGATAGCCAACCCTGTGATGTTAGAGTGCTCTTAAAAATGTATTTGGTTGTGGCTGGTATTGACGGCATCCATACTGGAGTAAAAGCTTCCTGTAAATGATGCTGCTGATGAAAACACATGCACACACAGGCACACACACATTTCTGTAAGACTAAGCAAAGCTGGGAGCGAGCAGATCTCCAGTGCTCTCTCCCTTGATGACTGTGGTTCAGCGGTTCACTTTAATGGACTGTAAGGTCAACCCTTAAGTCTTAACTCTGTTCAGGGAGGGTTTGACCTTGTGGGGAAAGTTAACCATCCATATTATCTCTGTCTGGAGCAAAGCAATTTAACTCTCGTGGGGATGGAGAGGGAGAGAAGCAATAGGTAGGAGGGGACCATTTTCCCAGGAAATAAACTGATAATTAGAATAAATATTTCCCCACACAGAGAGAGCCCCATTAGAATGTGTCCAGGTTTGATATCAGCCCGCTGTAGCCTAATTATACAAAATGCCAATGGATATAAATTCATTATATGTGTCAATTGAAAATGCTACTGTCTTGGGAAAATGAAATAATGGCTTATTTGTGTGCCTGTGGTACTGTAGTGTAGAGAGAGAATGAGAAACTTGTGGACTAACCGACAGTGTTTGACTGTCTTTATGTTATGAACACACACACACACGCAATCACACACACACACAATTTAACAGTGTTGTGCAGGAGGAGAGGAGATGGCAGTGCGATTGCCGTCGTTCCGTTTCCATAACATCTCCATCTCTTAGTTTGTTTGCTCAGATCATCTTTCTGTCAGGCAGGTAATTGCTAGGGAAGAGCTGCAAAGCCCGGGACTCCCAAATCCTCCATACTAACAAAAACAGCCAGCCAGAAAGAAAGAAAGAGGGAACCAGTGATTGTCTTAGGCTGACCATACTGCACTGCTAGCAGGCAGCCTTGTCTGTCTCTGTGCCAGACTATATATCGCTCTTCTCTCGACTCCATTCACTCTCTGCTCTGGTCCATCAATCTCTCACTTTTATAACACATATTGATGAATTCTCACAACTCACACTCTCTGTGTTTTTCCTGCCTCCCATTCAAGTTCACCAACAACACAGATAGAACACATCCCCGTCCGAGATGCACACAAAAAAGTATTGTGACTTTAAGTTGTATTTGTGTTAATGGGGAATGAATTAATGACAGAGCTGGTGCTCATTATAAGTCTGTGTCTCAGTGTCATCTGTGATGATTCCATTCCGCTGTATAAGTAAGAACTGCTGTGTGTGTCTGTGAGGCTGAGACTATAGCTGCAACAAACACTCAAACTGGACAGTTTTATCTCAATCTCTTCATTCAAAGACTCAATCATGGACACTTACTGACAGTTGTGGTTGCTTTGTATGATGTATTGTTGTCTCTACCTTCTTGACCTTTGTGCTGTTGACTTTGCCCAATAATCTTTGTACCATGTTTTTGTGCTGCTACCATGTTGTGTTGCTACCATTTTGTTGTCATGATGTGTTGCTACCATGCTGTGTTGTCATGTTTTTCTGTTATGTTGTTGTCTTAGGTCTCTCTTTATGTAGTGTTGTGTCTCTCTTGTTGTGATGTGTGTTTTGTCCTATATTTAATCCCAGCACCCCCGTCCCCGCAGGAGGCCTTTTGGTAGGCTTTTGGTAGGCTGTCATTGTAAATAAGAATTTGTTCTTAACTGACTTGCCTAGTTAAATAAAGGTTAAAGAAAAAAAGAAATATGGTAATGATCTATCAGTATGTAGTGAGGTATTGGGGGAAGAGAGAGAGAGAGAGAAGGGGTTGGAATGTGAGTGCTGCTGAACCCTGAGAAGGCATCATCTCCTCAGCAGGCTCTGTGGTGGCCAGCCTGACCAGCCAGCTGACAGAAGAGAATGAGGATACATGATGTGGACCTGCTTATAGTGCACTATTCCTGCTGAAGTAAAATGGTTGTGAAATACTAACGGGGTGATGGTGATGACTTTGGTGCTTAAGAAGGAGATGCTCTCCCCCCTCTAAATGGGGAGATGTGTGTGTGAGTGCTGATTTATGATGAGTGCTGTTTGTGTGTGTCACTGTGTGTGTGTGTGGCCATGATGGCTGTCCACTACACACACACACCAGCTGATTGCTAAAATTTCACGTGAGCTAACTTTTTACAAACTCACCTCTTCACTTCTCAATTCCTCTATCTCTCTGCCCTTGTGCCTGTGATTTTATTGACTCTGTCCAGTGTGTCTCTGATGGGATGAACTCTATGTGTCATTTCAATGTGGCTGAAGAGTCTCGTTACAAGCCAAAGGGAATGCTTGTTCTGAAAGTGGCCCATTATGCCCTTTCCCGCCACCCTTCCAGCTCGGGAGAGAGGGTGGTAACCAGTGGAGACATGAGAGGGCAGAGAGCGTTGGACTTGTTTCACCTCTGTCTCAAGCTCTTCCCCCTCGCTCTGCTCGCTGGTCCGCCTGTTTGCCTTTCATTCCCTGTGATCCATATCAGATGGTCGGAACAGAATGTCACATCTGTGGGAGAGGGAATCAATCACAGCCTGCGTTCACCCTGACATCCGCAGTACCTCCCCTGGCCTCCTAGATGGTGACATGGGGCCAGATATCCTACAGCAGATTGGAGATTAAATGTGTGAACTTGGCCGTTAGAAGAAGTGAGTTGCCGTCAAAGGACTAGGAAGTAGCGCACACAAAGCACTATATTGATGACCGAGGAGGCCGCTTGCAGGCAATTGGAATAGCTTCCCCCTTTTTTTGCTTTTGATGTGAGCATGTGGTGGAATGAGGGAGCCAGTGGCCATGTCTGAAACCTGGCATGCCTAATACCAAAAAAGAGTAAAAAGTTCTAACGAAGGCCTGACACTCAAGCTTCAGTTAAAGTAATACTAGCAAAATCAGTGTGCAGGTTAATTTTTTCTTTCAACGTATCTTATTGTTACCATGCACCTGCAACAAGATGCTCAGATGTGCGAGTGCATTTTTGAATGTTGAAATGTTGAAAGTAAAAACACACCAACAGTAGATGTACCGGGATCAAATATTTTTTTTATTACAAACAATAAACACTTTTAATGAAAACAGAAATCCACTTTGGGTTTAAAAAAGGATTTCACCAAAAATAGTAGAAAATGAAGAACTGAACAGCTATAAATAAAATACATAAAAATACTTCATCATGGCCTCTAAAATGGTCACAAGGCGTGCCTCCCTGGCAGTCACATCCTTCTCCCGCCACCACATCTGGACCCTTCTGGGAGGGAGAGGAGGAGATGATGACCGGTGGAGTGATGGAGTGGCATACCCTGCAGCACCTCATCCATCACCGCATACCACTTCCAGTATTCAGTTGTGACCTATCCTCCCTCCGTGCTGACTCCGGTGCAGGGAGCTTTCAACTCCTGAAAAATATGTCTGACCAGCCAAAAAATATGTTTAAGGACAGCTTTCAGAATAAAACATACATGTACTACATGTAAAGGCCTGTAAAATGTAGTATGCCAATTGCAGTACATTTAGTTTCACATTTCTAAAATGTACAGTACCTTCAGAAAGTATTCATACCCCTTGACTTCTTCAAAATGTTGTTGTTTTACAAACTGAATTTAAAATTAATTAAACAAAAATGTTGTGTCACTGGACTACACACAATACCCATAATGTCAATGGTGAATTATGTTTTTAGAAATGTTAACAAATTAATAATGAATGAAAAGCTGAAATATCAATAAGTCAGGGACATGTCCCCCCCACATTCTGAAATTGCAGATGCCTCTGAGTGGTCGGGTAGTCTGTTTGGAGTGTTTATCTGAATGGATACATAAAAAAAATATGTTATGTCCCCCCCCACTAAAAACCAAAGTTTTGCCGCTGCGATAAGTATTCAACCCATTTACTTAACAAGTTGCATGGACTCACTCTGTGTGCAATAATAATCTTTCAACATTGTAGTTACTCGGCAAAACTAACCTAAATGACAGAGTGAAAATAAGTTATCCTGTACAGACTAAAAACATTCCAAAACATTCATCCTGTTTGCAAAAAAAAAAGGTGCAAAAAATATGGCAAAGATATTAACTTTATGTCCTGAATACAAAGCGTTATGTTTGTGGCAAATCCAACACAACACATCACTGAGTATCACTCTTCATATTTTCAAGCATAGTGGTGGCTGCATCATGTTATGGGTAAGCTTGTCATCGGCAAGGACTAGATCAGTAACCTAAAACACAAGGCCAAATATACACTGGAGTTGCTTACCAAGACAACATAGAAAGTTCCTGAGTGGCCTAGTGACAGTTTTGACTTAAATCGACTTGAAAATCTATGGCAAGACTTGAAAATGGCTGTCTAGCAATGATCAACAATATTTGTTTGTACAATCCGGGAATGTAAAGCTCTCAGAGACTTACCCAGTTAGACTCACAGCTGTAATCACTGCCAAAGGTGATTCTAACATGTATTGACTCAGGGGGTGTGAATACCTATGTAAATTAGATATTTCTGTATTTCATTTTCAATAATTTTGCTAAACTTTCTAAAAACATGTTTTCACTTTGTCATTGTGGGGTATTGTGTGTAAATGGGTGAGAAAAAACAACACTTGAATCCATTTTGAAATCAGGCTCTAACACAACAAAATGTGGAATAAGTCCAGGGGTGTAAATACTTTCTGAAGGCACCGTATATCTTCACACTTACATTAATGTGCCGGTGAGCATAGGAACAAGATGGTAAAGTGTTGTTGCTGACAGAGAAAAGGGAAACTTTATTAGCCAAGTACAGCAATAAATGTAAAGATAACATTCAGTAGCATACCGTGTATTTTTGCATATGGTTCTCCCAGTTCTTTTTCACCCATGCCCGTGACAACTGCCCCCTCCAACTCACACTCCTTCACCTAGATCCTGAAAAGACATAAGATGAAGTTGAACATCAACCAAAACATTATCAAAGTTATTGTTGTGTGTACTTTCTGCAGGAGTCTAGACTGCCAAATACTTGATCAAATGGAGTGGCAAAGTGAAACAGTAACAAGTGCAGCTTATCATTACTTTCACCATAACAGGTTATGTGCAATGAACCTAGCTAGACCGATTCAGGCTGTAACCGTTCAGGTGGAAACTAATATTACATAGCTTGAACATTACAATCAGCTCAACACAAATAAACTGACGTGACAAATCAGGAGAAATATAAGAAAAGAGCAGTTTTGGGTTGAGCACCACTTTGGAAAATAGGAATGTAGCTAGGCTACCGTGTTATTAACGTATAGCTAGTGGCAGTTCATAGTGCAGAGCTAACTATGGCCACTTGACAAAACCTTTTTTTGCTGCATTTCTCCTGCCATGTTTGCCACTGAATTAAATGCCTGGTATTGTCATCAGACATCAGACATCAGACAAGTATTTACAACAAGTAGCTAGCTAGCTAGGCTAATGTTAAATGAAAAATCTCTGAACAGCAAGCAAGTAACCCTGTAGCTAACGTTACTGTTTGAACAGTTATATCTTCTACTAGATGAAAAGACGAAATTAGTATAACATCCTGGCATACTCGATTTACAAAAATTCACATACTATTAAACTATATTTTTTTCATACTCAAACGGCCTACTATTTAGCAAGTATAGGACATGGCCAGAGCTTTAGTCTGCCTTTGACAGGAGGCTGGGAGTTCAATTGAATTCCTTTAGATGCAATAATTGTCATTTTTAGGAGTTAAGGGTTTGGTTGTGTATCGTGACTGAGTGGAGGCATTTCATTGTATAATTCAGTCTGAAATGATGGCGAAATAGACAGGATGTTATTACCAATTTCCTTTTCCATTCCACAGTCATCATCCACCATGTACTTTGTTTTGTAACCCATACAGTGTCATATAGCATCCTACTGTAATTACATACCATCAGACATGAGCGACAAATCCCGTGAAGATTGTAACCGTCAATTTGATAGGAACATAGGCAATTAGAAATTGGGAGCTGCATGTCAGTTGTCTATGTGTATAGCACACTTCAAAGATAATACATATATGTTTAAAAGAACCCTCTGTTGAATGTTCTACTAAATAACCTATTTTTAAGTCACTGATTTAGAAAATAAGTTGTGATGGTTGGTTTAAAGAAATCCCAAAGCGTGTTAGTCATTAAGCGGGCTTGCGTAGCTACTTTTGGTGGGACTGGAAACTATTGTTCTACAGGGACGGAGATGGATGGGCGAGTGTTGAGAAGATTTAAACCTGTCTGATTACAGCTCTGTCATGTGTTGAGTAATGTACTTCCATCAACCCCCTGTCTGTCACTGGAGCCTGCATGGGACCCACTGCTGGTCGCTCCCTGTGGAGCTAACAGCATGACCCAGGAGATACACAGGAAGTACAAAAGTCAGAGTTCCTTCTCTGAGGTAGAGAATCAGTTAGACCTAGTCACCGACAATACACAGACTGTTTCTGTAATCGTTACTAGCTGTCAAGTCCTTGCTTCCTCCGTCCAATGTTCTGCAGTTCCTTTCAAATTGCATCGGAGGAGAGGATCCAGGGTCCATCCAATCTCAATGAGTTTTGAGAGGAATTGAGGAACTAAGGACAACTGATAATATTTCTACCCACAGCCTGTAAAAAAACAAATACTTCTCAAAATGACACAAGTCCTTGGGAAACTAGCTATGAAACAACCGGCATCGGTGGAAGAAATGAGCAGAAGTTTGTCAGTTTGGTTAATTTCCTGTTGTTGTAGGCTGTGTGTCTATCCTGGGTGAAGCCAGGCAGTAATTATCCTGCTGTCCTATATGTGCCTCTAAGGTGAGGGGGTCTTTAATTAAACTGCAGTAGCCCAGGCTCTGCTCTGAGGCTCTGCTCTGACCATTGCTCTGAAGCTGCTAGGTGAGGTGAGGCAGGTCGGTCCGGCGAGACTGCTGGAGCATCTGCCTGTGCTCCGCTCTGGATGCTCTGTGCTTAGGGTGTGCAGGAGACATGGAAGAGGGAGGAAAAGGTATTTCAGTAACATTTTAATGATACAGGCTGACGCTTCACTTAACACTCCTTCCCAATGCACAGTAGACTACACACAGAAATTCACAGACGAGGACACACACACACACACACACACACACACACACACACACACACACACACACACACACACACACACACACACACACACACACACACACAGGGCACACACATTCAATCACACATATGCACGCTCGTTATACATTTACCTTCAACCACATGCCATTATCTGGTTTTCACCACTCCTATCTGTGGGGAGTTTCAGTGAGCAGTCTAGATTTGTCTCTGGAGCCACAAGACTGGATTTGATTTTCATTAGGATTTCATGTCTTGGCTGTCATTTCCTCTCCCCACCCTGCACGCTTTGGTGGACACAATTTTCCGCTGCAGTGGACCCACACGGTGGACTGGTTGTTTTTTTATGCTGCGCTTGATCCACACCGGGTGGCTGGTTATCAATGTGTTCTCTCGCACTGAGGGGCTGTCCGGCCTCTCTCAAAACACCACCCCCTGCTTCTACACACACGCATAACACAAAACACACACACCTACATATCTTCACACATGCAAACCCACACACACAAATAACCACATACACATTCCCAATGGCAACACGTGGGTGTGTGTTTAAAGTCTGTTGATGTATGCGGTAATACTGAATGTTAATCCAATTGTGAGAGAGCTGAATGGATGTGAGATAATGTGGTGCGATCAGAAGAGTAGAAAGGTGTTGATCTGGAGGAAATATTCTGTTCGTCATTCACTCAATGATTTACTAATGTAAATGTCACACAGGCTGCCCAGAGTATTAAACACAAGCAAACAGAGAGCCAAGTGCCAATCAAAATGAATGTTAATCTTCATAACATAGCATGGTCAGACAACACAAGGCTGGCCAGCAGTATGACTCACTAAGCTCTGAGCCAAAAGTAGGAAGGACTCCAGTACTTTAAATAAAAGCTTCTGTATGTCTACCACCGCTGGAAATATACTGTCTGTCAGCACCATAGTCATTACTGAATGATTCATGTTCCCATCCGTTTACAGTATTCTAATCTACAGAGTCTTCAGTTAACTTATGATGCAGTATTGATGCTACCAATACAGTACTTGGGAAGCATATAATGAGCATGTGAGTGGCTTAAGTAGTCTGACTTTTATTAGGAGTCCATGCTCTATTGGCTCCAGAGCTGGTTATCTAGTAGGTCACAGCCCGGAGCTATGTTATCTCCCCAGTAAGAGAAGCCATGGTCATTTAAGGCCTAGTGTAGTGTGCAAAGAACATGCTTACATTTGCATGCACTGTCTGATGATTTATTGGCAAAAAAAAAGGAGGAGGGGTGGGAGTATAATGCGAATGTCTAGCAACCCAAAGGTAGCGTTTTCCAATTTCATCACGGACAATTTTAGCTAATTAGCAACTACTTACTAGATGTTAGCTAACCCTTCCCATAACCCTAACCATAATATCCCTTTAACCTAACTCCTAACCTTAACAATAATCTTAACCCCTAGCTCTAACCCAGCTAACTTTAGCAACCTAGCTGACGTTAACATTAGCCACCTAGCTAACGTCAGCCACAACAAATTGGAATTCTTAACATGTCATACATTTTGCAAATTCATAACATATTGCATGAATTGTAGTTTGTAACATATCACACATTGTAATTTGAAACATATCATACGACATGAATGATGGACATCAAAAAATCAATACATATAATATGAAACGTGACATATCATATTCATTGGAGTATCCCGGATTTAACTTTACAATGTTACATCTAACCCTGAGTCCAGGTTGACTTACTATGTTCACAATCTCTTACACTTATGTGACCAACCGGCTTGATTCGGTCTTATGTAGCAAAATTTTAAATTGTGTTTTTTACATTGGATAAAAGTAGAGACTCAGAACTAGAAAATGGTATATCATACTACATTCTTTACAAAATCCAAGTTAAATAAAATCCAACTGGTACAGTGAAATCGTACCTTGCATTGTGGAGTCTTTTGTTTAGACATGTAGCTAGCTAGCTACATAAACAATTAATCATAATCCTAACTCATAATGTTACTAGCTATCATACTCTGCTTCCATCGGGCATTCCACTGATTTAAAAACTCGGTCCTCCAGAAAGTGCAGTTATTCATGATAGTATTAAAATCCAGAGCGAGGGCATAGATCCACTGCTAATTAGGAGTCTTATCTTTCCATCTACCGCGCTTAGACAGCGTGGGTAGGCCACAGGCTTATCTTTTTTCTAAAATGACCGCGAGTTCCAGTAATTTAGTGCTAGCAAAGAAAAATGAAGAAAAGGTTTGAATGTAAGACGATTACTAGTAAAACCGTTCCCTTGTTTAAGGGAATCCTATGTTATGCTTGAAAGTGTACAAAGAAGGATTAGCTTGCATGAGATGCTAAAGCTAACAAAGGGAGAGCAGCCATTTTGTTTTTCCTGTGTCACATTGAAATTCCTCCGTCTTGGGCGACGGAAGTTCCGCCCTCTGTACTTTCGTTTGATTTCAGCTTTCTGCGATCAGTGACCCCTGGGGGTGAAGAATCGCCAGTATTTTTTTCCTTATAATTATTTATGACACCCAACGTGTATTACGTTTATTACAAGTGGTTACTTATGATATCCAGCCCATCTCAACTGATTTGGATATCGATGTCTCATTCAATTTAACTAAGAGGTAAATTGCCAGACTTAACTTTTTCAAATGGACATTTTAAATAACATCCAAATGTGTTGGTTTCTACAAATGAGACAATTTAAACTTTTCCACATTAACCTTGATACAGCTATGCTTTCAGGTTAATTAAAGTTTAATTCCCAAATAGCCTATACAGGTTTGATTTATCATTAACATTGATTTATCAGTAAAATGTGATTTTGCAAAGCTCATTGAGTACAAACCCCCAGGACCGACGGAGGTCCCGCCTTCGTGGGAATCCCATGTGGCTTCGGCGGGATATGTGAACCTGGTGGTGAATGTACCCTAACATTTAAACTACTGGTTACACTTATGATAATCCAGCCATTTTCAATTGATTAGATATCATCGTCTCATTCAATTTAATGGGTTAAAATGTCGAACATACCTTTTCAGGTTCTTCCAATTAAATGAGACAATTTCAACTTTTCCACATTAACCTTGATACAGCTACACTTTCAGGTTAATTAACGTTTAATTCCCAAATAGCCTATACAGGTTTGATTTATCATTATCATTGATTAATAAGTAAAATTTGCTTTTGCAAAGCTCATTGAGTACTACCCAGTACTGACGGGAGTCCCACCATCGCGGGAATCCCAAGTGGTTTCAGACTTAAGGATATGTGAACCTGGTGTTGACTATACCCTAACATTTAAACTACTGGTTACATTTACGATAATCCAGCCAATCTCAATTGATTGGATATCATCGTCTCATTCAATTTAATAAGTTAAATTGTCAAACATATCTTTTCAGGTTCTTCCAATTAAACTTTCCCATATTAACCTAGACGAACCAACTTCTCAGGTTAATTAAAGTTTAATTCCCGGATAGCATTGATTAATCATTTCAATTTGCTTTTGCAAATTCATTCACATTCATCTCCCACATTACGGATACAGTATTGATGGTACATTAACTTCTATAATTAGATTCATATCATTTTTGCAACAAATCCAAACCCAAACTTTGAAAAAGTTGGAAAATATCTCCTCTCAAATGTTCTAATAATGTGCAAGCTATCAGAGGGGGTGGTCCCCTGTCCCCCTGCTAATGAGTGAAACCTCACCCATAAAACGATTGATCTCTGACATCAGCAGCAATACCAACCCTAACTATGCCATTGGCGGAAAAACTGTAGAAATTGCGACAAACGCTCTCCAAAATCAACCTTTGGGCACAGGCCTTGTAAAGGTTCACTCCAGTTTAGGCCCGATGTCTTGCCATCAGAGATTGGCATCGGTCCAATACCGCAGTGCACAGCTGAAGCACGAGCAGGAAAAGGTAGACATAAAGGGACAGGTGGTGAGAACCGGCAAACTAATGACAAAAGCAGAAAAGGGAACATTTCTGCTAGCTAGGGAACTGCATTTGAAAACTGAACAATTAAATGTAATTGCAAAAACGTAGGACAACGAATGAGCACAAACTCTTCAACAAAATCGTCTTCTACAGGAACAAAATTGTCTTCTACAGGAACAACTCGATTTAGCCAAAACTTAATACGATGATGTCCACGCCAAACTAGATAAATCTGACGAGTTATCTACAAACAGGAGCATGCAACTTGATAACATGCATGCAGTTTTGTTGAACGTTACTCAAAGTAACAATGTTCTACTGCAAATGCTGCAGACCAAAGACGATCAGATAATGAACACAATGATTAAGTTGGATGACAAATCATAAGAACTCATTGAAGTCGCTGACCAACTGAATGATGAGAGAACTCGTGATGAAGATGGAAATATTGATTTCTAAGCAAGCGGAGGAAATCTCATCACTGAATCTCTCGCCCCGTACTCAAGACCTCTATCTGAAAACCATGACAGATAAGTATGTGACTGAACGGAGCCCTCAAAATCAGCCCTCAAGTGGACTCTTCAGTGCAGCAGAATACCACCCTTAGGTACCATCTGGAGGGATTCCAGAATGGTCACACGCTACAGCGCATGCAATAAGAGTAATATGAGTAATATGGCGCCTCTTCATCAAAAAATCCAAAGCTTGGCTTCTCGTCTTGGCCTTTTGGACCCAATTTCCCCACAGGATGAAGCCAACCTTCTCCGCCCGCCTGACGTGGAATGCCTTGACAAACTAGTCAAAACTTTACCCACCTTTGACCCCGTTCCAGGTCAGCCAAACGATACTGAGATGTTCCTAGATGACATAGAGGACGCATTGGATGGCTACCCGAATGCTACGGGTTCTGACAGGGTTTACCTGTTGAACCGAATGTCGAATAGACACGTGACGAGGTTCATTTGTCTACAACAGTGCTAAACGACAACGCTAAACTTGCCACAGCTTAGATCAAGAAACAAACCCACAGGCTTTGTCTATAGACTGATAGAAACTATGCGAAGAAAAAGGTGAAAAGCTTCGCTAAAGCCAAGCCCACTCAAAATCTGAAAAGTCGATCTGCTTTCACCTTGAACAGAAATGGCACATCATGTCGTTGTAAACGACCATACCTCTTAGTGGGGAATATGTCCACTAAACGCAACTCTAAACGGCCATACCTGGAAACAGTCCTGGAGGACTATTTAACTTGTCATGTGAAAATTGATTCGGGTGCAACAATATCGCTCATCTCTCAAACGTTGTTCAATGATCTCAAAATGGCTTTGAAGCCAACTAAACGTTGGTTAAAAGTGAAACGATGCGAGACTACACTTTAAGGTTTCACTCAGACTACCTCGCCTCTCACATTGAGACTCATGCTGAAACTTCACTTCCAGGACGTATCGCTTGTTCACCCTGTGTATGTTACCAGCCTCGAATCTGAACCCATGCTACTCGGAGCAGACTTGATGGATTGGTTACTCCCACTGATGGATTGGAAAACCAACCATGTATGGTCACAGGTCACAGTTCCTTCTCCACTGATCACACTGTCTTCCCCATTCACAAGGGATATCTGTCAACAGCAGCTCTTGGTGCAGAATCCGATCCAAAGAGATATTACGATATCTAAACACTTTCAATCAGCAAACCTGATTGACCATTCTTTTAATGTTTTCGAGCCAGCAGTCTCTGTCCTCCTTGAAGTCGTGCAATACTGTAGTTGAGATGAACTTCTCATGCCCTTTGGACACTTCCGCAAGAAAGTAAAGCATTGACGCGCAGAGTGTACTCTGCTTCCGATGATTAATCTTCTGCTTTGTGGGGGACTGTCATCCCTTACAATGACACTATGGCGTCAGTCCCGCAACTGACCCGATGACTCCCACTGGTGAAACACTTTGCGATATCACAGACATATATCCTCGTCTCAGTTCGCAGGTACTGAAGAGGTTGCCACATGCAGACGCTGTGGTGACTGACAGGTCTCAACAGCCACTGAGTGTTTTGAAGCACAAACACTAGGAGATTTGGTTGAAAGGTTACAGACATTCTTATAACAAGGCGGCCGCTGACAACTCGTAAATAGGGTCCGACCTTTTCGTTTGTGCCTCAGATACCAACACCAACCGCTGGTGGTGGGGTCCCGAGACACAAAGGCGTGGAATAGTAGCCCAGACCCATGATGAGCCTCATCGAGGCCGGTGGGGGGGTCGAGACTACATGCAACACTGTACGAGGCCGCCAGAGCAGAAAACAAATCTAGTTGTAAACTTCCCCATGAGAACAGAGAGAAGCGGACAGGCCCCTAGACGGGGATAACCTTAGAACACATCTAAGATATTACTGAGGTGTACCACACTGGTCGTAAAAGAAGTCCAGTGGACGTTCCAACTCCAAAACAAATGCCAAAAATAATCATGCCTTGCTATGTGTAGTTTCAACTACAATGCAACTAGTACAATGCTCTAATCATGTGTTCCATTTGGATAACATTTTAGAATAAATCGGTAGGATAACTGGTCCCCTTGAGTACCAGTACCAATATATATATATATATATATATACACACAGTACCAGTCAAAAGTTTGGACACACCTTCTCATTCAAGGGTTTTTCTTTATTTTTACTACATTGTAGAATACTAGTGAAGACATCAAAACTATGAAATAACACATATGGAATCATATAGTAACCTTTCAGATGCATCCTTTCTAACCTGTGAAGAACCTATGAAACCAAAAAAAAAGACCCCACACAATAAATCAGACCCGGTATTAACACCACTAACAAATATTCATAAAAGGTGGGTGGTGAATGTGTGTGTGTGTGTGTGTGTGCTGGTGTGTGTGGTAAAACTTATGGAAAAAAACAAATAAATGGCTGGGCCTTACTTAACTTCTTAGGGAGTGGCAGCTGAGGTGTCGGTTTTGGAGAGTCTGGCGTGCCCAAAGTAAAATGCCTGCCACTCAGGCCCAGAAACTAGGATATGCGCATAATTAGTACTATTGGATAGGAAACACTCTGAAGTGTCTAAAAGTGTTAAAATATTGTCTGTGAGTATAACAGAACTGATATAGAAAATTCTGTCCTGGAAAAAGTGTTTTTGACACATTGCCTCATTTCGAACCTCTCCCTATTGAAAACAGCCATAATTAGGAGTAATATTGCAGTACCTATTGCTTCCACTGGATGTTAGCAGTCTCTAGTGTTTGGTGATGTTAGGTTGCTCTGGATGGTAATAGAAGAAGAATTTCGAACTAGTCACAGGATGTAAACAGAAGAGGAGGTACGTTTTTTTGTGTTTTTTTTCCTTTCCTATCGTCCAGTTTATAATCCAGTTGAAATATTATAGTAAATATACATAAAAGTGTTCCTAAGGATACATTATCAATGATGTTTGATTGTTCTTGGACAAGTGTATAGGTATAGGTTGAATGAGTTCTCTTCACGGTTCAATGGGCGAGTGGACGCTGTATTTTATGAACATAACGCGCCAACCAAATGGAGATTTATGGATATAATAAATTACTTTTTCTAACAAAAGAACCATTGGATGTCTTCGTTGGACACTTGGGAAGCCCTCAGCAGAAGTTTGTAGGTAAGGGATTTTATATTAGCGATTTTATGCGTTTTATGAGACCCGCGTTGGTTATGGATTTATGCTAATGAATACAATATGAGAGGGGCTATCCTCAAACAATCAAATGTTGTGCTTTTGCCGTAAATCCTTTTTGAAATCTGACAACGCTGTGATATTGCCAAGAATCAGAGCTTTTGATGACTAGCGCCCCACTGCTCCCTAAGTAGTTAATTGGGAGCTCCTTTTACGGCCGGATCTGGGTACCTTCATAATTCATATACTGTAACTACATAATTTCACTAACTGCTCTCCCAAGGCAATGGCCTTGGGAAACATTTCAAAGAGAGAGATAGAGACACCCCATCCTCTCCTGGAAGAGTAAATTAACATTTTGTTCATTTTCACTATGCTAAATCTTAATAAGCAACATAAAGGTTTTAATTACAAACAAAACTATTTTTGTCGCCTGTACTGCCCTCAGACTTGGCGGCATTCCTCTCGCCACCGAGTCTAAAGATTTACTCCAGTATATGACTGCTCTCTCTTTTCCCCCATGATTTTGCATAACCAACGCACTACAATGCCCTTCTATGCTCATTAACAAACTCTACAATTACATTTGTTTCCAATATTAACTACACACTAATTTCTCGTGAGGACCCCTCCTCCCTTTCGTCAATTCTGTAAAGCTATTTCATAATACTCATGAAATAAATAAAACAAAGTTTTTTTGAGCTTGCTAGGAGCGTTTGGCCGTGCCAATTGTAATTTGCTACCTTTTAGAATCCATTGCCCTGGCATTTCGCAAAGATTATTCACACCCAAAATCGGTTCTACCCCAGCTAGCATAAAGAATGAACCTGGTATTATTACTGGACCTATTGTAAACAGTGTGGTTAGTACAGTGGTTGCTCAACTATAAGTTTTGAGATAATGCTGCGGGACTTAGAGGTAATTTGTGGTTTAGTACGGTACCCTGCGTCACTACTTCATTGCTCCAGACCAGCGTAAGGGGGAGTTAGAGCACTAATTATGCTTTTGGGTCCCAAGGCGTACTGTGTCTCTAACTGACAATGAATGGGCGACATAAACCAAATAGAAACTGATAATTGTGCACGACTTCAAAATTGAATTTCAATTAACTGAATGATGAGGATGAAGAAGGTGATTGAATTTGCTTTTCCTCTGTCCTGCAGCACACACCCGGAAAAATACACTTATTTTTTTGTTACTACTCGTCAGTATTACTTACTAAAACTGTTGTTACACTAAGGTTTTTATTCTAAGAGAAACTTAGACTACAATTAGGGTGTGGAAATGTTATGATTATTTTGCCCTTACTGTACTGTAGCCTACTCCCGACAAGTCACATTGTACAGTACTTGAGTGGCGCAGCAGTCTAAGACACTGCATCGCAGTGCAAACTGCGGTGCTACAGGTGCTGGAGGTGATGGTAGGCTTTTGAATTTCTCTCCCTCTCCCTGGTGAAGGATGCCGTTTTGACTAATAGCGGACCATGTTATGTTGCCACCACATTGATGATGGCACGGTGTCCGATGATATTTCTGCCGTGGCCCCTTGTTTTTTCAAGGTTGAAACCTGCCTCGTCCACATATATTAGCTCATGATGCACTGCATCTGCTTCCAGCTCCATGACTCTCTGAAAGAGACAAGACAAAACAATGTAGCACAGTACGAAAAGACAGGGATCAGTCAATATGATGTAGCACCATACACTTCCAGATCCAGAACCAATGATAGGATAGTATAGCTTATCTGCACATATTCATATCTCAGTTGTTTTACACGGTCTGAGTGTCTTTTGAAAGGGACTGTACAGCTGCTTCATCTTAATTCTATTTCAGTAGACGAGACAGTGCAGATAGACTCACTGACGTTTTGGAATATGGTGTTATCTGCCATTATGTGGTCCTGCAGTTCTCTGAGTCTGATGAAGTTATTTGCAATGACCATATTTACAATGTGGGTCTCCTGCTCTGGGGTGAACAGTCAACCTCTTCCACCAGATACTGTTTTTAGATATGAATTCGGAGGGCAGAAATTATTAAATACTAGAGCGTTAGACCTCTCACTAAAGGCATCAGTCATAAGTTATATTTAAATCTGAACTGGATTTAACGAAAAATGACATGAAAAGAGTACATTTGTAAATCCCAAACTCTAAAAGTAATTGGAAAGGTAGATACAAATTATTTGTGACATTGTGGTTACAATAAAGAATGTAAACAGGATGTAAACAATATGCTGTGTTTTTATTGACGGTAGTGATGGACAGCTAGAGGCAATTTAAAAACAGGTTTTCAAACACTTGTTTTTCACAAGAGTATAGTAGTACTGTAGCAGGTGTAGCCCTATCAGTAGGACAATAGACCCTTTATAGCCCGGCTACTGTAGGTGTGAACATCCCCTGACTTGCAATGTATTCAATGACATTGCGACCAAAGAGAACAGATGAAACTAACATTGTTTTCATCAAGCCAGCTTCTTTCTATGGTGCAACCTGTTCCAGGGTTAGGATTTTCAAGAGGACTTGAAAATGAGCCGGAGCTGAGAGGATTACCAAAACTAAAGGTATTTTGGTTTCAGTGCATTTTCTTAAAAAAAAATGTATATAGTCTATCAATGTGTAGGCATACTGTGTAATAAAATCGATAATAAAATAAAGGTTCAATAAAAATGTTGATTGTGTACTAATTGTGTGCTAAAAACGTGAATTTGTTTTTGCAGAGCATACAACCATGTTGACAACCATCCGTGGAGATCAGTGGACAAAGGGCTGGACAACGGGCCGCACCGGAAAAAACGCATGGTTGCCAAGAAAGCGGTTAGTTTTGCTAGATTCTTATAATGTGTACACAGCATTTGTGTGTTGGAGTCACTTTTAATTCTTAATTGATCTACCATTTCTATCATAGGCCACTGTAATCGATGAGGGCTCAGGGCGGTACCATTCTGTTCATCTGATGGTGCACATGGATCAGATTCAAACTTTGAAGACCGAGATCGACTCATTGAAGGCAGACCAGCAGAAAGAGAAACATTCTCTGAGGGCAGAGATACGGGCGACAGCTGATGCATTGGTCCAGAGCCAGGCGGTATTGGCAGAGAGTCCTCCTCACTGGCAGAGAGTCAGGCGGCATTGGCGAAGAGTCAGGGGGAGAATGATGCGTTGAAGAGGGCGAGGAACGAGATGGAGGACAGGCAGAGTAAACATACCTGGCGGGTTCGTCGGGTCGCCAGTTCACCCTGAAATTTCCATTCCTCTTCTGACAACAGAACTTGACCAACTGCTCACCAGGCACAGCAAGGGCCGTCCGGACCGTTATGCTGTTCTGCTATTCCAAGGATGTGTAACCGAAGAGAGAAACCACGAGTAGACAGAGAATACCAACTGAGATGGATCCCGAGGCAAATGTGGCTTATCAATGAACCTCCATGTGTACATCATTAATACTGTGTCTCAGAAGTTTCTGTCCATGACTGATGCAACCCGAAAAAGCATTAAAGACAGAGTTAATGAGTACATGAGGTCACCGAGAAAGTCTGGACATGGCCTTGGCATCATTAAAGGTGAAGACTGTTATTTTATCAAATCAGTTCTAAGTAATTATTATTACGTGATTGAACTCATCATGTACATTTTATTAACTAGGAAGTCAGGGCACCATGGAAAATCTTTAGATTACAAAGTTATAATTTTCAGAATATACTGTAACTCTTCAGATATTTTAATATCTGATCAATTAGTCTTCTATTAATGAATGTATTATTCATTATTATTCTTTACCTCACGTCAGTCTCATTCCAATCGTCTTAAACTGCACGAACCCAGCCTAAACCATGAATCATCCATACACCAATTGGCTTAATCATTTATTTACTAACTAACTAAATAATCACAGAAATGCATAAACAAACAAACAGTAGATATTGGTTACTAACAATGATAGGGAAGATTCCCTAGTGGGCTAAGCAAAAACAATTTGGTTATAACGTGATAGATTCAGAGAAGAAAAGGGGTTTTGTAAGGAAGGCTAAGGAACATTGGTCTTTATCGGACCTGGGAAGCTATTCTCACAAAAAGACGTATGCCACTAATGATCGCTCATTCGGAAAAGCAATGCATTGTATTTACATGAAGCTGGTTATGTGAGGCTCTGGTTTGTCCTGTCCTTTGTGGAATCTTCCAGGTCGTCGTGTAGTCACGTGGCCTGAGAGGTTCATCTCACTCTGGAGATTTGTCCACGTCGATCAGTGTTCTCGTACTAGATTTGCTACCTTTCCAGCTGTAGTCTGTTAGGCTGTCATCTAGGACTCACTTCTCCTTGAGTGATCAATAGTTCAGAGTTCATACCATTTCATGTGTAGCGCAAGCTCTCACGTTTCCTGGCCTGTAGGGTTGAAATTACAAGTCCTCCGTTATTTGGAACTTAAGTGACTTTGGGTCATGGGGGCTTTTATAGAAATGTAGAAAAGGGGTTGGCTCATAATTTCCAACCAATGCCTATTCACTTGGGCATGGCTACTGACTTAGTTAAACTTTACAGGGAAGATGATTTTCTCATTTTAAAAGTTCACATTACATCATTTCGCAAATAGTTTCATCATTACTCATTCATTTTATACAAGAATTAGATGCCAACCTCATAACTGAGGCACCTCGTATAAACAGAGTTAGGGTAATGTGGCTGTATTGTATTTCATGAGGTCACAAACATGAAACAAAACGAACCGGGTCGTAGCTGGCTTCTCCACCGACCGTTTACACATTCTCCAAAATATGAGCATTGTTAAATTCTCAAATTCCGGGATGTAGTAGAATATGTGGGAACTCCTTCAAGACTGTTGGAAAAGCATTCCAGGTGAAGCTGGTTGAGAAAATGCCAAGAGTGTGCAGAGCTGTCATTAAGGAAAAGGATGACTATTTGAAGAATCTCAAATATATTTTGATTTGTTTAACACTTTTTTGGTTACTACATGATTCCATATGTGTTATTTCATAGTTTTGATGTCTTCACTTTTATTCTACAATGTAGAAAATTAAAAAATAACGAAAAACCTATGAATAAGTATGTATTCTAAAATGTTTGACCGGTAGTGTGTACTGTACAGTGCTGTATTTCTTCATCAGCATCTTTATGCTTTTGTTAATAAAATAATTATAAAAATACTCTATTAGCAGGACAATATATATTGGTCAAATTGGTCATGGCTCCAGAGTGGCGCACTGGTCTAAGGCACTGCATCTCAGTGTAAGAGGCATCACTACTGGTTTGAATCCAGGCTGTATCACATCCGGCTGTGCTTGGGAGTCCCATAGGGCGGCTCACAATTTGCCCAGCGGCATCTGTGTTAGGGGAGGGTTTGGCTGGCCAGGATGCCCTTGGTTTCTCTCCCTCTAAAAACATAAAGAAATATTTTGGCCTTTATTCAGATTACAATCTCTAATCTCCAAAATATCATTATATATAGCATACCCGCTGTGGTCAACTATTTCAACACGGTTTTGTGCTGCTCTGGGACAAGCATGGAGAAACGAAAATGTTCAATTATATTCCATGATATTCTTAAGATATATGTGTTGACTGAATATAAGCAAGTGATGTCTGCTAAATAATCAAGTCAATGGCACAGTCATATAGCCTCGGCACCTACATAAAAATGAGTGACGCACTCATTCATGGCTTTGGATCAAAATAAATAAATACCAACATTCTTTCTGATACTCTTTAATAAAGAAATGTTTTGGTTATCCTGACCTGGACACCATGTACAGTATTATAATAGCCCATTATGGGCTATTAGCAGGACAATATATCCTTACCAACACCTCTCTGTATGTTGATACTTTGTGCAAAGCAATTGATCAGCATTAAAAACTTTGTGGATGGGATCTCCCAAGTGGTGCAGTGGTCTAAGACACTGCATCGCAGTGCAAACTGCGTTGCTACAGATGCTGATTCGATACCCGTGCCGGCCGCCACCGGGAGACCCATGAGGTGGCTCTCCCTCTAAAAACAGAAATAAATCATTCTAAATAAAAAACTGGCTTAATTTACAAATTAGTGAGAATGTCTCATCCCATGTTCAAGAATGGCCTTTTTCTGGTTCACTCTAGGTTAAAATATCATTAATTTTTAAACAAAGCAATTATTATTATTATTATTATTAATTTATTTATTTAGAATTATATAAAAGCCCCTTAGATATTCTCATAGTGTAGATTTGCCATATTGAAAAATGCCGCTTAGATATTAATTTAGAATCCTCCAATCCTCTAAATGTAATTATTGGCGGAGAGTCACGTCATTAAAAAATATATTTTTAGATATACTGTAGGCCTACAGTAGGCAAAATGAGTCTCACTTGTTGAGTAATGTGCTGTTAAAAGTGGTGTTGGTCTTATTTATTTAAAAAGCAAATTGACGTTAGAAGCAATAGGATTTGAAGCAATAACTATTTCAGCATCATTTCACGCTGCTCTGAGACAAGCATGGGGACTGGTCTAGATAAATCAATTAGATCAATTTTTTCATTGTTTGGGTATTGGTAGCACTACAATTAGGGTGTGGAAATGTTATGCTCTTAGTACTGTAGCCTACTCCCGACCGTCACTTTATACAGCGCCATATTTTCCTAACGGAGTGGCGCAGCGATCTAAGACATTGCATCGCAGTCCTCTCTTGACTGTGCCTAGTTGACAGTATCACTTTCCCAACAAACTGAAAGATCCCTCAAGCTTAAAAGACACAGTTTATATCACAGTCACCTTCCTAAAATCCCCTCTTTCATCAGACGAGCATCTTGGTTTACATAGACCTATTCACATCTCCTTACGTCTCCCTCCCGCCCTCTGCTGTTTCTGAGCTCTCTTGGCTGTGCTGGTTGGCTTGGCTCTGCTTGGCTGCCTCATGGAAAATTCCCCTCCTGTAGTGTGGTGTTGTCTCTTCACAACCCAGGGAACGTTATTGAAGGGAACGTAATGAGAATGTAGTGTCTGACCAACAGCTGTATCCCTCCCCAGCATACCGTCAGACTGCCAGCTCACTCAGAGGGTACTTAGGGGTCAGGAGCTCAGCCTCAAACAGCCACAGCCATAGATCCGCTCTCTAATGATCACAAACTAAAGCTCAAACTCACAGTACATCTCCACCAATACAATCGACTGTTTAAAGACAAGGATGCTGTTTGAGTCGTCTTGGACTACATTGCCCCATTCTTGAAGTGATTCATATTTATTTTGCTGGTATGTGCAGAGATTGATGAGCAGAGCACACTGGCCTCTTTCTCTCCCTGCCTTTAGGACTGTCATGGCCACGGGGAAAGGTAATGTGGAGAACTCATCCCCCTCTCTCTCTGGCTCGCTTTCCTCTCATCCTCCTAGTTTATGTGAAAAAGTATTTGCTCCCTTCCTGATTTCTTATTGTTTTGCACATTTGTCACACTTAAATATTTCAGATCAACAAACACATTTTAATATTACACAAAGATATCCCAAGTAAACTCAAAATGCAGTGTTTAAGTGATACTTTTATTTATTAAGTGAAAAAAGCTATCCGAACCTTCATGGCCCTATGTGAAAAAGTAATTGCCCCTAAACCTAATAACTTGTTGTGCCACCCTCAGCAGCAACAACTGCAATCAAGCGTTTGTGGTAACTGCCAATGAGTCTTTCACATCGCTGTGGAGGAATTTTGGCCCACTCTTCTTTGCAGAATTGTTTTAAATCAGCCACATAGGAGGGTTTTTACGATCATGAACCGCCTTTTTAAGGTCACGCCACAGCATCTCAATCGGATTCATGTCCGGACTTTGACTAGGCCACTCCAAAACCTTGATTCTTTTTTTGGTGTGTTTTGGATCATTGTCCTGCTTCAAAACCCAAGTGCGCTTCAGCTTGAGGTCACAAACTGATGGCCCGACATTCTCCTCCAGGATTTTTTGGTAGAGAGCAGAATTCATGGTTCCATCAATCACAGCAAGTCGTCCAGGTCCTGAAGCAGCAAAGCAGCCCCAGACCATCACACTACCACCACCATATTTGACTGTTGGTATGATGTTCTTTTTCTGAAATGCTGTGTTACTTTTATGCCAGATGTAACGGGACGCACACCTTCCAAAAAGTTCAACTTTTGTCTCGTCAGTCAACAGAATATTTTCCCAAAAGGATCATCAAGATGTTTTTTTGCCAAAAGTGAGACGAGCCTTTATGTTAATTTTCGTCAGCAGTGGCTTTCGCCTTGGAACTCTGCCATGGATGCCATTTTTGCCCAGTCTCTTTCTTATGGTTGAGTCATGAACACTGACCTTAACTGAGGCAAGTGAGGTGTGCAGTTCTTTAGATGTTGTTGTGGGTTCTTTTGTGACCTCTTGGATGAGTCATCGCTGCGCTCTTGGGGTTATTTTGGTAGGCCGGCCACTCCTGGGAAGGTTCACCACTGTTCCAAATTTTCTCCATTTGTGGATAATGGCTCTCACCGTGGTTCGCTGGAGTCCCAAAGCTTTAGAAATGGCCTTGTAACCCTTTCCAGACTGACAGGCGTCAATTACTTTGTTTCTCATCTGTTCCTGAATTTCTTTGCATCGCGGCATGTTGTCTTGCTTTTTGAGATCTTTTGGCCTACTTCACTTTGTCAGACAGGTTCAATTTCAACGCTTTCTCTTCACTGTACAACGGGTGACTCGACGGTGGATTTTCTGAACATAACGCGCCAACCAAACTGAGATTTATGGATATAATAAATGACTTTTTCTAACAAAAGAACCATTGGATGTCTTCCTTGCACACTTGCGCCCCAGTTATCCCTAAGAGGTTAAGTGATTTCTTGATTCAACAGGTCTGGCAGTAATCAGGCCTAGGTGTGGCTAGTGAAAATGTGATTAACCACAGTAAATTCATGATTTAACAAGGGGGGCAATTACTTTGTCACTTAGGGCCATGATGGTACAGGCCAGGAAAGTGTAACAAATTTGCAGAAAATTAAGAAATCAGGAGCAAATACTTTTTCAACGCACTGTATGTCAAAAGCAGCCAGCATTTAACTAGATGATGAAACCTGTATGTCAAATGATCATTGGCCTGAAGCCTGAAACCTGAACCAGTGAGCTATACGATTAAATGTACAACTTACATACCATACTTCCAAACATAGGAGAGAATACCCTTTTTGAAAGAATAGTATTTATTTTCCAGGTCTCCACTCCAGCTATTGTACTTTGTAAACAGGATTTTATTTTCCATTCCAACCTAACACCTACAACAAGTCAAGTAAGAGCCTTGTTTCTCTTGTAAAGAAAATTGTAATTCATGTATTTCAAGTAAGATAGTTGTTTCTATATGAGTAATACCCAGAATGCTATGAAGCAGGTAAGCTATTTAACCTTTATAGGAAAGTTGCTAAAAGCAAATTGTATTTTGCCGTAACAGCATGGTTTAATCATAATGAAAGACAAACCACACACTGTGCACTGTGCAGCCAGTCACTAGGGTGTGAGATGTGACAGAAATGTTGCGGGTGAGAGAGAGAGAGGGTATAGGAGGAGGCTTGGCTTCAAGCACAAAGCATTTTATGACATGCATTATCTGAATTAGGCCCACAGAATTATACCTACAGAGGAGTGGCTTCTATGGAGGAACTTTGAATGTCTTTCAACTTCTGCGAGTTGGCTTAACATTAGACCAGAGCTAACATTAGCTGGCTTGCTAGCTAACAAGCTTGTGTGTGCAGAGCAGCACTATAATTAAAAACACGTTTTACCTTTTTGTAGTTAAGAAATCCAATGTAAAACGTGATAACTATAGTATCCTTAACTAGCATTAGAAAAAAGGTTAATCCATTCTCTCTCCATAATTTCTGAATCACACTTGTAACATTGGCTACAGTAACCTATGCTACGGAGGGGGAGGGGCAGGTAGCCAACACACGCACACACACTGGCAAAGATTTTCAGCTGGCAGGCAGACACTGGAATACATTTCTGAGTTACAGATTGAGGGCTTTGCATAGGCGCTTTGTTGTGAATTTTTGTGGGACTGAAAAAAAGGCCTACAACGTAAAATAACGTTATTAACCAGTTCCCATGCTTTTCAAATAATAGTTCTGTTTCAGAAGAGTATAGATCACTTTTGTACCCAGTTCTAATTCTGTTCCTTGAATAATTTAGTTTTTTCAGTTTTTCTGTTCTGTTCCCTGAACTGGTTCCATCCCCTGGTTTTAAAAGGCTTTCCTACTAAGTGATTATCATTTCCATCCCGGTAGCAGTAGCATTAGGAACATGCATTCGTCATGTGGTTGTTGTTGTACTCCCACTGACCTCCCTCCAATACATCTCTAAATAATCTGTTCCATTCTTTACTGTGATAAAATGAAAATATAAAATGAATTGAAGTAGGTTAGAGGCATGATGCAATTTTTCCCTTGAATATTGCGAAAAACAATGGTGACACAAAAGTTTTCAATATCTTTAAAGAAGAAAAAAAGGATAGCAAATACAACTTATTTTCCATTATTGACTGTTCTATATACCGTGGTACAGCCATAGTAAATAAGCAAGAAAATGAAAACTGACAAACATTTAACAACCCAGTCTGTTTGCTGCTGGAGTGGAGAGTGTGTGGTGTGTGAATGGTTCCAGGCAATCACTTTTATCTTGCTGGATGGAGAGATTGGCCTTTGTAGTTGTGATTGGAGGGAATTAAGGGCTGCCTTTGGTAGCTAGCAACAG
This sequence comes from Brachymystax lenok tsinlingensis, assembly GCA_030435695.1. NCBI lineage: Eukaryota > Metazoa > Chordata > Actinopteri > Salmoniformes > Salmonidae > Brachymystax > Brachymystax lenok. The sequence continues at coordinate 24,072,913 of CM059793.1, read as the reverse complement.
GGACACAGCTTTTAGCCATTCAATTTTAAGTGTGTGTGTGTGTGTGTGATCAGTGATTGATTTATTGCTGTGTAGTCTTTAGTCATGATGCATGAAAGAATGGAGGCGCTTTACTCAGTCAGAGCTAAGGTTGTGAAATATAGAGCTGAACCTTAATTGAGTTAACTATTTTTTGTGCTGTATTTATCCCCTGTAGATAACTGGGAATTCTGTGTCACATTTAACCCATTTATGCCAATACCCTTGAATGCCAATACAACATCCACCATACTAGTAGGTGCTAAGTAGTAAATATCACATTTACATACGTTTTCAGACCCTTTAACTTCTTAGGGAGCGGCTGCATAGGTGACGGTTTTGGAGAGTCTGGCGTGCCCAAAGTAAAATGCATGCCACTCTGTTATAGAAATTTTGTTCTCAATGTTCACAAACTGAACATCAATTAAACAAATTCTGTCTGTTACCCAGTAGTTGTAAGATACTGGTTGAAATAAGACAGACAGAAGCCCTGAATACAATGGTCAATTGTAAATGGTTTAATTCAGGAGAGCTCTCAGCTCTAAAAGGTGTACACAGTCTTTTATATGGTACAATGTTGAAATACAAGATACAAAATTCCCACCTCTTCCCCCACCCTCTCCAAGAACATAGTGTCTTTGCAAATAAGTCAAACTTGGGAGGTGTTGGGAGGTTCTTCTCAAGGACGGGCCTCTCGCATGTGTCTGGTAGAATAAAATAATTCTTTGTTCTCACAGACACCCCCTAAATGAAGTCATACTTCTGCACACCAAGTTAATATCTAGGCACACACACACATTAATTGGACTGCCATTTGTCTTGCAACCCCATCTCCATTGCATACACTTTCAGAATGGAATGTTCTTAGTATTAAGTACAAACATTTAGTCATTAAACATAAAATCTATAACAATCTATAACAATCTATAACAATTTGACTAAATTTTTACACACAATCACCCATCTATATTGATTAGAATTAATAATTACACCACACCCAATAGAAACAAACTAGAAAGAAATAACACCACATCTATTTTGATTAGAATTATCATTACCACATAAAACGATTATACAAAACCAATACATGTATTTACATCTGAACCACAACAATTACTGTTCTAGGCATATATCGAATCATAACATTTCTAGTTAGGATTTTCATTATTAACTTTATCAAATAGACAACATTACTAAACAGTAAAAATGGTTTAATCTGATTCAGGTTTCTCTGGATTAAAACCAACAGCATTCTCTGTCCATCTAGAAGGCATGTATCTGTCATCACATGGTCTGAGTCTGGCAGGTCCCTGGAGAATCATCACCGCCTTTTCCAGAGACCTAGACACAAAATCTCACACACATGGAATCAAACCACACCAAACACAGTCATACAGGTGAAACACAGTAATCATTACATTTTTCCATTGGCCAAACATATTGTCAAACCAACTCATCAGAGCTGGAGCTATGTTATTGGGGAAGAAGGTACAGCACATTATTCCCCCACCCTTCTGCAGACGCCACCCTTTCAGCCAATAACTCATCTAGAGCCAACCTATTTTGCCAGGTCATGAGGGAGGTGGCGGATAATTGTTCAGAGAGTCCCATCACCCCATCTCTAGTCTTATTCACAATTCCTGTTGATTATAATACATATAATTGATACAATCAACATTTTTAGTTATCATTACCCACCAGAATAGCGTAGTGACAAAACCCTCCCCAATCTGAGTCATAGCTTTATACTCATCTGGAACTTCTCTGGCGATACCTATGACATCCATCCAAATAGAACTGCCTACATTAGAGAATATTTCTCCTTTTTCTAGTTATCCCGTCCAGAACTGGTCTCTGATGTCTAATCCTAACTGGTTGGACCAATAATACCAGAACACAAGTGCCCCTCCACCCTTTAGGTAATGCCTGTCGTAGGCCTCCTGTATTGGTACAAGCCCACCACACATCAGTTACAGAATCTGTAAGGTTTAGAATTTTCTCCTATACTCCTGAACCCAAATCAGTCACATTAACAGACATCTATTGAGATCCATTACAAGACCTGGGTCTTTCGTGAAGTTGGTCTCTACCGACTGGATTAATGAACAGGAAAAATCGAGTCCACAATCATCAGTGTAAGCCCAATACCTTCATTCCGTGTCTGTTCCTGTGAGTCCTCAGAGGGTTACTGCTACATCTACTCTACAGTCATTAATATCCAACCTTTGTTTAAAACTCCATCCACATACCCCGGTCCCCAAGTATGTTTAATTTCCTAGGCCAGGAACAAGATGAAGTGGGTCCCAAACAGAAATATAAAGTCCTGAATTATCTTATACAATTTATTATGCACCCATATTCCTGCTCTATTAGGAAAATGTTTAATATTTACCTTAAATCTTACATTATCACCTATTTGGACTCCTTCTTTATATCCTTCTTCTTCATGAGGGGTCGGGTATTATATAACTAGTCTTTTACTTCTTAAACCTGTCAGCGACATATAATTAATACTAGAGGTTTTGAATCAGGATTTATAAAAAAGATCATCAAAACTATGATGCAGCTCAAGGTACCCCATATCCCAAAAACCGCCAACCCTCTCCTGCCCTTAGCCAGTCTGCTAGGTACCACCCCATACTTACACCTCTAGTGAACACACTACAGTGATGATAGGTCGGGATAGGAAATCTTCGTTAACAGAGGTGACCCCCAGACCCTATTGGTCCAGTTCTGCTCTTTAACTCTGCGTGTGCTCCACGGTGTTTGTATGTGTTCCTATCCTTTCTGCAGTGGGTAACGTTGACCCAGGTTGCTCTTTCTGATATTCTAATGGCAAAGGCTGTGACCAACATAACCTGGTAGGGGCCTTCCCAACGGGGCTGCTCCCAGTCCTTTTCCTCCAGAGACTGGACCCACACCCAGTCACCAGGCTGGATCGTCACCTCCTTCTGTAGTTCTCCTGTTGGGCATAAAATCGCTGACATACAGGTGTGGTTAGCAAACAACTTCTCATTTGATCTGCTACTATCTTCCTAACTCTCATTCTAAAAGGTCTACCAAATACTTTCTCAAATGGAAATAATCCCTCGTCTGGGGTTATCCAAATATCTCATTAATACTATTAGTAGACATTTTACCCAATTTCATTCTGTACTCAGGTGTGTCTATCTTAACCTACTATTAATCCTAGAATTCATGCATTCTATAATATTGTATAAACAAAACATTTTATTAAGTAATTTGTGTTGTCCAACAATCTCTACCATATCTAACAATCATCTCTACCATATCCCTCCTGTTGATACAAGGCTCTGCCCCTGTATGAAAACACTAGCATATCTAAAAATGTCTCTATCATAACAAATATCTAACAATTAATTTCTGCCTGCTGCACAGAATAGTGACTAGGTCGTGATTCAGCCTCTAAGTTTTTAATAAGGGTAACAACATTATACCCAGTTGTATTCGAAACATCTGAATTCTACCTTGAAGACTCATCTACAAACATAGTAATTTCAGCGTATGGCAAAAGCAAATCAATTAGATCTGGTCTGGGGAGAACTACTTTCTCCGTCTCCACCACACAGTCAGTGGCTATTGGGATTAAAGCAGAGGGGTTCAAAGTAGTACATCGCTCAATTATTAGATTTGGCATATTTAACAATATAATACAAGCCACTGGCTTATCCTTCTTCTAGGTCAAAGCTGATGTCATGACCCCCTCCCTACAGTCCACAGTCTGAGTAAACGAACAGTCATATCTAGAAAATGCCAAACAAAACTTCCTAATCTTCTTTCTGCGGATGGGCTGTGCGCAACCCCTCCCTCCACGGATACCTAGTCATTAATCTTCTTTCCCTTTGATACCCAATAACCCATACTCTCCCACCATTCTGACTAAGTCCTGACTATACCAGCAACAAGGTTCGCTGTCCCCACAGATGACCATGTTGTTCTTAACTATGTGGGCCTTCATGCCCCTTCCAGTAGGTGGTACAGCTATATTCAAGTGTCATCACATCCCTTCCCAATAGGTTAACGGGACACAACTTGGAAATCAGCACCGGTACCGTTGCTTCCCTCCCAGAAGCCTCATGAGTCAGAACAATGTTAAAAATGGTTTTCTGTTCCCATGCTAGAGCCAAATCTACTGTAGCTAACTCAAATACCTAGTAATTCAGTATCTATCTTATCCTCCTCATCTACACTGTCTGGTGATGGGCGCCTACCCGTGTGTTCAGCCCAAAACTCCCCATATACTCCTCATGGCCTCCCCCCTCCTCTTTCTACTCATAAGGCGGGGGAGCCTGTCTCTGTCCCAAAACTCTCTCTATATTTCCCAAACAATATCCATATAATTTCCCAATGAGATAATAATAATCTCCCAAAGTATTAGTACAATTTGGATAGAAAATAGTGTTTCTCACAAAAAAGTTTGTTATTTTTTCTACATGAAATTCTCCTGGGTTTTGTTTTTCCTCCAATTTCTAGTGAAAGTGATCAGTTTTCACCAGGAATTGTTCAACTATTCAGGGATTTCCAAAACAGTTCTATACAAATTAAATCCCACATCCCAGTGAGATGTTTCGCAATCGCATTGATTGTTCCTACACCCACTCACATCACACACACACACGGTATTGTAAGGTTGGTCTCTCACTGCCATAATCATGTACAAACACTGTTATCCCAATTTCCAATAGACCAATTTGATAGCTATTACAGTAGACTATTTCTGTTAACCATTATCTATTGTCTCCCTTAATTAACACACATACACACGTATTTGACTTCCATTTGTCTTGAAAGCAAGCACTATATTCAAACCTCATATAATAGTTTTCCATTAAGTGGAATCGACCTTACTTTAAACTAACCAATCCCAGAGGTCCTTTCCAGTAATCCTATCAGTTTAACCTTTGCATTAGTTTAGTCAAATGATAAACTTTTAGTTAACAAATGTTGGACCTTCAAAAAGTTGGTCCTGTCTTATCAGCTTGATTGTCGAACAATAGTAATGTTTTATTCATACCTTTACTTTTAAACATCCCACTAATTACTTGCTTCCAACCACTTATCTGTTTGCTAACGTTTGTTACCAGTTAAAAAAAAAAAAATGTTAAATATAGTTAAAACAAAGCTATTCCTGCTTTTTACAGGGAGGCACTTTAATTAGTTATTATATCCTGCTCCCCATGTCTCAATACTTATGCATTTATTTCAAATTAGAAAAAGAATGACTGAAGTTTTTTTTCTTGGGTCGCATGGTTTTTCTGCTCTACCACATAGCATAATATTTTATCAACATTGAACGTCAAATCTAAACTTTTAGCGATGGTTCGAATGTGGCGGAATACAACGTTAATATCCATTTTAAACTTAATATCCACTAATGAACTAGTTAATTCAAACTTTCTAAATCATAATTCCTACTATTTTTCCAACACGGCGGTCAAACACCTAAGCTAATCGTGGCTAACTCATTGAGCTAAAGTTATTTCTAGATACAAGAAAATACATCTTCAATTTACTCACCTCACAAGGCTAGTTAAGTTCCTAACTTATCATTTAAACACGTCAAATTATGTTATTTCCCTTAAATGTATTTACCCCAACAATATCCAAACCAAATAGCATTCGTGAACTCTACAATTATTCTGCACTCTGGTGTATCCAATCTAGTGCTTAAATAGCCTTCCCGTTTTACACGATCCATTTACTTTCCCCAACAATATTCCCCCTCTCCTTTGGTTTGTTTTTGCAATCGCGGGTGATTATGTCCCTTTATACCACAATGCTTACATGGGGCCTCGCACTCCCTAGCGAAATGTCCACTTTTCTGACAATTATAAAATTGTCAATTATAAAATGTTATTCTTCCTCTCTTCCTCTGACGTCACCTTTCTTACTGACCTAGTCCTGTCCTCTCTGTATTTTCCTCCCGCGGCTCTGTCTTCTAGGACTGCCAATAGAAATTCATCTTTCCTGTATTCTTTCTTTTTGCAATTGTGACATTTAAATTCTCCATTTCTCCCTTTCTTGCCTGCCTCCGGGAGCGCCGAGAGAACTGGCAATCTGATCTGTACTATCCATATCTGGCTTGGTTCTACCTTTTCTTTTAAACTTTATTCTAGCCTCTTTCCTACATCTAGATGTATATCAAATCCATATTTCTTTCTCCATTTTGGGCCAAAATAAATGTTTCTTTTATCTTTTAACTCCATATAGCGCTCATCTCCCGTACGTTCGGGAACCTCTTTTGAGGATTTACTGATTTACATTGTTGATATTACAAATATATTTTGATAGTCTCCTTACAGACGCCTAAGTTGGGTTTATACACATTTAAATACTCGCTCAATTATTCTATAACCCCCATCCTATGTGGATATTGTTAGATGTGCTTCTTGAGCTTCATATTGTTTCCACATCTACTTATTTTATCTCCCCTCTTAATGGTCAACCTTATCCCTATGTGTTTCACACGTAATGTGTATGTCACTACCCCCTATGTGTGTGTGCTAGGCTGACCCTCTATGTTCCCAATATGTGTATCTATATTAGGTCTCCATGATCTATGTGTGTGGTTCCTAACATTATCAAATTACTCTAATTATGGTTCTATGTAATATTCCCACAGCCTATGTGATATGTAATCTACTATGTGGGATTCTCGGGTCTGGAAACTTTATCTATAGAGGTGACTTTAAATCGGACATTAGGTCTCACCCGTTTACAACTATAAGCTATTTTCCAGGGGTCTTTTAAAGCCCTAGTTAACTGCCTATTTTTCTGTTGTTTCTTGGGACTCAGTTGACGTTAATATCTTCTATCTCTCATCTCTATTTTAGGCTTCCCTCTCCTCCTTTTTTGGACTTTAATAACCCGTGTGGCCATCAAGGCCGGCGGTCTATTAAGTTCCTGCGTTAATAACCCGTATGGACTACAAATTAAATCCCACATCTAAGTGAGACACATATCAGTCCGGATCTATTAAGCATACTGTGTTAATAACCCGTATGGACTACAAATTAAATCCCACATCTAAGTGAGACACACATCAGCCCGGATCTATTAAGCTAGTTTTATTTGTGGCAGCGCCTTACCTCAGGTCATTTCGGACCTGATAACTTGCGATCGTTTAAAGTTAACTTACTGGTGAATCTGATTAGAATGACAAAGCTCCTATTATTGCTAAATCCTAAGCATTTTAGAATATCAATTCAAAGATATCTTAATCATTCCCCCCAAATTCGTGAATAAAAGATTTACTGACCTGTCTTGTAGACTGGGAAAAGCAATGTCGGTTGGATCTCGTCACTGTCTCTGTCGTGATCCGCACGTGCACGGTTTTCGGTGTCCACTGGAACCAGACAGAAACAGGTATTGAGATCCGGCTCGAAAGGACCAAATTGTTATAGAAATTTTGTTCTCAATGTTCACAAACTGAACATCAATTAAACAAATTCTGTCTGTTACCCAGTAGTTGTAAGATACTGGTTGAAATAAGACAGACAGAAGCCCTGAATACAATGGTCAATTGTAAATGGTTTAATTCAGGAGAGCTCTCAGCTCTAAAAGGTGTACACAGTCTTTTATATGGTACAATGTTGAAATACAAGATACAAAATTCCCACCTCTTCCCCCACCCTCTCCAAGAACATAGTGTCTTCCCACAGCCTTATCACAATCTTTGCAAATAAGTCAAACTTGGGAGGTGTTGGGAGGTTCTTCTCAAGGACGGGCCTCTCGCATGTGTCTGGTAGAATCAAAGAATTCTTTGTTCTCACAGACACCCCCTAAATGAAGTCATACTTCTGCACACCAAGTTAATATCTAGGCACACACACACACATTAATTGGACTGCCATTTGTCTTGCAACAGCATCTCCATTGCATACACTTTCAGAATGGAATGTTCTTAGTATTAAGTACAAACATTTAGTCATTAAACATAAAATCTATAACACACTCAGGCCCAGAAAATAGGATATGCACATAATTAGTACTATTGGATAGGAAACACTCTGAAGTTTCTAAGAGTGTTAAAATAATGTATGTGAGTATAACAGAATTGATATAGCTGTCACGATCTTCATGGACGGACCAAGGAGCAGCGTGCCGGGTTGAGTTAAACATGTTTATTAGGTTAACTCACTCAAACAAAAACAACAAAACGAAGATCAATCAGGTGTAGCACCAACAGCACACACACAATAAACAGAGTCAACTTCCCACAAGGAAAAGAGGGAAAAGGGGCTACTAAAGTATGGCTCCCAATCAGAGACAACGAAGGACAGCTGTCCCTGATTGAGAGCCCTACCCAGCCAACAACAAAGAAATAGAAAACTAGAACATAGAATGCCCACCCCAAATCACACCCTGACCAAACCAAAATGAGACATAAAAAGGCTCCTACAGGTCAGGGCGTGACAATAGCAGGTGAAAACCTGAGGAAAATCCATACGGATTTGCATTTTTTTTTCTCCATTGTGCTTATTGCATACAACTTTGTAGGACTGAGACTGCAGTACCTATGGCTTCCACTAGATGTCAACAGTCAAAGACTGGGAATTCTAGGAGTGACCAGAACAGATTGGAACAGGAAATTGTCAGTCGACCACTTTTGTCAACAAGGTTTGACGCTCGCGAGATTGTGAACGCGCACCACTTTATTTTTCTTTCCTATCGTTCACGTTATCGTCCGGTTTAAATATTACAGCAAATATACCCAAAAGGATACCTAAGGATACATTAAAAATGATGTTTGATTTGTTTGTAGAAAGTGTATAGGTATAATTTGAACGTGTTCTCTTCACGGTTCAATGGGCGACTCAACGGTGGATTTTATGACCATAAAACCAAACGGAGATTTATGGATATAATAAATGACTTTTTCTAACAAAAGAAGCATGGATTGTCTTTGTTGGACACTTGGGAAGCCCTCAGCAGAAGTTCATCACAGGTAAGCGATTTTATATTAGCGATGTTATGCGTTTTGTGAGACCCGTGTTGGGTTATGGATTTATGCTAATGCATAAATATTAGAGGTGCTACCCTCAAACAATCAAATGTGCTTTTCGCCGTAAAGCCTTTTTTAAATCTGACAACGCTGTGATATTGCCAAGAATCAGAGCTTTTGATGACTATGCAACACTTGTATATTGATGAATGTTTAATAATTCAACTTTTGGATTTTGAATTTGGCACCCCACCACTCCATATTAATCAGTACTTTATTGAAGCACCTTTGGCAGCGTTTACAGCCTTAAGTCTTCTTGGGTATGACGCTACAAACTTGGCACACCTGTATTTGGGGAGTTACTCCCATTATTTTCTGCAGATCCTCTCAAGCTCTGTCAGATTGGATGCACAGCTATTTTCATGTCTCTCCAGAAATGTCCGATCAGGTTCAAGTCCGGGCTCTGGCTGGGCTACTCAAGGACATTCAGAGATTTTTCCCGAAGCCACTCCTGAGTTGTCTTGGCTGTGTGCTTAGGGTCGTTATCCTGTTGGAAGGTGAACCTTTGCCCCAGTCTGAGGTCCTGAGTGCTCTGGAGCAGGTTTTCATCAAGGATCTCTCTGTACTTTTATCCGTTCATCTTTGCCTCGATCCTAACTAGTCTCCCAGTCCCTGCCACTTAAAAACACCCGCCAGCATGATGCTGCCACCACCATGCTTCACCATAGGGATGGTGCCAGGTTTCCTCCAGACGTGATGCTTAGCATTCAGGCCGAATAGTTCAATCTTGGTTTACACCAGAGAATCTTGTTTCTCATCGTCTGAGAGTCCTTTAGGTGCCTTTTGGCAAACTCCAAGCAGGCTGTCATGTGCCTTTTACTGAGGAGTGGCTTCCATCTGGGCACTCTACTATAAAGGCCTGATTGGTGGAGTGCTGCAGAGAAGGTTGTCCTTCTGGAAGGTTCTCCCATCTCCAAAGAGCAACTCTGGAACTCTGTCAGAGTGAACATCGGGTTCTTGGTCACCTCCCTGACCAAGGCCCATATCCCCCGATTGCTCAGTTTGTCCAGGCGGCCAGCTCTAGGAAGAGTCTTGGTGGTTCCAAACGTTTCACTTTTAAGAATGATGGTGGCCGCTGTGTTCTTTGGGACCTTCAATGCTACAGAATTTTTTGGTACCTTTCCAAGATCTGTGCCTCGACACAATCCTGTCTCGGAGCTCTATGGGCAATTCCTTCGACCTGTGGAACTTTAAATGGGCAGGTGCGTGACTTTCCAAATTATCTCCAATCAATTTAATTTACCACAGGTGGACTCCAATCAAGTTGTAAAAACCTCTCAAGGATGATCAATGGAAATAGGATGCAATTTTGTGTCTCATAGTAAGGGTCTGAATATTTCCCTTTTTTACTTTGAGTACATTTGCAAAACCTTCTAAAAACCTGTTTTCGCTTTGTCATTATGGGGTATTCTGTGTAGATTGATGAGAAAAGAAATGTGTTATCAATTTTAGAATAAGGCTGTAACATAACAAATTGTGGAAAACGTCAAAGGGTCTGAATACTTTCCAAATGCACTGTACAGTGGGGAAAAAAAGTATTTAGTCAGCCACCAATTGTGCAAGTTCTCTCACTTAAAAAGATGAGAGAGGCCTGTAATTTTCATCATAGGTACACTTCAACTATGACAGACAAAATGAGGAAAAAAAAAAAATCCAGAAAATCACATTGTAGGATTTTTTATGAATTTATTTGCAAATTATGGTGGAAAATAAGTATTTGGTCACATACAAACAAGCAAGATTTCTGGCTCTCACAGACCTGTAACTTCTTCTTTAAGAGGCTCCTCTGTCCTCCACTCATTACCTGTATTAATGGCACCTGTTTGAACTTGTTATCAGTATAAAAGACACCTGTCCACAACCTCAAACAGTCACACTCCAAACTCCACTATGGCCAAGACCAAAGAGCTGTCAAAGGACACCAGAAACAAAATTGTAGACCTGCACCAGGTTGGGAAGACTGAATCTGCAATAGGTAAGCAGCTTGGTTTGAAGAAATCAACTGTGGGAGCAATTATTAGGAAATGGAAGACATACAAGACCACTGATAATCTTCCTTGATCTGGGGCTCCACGCAAGATCTCACCCGTGGGGTCAAAATGATCACAAGAACGGTGAGCAAAAATCCCAGAACCACACGGGGACCTAGTGAATGACCTGCAGAGAGCTGGGACCAAAGTAACAAAGCCTACCATCAGTAACACACTACGCCGCCAGGGACTCAAATCCTGCAGTGCCAGACGTGTCCCCTGCTTAAGCCAGTACATGTTCAGGCAAGTCTAAAGTTTGCTAGAGAGCATTTGGATGATCCAGATGAGGATTGGGAGAATGTCAGATGAAACCAAAATATAACTTTTTGGTAAAAACTCAACTCGTCGTGTTTGGAGGACAAAGAATGCTGAGTTGCATCCAAAGAACACCATACCTACTGTGAAGCATGGGGTGGAAACATCCTGCTTTGGGGCTGTTTTTCTGCAAAGGGACCAGGACGACTGATCCGTGTAAAGGAAAGAATGAATGGGGCCATGTATCGTGAGATTTTGAGTGAAAACCTCCTTCCATCAGCAAGGGCATTGAAGATGAAACGTGGCTGGGTCTTTCAGCATGACAATGATCCCAAACACACCGCCCAGGCAACGAAGGAGTGGCTTCAGTAGAAGCATTTCAAGGTCCTGGAGTGGCCTAGCCAGTCTCCAGATCTCAACCCCATAGAAAATCTTTGGAGGGAGTTGAAAGTCCGTGTTGCCCAGCGACAGCCCCAAAACATCACTGCTCTAGAGGAGATTTGCATGGAGGAATGGGCCAAAATACCAGCAACAGTGTGTGAAAACCTTGTGAAGACTTACAGAAAACGTTTGACCTCTGTCATTGCCAACAAAGGGTATATAACAAAGTATTGAGATAAACTTTTGTTATTGACCAAATACCTATTTTCCACCATAATTTGCAAATAAATTCATAAAAAATCCTACAATGTGATTTTCTGGATTTTGTTTCCTCATTTTGTCTGTCATAGTTGAAGTGTACCTATGATGAAAATTACAGGCCTCTCTCATTTTTTTAAGTGAGAGAACTTGCACAATTGGTGGCTGACTAAATACTTTTTTCCCCACTGTATATCCCACCCCTCCTAGAGACCAACTTGTGCATGGCTGAAACATACAGCACTACAACAGCTAATTCATATCCAAGTCATATCCAAATATGTTTTCTATTCAGTGGGTAAATAATTAGATTTCTGGGTAATGATTGAGTTAGGGAGAACAGTTCTTTCATTTTTTATTGGCCTTTTCAAAGCAGTGAGAGATTAAGCCCAAGCCGCCTGTTGATATAGTCAGTGCGATCCTTTTGGATGTCCCTACCCTAAATCCTAACCTTAAACTTAACTGTAACCCTTACCGGGGGGGATCTAGCTCCCAGATTGAAGGGGGATCTAGCTCCCAGATTGCAGTTCTTATGGCTTCCACTAGATGTCAACAGTGTTTAGGCAAGGTTTCAGGCTTTTATTTAGAAAAACTAAGGAGTAAGAGCTCTTTTTGTCAGTGGACTCAGGAGTGGACTCTTCTCTTTGGCGCGCGTGAGCACGCGTTTCGGTTTTTTCCTTTTCTATCGGCCAGGATATTATCAGTGTGAAATATTATTGTTTATATACATATTATGGTACCTGAGGATCGATTAGAAACGTTGTTTGAGTTGTTTGGACAAAGTTTATAGGTATGTTTTTTACATTTTCTATGTCTTTTATATTGAACGTGTGGGACGGTGGATTTCTGATCAAAACGCAGCAACCAAACAGAGCTTTTGGGACATAAAGAGGGACTTTTTCAAACAAAAGGACCATTCTTTGTGTTTCTGGAACCCTTTGGATTGACATCAGAGGAAGATCTTCAAAGGTAAGCAATTTATTTTATCGCTATTTTAGAGTTTTGTGACACCCGTGCTGGTTATGTTATTATGCTAATGCAGGAAGTATGTGGGGTGCTGTCCTCAGACAATCAAATGTTATGCTTCCACTGTAAAGCCTTTTTGAAATCTGACAACGCTGTGAGATTACCAAGATTCTAAGCCTTTGAATAATGTGCAACAATTGTATTTTCATGAATGTTTAATATTTCTATTTTTATATTTTGAATTTGGCGCTTTGCATTTTTCCGGATGTTGTTGTAGGTGGGTCGCTAGCGCCCCACTGCTCCCTAATACCCCATCACTGAAATATAAGACTCTTTGGATGTGTAGTTGAAGTCTGAACTTTACATACACCTTAGCCAAATACATTTAAACTCAGTTTTTCACAATTCCTGACATTTAATCCTAGAAAAAATTCCCTGTCTTAGATCAGTTAGTATCACCACTTTATTTTCAGAATGTGAAATGTCAGAATAATAGTAGAGAGAATTATTTATTTCAGCTTTTATTTCATTCATCACATTCCCAGTGGGTCAGAAGTTTACAAACACTCAATTAGTATTTGGTAGCATTGCCTTTAGATTGTTTAACTTTAACAGTGGCAGTTTGACAAGGGTGGGATTATTCTTCCCAAAAACAATGATAACTATTCTCACCCAGTGGCATGAGGGCTATTTAGGTGAGCGCTGATAATAATAATATTAATAATAGTACATGGGACTTATATAGCGCTTTTCAAGGACACAAAGTCACTTTAAAATTATAGAAATGAAAAAGCAAAACAACAAAACAGGAGTCAAAACAAAACATCAGACAAAATGAAACATGAGTAAAGAGAGCGGTGGGCTCAAAGAAAGCGTGTGATCTTTCAGTATATGGGGAGGGTAGGGTTTGTGGGCGTGGCTTTCAGATAGTTATTTTTTGCCACTCGTGAGAGTAAATGGCATTTTTATAAAAAAATGTATGTCACCTTTTTTTAACCAGGTAGGCTAGGCCAAGATAAAGCAAAGCAGTTCGACACAAACAACAACACAGAGCTACACATGGAATAAACAAGCGTACAGTCAATAACACAATAGAAAAAAGTAAAGTCTATATACAGTGTGTGCAAATGGCGTGAGGAGGTGTGTTAGTGGCATGAAAGAGCAGCTCTCGACTTAAATCCCTTTCTCCTTGTGCACTGCAGGGCTGAAGTATCACTCTGTGGTGAGAGGCCTGTGTTGTGTTTCCTCTATCAGGGCGAGGGGTGTGAAGGGGAATGTTGCATGCAGGCAGCTCTCTATCCAGGAGTGTCCCCTCCTTTCCTCCTCTCAGGCTGGTTGCAGTGAGGGTGTTAGGGGAAGTGGCAGGCCACTCCAGGCCTGATCAGGGCTCTCTGGGGCTCAGGAGGGACATTTAGATTACTGAGACAGTTACATAGTGCCTAAGAGTTCTGATTAGGCTCCAGGACAGAAGGGTAGTGAGGGTGAGGGAGAGGTATTCTCCTGTGGCTATCAGTGTTCTGTCTGTCCCTGTGGAACGGGTGAGGGAGAGGGAGGGGGGGAAAAAATATTCAAGGAAAGAGAAACAGAGGGATAGAGGGAGAGAAAGACAGTCCAAGCTGATTTTCTTATGTGACATCTTGTGAGTGTTTTGGCTCTGTTTCTCTCTACACCTCAGCCCCTGACAATAGCCTGTGTTCCCCAGTACAATCAGAGAGAGAGAGAGAGAGAGAGAGAGAGAGAGAGAGAGAGAGAGAGAGAGAGAGAGAGAGAGAGAGAGAGAGAGAGAGAGAGAGAGAGAGAGAGAGAGAGAGAGAGAGAGAGAGAGAGAGAGAGAGAGAGAGAGAGAGAGAGAGAGAGAGAGAGAGAGAGAGAGAGAGAGAGAGAGAGAATCGTGGAGGACGAGAGATGGAGGCACTCAATGTTTGTAACTGAATATCATAACTTGCAGTTTTATGAAATCCAATTCAGTATTTTATCAATGTGAATTTAGCCCTAGAGTGTCATTGAGGCGCCATAAAACCAACAACACGGAAATTAATACTTTACTCTGAATGATATGAAGATAATACTTGGCAATAAGAAAACAGTGAAATAATTCACTCAAATGTATCAGAGTGTGCTTTAGATTCGATAAAATATTTATTTATTGTCTGATTTTCACAGATATTTACTTTATGTACGAGAAAATGCACTGCGATATGGTGAGAGACATGGCATAGGCAAGTCATAACATCAAACGTATACATTCATGAAAAAACATCCCGTTAATGTCCAAGGTCCCTGAGCGTTGCACATAATGTTATTGCACAACCATATAGTTTTGATATCCATTATTGTTTTACACAGTAAAATGAGTGAATGTATCCCCATGTCCCTAATGTCCTCTTTATTTGTTTTTAAGTGTCAGTATGTGTGGCATAAATACATTTTATACCTGACCAGTTTGCACAGGGGGAGTCTGTAGCACTTGTTGGATTGCAGGAGCACAGCTTGTATATTGGGGTTGTGCCGCAGAGCCCATATTGGGCTCAGATTTGTCATGTTTAAAATAATATATGTATATACTGTACCAGTCAAAAGTTTGGACACACCTACTCATTCCAGGGTTATTCTTTATTTTTTATATTTTCTGAGTGAATGTATCGTAGAATAATAGTGAAGACATCAAAACTATGAAATAACACATATAGAATCATGTAGTAACCAAAAAGTGTTTAACAAATCAAAATATTTTTTTTATATTTGAGATTCTTCAAAGAAGCTACCCTTTGCCTTGATGCCAGCTTTGGACACTCTTGGCATTCTCTCAGCCAGCTTCACCTTGAATGCTTTTCCAACAGTCTTGAAGGAGTTTCCACATATGCTGAGCACTTGTTGGCTGCTTTTCCTTCACTCTGCGGTCCAACTCATCCCAAACCATCTCAATTGGGTTGAGGTCAGGTGATTGTGGAGGCCAGGTCATCTGATGCAGCACTCCATCACTCTCTTTCTTGGTCAAATAGCCCTTACACAGCCTGGAGGTGGGTTGGGTCCTTGTTCAGTTGAAAAACAAATGATAGTCCCACGAAGCACAAACCAGATGGGATAGTGTATCTCTGCAGAATGCTGTGGTAGCCATGCTGGTTAATTATGCCTTGAATTATAAATAAATCACAGACAGTGTCACCAGCAAAGCACCCCCACACCATCACTCGCACACCAACCCCAAATGTGGAGATCATCCGTTCACCTACTCTGCATCTCACAAAGACACAGCGGTTGGAACCAAAAATCTCAAATTTGGACTCATCATAACAAAGGACAGATTTCCACTGGTCTAATGTCCGTTGCTCGTTTTTCTTGGCCCAAGGACGTTTCTTCTAATTGGTGCCCTTTAGTAGTGGTGTCTTTGCAGCAATTCGACCATGAAGGCCTGATTCACGGAGTATCCTCTGAACAGTTGATGTTGAGATGTGTCTGTTACTTGAACTCTGTGAAGCATTTATTTGAGATGCAATTTCTGAGGCTGGTAACTCTAAGGAACGTATCCTCTGCAGAAGAGGTAACTCTGGATCTTCCTTTCCTGTGATGGTCCTCATGAGAGCCAGTTTCATCATAGCGCCTGATGGTTTTTGCAACTGCCATTGAAGAAACTTTCAAAGTTCTTGAGATTTTCCGGATTGACTGACCTGCATGTCTTAAAGTAATGATGGACTGTCATTTCTCTATGCTTATTTGAGCTGTTCTTTCCATAATATGGACTTGGTCTTTTACCAAATAGGGCTATCTTCTTATACCACCCCTAACTGATTGGCTCAAACGCATTATAGAAGGAAAAAAAAAACTTTTAACAAGGCACACCAGTTAATTGAAATGCATTTTAGGTGACTACCTCATGAAGCTTGTTGAGAGAATGACAAGAGTGTGCAAAGCTGTCATCAAGGCAAATTGTGGATACTTTGAAAAATCTCAAATATAAAATATATTTAGATTTCTGCAGCACTTTTTTGGTTACTCCATGATTCCATATGTATTATTTCATTGTTTTGATGTCTTCACTATTGTTCCACAATGTAGAACATAGTACAAATAAAGAAAATCCCTTGAATGAGTAGGTGTGTCCAGACTTTTGACTGGTACTGTATATTTTGTTATTTTTGTCTGTTGTTTCTCTGAAATACTACTAGCCACTTAGCAATCTTATGAAGTTGGCTTTAGGTTCCCAATCTCCCAACCTAATAACTAGCTACCAAGTAGCCATTTCAGGCTATATATCAAGTTAGAGTAGCTATCTTGTCTAACTATCTTATCTGGAATGTCTGCTGGCAAGGTTGGTAGACTTTAGAAGAGTAAGCTATTACTAAAAATACATAATCCTCGCATTAGTTTTAAATCTTTTACCCCGATTTTATCAGAGATGCAGAGAAGCATATTTAGTATAAAAAAATACATAATTTTCATGAGGTATACTTAGCTATGCAGAAAAATATACATATTTTGACCTAGGATTGAGCATAATCGTTATGGCTCTAGATTGCAGGAATAAGCTGTTTCAGGTGTTTGAAAAATGCAAAAGTCTCCAACTAACGGACAGGGGACCTAAATTCCATCCAGACCACCCCCAGCCATCCTCATGTACTTGTCACCTCATATTTTTGGGGTGCATGACCCCCTGCAGAGCATCATGTTGAGATGAGCCCATTTCTATAGATGATTGAACTGATTCCTGTCTCCTGTCTCATCATTATGGAATCGCACAGTGTATTACTAGCAGAGGCAAGTGCATAGTCGAGCTAGCAACATCATGGACGGCAGAAAAGGATTCTAAATGGACATCAAAGCGGGACAACAACCTGATTAAAAAGGGAGGAATATACAGTCAGTAAAGGAAAGGACATTTATTCAACTGGGAAGAAGAACTTAAAAACTGTGACTCATGTGACTCAGTGAGTGAAGTGAATGAAGATCACGTGATTGAGGAAAATATTGCTGTGGTTGAGGACAACATTGAAGTGTGACAAAAGGGAGCCTTTTGAGAGAAAAAGAATTGCTGGAATTTTATAATGCATCCTTAGCTATCCTTTTATGAATATTAGCGATAATATTTCACTCGGATGGTCACCTATACGTTATATAAGTAAAATAAAGTGGGGTGTGCACCCAGTCTCTTGCCCGAGAAATCTTGTCGACATCTGAGCTCCCTTGACCACTTCCTCTTCCTATCTGTTTTGCTTACTCCTATCGCTCCCAGTCTTTGTATAGAGACTGCTGACATATAGTGGAAGCCATAGGTACTGCAGTCTCAGTCAAGGTTAATAACTTCTTAGGGAGCGGTGGGGCGTTTTCACAGCAAAAACAAATCAATTACCTTTTGAAGAACTTCTGCTGAGGGCTTCCCAAGTGTCCAACGAAGACAATCCATGGTTCTTTTGTTAGAAAAAGTAATGTATTATATCCATAAATCTCAGTTTGGTTGGTGCGTTATAATGAGAAAATAGAGCGTCGACTCCTCCATTGAAACGTGAAGAGAACTCGTTCAATTTATACCTATAAACTTGTCCAAGAACAATCAAACAAAATTTTAAATGTATCCTTAGGAACACTTATGTATAAATAGTATAATATTTCAACCGGAATATAAACTGGGCGATAAGAAAGGAAAAACCCAATGAACGTGCCAGCCGGGAGCGCGCATTTACTTGTATTGACATCTGCGTGGACACTTCCTTATTCGTCTTCTTCTCTACTCTAAAAGCAGCTAAGAAGAATCAAAACACTTTCTCGAGACTGTTGACATCCAGAGGAAGCGATAGGTACTGCATTCATATGCCCTTATATGGGCATTTTCATAAGGGAGGGGTTCTAAATGAGGTCAAAACCACTTTTTCCAGGACAGAAATTCCCCTGGCTTTCGCCTGCCATATCCGTTCTGTTATACTCACAGACAAAATGTTAACACTTTTAGAAAATTCAGAGTGTTTCCTATCCAATGGTACTACATATGTGCATATCCTATTTTCTGGGCCTGAATGGGAGGCATTTTACTTTGGGCACGCCAGGCTCTCCAAAACCGACCCCTCAGCTGCCACTCCCTAACAAGTTAATTACACTGAGTTTCCCGAACATTAGCAACACCTTCCTAATATTGAGTTGCATCAAGGATCTCTCTGTACTTTGCTCTGTTCATCTTTCCCTCGATACTGACTAGTCTCCCTGTCCCTGCTGCTGAAAAACATCCCCACTGTCACGGTTCATGAATCCACTGCCTCTCTCTCTCTCTCTCTCTCTCTCTCTCTCTCTCTCTCTCTCTCTCTCTCTCTCTCTCTCTCTCTCTCTCTCTCTCTCCTCTTGTATGTTTGAGTGGGTGTGTGTGGGCGTGGTTCCCAATCTCGGCCTGATTGTCTGCGCCAGCTGTAACCACTTACCTTCCCTTTATATGTTCTGTGACCAGTGTTTCTTGTTGTCAGATCGTTGTCTTCCCTGATGTTGTGTCGGGTCTCTGTTCTCGTCTCTAGCCCTCTTTGTGTGGATTACCTGCTGTGCTCCTTCCTCCCCATCCGGACACGCTCCCCTGGATTTCTCAGCGCGCTGCTCCTCCCGCTATCATCGGATGGTCCGCCCTAGTCCCTGCGTCGGGTTCCGTTTGAGCATAATCTGTCTGTCCTGTTGCTCCTGTGAACTGAACTCATTAAACTATCGTTGCTTGCATCTTGCATCCGTCTCTGTCTTGTCACAGAACGATCTGACCACACCATGGATGCAGCGAGTTCAACCAGTCTGACCGAATTCATTTCCCGCAGTATCACGAGAATGGATCAACAAGAGGAGAGCATCTCCAGTACAGGTCGGGCAGTACAAGCTCTTGCGACGCAGGTGTCCCAGCTCACCCAACAATTACAACACCTGAGGGGTCCCGCTGCGCCACCTACACCGGCAGTTCAACCCGCCCCGCCAGAGCCGGATTCCCAGCCAGAGCCACGGCTACCGACACCAGAGGGTTATTCAGGTGATCCTGACTATTGCAGAGCTTTTCTTACGAGATGTTCCATGCATTTCTCGTTGCAGCCACGGACCTTCAACCGTGAACAGTCAAAGGTAGCATTCGTACTCACATTGCGATCAGGCAAAGCGGCTCTTTGGGGAACGGCGGTGTGGGCGAACCAGGACCCATGCTGCACCTCGTTCCAGACACTCTCCGAGGAGATGAGAAGGGTCTTCGATCGGGTGGTGGCGGGTAGGGAGGCGGCCAGACTACTCGCTGACCTTCGCCAAGGAGACCGCTCAGTATCGGAATACTCCATCCAATTCCGCACTCTGGCCGCAGAGTGTCAGTGGAACGAGGAGGCGCAGTGGGACATGTTCCTGCATGGGCTGGAGGACACTCAAGCCTTACTGGACTCGGGAGCAGAGGGTAATTTCATGGACTTCAAGCTCGCTCACAGACTCCAGATTCCTATCACCTCACTCACGCACAAGATATCTGTCAACGCTCTTAATGGTCAAGAACTCCCCAACATTTCTCACACCAAAGAACCTATCACACTCATCACTTCTGGCAATCACACTGAGACATTATCATTTCTACTCATGGACTCACCTCTTGCACCATTAGTTCAACATAACCCCAGAGTTGACTGGGGTCATAATTCTATATCCATGTGGAGTAACAAGTGTCTTGAGTCCTGTTTAGTGTCTGCTTGTTCGTCTGTGTCTGATTCTGTGTTTCTAGAGGAGGCAGTGGATTTGTCTAACGTGCCCGTTGAATACCTCGACCTGAAGGAGGTGTTCAGTAAGTCCCGTGCTGCTTCTCTTCCTCCGCATCGTCCCTATGACTGTGCAATAGAGTTATTGCCAGGTGAGTCTCCGCCTAAGGGCAAGTTATATTCGCTCTCTGTTCCTGAGAGGGAGGCTATGGAGAGATACATCTCTGATTCTCTGGCATCTGGATTCATTCGTCCTTCCTCTTCTCCAGCGGGGGCGGGGTTCTTCTTTGTGGGGAAGAAGGACGGATCTATGCGTCCTTGCACTGATTACCGTGGGTTGAACAACATCACGGTGAAGAATACCTATCCCTTGCCGTTGATGTCCTCAGCCTTTGAAAGGTTACAGGGGGCATCTGTGTTCACTAAATTGGATTTACGTAACGCCTATCATTTGGTCCGCATAAAGAGGGGGGACGAATGGAAAACCGCGTTTAACACCCCCAGAGGGCACTTCGAATATTTGGTCATGCCTTTTGGGCTGTCCAACTCCCCCTTGATTTTCCAGGCACTCGTCAATGACGTGCTGAGAGATATGATTGATCAGTTCATATATGTTTACCTGGATGACATACTGATTTTTTCGTCTTCTCTCCAGGAACACGTTCAGCACGTCAGACGAGTGCTTCAGAGGTTGTTGGAGAATGGACTTTTTGTCAAGGCGGAGAAATGCATTTTTCATGCACAATCCGTTGCATTCCTAGGTTACATCGTCTCGACTGAGGGTATTCACATGGATCCTGACAAGGTTAAGGCTGTGGTAGATTGGCCAAGCCCAGATTCCCGTAAGGCCCTACAGAGGTTTCTGGGATTCGCCAATTTCTACCGGCGTTTCATTCGCAACTTTAGCCAGATAGTCACTCCTCTGACCGCCTTGACCTCCCCCAGAGTGACGTTCAGGTGGTCCGATACAGCCGAGGCTGCATTCGCCAAACTCAAGAGCCGCTTTGTTTCGGCTCCCATCCTCATAGCTCCCGATCCCTCACGTCAGTTCGTGGTGGAGGTGGATGCGTCAGAGGTGGGGGTAGGTGCGGTACTTTCCCAACGTTCATCTTCAGACGACAAGATGCACCCTTGCGCGTTCCTCTCCCATCGATTATTACCTGCGGAACGCAACTACGACATTGGCAACAGAGAGTTGTTGGCAGTGAAGTTAGCACTGGAGGAGTGGCGCCATTGGTTAGAGGGGTCGGGGGTACCTTTTATAGTTTGGACCGATCACAAGAATTTGGAATATATCAGAACCGCCAAGCGACTCAACTCCAGGCAGGCACGGTGGGCACTCTTTTTCGGACGTTTTGACTTCTCCCTCTCGTATCGCCCGGGTTCCAAGAATGTCAAACCCGATTCCCTATCTCGCATTTTTGACCATTCCGAACGCCCATCCACTCCCGAGTGCATCCTACCCGGGACCCTAGTGGTCTCCACACTCACATGGGAGGTTGAATCGAGGGTCAGGACGGCCTTAGAAGGGGTAACGCCCCCGGCCGGTTGCCCACCTAATCGGTTGTTTGTGCCGGAGGGGTATCGGTCCGAGGTTATTCGGTGGGGGCATTGCTCCAACGTAGCGTGTCATCCAGGAGTCAGCCGCACTAGCTTTTTGGTTAAGCAACGCTTTTGGTGGCCACTTATGGCTCGTGACATTCGCTGTTTTGTCTTGGCTTGCTCGGTTTGCGCCACGGGGAAGACTTCCAATCGACCCCCAGATGGGTTACTCCAACCACTGTCGGTCCCTTCGAGACCCTGGTAACACATCGCGCTAGATTTTGTTACCGCCCTCCCGCCCTCCCAGGGCAAGACGGTCGTTTTGACCGTGGTGGACAGGTTCTCGAAGGCGGCTCATTTTATTCCCTTGCCTAAATTACCTTCAGCCAAGGAGACAGCGGTAACTGTCGTGGATCACTGTGATTTGCTGTGACTCTCATGTGGATGGTGTTAAAAATACTTGTTGGTCTTATGTGATTAATGAGGAGCAACCAAACGCTGCACTTGATGAATTTATGAAATGCCTTCTTCCAATTATTGATAAACATGCACCTGTTAAGAAACTGACTGTTGGAACTGTCAAGGCTCCATGGATTGATGAGGAATTGAAAAACGATATGGTTGAAAAAGATGGGGCGAAAAGAGTGGCTAATAAGTCTGGCTGCACATCTGACTGGCTGAAATTATGTGACTAAACTCAACAAAAAGAAGAAGAAACAATATTATTAAACCAAAATCAATTATATAAAGAATTGTGGGAAAAAACTTGAGTACTTTAAATTAAATTATGGTCAGAAAGACAAATTCAACTCTATCTTTCATTGAATCAGATGGCTTATTCATCACAAAACCATTTAATGTTGCCAATTATTTTAATTATTACTTCATTGGCGAAGTTGGCAAACTTAGGCAGGAAATGCCAAAAGCGAACAGTGAAACATCGTTTTCATGCATAAAAAAATAATAATGAAAGAAAAGCATTGCAAGTTTGAATTCTGTAAAGTTCGTGTGGGAGAGAATTATTGTTATTGACCAATAATGACAAACCTCCTGGCATTGACAATTTAGATGGAAAGCTACTGAGGATGGTAGGTGACTCTATAGCCACTCCTATCTGTCATATCTTTAATCTGAGCCAAGAGGAAAGACTTGTTCCTTAGGCCTGGAGGAAAGCCAAAGTAATTTCGCTACCCAAGAGTGGTAAAGCAGCCTGGTTTTAACAGCAGACCTATAAGCTTGCTGCCAGGTCTTAGCAAACTGCAAACTGAAGTTGTGTTTGACCAAATACAGTGCTATTTCTCTGTTATCAAATTAACGACAGACTTTCAGCATGCTTATAGAGAAGAGCACTCAACATGTACTGCACTAACACAAACGACTGATGATTGGTTGAAAGAAATTTATAATTGGAAGCTTGTGGGAACTGTACTGTTAGATTTCAGTGCAGCCTTTGATATTATTGACATTAACCTGTTGTTGAAAAAACGCATGTGTTATGGATTTTCAACCTTTCTGCCATATCGTGGTTTCAGAGCTATCTATCTAATTCAACTCAAAGGGTTTACTTTAATGGAAGCTTCTCTAATGTCAAACATTAGAGCTGTACCGCAGGGCAGCTCTCTAGGGCCTCTACTCTTTTATATTTTTACCAATGACCTGCCACTGGCATTAAACAAAGCATGTGTGTCCATGTACAGTGGGGCAAAAAGGTATTTAGTCAGCCACCAATTGTGCAAGTTCTCTCACTTAAAAAGATGAGAGAGGCCTGTAATTTTCATCATAGGTACACTTCAACTATGACAGACAAAATGAGGAAAATAAATCCAGAAAATCACATTGTAGGATTTTTAATGAATTTATTTGCATATTATGGTGGAAAATAAGTATTTGGTCACATACAAACAAGCAAGATTTCTGGCTCTCACAGACCTGTAACTTCTTCTTTAAGAGGCTCCTCTGTCCTCCACTCATTACCTGTATTAATGGCACCTGTTTGAACTTGTTATCAGTATAAAAGACACCTGTCCACAACCTCAAACAGTCACACTCCAAACTCCACTATGGCCAAGACCAAAGAGCTGTCAAAGGACACCAGAAACAAAATTGTAGACCTGCACCAGGTTGGGAAGACTGAATCTGCAATAGGTAAGCAGCTTGGTTTGAAGAAATCAACTGTGGGAGCAATTATTAGGAAATGGAAGACATACAAGACCACTGATAATCTTCCTCGATCTGGGGCTGAACGCAAGATCTCACCCTGTGGGGTCAAAATGATCACAAGAACGGTGAGCAAAAATCCCAGAACCACACAGGGGGACCTAGTGAATGACCTGCAGAGAGCTGGGACCAAAGTAACAAAGCCTACCATCAGTAACACACTACGCCGCCAGGGACTCAAATCCTGCAGTGCCAGACGTGTCCCCCTGCTTAAGCCAGTACATGTTCAGGCCTGTCTGAAGTTTGCTAGAGAGCATTTGGATGATCCAGATGAGAATTGGGAGAATGTCATATGATCAGATGAAACCAAAATATAACTTTTTGGTAAAAACTCAACTCGTCGTGTTTGGAGGACAAAGAATGCTGAGTTGCATCCAAAGAACACCATACCTACTGTGAAGCATGGGGATGGAAACATCATGCTTTGGGGCTGTTTTTCTGCAAAGGGACCAGGACGACTGATCCGTGTAAAGGAAAGAATGAATGGGGCCATGTATCGTGAGATTTTGAGTGAAAACCTCCTTCTATCAGCAAGGGCATTGAAGATGAAACGTGGCTGGGTCTTTCAGCATGACAATGATCCCAAACACACCGCCCGGGCAACGAAGGAGTGGCTTCAGAAGAAGCATTTCAAGGTCCTGGAGTGGCCTAGCCAGTCTCCAGATCTCAACCCCATAAAAAAATCTTTGGAGGGAGTTGAAAGTCCGTGTTGCCCAGCGACAGCCCCAAAACATCACTGCTCTAGAGGAGATCTGCATGGAGGAATGGGCCAAAATACCAGCAACAGTGTGTGAAAACCTTGTGAAGACTTACAGAAAACGTTTGACCTCTGTCATTGCCAACAAAAGGTATATAACAAAGTATTGAGATAAACTTTTGTTATTGACCAAATACTTATTTTCCACCATAATTTGCAAATAAATAAATTAAAAATCCTACAATGTGATTTTCTGGATTTCTTTTTCTCATTTCGTCTGTCATAGTTGAAGTGTACCTATGATGAAAATTACAGGCCTCTCTCATCTTTTTAAGTTGGAGAACTTGCACAATTGGTGGCTGACTAAATACTTTTTTGCCCAACTGTATGCTGATGATTCAACTATATACGCATCAGCAACCACAGCTAACGAAGTCACTAAAACCTTTAACAAAGAGTTGCAGTCTGCTTTGGAATGGGTGGCCATTAATAAACTGGTCCTGAACATCTCTAAAACTAAGAGCATTGTATTTGGTACAAATCATTCATTGAGTGCTAGACCTCAGCTGAATCTGGTTATGAATGGTGTGGCTGTTGAACAAGTTGAGGAGACTAAATTACTTGGCGTTACCTTAGATTGTAAACTGTCATGGTCAAAACATATAGATTTAATGGTTGCAAAGATGGGGAGAGGTCTAGCCGTAATAAAGAGATGCTCTGCTTTTTTGACACCACACTCCAAAAAGCAAGTCTGAATACTTATGTAAATAAGGTATTTCTGTATTTAAAAAAAAACTGTTTTCACTTGGTTATTGTGTGTAGATTGATGAGGAATTTGATAAATTTTAGAATAAGGCTGTAATGTAACAAAATGTGGAAAAAGGGAAGGAGTCTGAATAATTTCCAAATGCACTGAATATATTTTGTTTTTCACATTCACCCTTTGAATGGCACACATACATAATCCATGTCTCAATTGTCTCAAGGCTTTAACATGTCTCCTCCCCTTCATCTACACTGATTGAAGTGGATATACAGTGAGGGAAAAAAGTATTTGATCCCCTGCTGATTTTGTACATTTGCCCACTGACAAAGAAATGATCAGTCTATAATTTTAATGGTAGGTTTATTTGAACAGTGAGAGACAGAATAACAACAACAAAAATCCAGAAAAACGCATGTGAAAATTTTTATAAATTGATTTGCATTTTAATGAGGGAAATAAGTATTTGATCCCCTCTCAATCAGAAAGATTTCTGGCTCCCAGGTATCTTTTATACAGGTAACGAGCTGAGATTAGGAACACACTCTTAAAGGGAGTGCTCCTAATCTCAGCTTGTTACCTATATAAAAGACACCTGTCCACAGAAGCAATCAAACAATAAGATTCAAACTCTCCACCATGGCCAAGACCAAAGAGCTCTCCGAGGATGTCAGGGACAAGATTGTAGACCTACACAAGGCTGGAATGGGCTACAAGACCATCGCCAAGCAGCTTGGTGAGAAGGTGACAACAGTTGGTGCGATTATTCGCAAATGGAAGAAACACAAAAGAACTGTCAATCTCCCTCGGCCTGGGGCTCCATGCAAGATCTCACGTCGTGGAGTTGCAATAATCATGAGAACGGTGAGGAATCAGCCCAGGACTACACGGGAGGATCTTGTCAATGATCTCAAGGCAGCTGGGACCATAGTCACCAAGAAAACAATTGGTAATACACTACGCCGTGAAGTACTGAAATCCTGCAGCGCCCGCAAGGTCCCCCCCGCTCAAGAAAGCACATATACATGCCCGTCTGAAGTTTGCCAATGAACATCTGAATGGATCAGAGGACAACTGGGTGAAAGTGTTGTGGTCAGATGAGACCAAAATGGAGCTCTTTGGCATCAACTGAACTCGCCGTGTTTGGAGGAGGAGGAATGCTGCCTATGACCCCAAGAACCCCATGCCCACCGTTTAACATGGAGGTGGAAACATTATGCTTTGGGGGTGTTTTGCTGCTAAGGGGACAGAACAACTTCACCGCATCAAAGGGACAATGGACGGGGGCCATGTACCGTCAAATCTTGGGTGAGAACCTCCTTCCCTCAGCCAGGGCATTGAAAATGGGTCGTGGATGGGTATTCCAGCATGACAATGACCCAAAACACACGGCCAAGGCAACAAAGGAGTGGCTCAAGAAGAAGCACATTAAGGTCCTGGAGTGGCCTAGCCAGTCTCCAGACCTTAATCCCATAGAAAATCTGTGGAGGGAGCTGAAGGTTCGAGTTGCCAAATGTCAGCCTCGAAACCTTAATGACTTGGAGAAGATCTGCAAAGAGGAGTGGGACAAAATCCCTCCTGAGATGTGTGCAAACCTGGTGGCCAACTACAAGAAACGTCTGACCTCTGTGATTGCCAACAAGGGTTTTGCCACCAAGTACTAAGTCATGTTTTGCAGAGGGTCAAATACTTATTTCCCTCATTAAAATGCAAATCAATTTATAACATTTTTCACATGCGTTTTTCTGGATTTTTTTGTTGTTATTCTGTCTCTCACTGTTCAAATAAACCTACCATTAAAATTATAGACTGATCATTTCTCTGTCAGTGGGCAAATGTACAAAATCAGCAGGGGATCAAATACTTTTTTCCCTCACTGTAGTTCTGTCTTCTAGTGAGGCTGTCCACTGTATTGCAGCAAGTGCAGCTGACCATGGTGCTGGTGATAGCACACCTGTCCACTGTGCCGAGTACAGAGCACTTGTACACTGTGGTAGGTTGTACCATGGGGCTGAAGGAGGCCCTTCAGACAGACCTATGCCCATGACTCTCACGGTGACACAGTGCCCTAGTGATGGGCTGCAGTCCCAGCCCCACCCTTAGACCCAGTCCCAACCCCAGTCCCAGCCCCAACCTTAGTCACAGCCCCAACCCAGTTCCAACCCCAGCCTTACACCCAGTCCCAGTCCCAGCCCCACCCTTAGACCCAGCCCCAACCCCAGTTCCAGCCCCACCCTTAGACCCAGCCCACCCTTAGACCCTGTCCCAGCCCCACCCTTAGACCCAGTCCAAGCTACACCCTTAGGCACAGCCCCATTCCCAGGCCTAGCCCACTCAACACTGCCCTTTCCTATCTGAACAAAAGGGACACCTATGTGAGAATGTTGTTCATTGACTACAGCTCAGCATTCAACACTGTAGTGCCCTCCAAGCTCATCAGTAAGCTAAGGAGCCTGGAACTGAACACCTCCCTCTGCAACTAGATCCTGGACTTCCTGACGGGCCACGCCCTGGTGGTGAGGGTAGGGGTAGGCCGTCATTGTAAATAAGAATTTGTTCTTAACTGACTTGCCTAGTTAAATAAAGGTTAAATAAAATAAAAAAACACACCCACCCTCGACACGGGGGCCCCTCAGGGCTGCGTGCGCAGTCCCCTTTCTAAACTCCCTGTTCACCCACGACTGCGTGGCCACACAAGTGTTAAACAAATCCAGATTCTTCAAAAGTAGCCACCCTTTGCCTTGATGACAGCTTTGCACACTCTTGGCATTCTCTTTGCACACTCTTGGCAGTCTCTCAACCAGCCTCACCTAGAATACTTTTCCAACAGTATTGAAGGCGTTCCCACATATGCTGAGCACCTGTTGGCTGCTTTTCAATCCTAGAAAAATAAAGAAAAACCCTGGACTGAGTAGGTGTTACCAAACTTTTAACTGGTACTGTACATGTACATACTGTATTACCTCAATTACCTGATCTACCTCGTACCCCTGCACATTGACTCAGCACTGGTACTTCTTGTATATAGTCTTGATATTGTTATATTATTATCACTATTCCCCTTTTTTATTTAGCAAATATTTCTCTTACTTTTTAACTCTGCGTTGTTCGGAAAGAGCTCGTAATTAAGCATTTCACGGTAAAGTCTATACCTGTTGTATTCTGCACGTGACCAATAAAATCTGAATAGATTTAGCCCCGGCTGCAGACCCATCCCCACCCCCAGTCCCATGCTCTGTAACAGCCACAGCTTGACTATGATATCCAGGGATTGAGGGTAATTATTCCCTTTGCTTTGTGGCTCGGATTTATTTATTTTAGTCCTGACAGAGCAGAGCTCTCTGCCTCACAGTCACACCACTGAAGTATGAAGCAGCTGCATGTGGATGTGAGTGATGGAATTAACCATTGCTGAAGGGGAAGCAAGGAGCACAATAAGTGTGTCTAATGGAATGGGCCATTGTTGGTGCAGGTAAGGGCTATGTGTAGGGCTGTGGTGGGGGTGGGGGGAGGGGAGGGGTTGTCAAGGGAGCCGGTTGTTGTTCTGAGAGCTGAGGGGGAGATTGGTATGCAGGGCTTTGATTAGCTGAGGGAAGGAAGGCCAGTGCTCTGCTTTGATGTATAACAGACATGCATGACGCCAGGGCACAGTGAGTGGTGATGTAGACTACCTAGAGAGGATTAATTGAAACTCAGGTGCTGTTCTGATAGAGACACGACGACCAGGCTCCCTTAAGTTGAGGGCTTGCTCATGTGCTCGTATTCCTTCCCCCAGGATTAGGATACTAGGCAATTGAGTAATTGTTCACGTTCCTATTGTTCACGTTATCGTCCGGTTGAAATATTACAGCAAATATTCACAAAAGGATACCTAAGGATACATTATAAATTATGTTCGATTTGTTTGTAGAAAGTGTTTAGGTATAATTTGAACGTGTTCTCTTCACGGTTTAATGGGCGACTCAACGGTGGATTTTATGATAATAACGCGCCAACCAAACTGAGATTTATGGATATAATAAATGACCTTTTCTAACAAAAGAACCATTGGATGTCTTCGTTTGACACTTGGGAAGCCCTCAGCAGAAGTTCTTCGAAAGGTAAGGGGTTTTATATTAGCAATTTTATGCGTTTTTGAGACCCGCGTTGGTTATGGATTTATGCTAATGCATAATATATGAGAGGGGCTATCCTCAAACAATCAAATGTTGTGCTTTCGCCGTAAAGCCTTTTTGAAATCTGACAACGCTGTGATATTGCCAAGAATCAGAGCTTTTGATGACTATGCAACACTTGTATATTGATGAATGTTTAATAATTCAACTTTTGGATTTTGAATTTGGCGCCCCACTGCTCCCTAAGTAGTTAAACACAGAGTAGATGAGGAGTCAGAAGTCTAGGCATGTGTCCTTTCGGAGGAAGCCTTGATGGACACTGCTTAGTTGTCAAAACGTCAGTGAAATAAATTATTGCATCGGAACCACTAGAGTGCAGCTTTTCCTTTTATTTTCTAAGTGACCCACACCACTAATATTTAGTAGCCCCACAGTGACCTACCTGGCCACCGAGAGCCATGAGAACCCTGGGAGGAGGGAGAGAGACAAAGGCTGTCTGAGTCTCAGTGTATTTCTCTCTTTTCAACCGTCTCGTGCTGTTGTGCTACTGGCGTCTGCAGTCGGGCAGTGGGGTCAGGTCCATTCATCAGCAGCAAGGGGAAGAAGATAAATCTGGCTCCTAAATGGCAGCAGGGAGCAGGCTTGAGTCAGGAGATGGTCCCATCCCAGGTAGAGCTAAGTAAGCCAACACCCAGACCCCGGCTGGAAAGAAATCCAGGCCTAATGCAGATGACAGCTAAACCTGCCTGTGGTCAGTCACTTCTGTTTTATCTCTGTGTGCGGGGTCCCTGATCAGGAGTCAGGTCTGTTTTATCTCTGGGTTTGTGGTTCCTGGTCAGGAGTCAGGTCTTCCTTCCCACATCTAGTATGTTAGCAGGCAGAACTACTGCAGGATGAGCCAGGATAGAGAAAAGTCTGTGATTGTGTTTGACGGATGAATTCAGCAACTGTGTGTGTGTGTGATGAAACATTCAGATCAACAGTGTAATGTTTTCCCATCCTGTAGTCTCTAGTCATGTTTTATCCAGCAGCTGAGGAGTTGTGCTTTGTGCACTGAGAGTTAAAGCTGGGATATAGAAAAATGTTGCACACACATGCACGCCAAACACATACATACGGACGCACACACACACACACACACACACACACACACACACACACACACACACACACACACACACACACACACACACACACACACACACACACACACACACCTACTGTATGCACACATTCACACACATCTCTTCAGCTCCCTCACTGTGTGAATGCCAGATGTCCCTTATCTCCGCCCATACTCTCCGTGTTTAGAATGCAGTACCCAGGCAGACATACAGAGCTGATCCCACTGTGTTCCTTTCAAGTGTTTAAATCCTGCAGCTCGCATCGCATGCCCAATCTCAGGGTACCCTTCTACTCAATTTGTCGACTGGAAGAATGTCCTAATTCAGTTTAGACTGTTTAAGAAAGCAGAGGCAGGGTCTGGGGCAAGTTTAGAAAGCACAGGATATGGTGGACCAGTCAGCTTTGGTCAGCTATTAACACTAGCTCTTAACCATTTGAGCTTAGTTACATAAGGTATGCTAATCACTGAGTGGAATAATTCTCTGGGATAACCAAGGTTAGAGGCTCATTCACCTGAGCTCATTCAGTTCACCCATCAGCTACTACAAGGTCAGACTGTTTGTATCTCTGAAGCTCAACATGCTCTTGAGTGACACTGTTTGTGGATAACAGTTGCTTCAGTAACATACAGTATGTATTTTTATAAATAAAATTATGGATATGAAAGCATGCTTTTCTTATGCAAATGTATCAAAACTTGCATTGACAAACTCTCACAAAATAAGTGCAGGTCTTGTATTCCATTGTTGCTATTAATGTGGGTTCTCCTAAAGTGCTGTCTTATTAATGGAAGGCTAGTCTTTCTGTGGTGGTGACAGGGCTGAATCAATAATCACCACCTCTGGACACATAATGATAGTCCTGTTACACTGTACTGTCCTGTACCTGTCCTACTCACAATGAGCCATAACAGGAATGACTGTTTGCTTGGACAGGTCTGATGGATAGCACAATGACTGGTATTAGAGTGTTAGGAAGGAACTGCCTGGCCAACCATCACTCGTCTGCTGGTCACATTGGGGAGTAAGTGACCACTGACCACTCCTTTGTGTTACATACTGTATGTGTATATATCCATCTCCCTGTTTGGTCTGACCCTTTAGCAGGGGTCCAGAAAAGCACCTAAAAGGTCCATTGCCATCCCCAGACAGGCTATAGTACCACAACAGAGAGCATGTACAGGGCCATGGACTCTGTGCATGGTGATATTTCCTTGCTTCCCCACCAACCAAGAGGAAACTGGTCCACCTGGACCCCAGCAGGAGTCTACACTGACATGTCCTGCCTGCTACATTGCCAGCCTGCTCCTCCTCCATTGTTCCTTTGTATATGTAGCAGACAGCAGTTGGCAGACTGATAGCACTGCTATTTGAGACCGTCACAGGGAGAGAGAGAAAGGGGCTTTTCGTCAACCTGACTGCTGGGGAGGCCGTCCGCTGTGGATTTGTTTGCTTGTCTTTATCAGCCCAGTGCAGTGAGTGAGGAATGTCTTGTCTGTTGGAGCCCGTCCAGCCTGCCATGGCATGCAGGGTGTGGTGTGGACATCAGCAGGAACTGTCTCTCTGTCTGCTCAGGGCCCACTATGATATACTCCATGCATTCCATTCCTCACATGTTCAAACCCCTTAGCACTCCCGTGTAGTCAGTCTAGCAACAGTGCCCGACTTAAGGCATGTCTAACAATTTAGACAGTTGTCAGGTGTGACTTTATGATTGCAGTGCGATGGTATGCTATGCTGAGGTTGAGTGAGAGCAGGATCCAGTAATCAAATTAAAGGTTAGAATAGTCACACGGAGGGTGCAGCATTTGGATCCTTGGTTCTCATAAGTCTTCTGCAATAGTTCAATTACTGCTGTAAATCTGATTTTAGCTTCTGATTAGCTTTCTACATCAGCAGACAGCAGACAGATCATCACACAGCCCTTCTTGTACATCTTTGAAATGGAAAGATATAGGGCACTGGGAAGGTGGTGATAGGTGGTGATAGATGGTGATAGGTGGTGATAGAAAAAAATATAATTTGTGTGTGTGTGATGGATTTTTCTTTTCCATTCCACATGTACATCAGCAGTCCCACATTGGTAGATGAGGTTGAGCCTTAACCGTAGGTTTGAAATGGGTCCGGTTGGTCTCCTGGACTCATATCCCCATTCAAATGCATTAAAGCTGAAAAGTGTGCCGTAGATCACGGCCTGACGTGTGGAGCTGTGACAGCCCTGGGGTTTGGGCAGTCTGGAAGAGGAGAGGAGATGACTGCTAGCTGACACGAGGACCTCAGCCATATCCATTAACACAGCCTATATCAGCTAACAGATGTGTAGGTCAACCACATGATTAATGGTAACTCTTTGCTAATGGTTTGTTTGATTGGAACAAGTGCCTTCATAACCATTCGTTATATTGGAACCATATATGATGACAATCAATCATTATAAGCTTAACAAATGGTAATGGTGAGACCTAGATTTAACTGTCACATGTAATGTGCTCCCGTTTGCCTGTGATCTTATACTGTAGCGCATCTCAGATGTACTATGCGTACGCTAGCTATTGATCCATCAAACCCTATAGCTCCATATTGGACATTAATATTGAATGTTGCTGCTGTTTTCTCAGCACCAGCTGATAGCAGATCAGTGGGCAGCATCAGCCTGTGAAATTGAGTCAAGAATGGTTCTATAGGGCAGCAGGTTTTGGGGTTGAGGCTAATGTTAGGATGCTTAGAATAGGGAAACTATGCTGTGGGGAATTTTTATTAAACCATTCCTCTTGGCTATAGTCACTACTGTATGTCTCCTCTGCTGTGGGCTAGACTCATTCCCCCCTCTCTGCTGAGCTACACCTTTATTATTCCTCCTGAAAAATCACTGTTTATAAGGGCTGTTCAACTGGGTTATGTGTTTGTGTTCGCCTCTAAGCAAGTACTTGAAAATTCTTGGCAACATGTCTAGTATGGACCACCACAATAGTACAGTGTGTAGTGAGCACTTTAAAAGAAGACGGAAAGAGAATGAAATGCGTGTTAAAAGGCACCAAGTGGGCCAGTGGTTCAGACTGGAGGGAAAGCATCAAACGGTAAGGAAATTAAAGAATGTGTGCCATCCCTTTATCAGCCCACTAGACAATACAGCACAGAGAAAGTAGTCTGAGGGTCTCATGTGGGAGACATTCTGAATCTTGCTTTTCTTTTTCTAATAAAGAGAGGTTACATAATGGTTGCTTTATACACTAGCAAGGGAGGATAATACTAGAAATGACAAGGAGATTACAAGGAGATTTCTGGGAGCTCATTCAATAGATAGACAATAGAGCTCCACTTTTTGCCTGGAATCTATAGACTTTTGCCTGGAATCCACATACTTTTTGCCTGGAATCCACATACTTTTTGCCTGGTATCCACAAACTTTTGTCTGGAATCCTCAAACTTTTTGTCTGGAATCCACAGACTTTTTGTCTGGAATCCACAGACTTTTTGCCTGGAATCCATAGACTTTTGCCTGCAATACAAATACTTTTTCAAGGTATCTTCAGACTTTTGCCTGGAATCCTTGACATTGAGAAATGTGTATGACATTAGTCCTGGGCCAAATGCAAATTAAGGCTAAGTTCATCGTTAGAGCCATATGATCCTATAGTTTGAACGATGAACTTAGCCTTAAGATGCCTTTGGGAAATCGGTCCCTGGGCAATTCCACGATAACAGAATTACGCTTTAAAACCATACAACTCTATGCACAAGGGCTACTTTTAAAAAGTCCACAAAATATTTTACTAAAACACATTTATTTGAAGAACAGTGCAGCTGTAAAGATTGGTAACAGAATGACAGTCAAATCTCCCTCTGTTTGTGTGACCACTTTTTCCTGAAACTTTGTTGAAGTGACCACAGACCACTTCTCAGTTCCTATGCTTCCTGGCTGATGTTTTGGTCACTTTTGAATGCTGGCGGTGCTTTCACTCTAGTGGTAGCATGAGACGGAGTCTACAACCCACACAAGTGGCTCAGGTAGTGCAGCTCATCCAGGATGGCACATCAATGCGAGCTGTGGCAAGAAGGTTTGCTGTGTCTGTCAGCGTAGTGTCCAGAGCATGGAGGTGCTACCAGGAGACAGGCCAGTACATCAGGAGACGTGGAGGAGGCCGTAGGAGGGCAACAACCCAGCAGCAGGACCACTACCTCCGCCTTTGTGCAAGGAAACTTTGTTAAAGGGGAATAATGGCACATTTCTATGCGTCTATGTTCCTAAACCCCTCTGACTCGTTGTTGGACTGACTGTCAAAGTGCGCACCTTTCTCACTCAGGGGGAGTAAGATAGAGTGAGCGTTACATCACAGGGTAATACACCATCCCACTCACTGCAGCGCTAGATAGAATTTAGTGGAATAACCGAAATCAACAAAAAAATATAAACATTGTATCACAGTGAAAATACTAAATTGGGGAAGTCCAATTGATTGTGACATATGGCATGCACATTTTACGTGATACACTTGGGTCCTGGGTTCACAATATTTTATTTTCTTAGATCTCTGCCAAGTAAGGAGCAAAAAGCAGCTAGCTCATGCAACAACACACACAGGAGAGGGCTCTTCATAAACACAACACACTGGCAGTTTTCAAAATAGGCTATATCAGACTTTAGCAGATCACCCAACACAACACGCCTTAAAGATGGCCTTGTAGCCACACAAATACATTAGAAGATTATTGTGGATCTGATCAGAAACACTGTGCTCACAATCTTTATCTTCTATGATGTCGCTGGTGTATTTTTTTGAATTTTTGAATATATTGTGCAATAGGCTATAAAGTTTTTACCAAGCGTCCATCCAAGCTTGAGTCCAGTGCGCAAAACACACATAACGAGCTCGAGAAATGTATACTGAAGCAAAGTTTCACCCACATTTTAGATAAGGAAATATCCGCCTACCTTTCTCCCATGTCAAGCATCCATCCAAATCAAGTAATTCCATGTGTCCGCCTTTTGTCTTTATCCATTTTTACATAGCCTATTCCATGATATGGGGTAATCCAATGTAAAACACTGCAGCTGTTGATTGCAGTGATCATTATTCATTACATATCCTATATATAAACAATAAACAACTTTCAAGGATTAGGGTCTTTGATGCAAGGTTATTTGACACAAACATAGGCTACATAAGTATTGATACCCCTTGACTTTTTCCACATTTTGTTTTGTTACAGCCTGAATTTGAAATGAATTAAATTTAGATTTTGTGTCACTGACCTACACACAATACCCCATAATTTCAAAGAGGAATTATGTGATTTTAAATTCAAGCTGAAATGTCTTGAGTCAATAAGTATTCAACACTTTTGTTATGGCAAGCCGAAATAAGTTCAGGCGAAAAGATTTGCTTAACAAGTCACCTAATAAGTTGCATGGGCTCACTCTGTGTGCAATAGTAGTGTTTAACATGATTTTTGAATGACTACCTAATCGCTGTACCACACACATACAATTACAGTTGAAGTCGGAAGTTTACATACACCTTAGCCAAATACATTTAAACTCAGTTTTTCACAATTCCTGACTTTTAATCCTAGTAAAAATTCCC
This sequence comes from Brachymystax lenok tsinlingensis, assembly GCA_030435695.1. NCBI lineage: Eukaryota > Metazoa > Chordata > Actinopteri > Salmoniformes > Salmonidae > Brachymystax > Brachymystax lenok. Next base: position 24,036,255 of record CM059793.1, on the reverse strand, counting down.
TGTCTTAGGTCAGTTAGGATCACCACTTTATTTTAAGAACGTGAAATGTCAGAATAATAGTAGAGAGAATGTGTCACGATTTCCTGAAGGGACAGACCAAGGCGCAGCGAGGTATCCAGTATACATTCTTTATTTAGTAACGTAACTGGGACAAAACAACAAAACGAAGATCGTGACGCTGAACACAACTAAACATAAAACAAGCTATGCTCAAACAATAAACCACAAACCCCTAGTGCAAACTACAAACATATACACTGCTCAAAAAAATAAAGGGAACACTTAAACAACACAATGTAACTCCAAGTCAATCACACTTCTGTGAAATCAAACTGTCCACTTAGGAAGCAACACTGATTGACAATACATTTCACATGCTGTTGTGCAAATGGAATAGACAACAGGTGGAAATTATAGGCAATTAGCAAGACACCCCCAATAAAGGAGTGGTTCTGAAGGTGGTGACCACAGACCACTTCTCAGTTCCTATGCTTCCTGGCTGATGTTTTGGTCACTTTTGAATGCTGGCGGTGCTTTCACTCTAGTGGTAGCATGAGATGGAGTCTACAACCCACACAAGTGGCTCAGGTAGTGCAGCTCATCCAGGATGGCACATCAATGCGAGCTGTGGCAAGAAGGTTTGCTGTGTCTGTCAGCGTAGTGTCCAGAGCATGGAGGTGCTACCAGGAGACAGGCCAGTACATCAGGAGACGTGGAGGAGGCCGTAGGAGGGCAACAACCCAGCAGCAGGACCACTATCTCCGCCTTTGTGCAAGGAGGAGCACTGCCAGAGCCCTGCAAAATGACCTCCAGCAGGCCACAAATGTGCATGTGTCTGCTCAAACGGTCAGAAACAGACTCCATGAGGGTGGTATGAGGGCCCAACGTCCACAGGTGGGGGTTGTGCTTACAGCCCATCACCGTGCAGGACGTTTGGCATTTGCCAGAGGACACCAAGATTGGCAAATTTGCCACTGGCGCCCTGTGCTCTTCACAGATGAAAGCAGGTTCACACTGAGCACGTGACAGACGTGACAGAGTCTGGAGACGCCGTGGAGAACGTTCTGCTGCCTGCAACATCCTCCAGCATGACCGGTTTGGCGGTGGGTCAGTCATGGTGTGGGGTGGCATTTCTTTGGGGACCGCACAGCCCTCCATGTGCTCGCCAGAGGTAGCCTGACTGCCATTAGGTACCGAGATGAGATCCTCAGACCCCTTGTGAGACCATATGCTGGTGCGGTTGGCCCTGGGTTCCTCCTAATGCAAGACAATGCTAGACCTCATGTGGCTGGAGTGTGTCAGCAGTTCCTGCAAGAGGAAGGCATTGATGCTATGGACTGGCCCGCCCGTTCCCCAGACCTGAATCCAATTGAGCACATCTGGGACATCATGTCTCGCTCCATCCCCCAACGCCACGTTGCACCACAGACTGTCCAGGAGTTGGCGGATGCTTTAGTCCAGGTCTGGGAGGAGATCCCTCAGGAGACCATCCGCCACCTCATCAGGAGCATGCCCAGGCGTTGTAGGGAGGTCATTCAGGCACGTGGAGGCCACAGACACTACTGAGCCTCATTTTGACTTGTTTTAAGGACATTACATCAAAGTTGGATCAGGCTGTAATGTGGTTTTCCACTTTAATTTTGAATGTGACTCCAAATCCAGACCTCCATGGGTTGATAAATTTGATTTCCATTGATAATTTTTGTGTGATTTTGTTGTCAGCACATTCAACTATGTAAAGAAAAAAGTATTTAATAAGATTATTTCATTCATTCAGATCTATGATGTGTTATTTTAGTGTTCCCTTTATTTTTTTGAGCAGTGTATATGGTTCCCAATTAGAGACAACGACACACAGCTGCCTCTAATTGGGAACCATTACCCCAACATAGAAACACAACACCTAGAACAGAAAAAACCCTACACCAAAACAAAACACGCCAGCCTGTCTTCTCAAGCCTGGACGTGACAGTACCCCCCCCAAAGGCGCGGACTCCGACCGCGCCCAAAAGTCCATGGGGGGGTCTTCGGGTGGGTCTTTTGTCCCAGGTGGCGGCTCCGGTGCCGGCCGTGCTGACTTGATGTCCCGCACCGGAGGCCCTGGGCTATTAGCCGGAACTCTGGTGCGAGGAGCAGGAACCGGGCGTACTGGGCTCACGATGCTCACTGGGACTCTGGTGCGAGGAGCAGGAACCGGCCGTATTGGGCTCACAATGCTCACTGGGACTCTGGTGCGAGGAGCAGGAGCCGGCCGTACTGGGCTCATGATGCGCACTGGGACTCTGGTGCGGGGAGCAGGAACCGGCCTTACTGGGCTCATGACGCGCACTGGGACTCTGGTGCGGGGAGCAGGAACGGGCCGTACTGGGCTCACTAAGCGCACTGGACCTCTGGTGCGGGGAGCAGGAATCCTGGAGCGTGGAACAGGGACAGGACGTGCTGGGTCCACGACGGGCACAGGAATCCTGGAGCGTGGAGCAGGGACAGGACGTGCTGGGTCCACGACGGGCACAGGGATCCTGGAGCGTGGAGCAGGGACAGGACGTGCTGGGTCCACGACGGGCACAGGGATCCTGGAGCGTGGAACTGGGACAGGACGTGCTGGGTCCACGACGGGCACAGGGATCCTGTAGCGTGGAACAGGGACAGGACGTGCTGGACTCTCTAAGCGCACAGGGGCCTGGTGCGCGGAGCCGGAACAGGACGTATTGGGCTGTGGATGCGAACCGGAGACCCCACACACAGAACCGGGGCAGGATATCTCGGTCCCAGAAGGTGTACTGGAGACCTAGCGCGCAGAGCCGGCACCACTCTATTAGGTAGCACACTCACCCTCCCCTGGCAGATGAGTGGAGCTGGAATCTCACGCACCAGGCTCTGGACACGCACCGGAGACACTGCACGCAGAACCGGTGCAGGATATCCTGGTTCAAGGTTGCGCACTGGAGACCAGGAGCGCTGAGCCGGCACAACTCTTCCAGGCTGCACACTCACCCTCCCCTGACTGATGAGTGGCGCTGGAATCTCTCTCACCGGGCTGTGAACGCGCACTGGAGACACAGTGCGCAAACTGCATAGCACGGCGTCTTACCAGTGCGACGCTCCTCCGACGCTCCCTCCAGAGAGCACGAGGAGTTGGCTCAGGAGTCCATCCTGAACCGGCCAAACTCCTCGTGTGCCCCCCCAAAAAGGTTTTTGGGGGCTGCCTTTCGGGCTTCCTAGCCAGGCGAGTCCCAACAAACTTCTCTCTCTCTGGATTCCATGCTCCGTAATAGTCCTCACACCTGCTCTGCTCAGTCCCCGCTACTTTTTCTCCCTGGGGTGACGATGCTCCGCCGTCTTCTCCCAAGGTCCCTTACCAGCCAAAATCTCATCCCATGACCAGGACCCCTTTCCATCCAAAATCTCCTCCCGTCCAGAACTCCCGGGTCTCTCGCTGCTTGGTCTTTTTAAGGTGGGTTATTCTGTCACGATCTCCTGAAGGGACAGACCAAGGCGCAGCGAGGTATCCAGTATACATTCTTTATTTAGTAACGTAACTGGGACAAAACAACAAAACGAACGTAACGAAGATCGTGAAGCTGAACACAACTAAACATAAAACAAGCTAAGCTCAAACAATAACCCACAAACCCCTAGTGCAAACTACAAACATATATATGGTTCCCAATTAGAGACAACGACACACAGATGCCTCTAATTGGGAACCAATACCCCAACATAGAAACATAACACCTAGAACAGAAAAAACCCTACACCAAAACAAAACAAAACACGTCCAGCCTGTCTTCTCAGGCCTGGACGTGACAGAATTACTTATTTCAGCTTTTATTTATTTTATCACATTCCCAGTGGGTCGGAAGTTTACATACACTCAATTAGTATTTGGTAGCATTGCCTTTAAATTGTTTAACTTGGGTCAAACGCTTCAGGTTGCCTTCCACAAGCTTCCCACAATAAGTTGGGTGAATTTTGGCCCATTCCTCCTTACAGAGCTGGTAACTGTTTCAGGTTTGTAGGCCTCCTTGCTCGCACATGCTTTTTCAGTTCTGTCCACAAATGTTCTATAGGATTGAGGTCAGGCCTTTGTGCTAGCCACTCCAATACCTTGACTTTGTTGTCCATAAGCCATTTTGCCACAACTTTGGAAGTATGCTTGGGGTCATTGTCCATTTGGAAGACCCATTTGCAACCAAGCTTTAACTTCCTGACTGATGTCTTGAGATGTTGCTTCAATATATCTACATAATTTTTCTGCCTCATAATGCCATCTATTTTGTGAAGTGCACCAGTCCCTCCTGCAGCAAAGCACCCCCACAACATGATGCTACCACACCTGTGCTTCACGGTCGGGATGGTGTTCTTCGGGTTGCAAGCCTCCCCCTTTTTACTCAGAGTATAACTATGGTTATTAAGGCCAAACAGTTATATTTTTGTTTCATCAGACCAGAGGACATTTCTCCAAAAAGTATGATCGTTGTCCCCATGTGTAGTTGCAAACCGTAGTCTGGCTTTTTTTATGGTGGTTTTAGAGCAGTGGCTTTTTCCTTGCTGAGAGGCCTTTCAGGTTATGTCGATATAGGACTCCTTTTACTGTGGATATAGATACCTTTGTACCTGTTTCCTCCAGCATCTTCACAAGGTCTTTTGATGTTGTTCTGGGATTGATTTGCACTTTTTGCACCAAAGTACATTAATCTCTAGGAGACAGAACGCGTCTCCTTCCTGAGCGGTATGACGGCTGCGTGGTCCTATGGTGTTTATACTTGCGTACTATTGTTTGTACAATGAACATGGTACCTTCTGGCGTTTGGAAATTGCTCCCAAGGATGAACCAGACTTGTGGAGGTCTACAATTTTTTTTCTGAGGTCTTGGCTGATTTCTTTTGATTTTCCCATGATGTCAAAAGTGATAACTAAGTGGCTCGGGGAACAAAACATTGATATTTTGGGGCCATGGCCAGGGAACTCCCCAGACCTTAATCCCATTGAGAATTTGTGGTCAATCCTCAAGAGGCGTGTGGACAAACAAAACCCAACAAATTCTGACAAACTCCAAGCATTGATTATGCCAGAATGTGCTGCCATCAGTCAGGATGTTGCCCAGAAGTTAATTGAAAGCAAAAAGAAGGGTCAACACAGCAAATATTGACTATTTGCATCAACTTCAGAAGCCTATCAGAAGCTTCTAAAACCATGACATCATTTTCCAGAATTTTCCAAGCTGTTTAAAGGCACAGTCAACTTACTGTATGTAAACTTCTGACCCACTGGAATTGTGATACAGTCAATTATAAGTGAAATAATCTGTCTGTAAACAATAGTTGGAAAAATGACTTGTGTCATGCACAAAGTAGATGTCCTAACCGACTTGCCAAAACTATAGTTTGTTAACAAGACATTTGTGGAGGGGTTGAAAAACTAGTTTTAATGACTCCAACCTAAGTGTATGTAAACTTCCGACTTCAAATGTACAGTCGTGGCCAAAGGTTTTGAGAATGACACAAATATTAATTTTCACAAAGTCTGCTGCCTCAGTTTGTATGATGTCAATTTGCATATACTCCAGAATGTCATGAAGAGTGATCAGATGAATTGCAATGAATTGCAAAGTCCCTCTTTGCCATGCAAATGAACTGGATCCCCAAAAAACATTTCCACTGCATTTCAGCCATGTCAGTGATTCTCTCGTTAACACAGGTGTGAGTGTTGACGAGGACAATGCTGAAGATCACTCTGTCATGCTGATTGAGTTTGAATAACAGACTGGAAGCTTCAAAAGGAGGGTGGTGTTTGGAATCATTGTTCTTCCTCTGTCAACCATGGTTACCTGCAAGGAACACTTGCCGTCATCATTGCTTTGCACATAAAGGGCTTCACAGGCAAGGATTTTGCTGCCAGTAAGATTGCACCTAAATCAACCATTTATCGGCTCTTCAAGAACTTCAAGGAGAGGGGTTCAATTGTTGTGAAGAAGGCGTCAGGGCGCCCAAGAAAGTCCAGCAAGTGCCAGGTCAATCTCCTAAAGTTGATTCAGCTGCGGGATCGGGGCACCACCAGTACAGAGCTTGCTCAGGAATGGCAGCAGGCAGGTGTGAGTGCATCTGCATGCACAGTGAAGCGAAGACTTTTGGAGGATGGCCTGGTGTCAAGAAGGGCAGAAAAGAAGCCACTTCTCTCCAGGAAAAACAGGGATAGACTGATATTCTGCAAAAGGTACAGGGATTAGACTGCTGAGGACTGGGGTAAAGTCATTTTCTCTGATGAATCCCCTTTCTGATTGTTTGGGGCATCCGGAAAGAAGCTTGTCCGGAGAAGACAAGGTGAGCGCTACCATCAGTCCTGTGTCATGCCAACAGTAAAGCATCCTGAGACCATTAATGTGTGGGTTTGCTTCTCAGCCAACGGAGTGGACTAACTCACAATTTTGCCTAGGAACACAGCCATGAATAAAGAATGGTACCACACATCCTCCGAGAGCAACTTCTCCCAACCATCCAGGAACAGTTTGGTGACGAACAATGCCATTTCCAGAATGATGGAGCACCTTGCCATAAGGCAAAAGTGATAACTAAGTGGTTTGGTGAACAAAACATTGATATTTTGGGTCCATGGCCAGGAAACTCCCCAGACCTTAACTTCTTGGGGCCCAGTGGGGCGCTAGCAGGCTCCTCCCGACACTACCAGGTAAAATGAAAAAGCGCCAAATTCAAAATCCCAAAGTTGAATTATTAAACATCCACCAATATACAAGTGTTCCATACTCATCAAAAGCTCTGTTTCTTGGCAATATCACAGCATTGTCAGATTTCAAAAAGGCTTTACGGCGAAAGCAGCACATTTCATTGTTTGAGTCTAGCACCTCACATATTTTTCCAATAGCCATGTATCGATTAGCCATCATGGCACACACACAAAGAAGGGCACCTATTGGTAGAAAACAAATCAATTACCTGTTGAAGAACTTCTGCTGAGGTCATCCTAAGTGTCCAACGAAGACAATCCATGGTTCTTTTGTTAGAAAAAGTAACGTATTTTATCCATAAATCCTCCATTTGGGTCACGCGTTATAATCAGAAACGACAGCCTCCACTAGTCCATTGAAACGTGACGCGAACTCTTTCAACTTATACCTATAAACTTGTCCAAGAACATTCAAACATAGTTTTAAATGTATCCTTAGGAATACTTTTACGTATATTTACTATTATAAATCAACCGGAATATAAACTGATCGTAACGACGGTAAAAAAGACACTCCGTGACTTCTCATGCGCGCGCGCTGGGTACTGTTGTCATCAAGGGGGGACTCACTTGTTTGGTCTTTTTCTCTGGTCTAATTCATCCAAAATGGAAGAAATACACTGTCTTGAGGCTGTTGACATCATAAGGAAGCGACGTGTACTGCATTCATATGCCCTTATATGGTCATTTTCATTAGGGAGGGGTTCCCAAATGAGCAATGTGTCAAAATCACTTTTTCCAGGACAGAAATTCCTCTGGGTTTTGCCTGCCATATGCGTTCTGTTTCACTCACAGACAAATGGTTAATCCCATTGAGAACTTGTGGTCAATCCTCAAGAGGCAAAACCCCACAAATTCTGACAAACTCCAAGCATTGATTATGCAAGAATGGGCTGCCATCAGTCAGGATGTGGCCCAGAATTTAATTGACAACATGCCAGGGTGGATTGCAGAGGTCTTGAAAAAGAAGGGTCAACACTGCAAATATTGACTCTTTGCATCAACTTCATGTAATTGTCAATAAAAGCCTTTGACACTTATGAAATGCTTGTAATTATACTTCAGTATTCCATAGTAACATCTGACAAAAATATCTAAAGACACTGAAGCAGCAAACTTTGTGGAAATTCATATTTGTGTCATTCTCAAAACTTTTGGCCACGACTGTATGTAAGGTCCCTCAGTTGAGCAGTGCATTTCAAACACAGATTCAACCACAAAGACCAGGGAGGTTTTCCAATGCCTCACAAAGAAGGGTACCTATTGGTAGATGGGTAAAAATAACAAACGCAGACATTGAATATCCCTTTGAGCATGGTGAAGTTATTCATTACACTTTAGAGATTGTATCAATACACCCAGTCACTACAAAGATACAGACGTTATTCCTAACTCAGTTGCCGGAGATAAAGGAAAACACTCAGGGATTTCACAATGAGGGCAATGGTGACTTTAAAACAATTAGAGATTAATGGCTGTGATAGGAGAACATTGAGGATGGATAAACAACATTGTAGTTAGTCCACAATACTAGCCTAGATGACAGAGTGATAAGAAGGAAGCATGTACAGAATAAAAAATATTCCAAAACATGTTCCCAAAGTAAAACAGAAAATAAATGTGTCAAAGAAATTAACTTCATGTCCTGAATACTAAGCGTTATGTTTGGGGCAATTCAACACAACACATCACTGAATAACACTCTTCACCACAAGCCTACCAGACAAGCTAAATAACTTCTATGCTTGCTTCGAGGCAAGTAACACTTTATATTTTATTTTACTAGGCAAGTCAGTTAAGAACAAATTCTTATTTTCAATGATGGCCTAGGAACAGTGGGTTAACTGCCTGTTCAGGGGCAGAATGACAGATTTGTACCTTGTCAGCTCAGGGAATTGAACTTGCTACCTTTCAGTTACTAGTCCAACACTCTAACCACTAGGCTAACACTGAAACATGCATGAGAGCATCAACTGTTCCGGATGGCTGTGTGATCACGCTCTCTGCAGCCAATGTGAGTAAGACCTTTAAACAGGTCAACATTCACAAGGCCGCTGGGCCAGACAAACTACCAGGCCGTGTACTCCGAGCATGCGTTGACCAACTGGCAAGTGTCTTCACTGACATTTTCAACCTGTCCCTAACTGAGTCTGTAATACCAACATGTTTCAAGCAGACCACCATAGCCCCTGTGCTCAAGAACGCTAAGGTAACCTGCCTAAATAACTACCAACCCGTAGCACTCATGTCTGTAGCCATGAAATGCTTTGAAAGGCTGGTCATGGCTCTCAACACCATTATCCCAGAAACCCTAGAACCACTCCAATTTGCATACTGCACCAACAGATCCACAGATGATGCAATCTCTATTGCACTCCACACTGCCCTTTCCCACCTGGACAAAAGGAACACCTATGAGAATGCTATTCAAAATCATCAAAGACTCCAGCCACCCTAGTCATAGACTGTTCTCTCTGCTACTGCACAGCAAGCGGTACTGGAGCGCCAAGTCTAGGTCCAAGAGGCTTCTAAACAGCTTCTACCCACAAGCCATAAAACTCCTGAACAGCTAATCAAATGGCTTCCCAGACTATTTGCATCCCCCATGCTGCTACGACTCTCTGTTATTATCTATGCATAGCCACTTTAACAACCCTACCTGCATGTACATAATTATCTCAATTACCTCGACACCGGTGCCCCCGCACATTGACACATTGACTCTGTACCGGTACCCCCTGTATATAGCCCTGCTACTGTTATTCACTGGTGCTCTTTAATTATTTGTTTTTGTTATCTCTTACTTTTTTAGTAATACTTTTTGTTGTTGGTATTTTCTTAAAACTCCATCGTTGGTTAAGGGCTTGTAAGTAAGCATTTCACTGTAAGGTTGTATTCGGCGCATGTGACGAATAAAATGTGATTTGATTTCATATTTTCAAGCATGGTGGTTACATCAGCGAGGACTAGGGAGTTTTTTAGGAAAAAAAGAAATGGAATAGCACAGAAAAAATCCTAGAGGAAAACCTGGTTCAGTATGCTTTCCAACAGACACTGGGAGACAAATTCACCGTTCAGCAGGATAATAACCTAAAACAGAAGGCCAAGCACTGGAGTTGCTTATTAAGACCACATTTAATGTTCCTGAAGGGTCTAGTTACAGTTTTGACTTAAATCGGCTTGAAAATGTATGGCTATACTTGAACATAGCTGTCTAGCAATGATCAACAAACAACTACATAGAACTTGAAGAATTCTAAAGAATAATGCGCAAATATTGTACAATCCAGCTGTGCAAAGCCCTTAGAGACTTACCCAGAATCGACATGTATTGACTCAGGGGTGTGAATATTTACAGTACCAGTCAAAAGTTTGGACACACCTACACATTCAAGGTTTTTCTTTATTTTGACTATTTTCTACATTGTAGAATTACAGAATAACAGAAGACATCACAACTATGAAATAAGACATGTATTAACCAAAAAAGTGTTAAACAAACCGACATTTATTTTAGATTTTAGATTCTTCAAAGTAGCCACCCTTTGCCTTGATGCCTCATCACTCTCCTTGGTCAAATAGCACTTACACAGCCTGAAGGTGTGTTGGATCATTGTCCTGTTGAAAAAGAAATGATAGTCCCGCTAAGCTCAAAAACAGATGGGATGGCGTATCGCTGCAGAATACTTAGCCATCCTGGTTAAGTGTGCCTTGAATTCTAAATAAATCACTGACAGTGTCACCAGCAAAGGACCCCCAAACCATCCCACCTCTTCCATTTTTCATGGTGGGAACCACACATGCAGAGATCATCCGATCACCTACTCTGCGTCTCACAAAGACACCAAAAATCTCAAATGTGGACTCATCAGACCAAAGGACAGATTTCCACCAGTCTAATGTCCATTGCTTGTGTTTCTTGGCCCAAGCAAGTCTCTTCTTATTATTGGTGTCATTTAGTAGTTGTTTCTTTGCAGCAATTCGACCACGAAAGACTGATTCACGCAGTTGATTTGAGATGTGTCTGTTACTTGAACTCTATGAAGCATTTTTTGGGCTGCAATTTCTGAGGCGGGTAATGCTAATGAACTTATCATCTGCAGCATAGGTAACTCTGGGTCTTCCTTTCCTGTGGCGGTCCTCATGAGAGCCAGTTTCATCATAGCGCTTGATGGTTTTTGTGACTGCACTTGAAGAAACTTTCAAAGTTCTTGACATTTTCCGTATTGACGGACCTTCATGTCTTAAAGTAATGATAGATTGTTGTTTCTCTTTGCTTATTTGAGCTGTACTTGACATAATATGGATTTGGTATTTTACCAAATTGTGCTAACTTCTTTATACCGTGATGTTAGAAGATCACCTAGGGGTCATGATAAGGCTGTACTAAATGTTTGATGTACTATAATAATTTATTATGCTTATGTTATATTAATAGAAGGGGAGGGGTTATAAGACCCCTCCCTCCTTACATTTATAGGTTCCTAGACTACAGATTAACAATATATATTAATTGTAGAGGTTTTAGTATTGTTCCACAGTTGATTTAGTTCTCTCTCTCTCTGCTTCTTATAAAGAAGCCCTATGGGAAATGTGTGACTGAGACATAGCTTTGCAGGGGAGTGGGGGAGATAAGAGACCATTCAAGACATTCCACAACAAATCAACTTTGGGGAGTGGACATTTATTGCCTAGCGTTTAGATAACACCGAACTATATGTTTGTGCAGCTGTGGATGCATGGGCTTGGTCTGATAAGTAGATAGTAATAAACGAATGCAGTGACATCACAGAGGGTTGGCTACAAGCATGATAAAAGCAACTTAGACTTTCCCTAAAGTGCAGAACTTACTCTGAAACATGCGTGCTATGTTCCTGTTTGTCAACTTCTGTCTGCAATTGCATTAATAAAGGTTTTTGAATGATTTAATTAAAGATATTGTCATAATGCTAATTTCACCAATGAGCCAATGATTGATAAGGACACAAGGAACGAACCCTAACAGTGCCTACCTTGTCACAGCACAGCTGATTGGCTCAAATGCATGAAGAAGGAAATACATTACACAAATAACAAGGCACACCTGTTAATTGAAATGCATTCCAGGTGACTACCTCATAAAGCTGGTTGAGAGAATGCCAAGAGTGTGCAAAGCTGTCATCAAAGCAAAGGGTGGCTACTTTGAAGAACCTCAAATATAAAATATATTTTGATTTGTATAACACTTTTTTGGTTACTACGTGATTCCATGTGTTATTTTATATTTTTAATGTCTTCACTATTATTCTACAATGTAGAAAATAGTAAAAATAAAGAAAAACCCTAGAATGAGTAGGTCTGTCCAAACTTTTGACTGGTACTGCATAAATGAGTTGTTTCTGTATTTCATATCCAATAAATTCGCAAACATTTCTAAAAACATGTTTTCACTTTGTTATTATGGGTATTGTGTGTAGATGGGTGAGATATATATATTTTTTTAATCCATTTTGAATGCAGGCTGTTAACAGAACATAATGTGGAATAAGTCAAGGGGTGTGAATACTTTCTGAAGATACTGTAAGTGCTTTATATTATGTAAAATAATGATGTATGTGAAAGAAATGCAGTCTATAATCTAGATCTTCACAATAATTAATTGTGGCCTGTAGGCCAAGTCCTCACTGGGAGATATATTCAGTAACGTAAACGGAGGGGGATAGCCATCAACAAGAAGAAAAAAAAAAAGAAAAGGAATTGTGTGATAGCCAATATGGGAATGGCCATCTATCCTAAACAGTAATCCAATACAAATTTTATGGGAATATCTTCCATGTCCCACTGGTGTATTGTGAACGGACAGATTATGCTGCTGGAGCAAAATAGACCTGCTTGCTGTTCCTTGTAATACAGTGAATATCCCATGCCTTAATATGGGGTTTTATGTTGACAATTATTTGAAAATTAATCTGTTCATTCATAGTTATTTTGCAAAAGAAAGCCAAGAGAAAGCCGTACGTTTCAATGCATGCCGACCAGAAATGTTGCACATATGGCCAACTTTTTACACATTTTTTGTTGTCTGAGAGAGGGAAATGCTGTACATTAGAGGACTCTACGTATTTTGAAAGATGAAATGTTGAGAATTATAATAAATACCGCTTTTATATCATACAAGCAAACACCCTTCAGTCCAAATGTACACTGCACATTTCCATATAATAAAACTCATGTCATATACAGTGTCAACGTTTATAATCACTATGTTTGGTCGCATCATAATCTGGTTTGTTCTGAACAGAATGAGCTTATGTTTGTCTATTGTGAAGAAAATTCACTGCAGAACACACACCTGAATGCACTCATGACTCCTTTCTTTGCACACCAAAATTATGATCTGTTTCTCTGAATTCCCTTGTGAAAGCCTAACACTGCAGGATCATATTTTATAACTTGGCTAGTCATGTTGGCAGTAGAACAAGCTTTCAAATGATGCCCACCTTGCCCAGATTGCAATTTATAATGAGCTGTTTTTGGAATGCGTAAACAACAACAGTAATTGTGTGATGGCGGGGATGCAATGTTGTGTTCCAAACAAAACAACTACAAGTATGTTTGCTCTAGTTCACCAACGGCACAGCTAGGAGTGCTAAAAACACCTTGTACAGTAGTTGAAGACTTTTCTTTGTCATAGAAATTAATTGAAATTACTTAAGAACTATGCACACTCAAACCCTTGACATTTATTTTGTCTATGTTGCACCTACCCCACATTTTCCAGGAATATTCTTATCATGTTACTGAATGTATCCAGAATATTTTCAAATTTCGTTATCAACAAATGCGGTGAAAAGTACAGTAAATGTAAAATGCACATAAAACCCACAGTATAATATTTGGATTCAGTCTCGTGTCAGGTGAACTGTTGTGTCCTCAACTTTGTTTGATAATTTTCTCCAAACTGTACCCTTTCCATTGCTACCTTGATCATGCATACAGTATGCATTTCATATTTCTTCTGTAAGAAACATTTCAATTTAGCCCTATCCATATTGGCTGATTCCCACAAGTGTAAAGGGTTAATTTATCAAAAATATAGACTCTTTGCTTAAATTGTTTTTTTGCCCTTTTACATGATTTCCAATTGGTAGTTACTGTCTTGTCCCATCGCTGCAACTCCCGTAGAAACTCGGGAGAGGTGAATGTCAAGACCCATGCTCCCTCCGAAACAATACACTGCCAAGCCGCACTGCTTCTTGACACACTGCCCACTTAGCCCGGAACCCAGCTGCACTAATGTGTAGGAGGAAACACCATACAACTGGTGACCGAAATTTTGTTCCTCCGTCTCTTTATCAAACTCCTCTTTGTATAATTGCAGCTGAGTAGTACCTACCAATCTGATGCGTTGTATCCTTGGCCTTAACCATAAACTACCTTTCCACTCTCCTTTTGAACAAAAACATGCTCTACAGTGGTAATCACTGATCCTTTTGGCACATGCACCTGACTCGTGGCATTGTGGGGAAAAGGGTCAACATAGTGCTTTTGGATGCTCTACGTCTGTCATTGCCGTTCACCACTTCCATCCATTACTCTGTTTGTGCTACTACCAATTTATTCAACCCCAAAATGCATTGAGAGGTTTGCCTCTCAGAGGGTTTCGAAACAATATAATGGCGGTTGTCCTATCTGTCAGTGATTTTCTCCTGAAGCCAGTGGAAATGTTCCCTTTTTACGCTTTCCTGCTTTCAGCTGATGGTGGTGTTGGATGGAGGAGGGATGGAGTACTGAGAGTCAGTCCATCCCAGGGTTGTGTTTCCTGTCTGTTCCATCACCAACCCATGGTCAGCTAACAATGGCCTCTTTACTGCTCTCAGACAGAAAATGTGTTTTCTCAGTTACGTTCTGTAGGCGTGCTTTGGCCACATATCTGTGTAATTTTGTACAAACAAATTGAGGTGAACAATGTGAGGACAGGGGTGTGAACATGTGTTTTTTTAACACACAAAGAGCCTGCATACCTGGGCAGTGTCCGAGTGGCCTAGGGGCCCAGCGGCAGATAGGCTGTGGTATTGTGTGGCCGGGGGGCAGAAGAGCTCTGGCTGGCTGTGGGGAAACCCTCTGGGTAGGACCACAGACGGCTGGATCAGACAGACTATCACATGCCCTCTCCCTTTACTGTAGCCTATCTCTCCGTTCCTCTCTCCCTCTCCATGCCCAGCATGCCAGATGGCAGTGCTACCAGATCTCTCCTGGCAGAGGGGCAGCTTTGCTCATCAAACAGCCTGGCCTCTTCCAGGACCCCGTCCATGTGTGTTAATATGTACATGTAGGCTGCTACACAAACGCTCCAAATCGCTGTGCTTCTCCAGAGAATACCAAATGTTCTCTTCAGGTCTGAGTGGGGGAGAAAATCCCCAAACTATTTATGGCCCTATGTGTTCCAAGAAAGTCCCAGAAATGTTAAAGTTTCATTCATTCTCATCGTGATGGTTTCATTCTTCCCAGAGGCCCCATCTCTAGATGTAAGACATGTACAAAGTTACAATTGACATTTAAATTATTGAACCTTTATTTAACTAGGCACAAGTCAGTTAAAACCTCTTAGGGATAACCGGCGTGCTAGCGGGCCGTTCCCGACACTACCCGGTGAAATGTAAGGCGCCAAATTCAAAATCCAAAAGTTGAATTATTAACTTCTTTGGGAGCAGCGCACGAGGTGACCGTTTTGGAGAGCCTGGCGTGCCCAAAGTAAAATGACTCCCATTCAGGCCCAGAAAATAGGATAGGATATGCACTATGCAACACTTGTATATTGATGCATGTTTAATAATTCAACTTTTGGATTTTGAATTTGGCGCCTTGCATTTCGCCCCACCGCTCCCTAAGAAGATAAACATTCATCAATATACAAGTGTTGCATAGTCATCAAAAGCTCTGATTCTTGGCAATATCACAGCGTTGTCAGATTTCAAAAAAGGCTTTACTGCGAATGCAGTAAAGTGTTTTAGGATAGCACCTCTAATATAGTGTTTTAGGATAGCACCTCTAATATTTATGCATTAACATAAATTCATATCCAGCGCGGGTCACACAAAACCCATATAAGAGCTAAAATAAATCACTTACCTTTCGAAGAACTTCTGCTGAGGGCATCCCAAGTGTCCAAGGAAGACATCCAATGGTTCTTTTGTTAGAAAAAGGACTTTATTATATCCATAAATCTCAGTTTGGTTGGTGCGTTATGTTCAGAAAATCCACCGTCGAGTCGCCCATTGAACCGTGAAGAGAACGCGTTCAAATTATACCTATCAACTTTGTCCAAACAAGTCAAACATATTTCTTTATGTATCCTTAGGTACACTTTTATGTATATTTACTATAATATTTCAACCCGGACGATAACCTGAACGATAGGAAAGGAAAAAAACAAATAGCGCACGAGACCGTGAAAGCACATGTCATTCTATTGAGTCCCGGGGTCCACTTCTAAATTCTTCTTCTATTCGCTTCTAATTCAACCTAACGTCATGAAACCCTGTCTAAAGACTGTTGATATCCAGTGGAAGCCATAGGTACTGCAGTCTAAGTCCTAGATAACAGCAAATCCCATAGGCAGCCTGGAGAAAAAGGTCATCAAAAAAAAAAACTTCCTCGGGTTTTCGCCTGCTATATCAGTTCTGGTATACTCACAGACATTATTTTAACAGTTTTAGAAACTTCAGTGTTTCCTATCCAATAGTACTAATTATTTGCATATCCTAGTTTCTGGGCCTGAGTGGCAGGCATTTTACTTTGGGCACGCCGGACTCTCCAAAACCGTCACCTCTGCTGCCTCTCCCTAAATGGTTAAAAAAAAAGTATTGTTTGCAATGATGGCCTACCCTAGCCAAACAAGGGAAACACAGAGCCAATTATGTGCCACCCTATGGGATTCCCAATCACAGCCAGATGTGATGCAACTGGGATTTGAACCAGGGACTGCAAGTGATGCCTCGTGCACTGAGATGCAGTGCCTTAGACCGCTGCGCCACTCCTATTAACACCAAATGGTTTGTGGCTGTGGTTGTTTCAATGAGTCCCAAAGAAAGCAGAAAGTAATTAGGCGTATGTGGTTGTTATGAGCTCATTACTATTTTACCATGTAATGTCATTATAAATATTAGGTGAACGGCGGACTGTAAAGTAAACCGTAGCCAATTTCTGCTGATTGGATCAAGTAGAAACAGCAGCGCTTACGACAGTGAGATGTGTAATGAGTTCCCACAGTATGGTAGCCTTTCTGGGAAAAGATTAACTTAACCCCAAAGTAGAACACATATGAAAGGATTATATCTGTTGTATGTTCAATTCACCAAAGATTTGACCAATACACTAATGTCACCCTAAGTAGTTCCTATTCTGAAATTAATCATACATTAATTTATAAGTAAGATATATGAACAAATCTCTATGTTCCCTCTAATTAAGTCCCCATGTAGCTGTCATATAAGATGTTTTTGCTGTGCTGTAGTCCAGTCTTGGTATTATTTAGATGATCTCATCATGGCCATGTGTAATGAAGCACTCCTTCAGTCTGTCACACACAGCCTTGCTGCTGCTTTTCTCCAATATATTTTTTGTCCTACGCTTATCCACTCTGAGTAGACAGTTAGGATGTAATTTAATGGGCCCCTCCATTATAAAATTAGAGATCTTTTGAGTGTGTAATTATTGCCCTTTGATGATTTGTTTCAGCAGAGAAAGAAATGGTGGAAATGTGACCTTTTTCAGATGTGCTCTTCACAGGGTCATGATGTTCTGTTGTAAGATAATAGCAGGCTGAGAACTGGAGACTTAATCCTGCAGTGTTTGTACTCCAGCGAACCACAATGTTTCCATCGCCCCTCAGGCAAGGCCAACAGATCATACATAATACTTCATTCATAATGATCATAAGCATGCAGACAAGGTTAACAGATCTTTGATATCACTTCATTTGTTAAGTGGATTGCCCACTTCCTCTTCAGAAACAACAAAGACAAGGTGAACAGATCACTTGCATTGCATCATTTATAAAGGGACTGTTTTACATTTTTGGATTCTGCGCGGTGTTGCGTCCTGCGTCAGGCTGGTTGCTGGGAGAAAAATGAATGGGTGAAATGATCAATTTCCTTTACATCATTGCTGGTACCCACCCTGAATTTCCCTTCGTCTGCGTCTCCCTGCGTCTCCCTGCCTCAGCCTTGCAGAGAAGCCCAGAGCCTGGCAGGGTGGGTGTTGCTCTGTCAGTCAGCATGAAGGGCAGACGCAGAGCTGCGCGGGCAAGCAGGGCATCAATCATAGCGCCAGGACACAGTGCCAGTGTAAACCTTTGATAAAGAATGTCGTTTGAGCCGAAACCCCCGTCAAGGACTCATTAAAGACCTGACACGTTGTGATTAATGATAGGTGCTGCTTCTGCCAAGTTGGGCCGCTACTGGAGGTGCTACTGCAGGGGGCGAGGGGGTGTACAGTACAGCAGATACTATAGGCCTACACATATGTAAATTAAGACACACATTCACATTATTTTTGTAGTCTGTGTTATGTATGCTGCATTTATTCCCAGTAATGGGTCAAAGTGGTACCCTACGTAACATACATAGCCTTGCATTTTGAATAGCCACAAGGAGGAAAACCTGTGGTTCTTTTCAGCCTTTGACATTGCTTTTATTTACATTTTTGTCATGTAGCAGACACTTATTCAGAGCGACTTACAGGAGCAATTAGGGTCAAGTGCCTTGCTCAAGGGCACATTGACAGATTTTTCCTCTAGTGGGATCGGTGATTCAAACCAGCGACCTTTCGGTAACCGGCCCAATTCTATAACCGCTAGGCTACATGCAGAGTTAAATATTAAACATCTTAGCCTGGACAATATAGGTGAGAAAGAGCGAGCACGGCCTCTATATTCCCCAAGAACCCCTGGTGTACTCTCCATGGCCTCATCATGGATACATACAAAGAAACAACCATGTACTGTAACACTAAGCACTCACACACAATGCCATGAAGACATGCACATGAACACAGCCATGCATTACCACTCTTACACAGTAGAGACCACACACAGGACCACACATAGGAGGGAAAAACAGACAGACAAACAGCCAGGCACAACTTTCCTTTTCTTGACGAGGGTGTGTTTGTCTATCAGTCCCCAATTTGTTTGTAGATTCAGTGCAGTGTGATATTAGAGTCCATTTCTTTCCCCCCCAGTAAGTGAAAACTAATAGAAGGGATGAGAGAAAGAAGAGCCAGTTGATGGATCAGTGGATCTGACACTCTCCAGAGTAGACAGAGGACAGGAAGGGACATACAACTTATCTCAGTACTCATTCACTATCATTCACTGACATTCTACCAGGCGCTTTACCTATGGCCTGTGTTGTGGACCTTCATTCCAGTGTGTATAACATTATGGAAAGCTAAGTATTCATCCTCCTGCTCCTCCATCATTCTAATGCCGGAACATTGACTATTCTGAACTCCTGTGTTTTGATGGTGGAAACCTGGAGCAGTCAAGCTTCAAACTTTCACCTACTCACAACCTAAACTCACTCCCTAGAGGCTGGGTGATCTATTTTTAAACATGCTCTTTGCCATTTTTATTTCCTGTTTTGCTGGAAGTGACTGTGTGCTGCATCTCATGGCTTATTGATGAACCCTCAGCTCAGTATAGATCTCCCCCAAACACCCCTCTCCTGAGAGGGACCTCAAGACATCTGGGTATTACTGCATCCATATTCCCCCTGAAGCCAGGTGCAGTGACAGTTGTGTTCATGATGGTGGTGGTCATGATGGTGGTCGTAGTGATAGTCTTGATGGTGGTGGTCATGATAATGATGGTGGTCATGATGGTGGTGGTAAGGATGGTGGTGGTCGTGATGGTGGTCATAGTGATAGTCTTGATGGTGGTGGTCATGATAATGATGGTGGTCATGATGGTGGTGGTAAGGATGGTGGTGGTCGTGATGGTGGCGGTCATGATGGCTTCGGGGTAGGTCGAGGGTAAGGCCATGATGTTTTATGTTCCAGTCATTTTCCAGCCAGATAAGAGCTGTGGCTGGACGACTGGCCTGATTGATCCAATCAATAACTCACATGTTCCATTTCATTTCTCTGTTCAGCACAGACATCTGACAAGGGATCTATCTAAAGCAGAGGTTTTTGACGGGTGCTGCTTGGTGCTGGTGGTTATTGTGTTGGTGAGTCAGGCTGGGCTCAGTGATTGACAGCTCCACTTATGGGAGTGCTTCCTGAAGACAGCCAGAAAATACATACGCCACACTGCACTGATCGAGCTCTCCAATCTGGGGTTTTAGTTTTCCTCGTTTGTCCTCGGTTCCACAGCTCTGATTTTGCTGTTATTGAGTGCTATGACTTCAGGGGGATTGGGACAGAAACTCAAGGGCTTTTCTGAGTTTCACATGTATTGTCTGTGTATTGTCTGTGTATTTTTCACTGTAGGAGGATGCTTATAGGAAGACCATGTTAAGATGACCGGTGTTCACTTGAAAATGCTCTGTTTTCTTGGTATGATGTTAGGATTACTGTAGAATTTGTTTCCATACGCATTATCTGATCAACTGAATGGGAATGTATATCTATATATAGGAGTGAGAGAGGGAGAAAGGGAGAAGGGGAGAGATGGAGAGATGGAGAAAGAGAGAGGGAGAGATGGGATGGCCTAGATTTGGAGCAGAGAACGCCTGTATCGAAGCCTGTCTCTGACTGTGTAGTTGAAGTTCAGTGCTCTCTTCTCAGTAGCATGTCTCTGTCTCCCAGTATGTGAGTGACTGAGTGACTGAGTGACGGTCAATCACTTCTATAAGATAACTTTGTTTGCCAAGACTGAGCAAACGTTTCTATTACACTCTTAGAAAAAAGGGTTCCAAAGGGGTTCTTCGGCATTCCCCATAGGAGGACCCTTTTTGGTTCCAAGTCTAACTTTTTTGGGTTCCATGTAGAATCCTTTGTGGAAAGGGTTCTATGTGGAACCGAAAGGGTTCTGCCTGGAACCAAAAAGGGTTCTTCAAAGGGTTCTCCTATGGGGGCAGCCGAAGAACCCTTTTAGGTTATAGATATTTTTGGGGGAAGAGTGTATACTTTGTCTAGGTGCTCTATTTTTCTGCATCCAATTTTTGTCTTTCTTCAGAGTAAACTTGGAGACCAACATAAAAAAATGGAATGCCAGTCAAGCACACTGTGGCCCTGTAGTCTCTTTGTATTCATCTAACATATCATTTATAATTGTATAATCGTGTCATATTAGATATTGTCTTAGATATTGCCTTGCATGGTTAGAATTTTCTAAAGTTATTTTTCTAATCATAATATGAATTACTAGATGAATTGTTTAATTTTCTGGGAAGCACCTACATTGCCTTGGGAGAATATGGAGTTAATATGTGAAGTCATGGATGTAAATGGAGACATCATGTTATTAGAATAAATTTGTTTGTTTGTGAGATGGGGGCAAAACACAGAGGCAGCCATGCATTCAACTCATTGACAGTGGCTGCCGATAATGAAAAGCAAAGCTATTTATTCCAATCCGTCCATACAGGATTGCTGTCAGCCTCCCAGATGGATGAGGGAGAAGAAAACAGCTTCCATCTCCTATACCAAGAGGGAGGGAGGGAGGTAGGAAGGGAGGGAGGGAGGGAGGGAGAGAGCGAGAGATAGAGAGGAAAGGAGGGGATGGAGGGAGGGAGAGAGACAAGGAGAGAGAGAGAGGGAGGAGGAGTGAGAAAGCAAAGAGCATACACATTCCTCGATAACTACCCACAACAACCCCCCCACCCCAGCCATACACACACAAACACACAGAAACACCCCCAGGGCAACACACCTCTCACTGTGGATAAAGCTTTGAGGAGGACAGATGAGGGAAAGTGTGTCCCTCCTCAGTCCTCTGAGTTGTAGACAGGTGTTAGCTCATTGAACAGATACCTGCTACTGGGACGCACAGTACTCCCTTCCCCTGACTCCACTGTCCTGTCTCATTTAACAAAAGAGCTAACACTGAGGTCCATACCACCCTGGGCTGTCCAAGCCTCAGAGGGAACAGCAGATAATGCCCACAAGTCAAAACATGTGTATTGGATCCTGCTTTTACAGTAATTTACAAGTTAGCATGCAAGAGTGCACTTCAAGTATCAATTGGGTTGGTCAAATACATGTTGATAAATGGCATCATAATGTGCATTCACCCAATATCATCAAGGCTCATCTCATAGCAGTTTTCCTGGTGTTACTCTGTGGTATGAATGTCTGAGCCACATAAACCTTACGTTATATACTGTATGCATGACTCAACAACCAGTGATATGACGGTGTAATGTGGCTGGTTGACACCCATGTGGTTTTAATCCTCTGGTGGTGAGCTCATTCATTCCCACTAGTCCATTTGAGGGCTTTTTAAGAGTGAAGAAGCAGCTCCGAGCTCGCTAATATGACAACCTATTGGAATTAAATGTCTGTGCCTAAACGTCACAGGAAATGATCAATGATTTCAATAAACTTTTTTATCATTTTGGTTTCTCCAGGAAATCCATTTAACTTTGCACTGATCTCCCGGGTTGACAGTGTAAAGGATGGGAGTGATGATGCATTGAGTGTTGAATCAATGCGTCACTCCAAACCTCTGCTGAGATGTGACAGCTATGCTGAGTGATGTTTCCAGCACCAGAAGGGATTCCATAAGGAGCAGGTTTCCTCTTACACAAAGACTTTGATGACTCATCGACTATTACTCCTATTAATATCTGCACCCACAACCAAATCTGGCTCTATAGCGACTTCAAATCAAATCGTATTTGTCACATGCGCCGAATACAACAGGTGTAGACCTTACAATAAAATGCTTGCTTACTTACAAGCCGTTATCCAACAATGCAGTTTTAAGAAAATACAAAAAAAAAGTAAGAGATAAAAGTAATAAATAATTCAAGAGCAGCAGTAAAATAACAATAGCGAGGCTATATATATCGAGGCTGTACCGGTACAGAGTCAATGTGCGGGGGCACCGGTGTCGAGGTAATTGAGGTAATATGTACATATAGGTAGTTAAAGTGACTATGCATAGATAATAACAGAGAGAAGCAACAGCGTAGCGGGTAGCCATTTGATTAGATGTTCAGGAGTCTTATGGCTTGGGGGAAGAAGCTGTTTAGAAGCCTCTTGGACCTAGACTTGGAGCTCCGGTCCTGCTTGTCGTGCGGTAGCAGAGAGAACAGTCTATGACTAGGGTGGCTGGAGTCTTAGACAATTCTTAGGGCATTCCTTTGACACCACCTGGTATAGAGGTCCTGGATGGCAGGAAACTTGGCCCTGGTGATGTACTGGGCCGTACGCACTACCCTCTGTAGTGCCTTGCGGTCGGAGCCCGAGCAGTTGCCCTACCAGGCAATGATGAAACCCGGCAGGATGCTCTCGATGGTGCAGCTGTAAAACCTTTTGAGGATCTGAGGACCAATGCCAAACATTTTCAGTCTCTTGAGGGGGAATAGGTTTTGTTGTGCCCTCTTCACAACTGTTTTGGTGTGTTTGGACTATGTTAGTTTGTTGGTGATGTGGACGCCAAGGAACTTGAAGCTCTCAAACTGCTACACTACAGCCCCGTCGATGAGAATGGGGGTGTGCTCGGTGCACTTTTTCCTGTAGTCCACAATCAACTCCTTTGTCTTGATCACGTTGAGGGAGAGGTTGCTGTCCTTGCACCACACGGTCAGGTGTCTGACCTCCTCCCTATAGGCTGTCTCATCGTTGTCGGGGATCAGGCCTACCGCCTTTTCACACTCGGCTTTGAAGCTGCTGCAGCTTCCCACTGGGCACAGACGTCATTTAAACGTCTAGATTTGTTTTACATTTGGTTCAGTTGTCAACTAACCCGGAATTAAACATGAAATCAACAGAAAATGTCACCGTCATTGGATTTAGGTTAAAAGTTTGGTGAAAAAATGACACAATTCCTTTACGTTGGTGACTTTTTTCAAATCCAATCAGTTTTTCACATTTATTCAATGTCATCATATTGATTGTTTTGGAATAAATTACATGGAAACAACGTTGATTTAACCAGTTTTTGTCCAGTAGGTTACCTTTTCCACCGCTCATTTCTAATGATGGGCCTAATCGACTTCTTCATCACAAAACATTATTGATGTTTGCTCATCTATGGAACACCATTGAATCTCCCTATTTTCGTAAGGCTATGTATTAAACACTTAATATTCCCTCGTAAATTACCTGACAAAGACCGTGGCATGAATTTCCCAGTCGGCTCTCTGAGAAATGACATTTTCAAGTTGAGATGAATCAGTCAGCCTTAATAGGGAAAAACTCATTAACGTGGCATTTATTCCTTTATTAGGGATATTGGAAACAAATAGCTTTTTCTCTGGGTTTGACTTGGAGCCAATACCCTTCTCTTCAAGGGATGGGAATCAGTGTACATTCTGCCAAAATATTAAGGAGAGGCTAATAATGAATTTAACATATCACCGCATGTGTCTCTGTTCTCTCTGTATCGCCCCTCTCTCCTCTGACCCTTTCTTTCTCTCTCTCTCACTCATCTCTATCTCCCCCTATCAGAAGTTGATTGGTGCCTTATGTCTGTGTTGTGACTGCTGTGTGCTAGCTCTTCTCTGTAATTAGCCACGAGAATAAAGGCTAGGTTAACTTCTCTGGGAGCAGTGCATGAGGTGACCGTTTTGGAGAGCCTGGCGTGCCCAAAGTAAAATGCCTCCCATTTAGGCCCAGAAAATAGGATATGCATATATTTAGTACCATTGGATAGGAAACACTCTGAATTTTCCAAAACTGTTAACCATTTGTCTGTGAGTGAATCAGAACGCATATAACAGGCAAAACCCTGAGGAATCTCTGTCCTGGAAAAAGTGATTTTGACACATTGCTCATTTGGGAACCCCTCCCTATTGAAAATGACCATATATAGGCATATGAATGCAGTACACGTCGCTTCCTTATGATGTCAACAGCCTCGAGACGGTGTTTCCCTCCATTTTGGATGAATTTAGAGCAGAGAAAAACAGCAAACAATGAAGACCCCTCGTACAAAACTTCCGGCGCCGACAGAGATGGCAGCCTCGCTTCACGTTCTCAGGAAACCATGCAGTATTTTGTTTTATGTTTTACTTCTTACATTGTTACCCGGAAAATATTAAGTTTTATTACATACAACCGGGAGGAACTATTGGATATAAGAGCAACGTCAACTTACCAACATTACGACTCAGGAATACGACTTTCCTAAAGAGGATTCTCCTTCGTTAACCCAAACACAACAACAGACTGGATAGCACGTGGCTACTCAAAACAACGGCGGCGCCGAGAAGAGGGAAACGCTCCGGTCTTTTTGGTCAAGCTACGCCGACGGGCGCATCGTGCACCTCTCCCGAGTATTTTAATCGCCAATGTACAGTCTCTTGACAACAAAGTAGACGAAATCCGATCGAGGGTTGCCTTTCAGAGAGACATCCGAGACTGCAACGCTTCTTTGCTTCACGGAAACATGGCTCACTCAGGACACGTTATCAGAGTCGGTACAGCCACCTGGTTTCTCCACGCATCGCGCCGACAGAAACAAACATCTCTCTGGTAAGAAGGAGGGCGGGGTGTGTGTCTTATGATTAACGAGACGTGGTGTGATCATAACAACATACAGGAACTCAAGTCCTTTTTGTTCACCTGACATAGAATTCCTTACAATCAAATGCAGACCGCATTATCTACCAAGAGAATTCTCTTCGATTATAATCACAGCCGTGTACATCCCCCCTCAAGCTGATACATCGACGGCACTGAAAGAAATTCATCGGACTCTATGTAAACTGGAAACCACATATCCTGAGGCTGCATTTATTGTGGCTGGGGATTTTAATAAGGCTAATTTAAGAACAAGGCTCCCAAATTTTACCAGCATATCGAATGTGCCACCCGGGCTGGTAAAATCCTGGACCACTGTTATTCCAACTTCCGTGATGCATACAAGGCTATTCTCCGCCCTCCTTTCGGCAAGTCTGACCATGACTCCATTTTGTTGCTCCCAGCCTACAAACAGAAACTAAAACAGGAAACGCCCGTTCTCAGGTCTGTTCAACGCTGGTCCGAACAATCTGATTCCATGCTTCAAGATTGCTTCGAGCACGTGGACTGGGATATGTTCCGGATAGCATCTGACAACAACATTGATGTATACGCTGATTCGGGTGAGCGAGTTTATTAGCAAATGCATTGGTGATGTTGTACCCATAGCAAATATCAAAACCTTCCCCAACCAGAAACCATGGATTGATGGCAGCATTCGCGCAAAACTGAAAGCGCGAACCATTGCTTTTAACCAGGTGAAGGCTACCGGAAACATGACTGAATACAAACAGTGCAGCTACTCCCTCCGCAAGGCAATCAAACAAGCTAAGTGTCAATATAGAGACAAAGTAGAGTCACAATTCAATGGCTCAGACACAAGAGGAATGTGGCAGGGTCTACAGTCAATCACGGACTACAAAAAGAAAACCAGCCCCGTCGCGGACCATGACGTCCTGCTCCCAGACAAACTAAACAACTTCTTTGCTCGCTTTGAGGACAATACAGTGCCACCGACACGGCCCGCAACCAAAACCTGCGGGCTCACCTTCACCGCAGCCAATGTGAGAAAAACATTTAAATGTGTTAACCCTCGCAAGGCTGCCGCCCAGATGGCATCCCTGGCCGTGTCCTCAGAGCATGCGCAGACCAGCTGGCTGGTGTGTTTACGGACATATTCAATCAGTCCCTATCCCAGTCTGCTGTTCCCACATGCTTCAAGAGGGCCACCATTGTTCCTGTTCCCAAGAAAGCTAAGGTGACTGAGCTAAATGACTATCGCCCGTAGCACTCACTTCCGTCATCATGAAGTGCTTTGAGAGATTAGTCAAGGATCATATCACCTCCATCCTGCCAGACACCCTGGACCCACTCCAATTTGCTTACCGTCCCAATAGGTCCACAGACGACTAATCGCAATCACACTGCATACTGCCCTAACCCATCTGGACAAGAGGAATACTTATGTAAGAATGCTGTTCATCGACTACAGCTCAGCATTTAACACCATAGTTCCCTCCAAGCTCGTCATTAAGCTCGAGACCCTGGGTCTCGACTCCAGCCCTGTGCAACTGGGTCCTGGACTTCCTGACGGGCCGGTCCCAGGTGGTGAGGGTAGGAAACAACATCTCCACCCCGCTGATCCTCAACACTGGGGCCCCACAAGGGTGCGTTCTCAGCCCTCTCCTGTACTCCCTGTTTACCCTTGACTGCGTGGCCAAGCACGCATCCAACTCAATCATCAAGTTTGCTGACGACACTACAGTGGTAGGCTTGATTACCAACAACGACGAGACGGCCTACAGAGAGGAGGTGAGGGCCCTCGGAGTGTGGTGTCAGGAAAATAACCTCTCACTCAATGTCAACAAAACAAAGGAGATGATCGTGGACTTCAGGAAACAGGAGAGGGAGCACCCTATCCACATCGAGGGGACAGTAGTGGAGAAGGTGGAAAGTTTTAAGTTCCTCGGCGTACACATCACGGACAAACTGAATTGGTCCACCCACACAGACAGCGTGGTGAAGAAGGCGCACAGCGCCTCTTCAACCTCAGGAGGCTGAAGAAATTTGGCTTGTCACCAAAATCACTCACAAACTTTTACAGATGCACAATCGAGAGCATCCTGTCGGGCTGTATCACCGCCTGGTACGGCAACTGCTCCGCCCACAACCGTAAGGCTCTCCAGAGGGTAGTGAGGACTGCACAACGCATCACCGGGTTAAACTACCTGCCCTCCAGGACACCTACACCACCCGATGTCACAGAAAGGCCAAAGATCATCAAGGACAACAACCACCCGAGCCACTGCCTGTTCACCCCACTATCATCCAGAAGGCGAGGTCAGTACAGGTGCATCAAAGCTGGGACCGAGAGACTGAAAACAGCTTCTACCTCAAGGCCATCAGACTGTTAAACAGCCATCACTAACATTGAGTGGCTGCTGCCAACATACTGACTTAAATCTCTAGCCACTTTATACATAGGAATTGGATGTAACAAATGTATCACTAGCCACTTTAAACAATTTTGTATATAATGTTTACGTATCCGACATACTCATATCAAATGTATACACTGTACTCTAAACCATCTACTGTATCTTGCCTATGCCGCTCGGGTCATCGACCCAAATCTCTAGCCACTTTAATAATTATAATTGGATGAAATAATGTATCACTAGCCACTTTAAACAATGCCATTTATATAATGTTTACACATCCTACATTACTCATCTCATATATGTGTGTGTGTATGTGTGTATATACTGTACTCCATACCATCTACTGCATCTTGCCTATGCCGGTCAGCCATCGCTCATCCATATATTTCTATGTACATACTCGTATTCATTCCTTTACTCTTGTGTGTATAAGGTAGTTGTTGTGAATTTGTTAGATTACTTGTTAGATACTATTGCATGGTCGGAACTAGAAGCACAAGCATTTCGCTACACTCGCATTAACATCTGCTAACCATGTGTATGTGACAAATAAAATTTGATTTGATTTCTGAGAAAAGTTCCCGTGGCGCGCGCACGAGAAGTCACGGAGTGTCTCTTGTAGCCTCGTTATTGATCAGTTTATATTCCGGCTGATTTATAACAGTAAATATACGTAAAAGTGTTCCTAAGGATACATTTAAAACTATGTTTGATTGTTCTTGGACAAGTTTATAGGTATAATTTGAACGAGTTCGCGCTGCTTCATGGACTAGTGGAGGCTGTCGCTTTCTGATTATAACACGCTAACCAAATGGAGGATTTATGGATAAAAGACGTTACTTTTTCTAACAAAAGAACCATGGATTGTCTTCGTTGGACACTTAGGATGACCTCAGCAGAAGTTCTTCAACAGGTAATTGATTTGTTTTCGCTGTGAAATGTGTTATGTGTGTGCCATGATGGCTAATCGATACATGGCTATTGGAAAAATATGTGAGGTGCTAGCCTCAAACAATGAAATGTGCTGCTTTCGCCGTAAAGCCTTTTTGAAATCTGACAACGCTGTGATATTGCCAAGAAACATAGCTTTTGATGAGTATGGAACACTTGCATATTGGTGGATGTTTAATAATTCCATTTTGGGATTTTGAATTTGGCGCTTTAGATTTTCGCTGGTAGTGTCGGGACGAGCCCGCTAGCGACCCAGCAATCCCTGACTGGTTAATGGATCGTCAAACTGGGAGGATTAGTGCGGCCTGTCACTACTTTTGAGTTCCTTTAACCTCTTGGGGATAATTAAGGAGCAATCCTTGACAACATCCGGAAAAATTAGCATAATAATAAAACCAGCGCGGGTGTCACAAAACACATAAAAAGAGGTAAAATAAATTGCTTACCTTTGAAGATCTTCTGCTGATGGCAATCCGAAGTGTCCAAGCAAGACAATCAATGTTCCTTTTGTTCGAAAACGTCCCTCTTTATATCCATAAAACTCAGTTTGGTTGGCGCGCTTTGATCAGAAAATCCACCGTCCATTCGTCCTATATACAAGACAAAAAATATACCTATCAACTTTGTCCAAACAAATCAAACAACGTTTCTAATCGATCCTTAGGTACACTATTATGTATATTAACGATTCTATTTCACACGGATAATATCTTGGGCGATAGAAAAGGAAAAAACCGAGGCGCGCCAAACACAAAAAATACTTCCTCACTCTCCTTGGATAATCTTCTACACCCCTATTTTTCAAGGTAAACGGTTGAAACCTTGTCTGAAGACTGTTGACATCTAGTGGAAGCCATAGGTACTGCAACCTGGGAGCTGGATTTAAGCATGTCCAATAGCAAGCTCACAAAATCACAATTTCTCGGATAGATTTTCCTCTGTGTTTTGCCTGCCATATCAGTTCTGTTATACTCACAGACATTATTTTAACAGTTTTAGAAACTTCAGAGTGTGTTCTATCCAATACTACTATTATGTGCATATCCTAGTTTCTGGGCCTGAGTACCAGGCATTTTACTTTGGGCACGCCAGACTCTCCAAAACTCTGAACACTGCTGCCGCTCCCTAACTAGTTTTAACAGATAGCGGAAGTCTGTCCCTGCAGGTTTGTATGTATTAACGTTTGTGTCTATTGGTGTGAATGTATGTTTGTGTGTGTTTGAATGTGCGTGTCTGCAAGGGTGTGTGTGCATGTGGGGGTCATCGTTGTCTTGGTAAGAAATCCATTTTAGTGTAGGCCTAAATAGTTATTGCGTTAGCACCTTTTGGATTGAGGCCCATTCATAATTTATAATCCATTTATCCAAATCTAACAGCACATTTACACAGCTGGGTTTGCGCTGAAGCAATCCAGGTGAAGGACCTTGAGCCAAGGGCACAGCAGACAGCAGCTTAGGGGAAGGGGCATTGGGCGGTTAGAGGAGACAGCCAGTCCCAGCCCCAGCTCCTCTGCTGGCCTCACAGTAATGATCTAGACCTGGCCCAGTTACTGACCAACTTGTCCCACTAAAACTATACACCATGTTGATTGTTTTGGTAATAGAGGGAAGATTGAACTGGGTAGGTGAACTATGCTGAACAAAAATATAAACGCAACATGTAAAGTGCTAGTTCCATGTTTCATGGAATGTTCCATACGCACTAAAATCTTATTTCTCAAAAATGTTGTGCACAAATTTGTTTACATCACTGTTAGTGAGTATTTGTCCTTTACCAAGATAATCCATCCACCTGATAGATGTGGCATAACACAGCTAAGAACTATCTCCCTGTGTATGAACAAAGTTGTAATGAACACGAGGGGAGACAGAGAGCTGGTTTCAAGTGCAGGGCATAGCAAATGTTTATTGCAAAGGACCACAGGAGGAGGCAGGTAGCTGGGTCCAGGGGCAGGCAGAAGGTCAAACACAGGGGGTCCAAAAGGGCAACAGTAGAGGCAGGGAAAAGGCTAGTAACGTATTCCGGGAGATCAGGCAATAGGTAGATAACAGGAAATCCAATCCGGCTAAAGTACAGGCAAGAAATAGGCATTGTTAGTTTAGGCAGGCAAACACTATCATACACAGGAGGCGTAAATCCCAGGAAACCCAACGCTCTGAAAGACGTGTCACAAAACAAACAATACCTCAGAGTGATTGGGTGCAAAGAACTGAACTAAATAGTGTGTGATAATGACATACATGTGTGTGAACAGGTGATTCGAATTCAGGTGATTGGGATATGGAGAGTGAGCTGTGTTCAGGGGATCTAGGTGTTTGAGAGTGTGAGCTGGAAAGTGAGCTGTGTTCAGGGGATCTACGTGTTTGAGGGTGTGAGTTGGAAGCAGATGTTACAAAAGTCGGTAATGAGAACTACAGAAGTTTAACTGATTTGTGATGTACATATGTAGAATCTCAATTTGATCACTCTTTTGTTGCTGAGAATGTTCCTGCATAGCAGGAAAGGCAAGCTTGTAGTGTGTTTGAGTTTGAAAGATTTCTAGTTTGTAATTACCCCTAATGAAAAATGTATCAACCCCTACAAAATTGTCCATTAATTTATTTACCTTCTGTAGAAAACTGGCTCAAATTAAGATCCTACATCTGTACCCTGCTTTTACAGTGATGTGTGGGGATTGATTGGATGTTGCTATTGAGTGATGTGGTAGGCCTTTGCTCTGGCAATGGCTCTTGTTGCTCCCTTCCCTCTGGTCTGGTCAGTGTGTGTCAGCAGGGATGGTCTGCCCAGGCTGGCTAACCACTGCTGTGGAGATGAATGGACATATTGGGTCCTGCGCCTCAGATGGACGGGTCAGTCCAGCCTGGTGCCACTGGCGGTTGGCGGCGTGCCATTGTCATGGTGAGATGCTGTGGGCAGAGCTAGGCGCTGTCCGTGGTGGTGTGTGTGTGTTGGAGTGTCAGTGTAGTATGTGTTAATGTGTAGGAGTCAAGTGAGTGTGCAAAGAGCCAGTACAAGAGAGTCAGGGCAAAAAAAAAAAAGGGATCCATGCAAATAGTCCGGGTAGCAATTTGAATAATTGTTTAGCAATTTAGCAATAGCTTGGGGGTAGAAGCTGTTCAGGAGCCTTTTGGTCCTACACTTGGCGCTCCGGTTCCGCTTGCCGTGCGGTAGCAGAGAGAACAGTCAATGAATTGGGTGGCTGGAGTCTTTGACAATTTTTGGGGCCTTCCTCTAACACTGCCTGGTATGGAGTTCCTGGATGACAGGGAACTCGGCCCCAGTGCCATACCAAGTGGTGATGGAACCAGTCAACATGCTCTCAATGGTGCAGTTGTAGAACTTTGTGAGGATCTGAGGGGCCCATGCCAAATCTTTTCAGCCTCTTGAGAGGAATGAGTTGTCGTGCCACCTACGCGAGTGTGTTGTTGTGTTTGAACCATGATAGGTCATTAGTAATGTGGACACAAAACAACTGCAGAGGGAGGTGTTCTGGACCCTTTGCTTAGTGATGAGCCTGGAGGGTACTATGGTGTTGAATGCTGAGCTGTAGTCAATGAACAGCATTCTGACATAGGTGTTCCTTTTGTGCATGTGGGAAAGGGCAGTGTGGAGTGCAATAGAAATGGCATAATCTGTTGATCTGTTGGGGTGGTATGCACATTTAAAACTACTTAGGGAGCAGTGGGGCGCCCCACTCCCGACACTACCCGGTGAAATGTAAGGCGCCAAATTCAAAATCCAAAAGTTGAATTATTAAACATTCATCAATATACAAGTCTTGCATAGTCATCAAAAGCTCTGCTTCTTGGCAATATCACAGCGTTGTCAGATTTCAAAAAGGCTTTACGGCCAAAGCACAACATTTGATTGTTTGATGATAGCACCTCCAATATTTCATCATTAGCATAAATTCATAAACCAGCGCGGTTCACACAAAACACATTTCACAGCGAAAACAAATCCCTTACCTTTTGAAGAACTTCTGCTGAGTGCTTCCCAAGTGTCCAACGAAGACATCCAATGGTTCTTTTGTTAGAAAAAGTCATTTATTATATCCATAAATCTCCGTTTGGTTGGCGCGTTATGATCATAAAATCCAACGTCGAATTGCCCATTGAAACGTGAAGAGAAAGCATTCAATTGTCACGTCCTGGCCTTAGATAGCCCTTTTTGTCACATGTAAACTCGCGGCTGGGTTTCCCTTTCTAATCTGTGATAGTTTGCAAGCCCTGCAACATCCGACGAGCATCAGAGCCTGTGTAGTAGGATTCTATCTTAGTCCTGTATTGATGCTTTGCCTGTTTGATGGTTCGTTGGAATACGTAGCGGTATTTCTTCTAAGCGTCTGGATTAGTATCCCACTCCTTGAAAGTGACAGCTCAAAGTTTAGATCAGTGCCGATGTTGCCTGTAGTAATCCATGGCTTCTGGTTCGGATATGTACGTATGGTCACTGTGGGGATGACGGCGTCGATGCTTATTAATGAAGACGGTGACTGATGTGGTTAACTCCTCAATGCCATCGGATGAATCCCGGTACATATTCCAGCCTGTGCTAATGAAATGGTCCTGTAGCTTAGCATCTGCTTATCAGACCACTTCTGTATTGAGCGTGTCACTGGTAGTTCCTGTTCAAGTTTTTGCTTGTAAGCAGGAATCAAGAGAATAGAGTTATGGTCCGATTTGCCAAATGGAGGGTCAGGGAGAACTTTTATGTATGTTTGTGTGTGGAGTAGCACGTGAGACATGCTAGTAGAAATGAGGTAAAATGGATTTGTTTTCTTGCATTAAAATTACCGGCCACTAGGAGCGCCTACTCTGGATGAGCACTTTCTTCTTTGCTTAAGGCCCTATACAGCTTGTTGTGTAAGGTCTTAGTGCCAGCATCGGTTTGTGGTGATAAATAGACAGCAATGAAAAATATAGTAGTGGTAAAAAGTATGTTCTACAGCATATCATAAGATATTCTAACTCAGGCAAGCAGAACCTTGAGACTTCCTTAATATTAGAGATTGAGCACCAGATATTGTTAAAAAAGAGACACACACCACACCCTTTGAGCTTACCCGACGCTGCCGTTCTGTCCTGCCAATTTATAGAAAAAACAGCTAGATTTATATTTTCCATGTCCTTCCAGCTCCAGCCACGACTCGGAGAAACATTCGATATTAAATTTATTCAGATCACGTTGATAGAATAGTCTGGAATGGAGTTCGTCCAGTTTATTCTCCAGTGACTTCACGTAGAATGGAATGGAGGGTAGAGGCGCTTTATCCACTCTCCAACGTAGTCTCGTCAGGTAGCCCGCATGCCGGCTTTTATAATGCCACCTCTTCCTTTTTCGAGTGTCGAGGATTTGGGCCTGGTGCAGGATGAGCAGTATGTCCTTCGCCGCCGACTCATTGAAGTAGAAATTCTTATCCAAATAGAGGTTAGTGATTGCTTTTCAGATGTCTAGAAGCTCTATTTGGTAATAGGAAACAATGGCAGAAACATTATGTAGAATAAAAGTTACGATCAACGTAAAAAAAACACAAGCTAGCACAATTGGTGGTGGTGGTGGTTGTGCTAGCTGTTCCGCTCCTCTGCTCTCTCAGCTGTGGCTGTGAGGGTTTACCCATTCCATCCCTGTCTCTACTAGTATGTTCTGTTGCAGTTAATTACACACCTCTGCTGCCTATACTCTGTCATACCTGTTAGTCATGCCAGGAATATTAATGAAAACAATTATATTCATTAATTAACACTGAGGTGACTTGCTTGAGTGCAGTTTAACTTGCATGTATTGATGCAGTAATTAGCATTAGTAATATGTCTCATACAGCACCTCAACCACAAAGTACTGGGTAAATCCATTTAAATTCACTATTTGACAGCACTCCTTTTGATTTGAACGAAACCGTCTATACATATTTGCCCATTGTAGAAGTGCTCAGAAAGTTACTTTTTGGACCTGAATGCCAAGACTAAAGTTGCTCAAAGTAGACCTATTTTGCATTCCATACCATGAGACATAAACGATTACAAACAGAGTTGTCAAATAAGCTTATTATTTTGTGAAAACAAATATATTTTTTGGTATTCAGGTCCAAAAAGTAGCTTTCTGACCAAGCTTTGTTTAAATCAAAAGGGATGCATGTCAAATAAAAAAAAAAATCACCGCCCAAAAAAGCAATATCCTGCTCCTTCCTTGATTTTTCCTAAATGTTAATAATTTAAATTGCTAATTTGCCCGAATTTTGAAATCACAAACAGAAAAGCATTTAGAGCCTTTTTACCTCTTTTAACCCCTATTCCTAACTTAACTCGCCAAGACAATGCGCTGTAGGATGTTGGTACCCAGCCAGGTGCTAATGTGTCTCTCTCTCCTCACTGAATGAATGACAAATTGATGAATGAGCGATAATTGTGCATGTTACTTCACAACTTAATTTAAATTAAGCCTACCTGAATGATAATGAGGGTGAATAGGTTGATTTAATTTAGACCAACAATAGTGTAATTATGAGTTGTGTTATGCCTATTTATCAGTGGTGGAAAAATACAAATTTGTCATACTTGAGTAAAAGTAAAGCTACCTTAATAGAAAATGACTAAATTAAAAGTGAAAGTCACCCAGTAAAATACTAATGAGTACTTTTGGGTGTCAGGGAAAATGTATGAAGCAACAAGTACATTATTTTCTTTGGGAATGTAGTGAAGTAAAAGTTGGCAAAAATATAAATTAGTAAAATATAGTACAGATAGCCCAGAAAACTACTTAAGTAGTACTTTAAAGTATTTTTACTAAGTACTTTACACCACTGCTATTTATCATAGTTGACGCTCATGTTAATAATTTGACCTCACGCCTTGCGGGTTAATAATGTTCTCTTTTAGGTTTTACTTTGTAAAAA
This sequence comes from Brachymystax lenok tsinlingensis, assembly GCA_030435695.1. NCBI lineage: Eukaryota > Metazoa > Chordata > Actinopteri > Salmoniformes > Salmonidae > Brachymystax > Brachymystax lenok. The sequence continues at coordinate 24,000,609 of CM059793.1, read as the reverse complement.
TAAGATGTTACGGGACTCTTGTATTTACTATAACACTATTACTGATTGCATTTATTGTAATGGAAATGAAAACATGCTATGTGTTGCCAGCCCATCAAAACTACTACTACACCTAAACTATAGTCTGATGAGTGACAGAATTATCAGTTGTCAAATTGTACATGAAGAGATGGGCGCATCTTGTAATTGACAGATGCAGGGAAAGGAGCATCACTTTACCAAATCCTCCTTCAATGGATTAATCAAATGTATTTATAAAGCCCTTTTACATCACCAGGTGTCACAAAGTGCTATACAGAAACCCAGCCTAAAACCCCAAACAACAAGCGATGCAGATGTAGAAGCACGGTGGCTAGGAAAAACTCCCTACTCCCTTCAGAGTCACATGCAATTAAAACACTTAGATTTATATATAGTATCAGAAAGAGCATTTTCTGCAGTTTCTGTGACACTTACCTTTGTCAAATAACTCTCAAAATTCAAGAGTTGCCGTTCTATTTCCTAATTTCACTTTTTGTAAGAAGACTACTAACATAAATTGAACTTATAGCCTAGTGTAACATAAACTAATGAAAATGCTATTATGTTCATTAAAATAATTGTTTTTTCATTTTCTAATGTTATCTAAGACCTTTATAAACACAACCAAATGATTATGCTTATTCGACTGTTAGAATGTTATGCTTATTTGACTGTTAGAATGTTGATGCATCATTGGCTGGAACATATCCTTGACTCTATCTAAACAAATAACTATTGTTGTTATATTTTTACATGGATATATTTGTAAGAATATTTCTTCATGCAATTCATGGTTTATGCACTATTTATCAAGTCTTGGTGCTTATGTTTGCGCACCTTGCGGATTGATATTGTCACGTTCAGGCCTGATATTATTAGGCTGGCGTGTTTAGTTTCATTTTGGTGTAGGTTCTTTTTGTTCTAGGTGTTGTATTTCTATGTTGGGGTAATGGTTCCGAATTAGAGGCAGCTGAGTGTCGTTACCTCTAATTGGGAACCATATATATGTTTGTAGTTTTCAGAGGGGTTTTTTGTGGGTTATTGTTTGTGCATAGCTTGTAGGTTCATGTTATGTTTTAACTTCACAGTCTTCGTTTACATTTAGTTATTTTTGCCCAGTTACGTTTGTAATAAATATGTATACTGGAAGCATCGCTGCGTCTTGGTCTGTCCCTTCAGGAGATCGTGACAGATATGCATCTGATTCAGAAGCTAAAAGGGTCGCTGGGCAACATTCTCAACGTTCTCTAGTGGATACTTATAGCCTGAAAGGCCAGGTGGTTCTAGTGTTAACGAGGTGTGCTAAAAAGAGTGAGTAAAGTAGTGTAGTAAACAACCAAAGAGTTCAAGACTAAAAGTAGTAGCCTACAATAAGGAAAAACTCCAGGTAAAAATACACTTAATCTAGTTCTTGACCTATATCTTAATCTGACTTTGGTGCAAGTCATGTTGTTCTTCACATTACCACCTCTGGTAAACACACACTATATGAAAACTATGTTTATTTGTCACATGCACAGGATACAGAAAGTGTAAAGGATACAGTGAAATGTTTACTTGGATATTTTCATGGTAGTAATATAAAAAATAGAAAGTGTCTAGATATAAATATTGTATAATTATTAGATGATGCTTACCCAGACACACTTGTCTAAATTGATTTGTCATGTGAAAGAAATGCTATAACCACCCCCCAGCCACATCTAGTGGGTGGGTCACTATTGTCTAGACATGTACACATGTTCATGAAATACGATAGATGGTCGTAATCACCCCCAGACACGGCTGGATAACTTCATGTAATCATCTGGCAAAGTGAAGTATTTTGTTTAGTTATGTAACTAGCTAGCTAAACCATGAACCATAATCAAACCCATACAGTACTACTAGCAATGAAAACGGATTGTCATAGCTAGCTGTAGTATGAATCTGCAGGTAAAGCTAACCAACTAGGATCAATGTTAGCTAGCTAGCTAACATTTGGCTATAACTAGCAATGCAAATGGGTTTCTGACATTCAAATAATATTACTATACAGATCATACACTTAACGTTAGCGAGCCAGCTAGCGAACAGTACACTTTAACTTGCAATGAATGACTTTCTGACAAAATTAGAAACTTTGTACACTACCGTACTCACTCTGTTTAGCACATTGCCTCACATGTGAATCCTTAAAGCGATGGGTGGGGCTAAGGCTTAAGAAGGTGTGAATGATGCTGAATGGGTATAGACAAAGAAGAGCTCTCCACTAGGTATGCCAAAACATTCAAGGGCCATTTTCTCAGACTGGGGTTACCCTTTTTGGTTCCAGGTAGAACCCTTTTCGGTTCCGTGTAGATCCCTCTGTGGAAAGGGTTCTACATGGAACCCAGAATAGTTCTACCTGGAACCAAAAAGGCTTCAACAAAGGATTCACCTATGGGGACAGCCGAAGAACCCTTTTAGGTTCTAGATAGTACCTTTTTTTCTAAGAGTCAAATCAAATCAAACTTTATGTGCCAAATACATGAAGTGTAGACCTTACCGTGAAATGCTTACTTACAAGCCCTTAAGAAACAGTGCAGTTCAAGAAATAGTTAAGAAAATATTGAACAAATATACTAAAGTAAAAAGTAATAAAAAGTAACACAATAAAAGTAACACAATAAAATAACAATACCGGTACTGAGTCAATGTGCGGGGTGTTTTGTAGATGTAAGTAGGGTTGAAGTGACTGCATAGGAAATAAACAGTGAGTAGCAGCAGTGTACAAAACAAAGGGGGGGTCAATGTAAATAGTCTGGGTGGCAATTTGATTAATTGTTCAACAGTCTTATGGCTTGGGGGTAGAAGCTGTTAAGAGACACCTGAGATGGGACTGCAGCAGCAGGTAAGATAACACTTAAAACACTGAAAGACAAACTTGTGCAAATTGTAGTCTCTTGGGCCTTGTGTAAGCAGATTAACATGCTGTTGCTGTCTGTTTGTATTTTGAAGCAGGCTGAGGTTTGGTGATATCTGTCTCCTGCAATCCTCCACACCTCCCTGTCTAAACCAGTAGTTTTAATGAGTTCTCCCTCTCGACACACCTTTAGTGTGTGTGTGTTATCCCTTGCAGCAGGTGAGATTGGTGGACTGTGGTGGCTGCCGATCGGTAAACAAAGCATTCAGCGCTGGAGAGCGATTCAATTAAGGTTAATTGAATGGTTCAAAACGTCTGGGGCTTCAGCTCTCTCTGTCTCTTTCCCTTCCTCACTTAATTTCTCGCCCTCTCTCTTCTCTTCTTCCCCTCTCTCTCTCACGCTCTCTCTATCACTCTCTCACTCACTCACTCTCTATCTCACTCTCACTCTCTCGCTCTATCTAATTGAAGGACGGCTAGGCTTAACTCATACGTGATCCTTCCATTCTCTCCTCTCCTCCTTCCTCTCCCTCCTTCAATCTTTGTTTACATCCCCTCCTACGGATCTTGTCTCAGTAGCCATGCCTGTCTGTTTCCTGGTCTTCCTAGACATTACTGACCTTTATTAGATACACAGATAGAGACACACATCTTCTCTATTCCCTCACTTCATATTCCACTCTCCTGTCACACTCTTTACCCACCGTGAATCAGCACTTGTCTCTCACAGATTTGTGCTCTTGCATGCATGGTTTCAGAAAATAGTGATTATAAGCCATCACAGTGTCATCTTTTGAGACACTTCGGGAAAATAAAGAGATTTTCTTAGCCTTAAGACGTGAGAAAGTAAAATGTGTGGGACAAATTTACACAGCGAGATTGATAAGGGATGTGTCTACAGTGTATGCATGACTGCGGAAGTCCCAATTCCTGGAGTGGTTGTTGAAAATGTACAGTAGTCTGTGTTGGCAAGTGTTGTACAACAGCTGCAGCTGACAATGAAGTGATGAGTGAAGGGGTGAGCTGTTTCCTCCTGCTCAATGTGACTGATGATAGCACCCTAAGCAGAGCATACTGTAGCTCTAGTGTAAAAACGGTTGAGTCTGAATTGTCATGAAATGTTGGAAGTAAGTGGCTTGTGCTAATTAAGCATAATAAGCACGTGGGGAGACAAACAAATATTAACCCAAACCCCATAGAATACAGACAATGTAAAAAGTAGAGAGAAGCAGCAGAGCGGGCTCAAGCGAGACCGCTATCAATTAACACAAATGGAGGTAGATATCTTTTAAAGGGCTATTACCTTTGTGTTTTGTTTGGTGTCTGATTGAAATTGAAAAGGGATGCAACTGAATCAGAATTACAACAGTGTAGGATATGGTCTAGTGGTGGTCTAGTCAATTATGCATACTCTATATGTATCCATATTTTGGACTGTAGGTTATTGCTGCACAACTGATAGTTTGGACTGTACAGTCCAAAATATGGATATATATAGAGTATGCATAATTGAAAATGTATGCCAAGTATCAGTTTGGCATGGTAAGTATCACAGTGGTCAACTCTAGATAACAGCAGAGCTCCTCTCCCTGGGTGGGCACCAGAAGCTTTAGCTAGCTAACTGTTTTACCATTATTTTACAAGGCAAGTCAGTGAAGAACAAATTCAATGACAGCCTAGGAACAGTGGGTTAACTGCCTGTTCAGAACAACAGATTTGTACCTTGTCAGCTCGGGAATTTTAACTTGCAACCTTTTGGTTACTAGTCCAACACTCTAACCACTAGGCTACCCCGCTGCCCCAACTTTATAGCTGTGGTCTTTCATGTGTCTGTCATACAGACGTAGGATCTTAATTTGAGCCAGTTTGCTACCGCAGGAAAATAATCCTGCAGCAACAGGAAATGGGAAATTATTATGTGGATTATAATTAATGGACATTTTTGTAGGGGTTGATGCATTTTTCGTAAGGGAAAATCAAGTCTGAAATTTCTAACTGGAAATTACAAATTTGAGAAGCCTTTTTAAACCTCAAATACACTGCAAGTTTTGCATTTCCTGCAACGCAGGAAAGTTCTCCTGCAACAGGGTGATCAAATAAGATGGGCAGGCAGGCGGTGCAGGCAGACCAGGCGTACAGACAGGCAGACAAGGCGTCACTGGATTCAGTCAGAGCTGCATACTGTATCAAACAGGCATCAAACAAAGCAGTGCATATGTAGGAAGATTCACTTTGTCTTCCACCAGCTGTGACTCCATTAAGGCCTTGGCTGCCTGGTGCTGTGGCCCATCTGCTCTGGCTCTGAGTCTCATGGTGCTGCCTGGACCAGAACGTCACGCTGTGTATGCAACGCACCATGTTGGTGCCTGGCTGGCACAGCTAATGCCCAGCTAATGCACACAGTGCAACACACAATAGATCTGCAGTGCTAGAAGGTGTTGGACATACTTCTCTCCCCAGGGCTCTTAGCCTGACTGACAATCAGGATTGGAGGATGATAGGAGGTGTGGTACACCTCTCTTGCGTTGGTAAAGTAACATTATTTTGGTATTAGTTGGAGGAAACAAGGCCTGAGTGCTTGGTTGTGTAGTCATATGATGTGCTCTGGTAGCTGTGGACTAATGAGTAATGGAGACAGGATCTCTGATAATTCTGCAGTTGAACTATCATCTCCAGGGATAATGGTAAAATAGAACATTCTCCCCCAAGATTTCCCCCAAGATATGAAGAAAATATGTGAAAGTACTGCACCTAATCCAGCATTATATCAATCTGAAAATATACTATTTTTTTTACATTGAACATAATAGACTAGTAGTATCTAGGCTGGGCACCTGTCAACCTACATTAGCACCCCGTGCTGGAGGTGAGATGTCTTTATTGAAAGCACTGAGTGCTACGCCAACTCCAGCTATCTGAAAATCAATCTGGTAACTCTATTTTGGGATCTCAAATCTAGGTTATGCAGTTAGAGAAAGTGGAGAGAAATTGATCAGCCTTTGTGTTTATTAAATTGTTACTCTCTCTGCCCCTCTTGGATTTTGCAGTATGTTTGTCCACGTTGTCTTACCCTGGGTGATGTTTACTCGAGGATAGGCTGGTCTGCGAGGAGAGGAAGAAACTGGCATCCTGTACTTTTCACTCTTTCACTTCTCCAGCATTATATCATTGATCCTGTCATGTGTGATTTGTGATGGTTTTCATAATTTCCTGATTGGGAAAACAGCTCAAGGCTTAACTGAGTCTGTCTCGTTCAATATTATTTCCCCCAACGCACGTGCGGGAGAACACATTCACGCACGCACACACACAGTGAAGGAGAGAACACATTAGCATCCTCTTTCATCTCTCATTGTCACAGTGGTGAGGTTTATTCTGATGTGTCTTCAGAGCAGCACAGGGCAAGGTTGTTTCTCACCACAGAAAGAGAGCAGCAACCACAATAATTGAGAGACAGAACAGAAGTGCTTTGAAGGCTGCTTGATCCCAAGCCTCAGTCCAACAAGAGACTGTTTATAGACTTAACACAGAACAGACTATTTTAGGTACAGTAAAACTGGTTGTATAGTGCCTTTCCCTGTTTGATCTTTCAAAATATCCTGCTGCTAAGAGGGATATTGTTGAGAGTGCGTTTGAATTTCTGGTTTGTGATTAAAGTATGCAACCGCTCAAGAGAGAATTGCAGAATTTCAAAGAAGAGAGTTGTGTCAACCACTGCATTCTGTCTTATAAACATTAAACCTTATAGCAAGCAGAATAAATATGCTCCTCATTTCTGGGAAGCATGTTTTATTCAAGATGGATTGATGTTCGACCCCATCAAACAAACACAGAATTGACATCCCGTCCTCTCGCTGACATGGAGATGTGATTTTGTTTGGGGTGACGCTGCCAGTTTCTACCAGTTATCTGCAGGGGTTTGTTCCCTGTTCAATTGATTACTGGCAGTATGAAGGCTATAAAATCTTCTCTAGGCTTAAATCTTGTCCTCTTACTAATATGAAACACAGGCCTTTTATCTGACTCAGTGTCTGTTGTTCTTTGTTGCACTCAGCAACCTTGCATCAGATATATCCTACGATATAGTTTGTTTTGTTTCATCTTAAATTCAATATTCTCAGATTCCTCTGATTCCCTGGTTGTTAATGATGTGGACCAGAGTGTCGGTCTCTGAGTGGTGTGGGCTGTGGGCTTGGCTAGGTGAGGAGAGATGGGTTGTGTTGTGTATTTCCTCAGTAAAAAGTGTATCTCTGAGTGTGAAGTTGCTGAGAAGTCCAGAGCTGTGATTAAAGCAGGCTTAGCCCAGGCATGGTGGTGTGGTGTCCCTGAGCTGACAGGACCGGCCTTGTTTTAGTGGGATGGTGTATTTATCACCTGGTTGAGTGCTCTCACACACTGTCTTAAGGACCATAACTCTGCCTAATGGAAAACAAAGGCCCAGCCAACAGAGCTTGGACAATGCATCTCTCTGCTGTCACTAATGTACCATCACACACACAACTAGGTGCTTACGTGCGTGCTCACACAAACACACACACATGCTTACACACACGTACTCACACACACACACACACACACACACACACACATGTATGCAGTAAATTCCTGATAATGTCATTTAATTGTCATCTCTGCAGCTTGAGGAAGGGTGACATGTGACTGAGATGTGAATTAGTTGAATGGAAATAAACAGAGGGGAGGAGAAGAAGGAGGGATAGCCTCCAGCCCAATCAGGAGCTGTCTAGATAGGATAGTGTGTACTACTCTGCTTATTAGGCCTGTTCTGTAGTGTTTTCTCTGTTTTTAGCTCAGAGCAGGAGAGTTTAACACAATGCAACATGTCAGCTTCCTGTCTATCTTTAGTCATGCTTCAACACGTGGCCTGGCCTCTCTAAAATGCCTCTAAGGCTGTGTGCTGTATGCTCTGACCTCCTCTCTTTGCTCCTGCTATTATAAACATGTTCTCTCTCACTCTATACTGTAGCTGTTCAATGAAACGGTTCTGTATTCTACATTATCTGAGGAAGTATCACAGAAATCTCTCCTTGTACATTATATATATATTTTCCTTCACTCTCTCTCTCTATATATATATATATAGCACTGTATGACAATAGCAACAAGGCCATAGATCATTGCTTGCACATATAGCCGGTACTAAAAACGTACTATTCATGTGCTATGTACGATGTTGACGGTGCTTTTTGTTGTTTGTAGATTTGCTGCTCTACCCATCGCCAGGCCTTCTGATCAAGGCTCACTCATGGGGGTGTTAGGCCAGGGTCGTTGTATGGACAATGACAAGATAATACGAAGGAAAAATCGTTTTTCAAAGAGAGCGCAAGAGAGTGTCTTGGCTTCATGTTTATTCTCAGTGTTCCTCTCCATCTCTGCCGTGTTACCTTGAGATAAGGCCCCCCTATAGTTCTGCATGTAGGTGCTACACTAGGAGTGCAACTGGTTACATGCTGCATATATCAATAGGATTTACAGTTGTAGCTTTTTCAAAGGATCAGCATTAAGGTTGAGAACTCAATGAACACACTGTAAATGGCAATGGCCGACTTAAGGATGTCAAAATGTGTTTAAATAAGACTTATACACACTATACAGTATGTCCCCAGTGCTAAATGATTGTCATCCCAGTATCAGTAGTCTTCCATCCTGTTAAGTGACAATGCCCAAGAAGCCGGTGTTTGGAGGATATATCGTCTCAGGCGGGAAAACAGTGCCAATATATCCTCCAAACACTGGCTTCGAGGGTAATATCACTTACAGTACCAGTTTGGACACACCTACTCAAGGGTTTTTCTTTATTTTTACTATTTTCTACACTGTAGAATAATAGTGAAGACATCAAAACTATGAAATAACACATATGGCATCTTATAGTAACCAAAAAAGGGTTAAACAAAGATTCTTTAGATTCTTTAAAGTAGCCTTCATGACAGCTTTGTACACTCTAGGCATTCTCTCAACCACCTTCACATGGAATGCTTTTCCAACAGTTCCCAATGCCACGTTCTGGCCATAGATAGCCCTCTTGGTTTTCTATGGTGGTTTTGGTCAGGACGTGACTAGGGTGGGTTCTAGTTATTGTATGTCTATGTTGGTGTTGTGTGTGGTTCCCAATTAGAGGCAGCTGTTTGTCGTTGCCTCTAATTGGGAATCCTATTTAGTTTGTCCTCTCCCCACCTGTGTTGTGGGTTATTGTTTTGTTTGTATGTGTGGTACACACTTATGAGATAATGGGGGGTTGCGAGACCCTTCCGTGGCGGGAGTCGCCGAGGAGAGAAAAGAAACATCGACGACGCCGGGGTCCGCGGCCTCAAGGAGCCCAAGGGCAACCCCAAGATTTGTTTTTTTGGGGGGGGGGCACATGGGGCTGTCGGTCGAACGGAGGAGAGAGCCTGAATGGAAGACAGAGGAGTTTAGAGAAGGATATGAGAGAGAGGTCTTGGCAAGGAAAATGCTGCAGCGCAGGCACCTAGAGAAGCGTCTGCCCAGCCCGATACGTCCTGTGCCAACCCGCACTCGCCCTGAAGTGCGTGTCATCAGTCCGGTGAAACCTGCGCCGGCTCCACGCACCAGGATTCCAGTGCGCCTCCCCAGCCTGGTACGTCCTGTGCCGGCTCCCCGCAAAACACACATCATGACAAGAGACACACATCACTATATAAAGAGAGACATAAGACAACAACATAGCATGGTAGCAACACAACATGGCAGCAGCACAACATGGTAGCAGCACAAAACATGGTACAAACATTATTGGGCATAGACAACAGCACAAAGGGCAAGAAGGCAGAGACAACAATACATAACGCTAAGCAGCCACAACTGTCAGTAAGTGTCCATGATTGAGTCTTTGAATGAAGAGATGGAGATAAAACGGTCCAGTTTGAGTGTTTTTTGCAGCTCTTTCCAGTTGATAGCTGCAGTGAACTGAAAAGAGGGGCGACACATGGATGTGTGTGCTTTGGGGACCTTGAACAGAATGTGACTGTCAGAACGGGTGTTGTATGTGGAGGATGAGGGCTGGAGTATGCCTTTTAGATAGGGGGGAGTGAGGCCTAAGAGGGTTTTATAAAAAAGCATCAACTAGTGGGTCTTGCGACAGGTATACAGAGATGACCAGTTTACAGAGGAGTATAGAGTGCAGTGATGTGTCCTATAAGGAGCATTGGTGGTAAATTTGATGGCCGAATGGTAAAGAACATCTTGCTGAATCAGGGTTAGTTTGGCAGCTATGGTGAAAGAGGAGCGATTACGAAAGATGAAACCAAGTCTAGATGTAACATTAGCCTGCAGCTTTGATAGGTGCTGAGAGAAGGACAGTGTACCGTCTAGCCATTCTCCCAAGTACTTGTATGAGGTGACTACCTCAAGCTAGTAATCACACCGGTGGGGAGAGGGGAATTATTCTTACCAAACTACATGACCTTTGTTTTGGAGGTGTTCAGACAAGGTTAAGAAGGAAAGAAATTCCACAAATTAACTTTCAACAAGGCACATGTGTTAATTGAAATGCATTCCAGGTGACAACCTCATTTTTTATTTATTTTTGACCTTGATTTATCTAGGCAAGTCAGTTAAGAACAAATTCTTATTTTCAATGACGGCCTAGGAACAGTGGGTTAATTTGGGATCCAATCCCGTGAACCGGTTTGATATTGACTACATCTGGTGAAATGCGGAGCGCCATATTCAAATGACAAAAATACTAATTTCAAACATTCATGAAAATACAAGTGCTGCACACCCTTCAAAAGCTTGGACTCTTGTTAATCTAACAGCGTTGTCAGATTTCAAAAAGGCTTAACGACAAAAGCAGAACATTTGATTTTCTGAGGACAGCGGCCCACTCAAATATTCAATTAGCATAATAACATAACCAGCAGAGCGGTCACAAAACTCAAAAATAGCATAAAATAAATTGCTTACCTTTGATCTTCATATGATGGCATACCCAAGCGTCCAGGTTACACAATAAATGGTCCTTTTGTTTGATAAAGTTCCTCTTTATATCCATAAAGCTCCGTTTGGTTGGCACGTTTTGTTCAGTAATTCACCTGCCCAAAGGTGTTCATTCATGCAGACAAACGATATCCCAAAAGTACCGGTAAAGTTTGTTGAAAAAGTCTAACAGCATTTGTAATCAATACTCAGATACCCTAAAATGAATATAAACTATAATATTTCAGACGGAATATAACCTGCTGAAGAGAAAAAGAACTAAGCGTGCATTCTCTGCAAAATCCAACATAGGACACTTGACGTGGACTCAGGAAGAAGTGGTCTTACTCAATTGATTTTCAAGATAAAATCTTCAAACCTTTTTCTAAAGACTGTTGACATCTAGTGGAAGCCATAGGAAAACAAAAAGGCTTTGAATAGCTGGCCTATTGAAAACAGCGTGACATGACTGATTCAGACATCCTGGATAGATTTTGCTCGGGTTTTCGCCTGCCATATCAGTTCTGTTATACTCACAGACATTATTTTAACAGTTTTAGAAACTTCAGACTGTTTTCTTTCCAAAGCTATTATATGCATATATCCTAGCTTCTGGGCCTGAGTAACAGGCAGTTTACTTTGGGCACATTTTTCATCCGAATTTCAAAATACTGCCCCCTAGCCCGTAGAGGTTAACTGCCTTGTTCAGTGGCAGAATTACAGATTTTTACCTTGTCAGCTCGGGGATTCGGTCTTGCAACCTTTCGGTTACAAGTCCAACGCTCTAACCACTAGGCTACCTGCCGCCCCTGCCGCCCATGAAGCTACCGCCCATGAAGCTGGTTGAGAGAATGCTGTGCAAATCTGTCAAGGCAAAGGGTGGCTACTTTGAAGAATCTCAAATATAAAATATACTTTTTTGGTTGCTACATGAATCCATATGTGTTATTTCATGGTTTTGATGTCTTCACTATTATTCCACAATGTAGAAAATAGTACAAATTTAGAAAAACCCTGGAATGAGTAGGTGTGTCCCAACTTTTTACTGGTACTGTATATACAACGGGTTTCCAACATATTCAAACATATTTTAATTAATCACGTTATTTGATTAATTTATTCATACTATTTGATCCTTCCACGATATAAAGTTCTGACACAAATCTAAGGTTGCTACCCAAGCCGGCTGGTTGTTCGTTCTATCGGTTCGGTTGCCAGTGCCGCAACCCAATCTTTTTTTTTCTAAATGTATAGATACGACCCAGTCGTTCATTCTAAATGTTCCATTTTCATGATGGCTGGCAACGTTCTTTTCCCTTGCTTGCTCGCTATCCAACTTTGGGTAACAGTCACATCAAACAGTGCAGGAAGAATAACTGTAAAATAGCTGCATTAGCATTTGTCTAAGCTGTTTTCTAGTGATTTTATGAGGATACATCCATAACAAGTAGCTAATAATGTGCAATTTTGGCTGGTATAGAACCATTTGCTCTCTTTCCAGGTCACTGTTCAGAAGAGATAGCCATCTACACAGCTAACACAATCACTTCAAACTGAAGCTGTAATTACAGCAAACTAGCTGTATTTCGTGTTTTTGTTTGTGTATATCCATAAAATTTATGCTGATTCATGATTTCGACTGGCTGAGAAAAACTGCCAGCCTGTCTGCCTCGACGCGACTCCAAACACGTTCATTACTATAGGACAGCTGAAACAATGTTGCAAATGTCGGAGAGACAAACAGCAAGGTTATTACAAATCTCTGCTGTTGAAAACCAAATGCTAGTCTAAAGGAAATGGGAGATAATGTCTAGATGCTTTTTACAGTGTAGATCTTGTACATGCATTTCCTGACTGAGCTGATGAGAAAGTGGATTGTGCAGTCAGATGGAACAGAAGAAATAGGTATTTCAACGTCATAGATTTAGCCGGTGGTAACTTGTGGAATAGACACCGGCTGGAATGCAGTTTTAACCAATCAGAATCCAGGATTAGACCCACCCGTTGTATAACCTCTCAGGGATTGCTGGGGCGCTAGCGCCCCAATCCCGACACTACCAGGTGAAATGTAAAGCGCCAAATTCAAAATCCAAAAGTTGAATTATTAAACATCCACCAATATACAAGTGTTCCATACTCATCAAAAGCTATGTTTCTTGGCAATATCACAGCGTTGTCAGATTTCAAAAAGGCTTTACGGCGAAAGCAGCACATTTGATTGTTTGAGGGTAGCACCTCACATATTTTTCCCATAGCCATGAATCGATTAGCCATCATGGCACACACATAACACATTTCACAGCGAAAACAAATCAATTACCTGTTGAAGAACTTCTGCTGAGGTCATCCTAAGTGTCCAACGAAGACAATCCATGGTTCTTTTGTCAGAAAAAGTAATGTATTTTATCCATAAATCCTCCATTTGGTTCGTAGCGTTATAATCAGAAACGACAGCCTCCACTAGTCCATTGAAGACGTGACGCGAACTCGTTCATCTTATACCTATAAACTTGTCCAAGAACAATCAAACATAGTTTTAAATGTATCCTTAGGAACACTTTTACGTATATTTACTATTATAAATCAACCGGAATATAAACTGATCGATAAAGACGGTAAAAAAGACACTGCGTGCCTTGTCGGGAGCGCGCGCTGGGTACTGTTTACATAAAAAGGTAACTTCCTGGTTTGCTCTTCTCTGGTCTAATTCATCCAAATTGAAAATTTACACTGTCTCGAGACTGTTGACATCTAAAGGAAGCAATGGGTCCTGCATTCATATGCCCTTATATGGTCATTTTCATGAGGGAGGGGTTCCCAAATGAGCAATGTGTCAAAATCACTTTTTCCAGGACAGAAATTCCTCGGGGTTTCGCCTGCCATATGCGTTCTGTTTCACTCACAGACAAATGGTTAACACTTTTGGAAAATTCAGAGTGATTCCTATCCAATGGTACTAAATATGTGCATATCCTATTTTCTGGGCCTGAATGGGAGGCATTTTACTTTGGGCAGGCCAGGCTCTCCAAAACCGACCCCTCAGCTGCCACTCCCTAACAAGATAACTGTGGATAAGGTACTGTATTGCAGTGATGTGATGAATTCTTTCACAACACTGTTTTTTGAGTTAAGCATGCAGCAGCATCCCTAACGGTGCTTAATGCGTTGAACAGACAGTGTTGGAGGGAATTAAATAAATCAAGAAACACAATGTGATGGACCATTGAGACGGACACTATATCAATGCTATTGCCTCTGCTGTCTTATTCTACTTCAGATGGATGGGTGCCTGGCGGGCTGCTAGGGGTGAGGGTGGAGGGAGGGTGTGTTTTTCAGGGTTTTGACTGGCTGAATAAGTCTATTGTATCTCTTTAATTGCAGCGGTAATAGGCTCGGCATTCGTTAAAGGGATTGTGTGTCTCCGGGTGTTTATGTTATTATTATCTGACATTGTGAGTGGTGGTGGGGGCTGAGTGAGGGGCCGCCACGGTCGATACCATGATGAAGACTTCTGCAGCCAGCGTGAACATATAGGTATTTGTTTACTGATGAGACGTCAGCGGCGATAATGTGCGGAGAGAGATAGTGAGCTTTGTGCTGACTGTTGTGTAGAAGCTGGGGCCTAGGCCCTTCAGTCAGTCAGAGAGAGGTTTTCCAGGAAGGAAGCGTGATGTTTTTTGTAACCGCCGTGGTCAGAGAATGAGGCGTTCACTGTAGCTCAAATTTTTGACCCGGCAGCTTTAAAATCATTTACACACCACAAAAACCACAGACACACACACAATGAGAAATTAGATTGTGTGCTACTGATTGAACTCAGACAAAACCAAAACGTTCTCGTGCATGTGCAGCATCTCCCCTCAACGACCCCACATATGACTCAAATTCACAGACAAAATAAAAACAATTTCAGACAAAATTAACATTTCTTGAAAGCATTGTTTACTAATGGGGAATGCAGTCAGAGGCTATAAAGGTGCTGCAGATGACAATCCCCCCAGTTCTCTCTTTGCTGAAGCCATGAGTGTAAGTTTCAGTGCCAAACAGGTCAAAGATCAGATTTTTTCAGATGTCCAGGAGGAACAAGAGAACAATGATTTAGAAGCGGATGAGATATCTGATCAAGGGGAGTATACAGAATGTTAATACTACACAAGGGTTAACTGAGTTCCTCAGCTTACTGGATGCTGTGTAGAAAGCCTTAGTTCTGCATTGGATTACACTCTAAAACATCTGGTACCCACTCTTCTGTGATGTGTATGTGCAGTTGCTTTTGTGTTGGTTTTATATGCTAGAGCTGTCCACCCACAAGCAGAGGACCTGCATATTAACCTGCTGACCTCCAGTCCTCTAGGGGATGTAGCAGGGTCAGACAGCCAGGCTGTGAGCTGTGACCCTGGCCATCCTGTCTCTTATACACCCTTTGTTTCAGAAGACCCTCAGAACATCTGGCTTACAGTACACATACAAAGCCCTCTGTGAACTCAGGCATACTAAGAGAGAACAACATTGTGTTTCTGCTCTGGTTTTAGGTCCTAGACAGGAGGAGGACAACTTTTTTCTCTGCTCTTGTACTGGTCTTTTGTACTGGCCTATTACTTCCTGCCACTGATCACTGCTGCTTCATTCACTCAATGAAGAACAAAGGTAGAGGTTGTCTAGTCTTTCTCTAATTGTCCCTCCCTGTGTTTTCTGTCTGTTCTGTTGACCGAGCAGCAGCTATAGGTTAGTGGAGTGGTTGAGTGAAGGTCAATCCATCGGTGGTGACGATGTGATGCGGTAAAATCAGTGTGTCCCCTGCTCCTTCAATCAAGCCACTGACATTGATGTGGGAGCTCTTTAATTATTGTCCTCCTTCAGCAATGAGTGAGTTTGTTAACTTCTTAGGGATCGGTGGGGCGCTAGCTTCTTAGGGATCGCTAGCGTGCCCCACCTGCGACAACATCTGGTGAAATTGCAGAGCGCCAAATTCAAAATAAAGAATCGTAATATTAAACATTCATGATACATGATTCAAAAGCTTAGAATCTTGGTAATCTAACAGCATTGTCAGATTTCAGAAAGGCTTTATGGCAAAAGCATAGCATTTGATTGTCTAAGGACAGCGCCCCACATACTTCCTAAATTAACATAATTTCATAACCAGCACAGGTGTCACAACTCAAAAATAGTGATAAAATAAATCACTTACCTTTGAAGATCTTCCTTAGTTGGCAATCCAAAGGGTCCCAGCTACACAATAAATGGTTGTTTTGTTCGATAAAGTCCCTCTTTATATCCCAAAAACTCAGTCTGGTTGGCGCGTTTTGTTCAGTAATCCACCTGTTCAAAGGCGTTCAAACATGCAGACAAATAAATCCCAAAAGTACCGGTGAAGTTCATCAAAACAAGTCAAACAACATTTCTAATCAATCCTCAGGTACCCTAATATGTAAATAAACAATAACATTTCAGTCGGAATGTACTATGTTCAATACTGGAGATAAATAACGAAGAGCGTGCTCTCAGTCAAGCGCGTCACAGGACTGCAGACCTCAGGAAGAACCCCATGAAAAACTACTACTTCTTGGTCATTTTTCAAAAAACAAGCCTGAATCCTTGTCTAAAGACTGTTGACATCTAGTGTAAGCCATAGGTACTGCAATCTGAGAGTTATTCCTTTCAATGTTCTATAGCACAGCATGGGAAAAATCAGGGAGCTGAAAAAAGCAATTTCCTGGATGGATTTTCCTCTGGTTATGCCTGCTATATCAGTTCTGTTATACTCACAGACATTATTTTATATGCATATCCTAGCTTCTGGGCCTGAGTAACAGGCAGTTTACTTTGGGCACCCCAGACTCTCCGAACTTCCGAACACTGCCCCTTACTCCTATCAGGTTAACGATGTTCCTCATGCTGGAGGCGGAAGGAAGGACAATCACCAGAGGTTACGCTGACTGAGACACCAGGCCCTGCTTTACCCTTAGCTAAGACTGATGAGGAATTGGTCTAACTCTAACACTGGCTAAATTGGCTGAAAAGGGTGAGGACTTCAGACTGACACACTGCTGATTATAGACAAGAGTGGCTTTGGGAGATAAATATCCCCCTATCTATCTGCCTCTCTCTCTATTTCAAATCAAACTTTATTTGTCACATGCGACGAATACAACAAGTGTAGACCTTACCATGAAATGCTTACTTACAAGCCCTTATTAACCAACAGTGCAGTTCAAGAAGAGTTAAGAAAATATTTTCCAAATAAACTAAAGTAAAAAGTAACACAATAAAATAACAATAATGAGGCTATATACTGGTGGTACTGGTACAGAGTCAGTGTGTGGGGGTACAGGTTAGTTGAGGTAATTTGTACATGTAGGTAGGGGTGAAGTGACTATGCATAGATAATAAATAGCGAGTAGCAGCAGTGTAGAAGACAAATGGAAGGGGGTGTCAATGTAAATATTCCGGTGGCCATTTGATTAATTGTTAAGCAGTCTTATGGCTTGGGGGTAGAAGCTGTTTAGAAGCCTCTTGGACCTAGACTTGTTGCTCCGGTACCGCTTGCCGTGTGGTAGCAGAGAAAAAAAGTCTATGACTAGGGTGACTGGAGTCTCTGACAATTTTATGGGCTTTCCTCTGACACCGCCTGACACTAGTCCTGAATGGCAGGAAGCTTGGCCCCAGTGATGTACTGGAACGTACACACTACCCTCTGTAGCGCCTTACGGTCAGATGGCGAGCAGTTGCCATACCAGGCGGTGATGTTGCAGCTGTCGATGGTGCAGCTGTATAACATTTTGAGGATCTGTGGACCCATGTCAAATCTTTTCAGTCTCTTGAGAGGGAAAAAGTTTTGTTGTGCCCTCTTCACGACTATCTTGGTGTGTTTAGACCATGATAGTTCGTTGGTGATATCGACACCAAGGAACTTCAAGATTTTTACCTTGTCAGCTCGGGGATTTGCAACCCTCCGGTTACAAGTCCAACACTCTAACCACTAGGCTACCTGCTGCCCTACCACCTGGGGGTTCCCCGTCAGGAAGTCCAGTATCCAGTTGCAGAGGGAGGTGTTTCGTCCCAGGGTCCTTAGCTTAGTGATGAACTTTGTGGGCGCTGTGGTGTTAAACGCTGAGCTGTAGTCAATGAACAGCCTTCTCACATAGGTGTTCCTTTTGTCCAGGTGGGAAGGGCAGTGTGGAGTGCGTTTGAGATTGCGTTATCTATGGATCTGTTGGGGCAGTATGCGAATTGGAGTGGGTCTAGTGTATCCGGGAGGATGCTGTTGATGTGAGCCATGACCAGCTTTTCAAAGCACTTCATGGCTACCAGCGTGAGTGCTACGGGGCGGTAATCATTTATATCCCTCTTTATCTTTATCCCTGTATCTCTCTCTCTCTCTATCTCCCTGCTGTGTCTGCAGGCTCTGACAGGCAGCGCTTTGCCCTTCCTTGCTCCCTGGCAGGACTGGCTGACATCCACTGGCACTCTTCACCACCTCTCATTAATCTCCCTGTGGGCACTGTCCTCACCAGCATGCCACCCCGCGCCATGCAACGCCGCGCGCCATGCCACCTCTAACCTGGCACAGCTAACCTGATCCCCTCTGAGAAAAACACACATCAGCTCATAAGATAATGATTCAGAAGATGGAGGAAGTCAGTGAAGTTCATCGACAAGATGCTCTCACACCCATGTCTCTGGGGCTGTGTGTAACGCTGTGGGCTTTTTCAGGGCCGGAGTGGAGAGAAGCTTTGATCCACTGTATTGTAATGTGAGATGTACATGAAGCCAGCCAGGGGATAACACCCTGTGGAGGTATTATAGTGTCAACACAGAGTTAACTGTGTTGTTGAGCTCAGTTATCAGACTGACTGTAGTATAGATTGACTGCATGGGCCAGACTGGGGTCACTGGCTTCAGTAACAGTCTGAGTGAGAATAATGAACAATTGCTCAAACAGTGATTCTCTCACTGTGTAGCGAGCAGAGAGATCCTGAGATCAACACTAAATCTAACTGAATGAGGAAGGAGAGTTCAATGTGATTACATGTCTTAACTGCCTGTAACAGTGGAGCACTGCTTACACTGATGGAGTCTGGCATGTAGCTGGCTGAAGCAGTGACCCTGCTTAGTGTTATGTGTTCTCAGACAAGTGTGATGATTATATGGTTTTCCCAGCTCCACTGCTACTCCCAGACCAGTGCTATTCTCTAAATGTGAACTGTAAATCACCAAGACATCTGGGCCAAATCAAGTCTCTATTACTACGTCTCTATCACGGCAGTACTACTATCACGTCACTACTCTTCTACTATTCTACATGAACAGGAGAAGCCCGGGTGAGCATCCTTTTCTCAGCCTTCTCTCGCGGCAGCAGCTGCTGTACGGTGTTAACATATCCTCCAGATACAAGACAAATAGCATGCGAGGAAAGTGAGTGCAGAATCTAACAGCATCCTTCCTCATAACAGGGCTTTTGTCAAACACCATAAAGATGCACTGACTCACTCTACATCCTGCTCCTTTGACATAGAAACACTGGAGTCAGTACACATTAAATATACAGTATGTACAAGAATCTCTGCTCTTTGTCTGGAAGGGCTGGTGTTTCCGGAGGGGTTTGTATAGCAATAACATAACAGTTATCTTACTGTTGGTACTTTATTTGTGAGAACAAATATAGGTTCAAAAGCCTACTTTTATCCATTATCTAGATCTCGTTGCCTGGCTCATTTATTTTGTTTTTCATGATTAAAATGTTGGAATTGGAAACATTTCCCCTTTTCATAGAAAGCTTACACTCTTCTTTCATTGATATGTATGGTTCAGTTCACATAAAAAACCTGTTGTGGCTTTTTGGCTGTGTCACCCTTTTTGGTTGTGTCACCCTCCCTGTGACTCCCTGAGCAATCAACGTAGTTGGACCACAACTAAACTCAACAAGATGACTCTTCTTTTGAAATACCTCTGCTGTTTCAATGACAGGGAGACAGTTTGAATGTGTGCAAATCTTCATTGCTTTTAGTAGGTTCGTTTTCTATTCTATCCCAAAAATAAACAGTGAAACACATTAAGATCTGGTTCTTCAATGCATGCAGCAATTAGACTCAACAGGGTGAAGGATGTTCATTTCTGGATGACTCACTAGATTGTTCTGTTCTCTGACGTGGAGAGCTGTGTAGGCCATAGAAGACACTGACACTGATTTAGAAAAATCTTTGTTGCTATTGCTACCATTCTGTCCGGGCTAGAAGCTATCTGGACTGGATGTCTGACATGCTGTCTGTGTACTGTGTACAGTACACTGTGCTGTTGTGTGCTGTGTCCGAGGCCAGTGTTTTATTTCACCCAGAGTCTGAAACATGAGCCTACATCACAACTGTGTCCCACGGGGCTATTCACAGTCTAATGAGTTGTAAACATGGTGCCTGTGATGTTCCATGACCCCTAGGAAGGTCACAGTCATAGTGGAGGAAGGGGATAGTGGTAGTCATTTAAATGGGGTTGCCATACAGTACACAAGGCGCTGGATCTATTATAGTAGGCTATATAAATCAGTGTAGCACCTGACATCATACACACAGGTCTCCTGACATTAGCCATTAGACTGACTCGGGGTCTGCTGTTACATTTTACTCTATCCAAGGAATTCGCTAGCTTTGATTAAGACTGGCTGCTGCAGCTGTGTCCTTGTGCTGTTGATGGCTATGCCACCACGCCAAGCTGTGGCTTTGCGTCTCTTTCTCTCCACTGTGCTGTTCCGAGACATCTCTATTAAATCCTATTTGTGCATGCACAGCTTTATTATTCTGATTTAGTATAACAATGCTTTCCAATATCCATTCTGCTTCCTTCACTTTTTATTTATGCCACTTCGCCAGCCAGGCTCCCCCAGCCTGGCTCGATGCGTGGCCTGGCAGGAAGGAAGGATATTAAATCAGATTTATCATCAGGCAATAGAGTGGTGTCTGACCCACAGCTCTGCTTGCCTGCCTGCTGGGGAACGGGGAACCGCCCCCTCCCCTCTGCTCCTCACCCAACGGCCCAGGGTGACAATACAGCCCCTGCAAAATTGATGGCCCCTCAATTTGCTCCCTGGAATTGGTTACATTCCATTTTGGAATGACACTGGGGTGAAATAGAATTAGGGACAGCAGTTCTAAATGTGCTCTGTTGGAATAACTGCGGAGAGCCAGGCTGAATGCTTATATGAGCACAGGAACGCTTTAGATCAACCATTCCTACATCTCAGCCTGTCAGTTTTATCTGAATTTTGAAAGGGTGTTTAACCCAATGAGTCCCACCGCGATGCCGGCGCGATGGGGACTTCTAACTCCTAACAAACATTGTACGTTTGATCTGCAGGCTTTTGGGTTGTACCATTGGATTTGTCTATTTCTTCTGTATCCGTTGGTACCATTAGTCTGTGTGATTAACTGGGGTTGAGCTAGAGTGGTGTTTGTGAGATTTGGGGGCGGATCCCAAAGAGGGCCCCGGGGCCAGGACTTTTAAACAAAAATGTCTGTAGAGTCCGAATGGTTTGAACTACAAACTGCTAAAAGCTATCTTTGAAAAGCTGAGAGTCTCAAACATGCACATGTAATGTTTTGCTCTATGACGCTCGCAAACTACACAAGCCGTTAGAAGGGAAGGGGTTCTTCTACATATAGGATCATAAGAAATCAAAAGACTTAATGTCTACAATACTGTGATATTTGGTATTTTATTAGGATCCCCATTAGCTGTTGCAAAAGCAGCAGCTACTCTTCCTGGGGTCCACACAAAACATGAAACATGACTTAATACAGAACATTAATAGACAACAGCTCAAGGACAGAATTACGTAAATTTTAAAAAGGTACCAGTAGCCTACATATCAATCAGTCACATCAAGGTCAAATAGGTAGGTGGTGCGCCGTGAGATGTTGCTTTATCTGTTTTTTGAAACCAGGTTTGCTGTTCATTTGAGCAATATGAGATGGAAGTGAGTTCCATGCAATAATGGCTCTATATAATACTGTACGCTTTCTTCAATTTGTTCTTGATTTTGGGGACTGTGAAAAGACCCCTGGTAGCATGTCTGGTGGGGTAAGTGTGTGTGTCAGAGCTGTGTGTAAGTTGACTATGCAAACAATTTTGAGTTTTCAACACATTGTTTCTCATAAATAGAAGAAGTGATGCAGTCAGTCTCTCCTCAACTCTTAGCCAAGAGACACTGGCATGTATAGTATTTATATTAGCCCTCTGATTACAATGAAGAGCAAGACGTGCCGCTCTGTTCTGGGCCAGCTGCAGCTTAACTACAGTAGGTCTTTCCTTGCAGCACTCGACCACACAACTGGACAATACTTTTTGGCGTGTGAGGTAAAAAACAGCAGAGGATCTCTTTGTAATGGACAGACCTCTCCCCATCTTTACAACCATTGAATCTATATGTTTTGACTGTGACAGTTTACAATTACAGGTAACACCAAGTAATTTAGTCTCCTCAACTTGTTCAACAGCCAGATTCAGCTGAGGTTTAGAACTTAGGGAACGATTTGTACCAAATACAGTGTTCTTAGTTTTAGAGAGGTGGACCAGTTTATTACTGGCCACCCATTCCAAAACAGACTGCAAATCTTTGTTAAAGGTTTCAGTGACTTCATTAGCTGTCGTTGCTGATGTGTATATGGTTGAATCATCAGCATTCATGGACACACATGCTTGTTTTAATTCCAGTGGCAGGTCATTGGTACAAATAAAAAATTGTTAAGGGCCGAGAGAGCTGCCCTGCAGTACACCACACTTTACATGTTTGACATTAGAGAAACGTCAAATCAATCAAATGTTATTTGTCACATGCCCCGAATACAACAGGTGTAGACCTTAGAGGGAAATGCTTACTTACAAGCCCTTAACCAACAATGCAGTTTTAAGAAAATACACTCCCCCAAGAAGTAAAAGTAAGATTAACAAATAATTAAACAGCAGCAGTAAATAACAATAGCAGGGCAATATACAGGGGGTACCAGTACAGAGTCAATGTGCAGTGGCACCGGTATTGAGGTAATATGTACATGTAGGTAGAGTTATTAACTTCTTTGCGCACGGATCCCGCTAGCAAACATAACGTGGCAAATTCTAAATAACAATTCGTAATATTTAACATTCTTCAATATACAAGTGTTGCATAGCCATCAAAAGCTCTGCTTCTTGGCAATATCACTGCCAGATTGTCAGATTTCAAAAAGGCTTCACGGCAAAAGCACTACATTTGATTGTTTGAGGCTAGCACCTCACATATTTTCCACATTAGCATAAATGTATATCCAGCTCGGTTCTCAATGTCCATATCACAGCTAATATAAATCGCTTACCTTTCAAAGAACTTCTGCTGAGGGCTTCCCAAGTGTCCAAACAAGAGAATCCATGGTTCTTTTGTTAGAAAAAGTAATTTATTATATCCATAAATCTCCGTTTGGTTGGCACGTTATGTTCAGCTACTCCACCAAGCATTGTCAGTCTACTCGCCCGTTGTACAGTGAAGAGAACGCGTTCAAGTTATACCTCATCTTTTCACCAAAAAATCTAATATCATTAATAATGCATCCTTATGTATCCTTTTATGAATAATAGCGATCATATTTTACACGGATGGTAACTGAAACGTTATAAGAGGAAAAGAAAGCTAGGCGTGTTCACGTTCTCGTGAACGGGCACGGTTGTTTACCTTTTTCCCTTCCTGTAGTCTGTCTTCTTCTATAAGGATCTCCTCAGGGCTATAGCTTCCAGACACTTTCCAGAGACTGTTGACATCTAGTGGAAGCCATAGGTACTGCAACCTGTGTCCTATCTCCCATTGACTTATATTACCAGGCATTCAAAGTGAGAGGAAGGCAAAAGAAAAAGGATTTCCGGACAGAAATTTCTCAGGTTTTTGCCTGCTATATCTGTTCTGTTATACCCACAGACTATATCTTAATGGTTTTAGAAACTTCAGAGTGTTTCCTATCCAATAGTACTAATTGTGTGCATATCCTAGTTTCTGGCCCTGAGTGGCAGGCATTTAACTTTGGGCACGTCAGACAGGCGAAAATTCGGAAAATGGGACCTTACCCCTAAGAGGTTAAAGTGAATATGCATAGATAATAACATTGAGTAGCAGCAGCGTAGGGGGCAATGCAAATAGTCTGGGTAGCCTGTTGATCAGATATTCAGGAGTCTTATGGCTTGGGAGTAGAAGCTGTTTAGAAGCCTTAACCCCTTTCATGCGTGAGTTCCAAATATCTCTAACGGTTGCCCCAGCGTGAGACTTTTTATGCACGTGAAGTCGTGAAGGAGACATTCGCATTCATATTCCATTTTTCTGCAAGAATATCGTCAAATCTGTATACTTTGATTTAGCTTTCCAAGTATTAGTAGCCATATTATAAGTTCAACATTTGGAAACAACCAGTTTTCATAACTTCATAACTCTAAATATGCTTATAATTTCTGTCCAAAATGAAAAGACATGCTGTCATACAAGGTTATAAGCTACATTTTACGACATGTAGACAACATATACCGGATACTCCCGTAAAGCCCAGCTCATTGGCTATCTAGCTAGCTTTGTTTGACCCCGATTGGTGCTTATTTGACAAAGATACAGTTGTTCAAGTGATTGCCGCCCGTGTCACCGGCGTGCCATGAAGGCTTCGCTCTCTGAACAAATATGGTGTCCTATAGGATATAGTACACCCCTAATGAAATAGTGAAGTCTTGTTACCTTCTAGGATCTCTGAGGAATAGATACGAATGTGACTCGTTGAAACAACGTTTAGGGTGAGATTATCACAGATTCCTTTCTTTGCAAAACGAGTGGAAATACAAAATTGATCGTGCATGCTGTATGGACCTTTTTAGGATATGAAAAATGATTTTATCTAACAAAAAAATACTTAATGTTATCTCTGGGACCCTTTGGATAAATCAGAGCAAGATTTCATAATGTAAGTACACATTTAACCTTCGGTGATGAATTTATCAAAGCGTGGTGAAAAAACGGTTTTGTTGTTAGGAGCTCTCCTCAAACAATAGCATGGCATTTTTTCACAGTAATAGCTACTGTAAATTGGACAGTGCAGTTATATTAACAAGAATTTAAGCTTTCAGCCGATATAAGACACTTCAAACAATAATCTGTCATTTGTGTCAATGCAGTACATGTTGAGAACCCTTCTCTATAAGTATGCTGAAAGTCTGCTCATTTGTTTACAGAGAAATAGCATTGTAGTTGGTCAAACCCAATTTTGTCCAAGTTTGCTAAGAGCTGGCAGCAAGCTGATTGGTCTGCTGTTAGAACCAGTAAAGGCCGCTTTACCGCTCTTGGGTAGCGGGATGACTTTGGCTTCCCTCCAGGCCTGATGACAAATACTTACCTCTAGGCTCAGATTAAATATATGACAGATAGGAGTGGCTATAGAGTCAGCTACAATCCTCAAGTAGCTTTCCATCTAAGTTGTCAATGCCAAACGGTTTGTCTTTATTGATCGCCAACAATAATTTTTCCACCTCTCCCAGACTAACACAATTCAAACTTGCAATGATTTTCTTTCATGTGTGAGTATGATGCCTCACTGTTCATTGTTGGCATTTCCTGGCTAAGTTTGACCACTTTGCCAATTAAGTAATCATTTAAATATTTGGTAACATCAAATGGTTTTGTGATGAAAAAGTAATCTGATAGATTTTTTAAATCTTTTCTTCATTTTGAGTTTAGTCACGTAATTTCTACATTTTCATTGTCAGCCAGTCAGATGTGTAGCCAGATTTATTAGTCACTCCTTTTGCCACATCTTTTTCAAACTCCTCGTCAATCTGTGGAGCCTTAACAGTTGTAACAGTCAGTTTCTTAACAGGTGTATGTTTATCAATAATTGGAAGAAGCAATTTCATAAATTCACCAAGTGCAACAAAGTTCTACAGTATTAGTAAAAATGTGATCAATACATGTGGATGATTTTGAACCAGTTTACAGGCACTGTTTATAGTAAGAAGCTTCCTCTTGAGTGGACAGCTTGATGAAAACCTTGTCAGTATTCAGGTCGCCAAGAAAGTAGACCTCACATAGTTAAGCTCACATAGTTGCTTTCATAAACTCCAAACTCCACACAGTTGTCACTGACTAGTTGGATATTCATTTCCCAGTGAGCAAACCATTTCTGTACTTACCGCATTCATATGGTTTTTGCTTTGGCTGACTATTTTTCTTTGTCAATAAAACTCATGAATGCAACTGTATATGTCAAATGTTTTGTCTTCTACTTGTAGCCCTGGTTGTCCTGAAAAGACAATGGTAAAACAGATAATTGTGAGGCTTAATATATAAGCTGGACATACAGTAAAATGAAAGTCAGATAAATGAAAATACTATTTTTGCTGAGGTCGCGGGACTGATAGGGTTAAGAGTATGTTGGTGGAGAGTTATCGTAGGACAAAGATTGAGAGAGAGAGAGAACAATTGATTGAATTGCGTTGTGACTACATCTGATTCAGCCAGTCTATGTTCACATGTTACATTAAAGAAGACAACCTTGAGGCCATGTATTCAGGGAATTTGGTAAAACAATGAATACTCAAAGCTATACACCACTTATTCTCTGTGTGCAAAAGCAGGTTGAAAAGTTAAGATAGACAAGAGATGGATCAGGAAGAAAGAAAGGGAACATTCAGAAAGTCATTTTGAGGTGCGGTATGTTCTGTGCTGCTGCCTGGTTTGGTTGTCTAATGATGGTCTAATCACCATATTGGCATTGTTGATCGTCAGAGCTTCCTCTGGCCCTGTGCTCCACATCATTAAACGGCTGGTTGGGGAAGCACTTGGACGAGATATTATGCACTTACCCAGCACCGACACAACAGAGGTCTATCTGGATGTTCTTAGCAGACACTGCGGTTAAATTTCATTTTACAGTGCCTTGTTCATGAACTAACAAGGTAAGGATGTGCTTAGTAGTAATTTGTACTAAAATGGTAATTAAGTCTTGCAAGATGGCACATGAACGGTAATAAAAAAATATCTGTATATGTTATATTTAGAGCTAATTGATATTGATTTAAAATATACAATTTTAGCTAGAATGTGTGTTATCTAATGAAGTAGCATTAGGAGTTCTGAGGGAAAATGGCACAGTCAGTTGTGCTCAAGATTAGGTTCTTCATTACTTTTCTCATTTCATTCTTATCAATTCGCAAAATAGACACATTTACTTTGGGATTTAATGCCAATCACTGCACACCACTATTGACAATACATACATGTATTTACCTAGTTATTTATTGAAATAGGCACCAACATTGTTATCCTGGATGATTCTCTGTGCAAATATGAAGTGTTTTTGTTTCTGTGTTTGTTCATCGCAGATAAAGGACAACCTGCTGAAAGCACATCTCCAGCTACTTTAAAACAAGGCTGTGGTTTGAGCTGTTACTTTAAGCCCACAACCCCCCACCACCACCACATTTTCCTCTCTTTCTTTCTCAATTTTTTTTCTCTCTCTTTTTCATTGTAGCTGGTGTTGTCATAATGGCAGTCAGTAGTCAGCGGTTGATTATGGATGTGTCTGATGTGATGTAGCTAGCAGCCTGCAGGAGCTCAGTCATGGTCAGAGCTCTGGAGGAGGTCCACAGAGAGGGGAGAGAGGCATCTCTATTGTCCTGTCATCCAGTTTGTCTGTCTTGGTCATCATCCTCCAGCCTGTTGACTCAGCATGGCTCACCTTGTTAGTATTCAGCTCGCACAGAGCTTCCTCTGCTCTGCTCTGCACGTCCGGCTGTCCAGGGCTGGGTCTGGCTAGGGCTGGCTGGGTGGGTGAAATATAGAGCAGGGGTTCCCATTCTCACTGTAACATTGCAGAGGAATGATTCTCTCCTCTGCTATAAACCCTCTCAATCAGAGGTATAGCCTGCATCGGTGTTCTATTTCCTGTTTTGTAAGAGGGGATTTGTAGATATTTGTACCCTCTGATTAATCACTCACTGCTTTCAGTTCTTAGAGATAACCGACTCCTATGATGGAAACCTTGTGATCCCCAGGTCTTTAGTTGATCTTTAACCTCTGTATGTGATAGGTCGATAGGTGTAATATGGACAATCTTATAGAGATTCATGGTCTCTCTCTGTGGATATTGTATCTCTGATTGGCATTGATCTGAAGAGAAGCCATAACTCTTCTTTCCATGTACTGTGGGGAGGTCGACTGGCTGGTGGCCTGGTGTAGTCGCAATGACCTGGAACTCAACACCGACAAAACCGTGGAGATGGTGGTTGACTTCAGAAAACGTCCCCCACCATCTCTCCCCCTTGAGATTGATGGCTCAGCTGTTAGCACGGCTGAATCATTCAAATTCCTGGGGACCCTCATCTCCCACAACCTCAGGTGGGAAGACAACATCACAGCGGTCACCAAGAAGGCACACCAGCGGATGTACTACTTGTGGCAGGTGAAAAATCTCCCAATCAATCCTCATCTCCTCCATCACCGTCCGGTTTGGGTCTGCGTTTGCTCGCTCCAAGGGCAGGGTGCAACGCACGGTCTGGTCTGCAGAGAGTGTCATCATCTGCCAACTGCCCTCCATCGAGGTCCTGCACAACTCCAGGGCAAGGAATCGTGCAGGAAAGATCATCGCCAACCCCGCCACCCCGGTCACCCCCTCTTGAAAAATGTGACCAACCTGCTCAAATGTAGCAAAATTTGAAATTGTGTTTTTTACATTGGATAAAAGTAGAGACAGAGCTACAAAATGGTTTATCATACACTATAGTTGAGGAACAATGGGAAAGTATTTTTGCTTTGAAAGTTGATAAACTTGTAAACTCACTTTTGAGAAAATGGCCTTTGAATGTTTTGGTACTACTATTGGAGAGCCCTTCTTTGTCTGCACCCATTCAACATCGTTCACACCGTCTTAAGCTGTAGCCCCACCCATCTCTTTAAGGGTTGATCCGAATGTACTAACAGCAGTCAAGTACCCAAGCTAACTTGTTGGTTATTTCCAGACATCTAAGTGAGAGAGAACAGCTCACTGAACATTACTCGCCCTAGTAGAGCTGGTTAGGCTGTTCTAATCAAATTGTATTGGTCACATACACATGGTTAGCAGATGTTAATGCGAGTGTAGAAAAATGCTTGAGCTTCTAGTTCCCGAAAGTGGAGTAATATCTAACAAATTCACAACAACTACCTTATACACACAATGTCAGGGGATGGAATAATAATATGTACATATAAATATATGGATGCGCGATGGCCGTGGCGGCATAGGCAAGATGCAATAAATGGTATAAAATACAGTATATACATGAGATGAGTAATGTAGGATATGTAAACATTATTAAAGTGGCATTATTTAAAGTGACTAGTGATACCTTTATTAAATCCATTTATTAAAGTTGCCAGTGCTTTGAATCTGTTGGCAGCAGCCTCTCTATGCTAGTGATAGCTGTTTAACAGTCTGATGGCCTTGAGATAGAAGCTGTTTTTCAGTCTCTCGGTCCCAGCTTTGATGCACCTGTACTGACCACGCCTTCTGGATGATAGCAGGGTGAACATGCAGTGGCTCGGGTGGTTGTTGTCCTTCATTATCTTTGGCCTTCCTGTGACATTGGGTGCTGTAGGTATCCTGGAGGGCAGGTAGTTTGCCCCCGGTGATGAGTTGTGCAGACCGCACTACCCTCTGGAGAGCCTTGCGGTTGAGGGCGGTGCAGTTGTCGTACCAGGCGGTGATATAGCCTGACATGATGCTTTCGATTGAGCATCTGTAAAAGTTTGTGAGGGTTTTACGTGACAAGACAAATTTCTTAAGCCTCCTGAGGATGAAGAGGTGCTGTTGCACCTTCTTCACCAAGCTGTCTTTGTGGGTGGACCATTTCAGTTTGTCTGATGTGTACACCGAGGAACTTCTCCACTACTGTCCCGTCGATGTGGAGAGAGGGGTGCTCCCTCTGCTGTTTCCTGAAGTCCACGATCATCTCCTTTGTTTTGTTGACGTTGAGAGGTTATTTTCCTGACACCACACTCCGAGGGCCCTCACCTCCTCCCTGTAGGCAGTCTCGTCGTTGTTGGTTATCAAGCCTACCACTGTAGTGTTAGTGTGACATGACTGATTCAGACATCCCGGATGAATGTTGTTCGGGTTTTTGCCTGCCATATCAGTTCTGTTATATTCACAGACATTAACAGTTTTAGAAACTTCAGAGTGTTTTCTATCCAAAGCTGCATGCATATCCTAGCTTCTGGGCCTGAGTAACAGGCAGTTTACTTTGGGCACGTTTTTAATCCGAACTTCAATATACTGCCCCCTAGCCCTAAGAAGTTAAATGTTTTACTCACGTCGGCCTCAGAGAAGGAGAGCCCACAGTCTTTGGTAGGGGGCCGTGTCGGTGGCACCCTATTGTTCTCAAAGCTAGCAAAGAAGTTGTTTACTTTGTCTGAAAGACTTCGATGTCCACGATGCGCTGATTTTCATGTTGTAAACCGTGATTGTCTGTAGACCCTGCCACATTCGTCTCGTGTTTGAGCCGTTGAATTGCGACTCTACTTTGTCTCTATACTGACGTTTTGCTTATTTGATTGCCTTGTGGAGAGAATAACTACACTGTTTGTATTTGGTCATATTTTACGTTCAGAGCTCACACCGGATGCTCTGGCCGATGAGTAGGGTTAATCCGAACGTTCTGACCTCACAACGGCAGTCAAGCACCCAAGCTAACTGGCTAACATTGGCTAGCTTGATATGTACTTCCAGACAAATAATGAGAACACCCCACTCTGACCATTTTATTCTGTTTTCATGTTATCCAGAGCGTTGGTGACTGTATCTGTGCTGCTGGCAACAATTTAATTATGCTTTTTTGCCTACGGCATCTCAGTGCAAGAGGCGTCACTTCAGTCCCTGGTTCAAATCCAGGCTGCATCACATTCGGCCGTGAGTCCCATGGGCTGCGCACAAATGGCCCAGCGTCTTCCGGGTATGGCAGGGGTAGGCCATCATTTGTAAATAATCATTTGTTCTTAACTGACTTGCCTAGTTAAATAAAGGTTAAATAAAAATAAAACATACTGACCAGCTCAAATAGACAGAAGCGTTCTATACGGCAGACCAATCCAACCTCATCTCTCGGCATGTCCAGCTAACTCATTATCTCAGCCAATCATGGCTAGCGGGAAGGTTGCTGTTTTTATTTTTTATTTGGCTAAACCAACTAGGCTCATAATTGAACAATTGTGTTCGTATTTACAGATGGCATACAAATTTGTTATTAAGGCACATGAAAGTTCACATGTTCGAGAAGGTATTTCTGCTAAAAAACGCATTTTGATTTTAAAAATAAAGTTTACATTCAAACGGCTCTCCTGTGAAGTAGTGACCCGCGACATATGCCTAGTTTCCTGAAACAGGTCACAAATTGTCCTCTGGCAGGTGGTTCAGGTCAATACTGACCAAAGCCACGCGCCACCTGAACAGTTTCTGGTCCTCACCAACCGGCCATCTGGCCCATAGAGACTAAATGACTATGCACTCTATGCTGCACACCGCATCAAGCCATCTCAGAACTGTACACAAAATAGTTGCACTGTATTTGCACTCTGTCCATCTCTCTGCATTTAGATATAATCATACTGATACTTTAAAATTGCACATCCTGTGCATATATACCTGTGCAAATATACCAATGTATTACATATACCTGTGCATATGCAGGAATTGGTCACTTACATTCTCTCTTTTTAAAATGTGTACCTATATATAATTTGTTATGTTTTCACTACTTATCAGGGGCCAAGTTATCAAAGTACAGTTTCCTCAAACCATTTCTTTCTCTTTATATTATTGCAAATGCTTTTGACAGAAATTATTCAAGATGTCCTCTTTTTCCTATTTTGCAGTTCTCTGGTCCATCATCTGCAGCTTAGTAATGCATGGGAGAGTAGTCCTGTGATTTTCTCTGTGGATGGCACGTGGCAGAATATTAGAGGTATTAAGAAAAGGAACTTTCAGGGGAGTTTAACAAGCTCAGGCCGGGTTTATATCATGATTGATTTCCTGCGCTGAGCTTTTTTATCAATCAATTAAAGTGGAGCCAGCAGTGTGGCAGGGCTCCAGACACCAACATTAACATCCCATCTCTGGGGTGGAGACGTGGGGAAGGTCACTTACTGGGAAAAAGGGGTGCAGGAACATCCACTACTGCTGATCTGCTACTATAGCCCTGGAACTGATCAATAGGAGGTATAGGGAGACATATCAAATTATATGTATTAATACTTTATTTATTACTAATTATTAACATTAGTTAAACTCATGAGTTACCATTTAAAACAAACTTTTATATGATCTTCATTAAAACTGTGCACACTAAGGCTTAAAAAAATACAGACTTTGATCCAAGTTGTAAATATAGTAGTACATTGCTGTAAAACTACAGTGCCTTCAGAAAGTAGTCATACCCCTTGACTTATTCTTTACAGCCCGAATTCAATAATTTTTTTTCGCTCATCTACACACAATACCCCATAATGACAAGTGAAAACATTGTAGAATTGTTTTCAAATTGATTGAAAATGAAATACAGACATTTCTCATTTACATAAATATTCTCACCTCTAAGTCAATACTTTGTAGAAACACCTTTGGCAGCAATTACAGCTGTAAGTCTTTCTGGGTCAGTCTCTAACAGCTTTAACACCTGGACTGTGCAACTTTTCCCCATTATTATTTTCTAAATTCTTCAAGCTCTGTCAAATTGGTTATTGATCAATGCTAGACAACCATTTTCAGATCTTGCCGTAGGTATTCAAGTAGATTTAAATCAAATCTGTCATATTCTTCTTGGTAAGCAACTCCAGTGTAGATTTGGCCGTGTGCTTTACGTTATTGCACTGCTGAAAGGTGAATTAATCTCAGTGTCTGGTTTAAAGCAGACTGAACCAGGTTTTCCTCTAGGATTTTGCCTGTGTTTAGATCTATTGGGTTTCTTTTTTATCCTGAAAAACTCCCCAGTCCTTAACGAGTACAAGCATACCCATAACATGAAGCAGCCAGCACTATGCTTGAAAATATGGAGAGTGGTACTCAGTCACATGTTTTATTCAATTTGCTACTAGCATAACATTTTGTACTCAGGACAAAAAGTGAATTGCTTTGCCACATTTTATACAGTACTACATTAGTGCCTTGTTGCAAACAGGATGTATGTTTTGGAATATTTGTATTCTTTTTAGACTTCCTTCTTTTCACTTTGTCAATTAGATTAGTATTGTGGAGTAACAATGTTGTTTTCTCCTATCACAGCCATTAAAAGGGTTTTAAAGTCACCATTGGTGTCATGGTGAAATCAGATCCGACCCAGACCTGCAACATTATTTAGAATTCTAGATCCGGACCCACTCGGTATTTCTGTTTCTGAAGGCACGTATGTTTGTCTGGAAGTATTTCTGATACTAAGGCAGGACAGTGATTCCATGCTGGGGAAATATATAGCTGTAAAGGTTTTCTATTGGAATGTAAATGTTTTTCTCTGTCATGTCACCAGTGAAAGACTTCTGTTATCACCCTGTTTGCAGTGAGCACAGTGTACCAGATGGCATGCCTCTTGCTTAGAAAGTACCGCTTCCTCCTAATTTGGCACATACCAAGGTTTCAACCCAGGACCTCTGCCTTGCAAACACATGTGACTGCACTTTTGAAGAAACTTACCAGTTGTGCCACGGCAAAACTAGTTATTTGGGGGCACACGTGGGGACACTTCAGGCTGCAGTACAGATTATTGCCTGTGTATTGAACAGAATTCATCTTCATCTCTCTGGCCCCTGGGTAACATCCACGCAAATTCTTTTGTTAGAAAAAGTCATGTATTATATCCATAAATCTCTGTTTGGTTCGCGCGTTATAATCAGAAACTACAGCCTGCACTCGTCCATTGAAACGCGAAGAGAACTCGTTCAACTTATACCTATAAACTTGTCCAAGAACAATCAAACATCATTTTAAATGTATCCTTAGGAACACTTTTCTGTATAAATGGCATAATATTTCAACCGGAATATAAACTGGGCGATAAAGGAAAAAAAACACAGAGCGTGCCTGGCGGGAGCACGCGTCCTCTATTGACATCTGAGAGGACACTTCCTGATTCCACTTCTTCTCTGCTCTAAAAGCATCTAAAAAAAAATCTGAACACTGTCTCGAGACTGTTGACATCCAGAGGAAGCGATAGGTACTGCATTCATATGCCCTTATAAGGGCATTTTCATAAGGGAGGGGTTCCAAATGAGCAATGTGTCAAAACCACTTTTTCCAGGACAGACATTCCTCGGGGTTTCGCCTGCCATATCCGTTCCGTTTTACTCGCAGACAAATGGTTAACACTTTTAGAAAATTCAGAGTGTTTCCTATCCTAATGGTACTAAATATGTGCATATCCTATTTTCTGGGCCTGAATGGGAGGCATTTTACTTTGGGCATGCCAGGGTCTCCAAAATGGTCACCTCGTGCGCTGCTCCCTAAAGTTAATCAAATCAAATTTTATTTGTCACATACGCATGGTTAGCAGATGTTAATGCGAGTGTAGCGAAATGCTTGCGCTTCTAGTTCCGACCATGCAGTAGTATCTAACAAGTAATCTAACAAATTCACAACAACTACCTTATACACACAAGAGTAAAGGAATGAATACGAGTATGTACATATAAATATATGGATGAGCGATGGCTGATCGGCGTAGGCAAGATGCAGTAGATGGTATGGAGTACAGTATATACATATGAGATGAGTAATGTAGGATATGTAAACATTATATAAATGCATCGTTTAAAGTGGCTAGTGATACATTTATTTCATCCAATTATAATTATTAAAGTAGCTAGAGATTTGAGTTGATGGCCAAACGGCATAGGCAAGATTCAGTAGATGGTTTAGAGTACAGTGTATACATTTGATATGAGTAATGTCAGATAGGTAAACATAACAAAATTGTTTAAAGTGGCTAGTGATACATTTGTTACATCCAATTCCTATTTTTAAAGTGGCTAGAGATTTAAGTCAGTATGTTGGCAGCAGCCACTCAATGTTAGTGATTGCTGTTTAACAGTCTGATGATATAGAAGCTGTTTTTCAGTCTCTCGGTCCCAGCTTTGATGCACCTGTACTGACCTCGCCTTCTGGTTGATAGTGGGGTGAACAGGCAGTGGCTCGGGTGGTTGTTGTCCTTGATGATCTTTTTGGCCTTCCTGTGACATTGCGGGTGGTGTAGGTGTCCTGAAGGGCAGGTAGTTTACCCCCGGTGATGCGTTGTGCAGTCCTCACTACCCTCTGGAGAGCCTTACGGTTGTGGGCGGAGCAGTTGCCGTACCAGGCGGTGATACAGCCCGACAGGATGCTCTCGATTGTGCATCTGTAGAAGTTTGTGAGTGATTTTGGTGACAAGCCGAATTTCTTCAGCCTCCTGAGGTTGAAGAGGCACTGTTGCGCCTTCTTCACCACGCTGTCTGTGTGGGTGGTCCAATTCAGTTTGTCTGTGATGTGTACGCCGAGGAACTTAACTTTCCACCTTCTCCACTACTGTCCCCTCGATGTGGATAGGGGGGTGCTCCCTCTCCTGTTTCCTGAAGTCCACGATCATCTCCTTTGTTTTGTTGACATTGAGTGAGAGGTTATTTTCCTGACACCACACTCCGAGGGCCCTCACCTCCTCCCTGTAGGCCGTCTCGTCGTTGTTGGTAATCAAGCCTACCACTGTAGTGTCGTCGGCAAACTTGATGATTGAGTTGGATGCGTGCTTGGCCACGCAGTCATGGGTGAACAGGGAGTACAGGAGAGGGCTGAGAACGCACCCTTGTGGGGCCCCAGTGTTGAGGATCAGCGGGGTGGAGGTGTTGTTTCCTACCCGCACCACCTGGGGCCAGCCCGTCAGGAAGTCCAGGACCCAGTTGCACAGGGCTGGGTTGAGACCTAGGGTCTCGAGCTTAATGACGAGTTTGGAGGGAACTATGGTGTTAAATGCTGAGCTGTAGTCGATAAACAGCATTCTTACATAAGTATTCCTCTTGTCCATGTGGGTTAGGGCAGTATGCAGTGTGATTGCGATTGCGTGGTCTGTGGACCTATTGGGACGGTAAGCAAATTGGAGTGGGTCCAGGGTGTCTGGCAGGATGGAGGTGATATGATCCTTGACTAGTCTCTCAAAGTACTTCATGATGACTGAAGTGAGTGCTCTGTTTGGTTCATTTAGCTCAGTTACCTTAGCTTTATTGGGAACAGGAACAATGGTGGCCCTCTTGAAGCATGTGGGAAGAGCAGACTGGGATAGGGACTGATTGAATATGTCCGTAAACACACCAGCCAGCTGGTTTGCGCATGCTCTGAGGACACGGCCAGGGATGCCATCTGGGCCAGCAGCCTTGCGAGGGTTAACACATTTAAATGTTTTCCTCACGTTGGCTGCGGTGAAGGTGAGCCCGCAGGTTTTGGTAGCGGGCCGTGTCGGTGGCATTGTATTATCCTCAAAGCGAGCAAAGAAGTTGTTTAGTTTGTCTATGGTATTCAAATGTTTTCAGCGGGGACCCCGCCACACTCCAAATCTAACTACACAACCTTCAAATCGGTACATTTGGTTCAGAGAATGCCAAGAGAATGCAAAGCTGTCCTCAAGGCAAAGGGTAGCTACTTTGAAGAATCTCAAATATATTTTGATTTGTTTAACACTTGTTTGGATAATACATTATTCCATATGTGTTATTTCATCGTTTTGATGTCCTCACTATTATTTTACAATCTATAAAATAGTACAAATAAGAACAACCCTTGAATGAGTAGGTGTGTCCAAACATTTGACTGGCACTGTATATCTGTGAGTTTGTCAGTTTCCAACATTAGTGTTTCTTAATTGCTCTTGAGTGCTTGAGAAATCTAAAGATAGCGTCATCTAATTCTGGTCTTAACCGTTGCAGAAGGATATTGCTGGATGGCAGGGATATGTATGTTCAATAAAGCATCCAATTAATTGGTTGGCACCAATGCCTGAGAGAGTGGAATAACAAGCAATTATGGCTGATGACGGACTAATGATCCAACATATATCCACCAGGAAACAGCCATTAACCCCTACAGTAATAAGTAAACAACTATGGTCAACATCCCAGACTCACTTAAATATTACTTGGCTCAACAGCCTAAATCGAATAGAATGTCTCACAGGGTGTCGCAAATGGCACACTATTTCCAATATAATGCACTACTTTTGACTAAAGCCCCATTGGCCCTTGTCAAAAGTAGTACACTAAATAGGCAATAGGAAGGCATTAGGCAATAGAAAGCAGCAATCTCCTCCTGAGGAGCAGCAATCTCCTCCTGCTTGTGTCTTGATTAAAGATTATATCCAGAGCAGCAAGAGCTGTTTGTTTTGAGTCTTACAGTTAAATCTGTTTCAGACAGTGTGAGAAGTGAACAAGTTATAAGCGACAATGATCTGTCTACAAAACTTCTCAATCCCCTGATAAGTGAGCCTAGCTTTACTGTGCTTTAGATGAGAATAATATCCTATGCTCTTAATTTTCTCTGAAATCTCATGCTCTCTGACAGGCAATCCTGTGCTGTAACACAGTGTCTGTGGTTTAGAACCAAGGACACAAACTGACCTCCTCCTCTCTCCATTAACTATGTGTTTTCATATGTGTGTAGGTGCCTGTGTGTTTATGTGAAGGAGTGAGTAAACATCATTGAATGTCACTTAGGGCAGAATCGATCACGACTTTACCTGTCACTGCTTTGTGAGCAGCCTCAGTGTGTGTGTGTGACTGCATGTGTCTCCTCTAGTCGTTGCAGAGTGCAATATTAAGCGACAGGACCATGATGGAGCATTGTGCTTTAAGTCTATGACGATGTAGAACTGCACTCCCAGGCAGATACAGATGACCTCCAGCCCACAGTCACTTCATCACAGGGACACATACAGCAGCTGTGTGGAGGACACATTCACACACTCTCAGGCTGGCCAGGCACTACATACACTGTGTGAACAAAACATTATGAACACCTGCTCTTTCCTTTATATAAACTGACCAGCAGTGGCGGTCGGTGCCGTTTACCAACATATTGGATTACTGTCATTTATATTCCAT
Organism: Brachymystax lenok tsinlingensis; assembly: GCA_030435695.1. Taxonomy (NCBI): domain Eukaryota; kingdom Metazoa; phylum Chordata; class Actinopteri; order Salmoniformes; family Salmonidae; genus Brachymystax; species Brachymystax lenok. The sequence goes on along the minus strand of CM059793.1, from coordinate 23,962,621 downwards.
TCACCCAGCTTGATAGGTTTAGGCTACTACATGATACTTTCCCATGAGCCACTGCAGACCCTAGTAATGAGTTCCGCAATTAGAGAACAGTTTTTGAATGAATACAGCTTGGGAACAGCTTGTGAGAGAATTATCCTCTTCAATCCACTACTGATAGATTCACTGCTACAGTATGGACAGCATGAGAGCATCCAATGAGTGAGCATCTTACTCTATACACTCCACATCAGACTTAGAATCGTTAAAACACAGCAGGCAGGAACTCATAGGTTATGCTCTACTGAGCTTGAATAATTTCTCAAATATGGAGCATCCACATATTTGTCATTGGTTAGTTATTGTGGTCAATGTCTAACTCTTGCAAGAGATGAACATTTCATTAAGATGTAATACAATCGAAATGAAATGGGTGGGGCATCATTATCATCTAACAAATGTCTGCTATATGTCCCTGTATGGCTATAGGAGAAATAGTCACACAAATCATAGTGCTGCACTTTCCTATTGATTGATACTAGAGCAACTCGACAATGGCACAAAAATAAAACAGCAGGAGATATTTCTCAGTATATTTATACGTAAACTATTATGTATTCACACGGCGATAGACCAAGACGGCTGTTTCTTCTAGAGAATAATCTATCCATTTGGCAGTGTGCACACAGCAGCAAAACAGCATGGAATATGATTCCCACTTTACAATGTACTTTTGACAGGATCAAATGGGATTGGATGTACTGCAGGTTTTGGAAATTTACCTTCCTGCCTCGTGAAATCGGGTTACTAGCTTGCACTGAAGTTCCATCAAGGAGTAACATTTCACGACTGTACCTTAGATATTTTTCTATTGGATTTATAAATGCATTTTTCTGTTTAGGTGGACTTGTAAGGCTTGATGTCTTTGAACTTTTTTCTACTATTGTAAAGTACAGTGCATATGGAAGGTCTACACCCCCCTTGGATTTCTTCACATTTTATTGTGTAACAAAGTGGGATTAAAATAGATGTAATTGTCTACACAAAATACTCTGTAATGTCAAAGTGAAAGATAAATAAAACACTAATATACCTTGATGAGATAAGTATTCCCCACCCTTGGCAAATACATGTAATAAACACCTTTGACAGTGATTACAGCTGTGAGTCTTCTTGGGCAAGTCTCATAAGAGCTTTGCATACCTGTATTGTGCAATATTTGCCCATTATTATTTTCTTCAAGCTCTGTCAAGGTGTTGGGGATCATGGCTAGACAGCCATTTTCAAGTCTTGCCATATACAGTGGGGCAAAAAAGTATTTAGTCAGCCACCAATTGTGCAAGTTCTCCAACTTAAAAAGATGAGAGAGGCCTGTAATTTTCATCATAGGTACACTTCAACTATGACAGACGAAATGAGGAAAAAAAATCCAGAAAATCACATTGTAGGATTTTTAATGAATTTATTTGCAAATTATGGTGGAAAATAAGTATTTGGTCAATAACAAAAGTTTATCTCAATACTTTGTTATATACCCTTTGTTGGCAATGACAGAGGTCAAACGTTTTCTGTAAGTCTTCACAAGGTTTTCACACACTGTTGCTGGTATTTTGGCCCATTCCTCCATGCAGATCTCCTCTAGAGCAGTGATGTTTTGGGGCTGTCGCTGGGCAACACGGACTTTCAACTCCCTCCAAAGATTTTCTATGGGGTTGAGATCTGGAGACTGGCTAGGCCACTCCAGGACCTTGAAATGCTTCTTCTGAAGCCACTCCTTAGTTGCCGGGCGGTGTGTTTGGGATCATTGTCATGCTGAAAGACCCAGCCACGTTTCATCTTCAATGCCCTTGCTGATGGAAGGAGGTTTTCACTCAAAATCTCACGATACATGGCCCCATTCATTCTTTCCTTTACATGGATCAGTCGTCCTGGTCCCTTTGCAGAAAAACAGCCCCAAAGCATGATGTTTCCACCCCCATGCTTCACAGTAGGTATGGTGTTCTTTGGATGCAACTCAGCATTCTTTGTCCTCCAAACACGACGAGTTGAGTTTTTACCATCTGACCATATGACATTCTCCCAATCCTCATCTGGATCATCCAAATGCTCTCTAGCAAACTTTAGACGGGCCTGAACATGTACTGGCTTAAGCAGGGGGACACGTCTGGCACTGCAGGATTTGAGTCCCTGGCGGCGTAGTGTGTTACTGATGGTAGGCTTTGTTACTTTGGTCCCAGCTCTCTGCAGGTCATTCACTAGGTCCCCCCGTGTGGTTCTGGGATTTTTGCTCACCGTTCTTGTGATCATTTTGACCCCACGGGGTGAGATCTTGCGTGGAGCCCCAGATCGAGGAAGATTATCAGTGGTCTTGTATGTCTTCCATTTCCTAATAATTGCTCCCACAGTTGATTTCTTCAAACCAAGCTGCTTACCTATTGCAGATTCAGTCTTCCCAACCTGGTGCAGGTCTACAATTTTGTTTCTGGTGTCCTTTGACAGCTCTTTGGTCTTGGCCATAGTGGAGTTTGGAGTGTGACTGTTTGAGGTTGTGGACAGGTGTCTTTTATACTGATAACAAGTTCAAACAGGTGCCATTAATACAGGTAATGAGTGGAGGACAGAGGAGCCTCTTAAAGAAGAAGTTACAGGTCTGTGAGAGCCAGAAATCTTGCTTGTTTGTATGTGACCAAATACTTATTTTCCACCATAATTTGCAAATAAATTCATTAAAAATCCTACAATGTGATTTTCTGGATTTTTTTTTCCTCATTTTGTCTGTCATAGTTGAAGTGTACCTATGATGAAAATTACAGGCCTCTCTCATCTTTTTAAGTGAGAGAACTTGCACAATTGGTGGCTGACTAAATACTTTTTTGCCCCACTGTATGTCCAAGCAGATTTAAGACAAAACTGTAACTTGTTTACTCAGGAACATTCATTTTCTTTTTTGGTAAACAACTCCAGTGTAGAATTGGCTTTGTGTTGTAGCTTATTGTCCTGTTGAAAGGTGAATTCCTCTCCCAGTGTCTGGTGTAATCCGACTGAAGCAGGTTTTCCTCTAGGATATTTCAGAGTGAGTCCATATAACTTATGTGATTTGTTAAGCCAAATCTTACTTCTGAACTAGGATTTCCTGAACAAAGGGGGTGAATACTTAAGCAACGACTATATTTTAGTTATTACATTTTTATTAATTTGTAAAAATGGTGTAGATTTTTCTTTTCACTGACATATTGGAGTGTTTTGTTTAGATCAAGACAAAACATTTTTAAATTAAATATATTTCAATCCCACATTGTAATGCAACAAAATTAGAAAAAAGTTCAAGGGGGTGTAGACTTTCTATAGGCATTGTATCTGGAAGGTGGGTTAGTTCCCATTTGGCAATTTTTAAGCTTATTTTTATTGTGTTGGATTGTCCACATCCTATAAGACTGTTTCCTGTGGAAGTTGCTGTTTGTTAATACAGATGATAAATACAATGTTTTACAGTAAGAAAATGTGGTTTACATCTTCTAAAAAATACAATATTTTTGTCATAAATATGCATAACCGTTTTAAGATTATTCGGTGCTCGACTTGGTATTTTGGTATTTATTAGGATCCCTATTAGCCGCTGCAAAAGCATAAACTACTCTTCCTGGGGTCCACATGAAACAATACATAGTACAGAACATAAGGACTGAAATACATACATTTAAAATGTCACATAGCCTACATACACACAATATCTAGGTCTATTACATAGTACAGTGCAAATTACAATACACAATATTGTCACGGATTCCCACAGTACTGCTGCTCATTCCGTGCACCAGCTCCGGAGGTCTACGCCACCGGCTTTCTAGGCCTCACTGAACTGGATTCATTACCACCAACCCCCGGACTGTCTTGTCTCATTACGCACACCTGGTTCCCATTCCCCCTGATGAGTATGTTATATATGTGCCCTCTGTTCTCCATTGTCCTTGTTGGTTATTGTTCCTATGTCCGTTGGTCTTGTGATTACCTATGCTTTGTTGTTTCGGCTTTCGTGTTACGTGTATTGTGCACTTGTTATTTCGGATCTCGTCCCGTGTAGTGTTATTACGGGTCTCGTCCCGTGTAATATTTGTTTGGGTTACATCCCCATGTATTTTTTTTTACACGTGTTTGTTTTGGGCTTTGTCCTCATGCCATGTTGTATTTTGGGTGGAGTAATAAAACAAATGTTTACGTATTCCTGCGCCTGTCTCCAATCCTTATACAACATGAGACACATAAAATGGCTGTATCTCTTCACAGTCCCCTCTGTGCAGCAAGGTGTTCTTTTATCTGTTTTCATTTAACCTCATTTAACCTTTTCAATTTTCGCCTAAAATGACATACCCAAATCAAACTGCCTGTAGCTCAGGCCCTGAAGCAAGGATATTCATATTATTGGTACCATTTGAAAGGAAACACTTATAAATTTGTGGAAATGTGAAAGGAATGTAGGAGAATATAACACAATAGATCTGGTAAAAGATAATACAAAGAAAAAACCAACCGCTCTTTTGTATTTTCTTTGTACCATCTTCTTTGAAATGCAAGAGAGGCCATAATGTATTCCAGCCCAGGTGCAATTTATATTTTGGCCACTATATATTTTAATTTTTTTATTTTATTTAAACTTTATTTAAACAGGTAGACCAGTTGAGAACAAGTTCTCATTTACAACTGTGACCTAGCCAAGATAACGCAAAGCAGTGCTACAAAAACAACTTTCACAGAATTACACATAAACAAACGTACAGACAATAACACAATAGAAAAATCTATGTACAGTGTGTGCAAATGTAGAAGAGTAGGGAGGTAAAGGCAATAAATAGGCCATAGAGGCAAAATAATTATGATTTAGCATTAACACTGGAGTGATAGATGGAGAGTGATAGATTATTTTGCCTCTATGGCCTATTTATTGCCTTTACCTCCCTACTCTTCTACATTTGCACACACTGTACATAGATGTGCAAGTAGAGATGGCAGCAGTGTATTTGCAAAGTTTTAGACTGATCCAATGAATCATTGCATTTCTGTTCAAGATTTTGTATCAAGACTGCCCAAATGTGCCTAATTTGTTTATTAATAACGTTTCATGTTCACAATTGTGCACTCTCCTCAAACAATAGCATGGTATTCGTTCACTATAATAGCTACTGTAAATTGGACAGTGCAGTTAGATTAACAAGAATTTAAGCTTTCTGCCAATATCAGATATGTCTATGTCCTGGGAAATGTTCTTGTTACTTACAACCTCATGCTAATCGCATTAGCCTACGTTAGCTCAACCATCACTGGGAAGGGACACTGATCCCAAAGAAGTTAAACAGGTTTTATTGCTAGCTTGAGTTACCTAGGGTGGCGGAGTTACATGAAGTCATGGTTCTATTTAATACTGTGCGTTTCCCAGCCTTTGTTCTGGACCTGGGGACTGTGAAGAGACCTCTGGTTGGATATCTTGTTGTACCTGTATGCCAACTGCTTGAACAGACAGTTAGGCACCTTAAACACATCAATAACTAGAGCAAAGACCAATAGTGATGCAGTCAATATCTCCTTAACTTTGATCCATTAAAGGGTGTTCTGCTATTCTTGGGTAGCGGAATGACCTTTGCCTCCCTCCATGTCTGAGGGCACATACCGTCTTCTAGGCTTAAATTTAAGATGTGGTAAACAGGAGTCACTATGTATTCTGCTACAACCTCAGCAATTTACCATCCAGGTTGTCGGTACCAGGTGGTTTGTCCTTATTTATAGATGGCAACAATTGTTTCACCTCTTCAACACCCACTTTGTGGAACTCTAAACTACAGTGCTCGTCTTTCATATTTTTTTCCGTTATGCATTAATATGAAGGCTCAACATTTATTGTTTGCATGTCATACCTAAATTAATTTGCTAATTTTGTCAACAAAAAAAGTGTTTGGCAATATCAAAGGGATTTGTTATGAACAAGCCATCTTCCTCAATGAAGGATGGAGCCGAGTTTGCTTTTTTGCCTAGAATTTTATTTAAAGTACTCCAGAGATTTATACTATCATTCTTTATAATTTTTCTTTGTTCCATAGTAGAAGTTCTTCTCCTTTTTGTTTAGTTACAGTAAATTGAGAAATCACGTATGTTTGCCTGTCTGCTGTGTTATCAAACTTATTTGCGATTCCCTTTGCCTCATCCATCTCAGCCATATAGTTTTTCAATTCATCATCGATCCATCGGGATATGACTTGAACTAAAATAGGTGCCAGTACTGTTTACATTTAGGTGCAAGAGCTTCACAATACTTTTGAGCTAATATTCTATTAGAGGAACAGGAGCTGAAGAACGTTTATGGTGCCGGTACTCAGCTCCGTTGAGCTCCTGCCCAAGTCAAGCACTGGGCTTATTACGTTTAACAGGTTTTTCTGTTGAGAAGGAATTATCGTCTTGGGTTCTGTTTTGTAGAGTAATATTCATTATCTCTGCGGGGTTTCAAATAAACTTTTCTGTGGTAACCTTTGACTTGGTTTATTGGTGTGAAAGGATTATTCCTGATTATTTTTGGGAAGAGGCATCTTGGGTAAATATTGATTCAGATAAAAGTGTATTATTTTCCTTTGTGGATTGTAAGAAAGACAAACCCAAAGAACTGTTCCCACTGACACTTACCTCCATGGATTAGAAACTTAACTTAATATAATCAAGTTAGAATCTATGAGAGGAATATGAATGTGGCTCTCACAATTACTGCTGCACAGTGGGAAAGAGAGATCGAACACAAATCATTTACATGCTGCATAATATCTCTTGTAGTGTTTCCTGTACCGATGGATTAATCAATACGGTATTGCTTATCCTCAGGATAGTCCCATGGTACACTTCAGTAAGCACCTTGTTTTAGAACCTAGAGGAAGAGGGATACACAGAGCCATACAGGACTGGATGGAGGAGTGGAACTCACACAGTTGATGGAAATATAGTCTACCAAAGAAAAGTCTACTAAAGTCTACACCTTTTAAAGTAATCCTCAAGTATCACCAAAAAAACAGGCAGAGAGAAGTGATTACAGGATAGAGGTGAAGAGGAAAGAAAAAGAGAAAGAGAGAGGGGCGGGACAGACAGAGAGACTATTAGCACCATCAGCCTTTCCACTGATGAATAGGAGTCAGGCAGAGGCGAGATTAGACAAGACAAACCGTTCAGAGGCCAACCCTTTATTCCTAATCACAGTTCCCATATGACCACCCCAACCAATAACACCTCCAGCAGCACAATAGGAGCAGACAGGGTCTCCTGCCTCCTGAGCTATAGAGGCTGGCCACCTTACCTCCCCTATCACACACCTCAGCACATCTCCCCTGATGGCCACTGATAAGGTTTTGTCTGGGAACAGCCTCATTGTAGTTATTCAACCCTGGATTGTATTTGTCCATCATGAGACGGAACCATGATTCCATCTCCGGTCTAATGTGATCTGATTGTCAGTAATTGGAAAGGGACACTCCTACTCTTATGCACTTTTGTTTGCTGGGTTTTGGTCATTGGACTTTCATCCATCATGGTCAGTGACAGTCCCATCATCTTTGTTTATTGACCAAAAAAGTTTACATTTACTTACTCAACAACCTCAAGAGTAATTATATATATATATATACAGTTGAAGTCGGAAGTTTACATACACATTAGCCAAATACAACTCAGTTTTTTACAATTCCTGACATTTAATCCTAGTAAAGATTTAGGTCTGTTAGGATCACCACTTTATTTTAATAATGTGAAATGTAAGAATAATAGTAGAGATTTATTTTAGCTTTTATTGCTTTCATCACATTCCCAGTGGGTCAGAAGTTTACATACACTCAATTAGTATTTGGTAGCATTGCCTTTAAATTGTTTAACTTCGATCAAACATTTCGGGTGCAGTTAACTCTAATGAACGTATCCTCTGCAGCAGAGTTAATTCTGAGTCTTCCTTTCCTGTGGCGGTCCTCATGAGAGCCAGTTTCATCATAGGTCTTTTCAAACTGCTCTTGAATAAACTTTTAAAGTTCTTGACATTTTCCGTTTTGACTGTCTCATGTCTTAAAGTAATGATGGACCATCATTTATTTGCTTATTTGAGTTGTTCTTGCCATAATATAGACTTGGTCTTTTACCAAATAGGGCTATCTTCTGTATACCACCCCTACCTTGTCACAACAAAATTGATTGGCTCTAATGTATTAAGAAGGAAAGAAATTCGACAAATGAACTTTTATCAAGGAACAACTGTTAATTAAAATGCATTCCAGGTGACCACCTCATGAACCTGGTTTAGAGAATGTCAAGAGTGAGCAAAGCTGTCATCAAGGCAAAGGGTGGCTACTTTTAAAGAATCTGGATTTGTTGAACACTTTTTTGGTTACTACATGATTCCATATGTGTTATTTCATAGTTTTGATGTCTTCACTATTATTCTACAATGTAGAAAATAGTAACAATAAGGAAAAACCCTGGAATGAACTGAACATACAAAACATTAGGAACACCTGCTCTTTCCATGACAGACTGACCAGGTGAATATAGGTGAAAGTTATAATCCCTTATTGATGTCACCTGTGAAATCCACGTCTATCAGTGTAGATGAAGGGAAGGAGACAGGTTAAAGAAGGATTTTTAAGCCTTGAGACAATTGAGACATTGATTGTGTATTTGTGCAATTCAGAAGGTGAAGGGACAAAACACAAGATTTAAGTGCCTTTAAACAGGGTATGGTAGAAGGTGACAGGTGCATCATTTTGAGTGTGTCAAGACCTGAAATGCTGCTGGGTTTTTCATGCTCAACAGTTTCCCATATGTATTCCCATGTTCTCGCATGGATTGCCTTCATTTCTCAGAACACGAATAGGCTGACAAGTTTCAGAAGAAATTACTTTGTTTCTGGCCATTTTGAGCCTGTAATCGAACCCACAAATGCTGATGCTCCAGATACTAAACTAGTCTAAAGAAGGCCAGTTGTATTGCTTCTTTAATCAGAACGACAGTTTTCAGCTGTGCTAACAGAATTGCAAAAGGGTTTTCTATTGCTCAATTAGCCTTTTAAAATGATAAATTTGTATTTGCTAACACAACGTGCCATTGGAACACAAGAGTGATGGTTGCTGATAATGGGCCTCTGTACGCCTGTGTAGATATTCCATAAAAAAAATCAGCCGTTTCCAGCTACAATAGTCATTTACAATTAACAATGTCTACACTGTATTTGATGTTATTTTAATGGACAGAAAATGTTCCTTTTCTTTAAAAAACAAGGACATTTCTGACCGCAAACTTTTTAACGGTAGTGTAGGTCAAAGTGAACTGGCATTGTTCAGTACATGGCATATGAAGACCTCATCTCTACCTATACCTTTACTTTCACAGTAAAGCATCTCAGCACAGAAAGGCTGCAAAGACGGGCCCGAATTCTATGGAATTTCCACATTGTGAATGAGGAGCCCCCAACCTCCCTGCCTCTCGTTGGGGAGTCAACAGGTCATGGACACCATGAGGTGCATTTTCTATGCTCAGAATAACCTCTCTGGATAGCATTCTACAAGGTGTTCTGAATGTTTCATACACTGGAAATAAAAATGCGCCTTTGATAAAGGCCAGTGCTAGAGTATTGTAGGCTACATGTGGTTTTAGTGCTCTCCAGTCTCTCCTCCCCTCCTGGGTGTGTGTTTATTGCTTGCAATCCTCATTCACAGGCCCAGCAGGTATGGTGCTGTGTCCAGGCTCCAGATGGTTCAAAGACACAGGTGCTCCTGCTGGCTGGCCAGCTGCAGGTTTTTTAGGCCCAGTTTGATTGATTCTCCTCAGTCTGGGGTGTAGTATAGCGGCCAGGCATGGGTCCAGGTATGGGTCGGCCAAGCTCAGTCTGGGGTGTGCACTGACATTTACCACAGTCAAGAGGACCAGGCCTGAGGGGCAGCAGTGTGAGGAGAGGGATTGTTTGCCTGTGGAGGGCTGGGTGTATGGCTGGCTGGCTGGATGGATGGCTGCCCTTACAAAACAATGTCAAATTTGCAGTTTCATATGTGAAATAAATATTTTTTTTGTACATTTTGAAATAGCTGTTTTCACATGTTGAGCTTAAATTCACACGTGAAATCATATTTTCACATGTATTCAATTTAGAGTTAACATTTTAACACCAACTTTTCACATGTGAGGAGAATAAAATGTTTTTGGTTTCACATGTAGACTGTAACGTGAATGTCCTGCAAAAAAGTTCCTTTGTCCCACATTTGAGCTTTTAAATGTGGTCACCATAATTCCAATGGTGGAAACATTGATACTGCAACATGTTAACACCAGCTTTTCCCATGTGAGGAGAATAACATTATTTCAAACCCACATGTGAATCTGCAATTCCAGTTTTTCTTCTATGTGAAACTGCATATCCAATTTTCTGACTGTTATTATTGTAAAAATGTTCACATGTAGTTGTTCACACGTCTGAAAACCATGTGTTTTTACATGTTACATGTTTGTCATTTAGCAGACTCTCTTATTAAGAGCAACTTACAGGAGCAATTAAGTGCCTTGCTCAAGAGCACATCAACATATTTTTCACCCAGTCAGCTCGGGGATTTAAACACGCAACTTTTTGGTTACTGGCCCTACGCTCTTAACTGCTAAGCTACCTGCCACCCCACGTGATTTTCACGTGATTTTTTCATGTTTTCTTTGTAAGGGTGGCCAAACACAGAGGGTGATATCTGGGCTGGTCAGTCCAGCAGAGAGGGAGAATAGCATACCGATGGCAAGGATAGAAGAAGAGTGGAGGCTCAAACAGAGATGTCAAAATGCATGAGGAAGAAAGCCAAACTCATACTGGACACAGAAATAAGTTGTCTTTTGGACTTACAGAGACCACACAGGCATGCACATATAGGTACCCATGCACCTGCCAGCACGCCCGCACATACAGTCATGGCCAAATGTTTTGAGAATGACACAAATATAAATTTTCACAAAGTCTGCTGCCTCAGTTTGTATGATGGCAATTTGCAAATACTCCAGAATGTCATGAAGAGTGATCAGATGAATTGCAATTAATTGCAAAGTCCCTCTTTGCCATGCAAATGAACTGAATCCCAAAAAACATTTCCACTGCATTGCCACAAAAGGACCAGCTGACATCATGTCAGTGATTCTCTCGTTAACATAGGTGTGAGTGTTGACGAGGACAAGGCTGGAGATCACTCTGTCATGCTGATTGAGTTCGAATAACAGACTGGAAGCTTCAAAAGGAGGGTGGTGCTTGGAATCAATGTTCTTCCTCTGTCAACAATGGTTACCTGCAAGGAAACATGTGCCGTCATCATTGCTTTGCACAAAAAGGGCTTCACCGGCAAGGATATTGCTGCCAGTAAGATTGCACCTAAATCAACCATTTATCGGATCATCAAGAACTTCAAGGAGAGCGGTTCAATTGTTGTGAATTAGGCTTCCGGGCACCCAAGAAAGTCCAGCAAGCGCCAGGACCGTCTCCTAAAGTTGATTCAGCTGCGGGTTCGGGGCACCACCAGTACAGAGCTTGCTCAGGAATGGCAGCAGGCAGGTGTGAGTGCATCTGCATGCACAGTCAGGCGAAGCCTTTTGGAGGATGGCCTGGTGTCAAGAAGGGCAGCAAAGAAGCCACTTCTCTCCAGGAAAAACATCAGGGACAGACTGATATTCTGCAAAAGGTATAGGGATTGGACTGCTGAGGCCTGGGGTAAAGTCATTTTCTCTGATGAATCCCCTTTCCGATTGTTTGGGACATCCGGAAAAAATATTGTCTGGAGAAGACAAGGTGAGCGCTACGATCAGTCCTGTGTCATGCCAACAGTAAAGCATCCTGAGACCATTCATGTGAGGGGTTGCTTCTCAGCCAAGGGAGTGGGATAACTCATAATTCTGCCTAAGAACACAATCATGAATAAAGAATGGTACCAACACATCCTCCGAGAGCAACTTCTCCCAACCATCCAGGAACAGTTTGGTGATGAACAATGCCTTTTCCAGCATGATGGAGCACCTTGCCATAAGACAAAAGTGATAACTAAGTGGCTCGGGGAACAAAACATAGATATTTTGGGTCCATGGCCAGGAAACTCCCCAGACCTTAATCCCATTGAGAACTTGTGGTCAATCCCCAAGAGGCAGGTGGACAAACAAAAACCTACAAATTCTGAAAAACTCCAAGCATTGATTATGCAAGAATGGGCTGCCATCAGTCAGGATGTGGCCCAGAAGTTAATTGACAGCATGCCAGGGCGGATTGCAGAGGTCTTGAAAAAGAAGGGTCAACACTGCAAATATTGACTCTGCATCAACTTCAAGTAATTGTCAATAAAAGCCTTTGACACTTATGAAATGCTTGTAATTATACTTCAGTATTCCATAATAACATATGACAAAAATATCTAAAGACACTGAAGCAGCAACCTTTGTGAAATTTAATGTTTGTCATTCTCAAAACTTTTGGCCACGACTTTACACAATCTCTATGCTCTCTCACACATGGCATACAAACCCACATACAGTCAAGAGGCACGCCAGAGACCAGGTTCTGTCTCCTATCAGCTTTCCTGAGGATTCATATTGGCTTTTTGATTTCCTCCAAAGCTGACATTTACTGCTGACTCTGCCAAGTGGCTCTGCTCTGCTTCCGGTGCTCATCAATGGAGCCACTCCCTTAATCACACTGCTGCCCTGTCACACCTGCTGGAACACTGCCATTATGGGACTGCCAATCAGCAGCCTAGCCTATCATACAGCAGCAAAGAACAAGCCAACCCTACCTGGCAAAAGAAAATAAAATTGTAATTGTCACATGCTTCGTAAACAACAGGTGTAGACTAACAGTGAAATGCTTACTTACTGTCTCTTTCCAATGATGCAGAGATACCTATTGGAATTGTATCAAATACATCTAACACATGGTTTCCATGTGTTTGATGAGATTCCATTTGCCCTGTTCCAGCCATTACTATGAGCCGCCTCCCCCCAGCAGCCTTCTGTGGTGCAGGGGTGGGAGGTAATTGAGGTACAGTAGATAACTAAACATATAACTGGGAATAAAGTGACTAGGCAACAGGATAGATAATAAAACAGTAGCAGCAGCGTTTATGATGAGTAAAAAAATGCAGATAGTCATTACCAGAAGTGGGACTGTCACTTTGCTGACCACTCATATAATGGGACAGACCATCCTAACTGTCATTAGTGGGGTTATTGTCACACTGGATAGTTAGATCTATCACATCAAATGACATGGTCACACTGTGCAGACCACACATAATGACATGACCAAATAGACCTGGCCACTAGTGAGTTGATTTATCCAAAACAGTTGGACAAAAATACATCTCCTGTTTAACAAGACTACTGTAGACCATACGAACAGGACATACAATAAGCATAATACTGTAGCTATTTGTTCTGTTGATCCTCGTTCCCTCTTCATGTCTGAAGTAGCATTCCCATCGTTATGTAATCAATGTTAAAGGGTTGGAAAATGAGGGGGTATAGATTTTTTATTCCAGGAAAGCATTTCCTTGGTGCACTTAAAGGAATAAAACACACATAAAAACTCTGCAAATAAGTGTTTATCAATAGGTTGCAGTGTTACTTTTCCACTGCAAAAAAAATCCATAGGACACAAAGGACCTCTGCCTGCTTTTCTGCCAGTGTGGTCCCTGTAATTGATTATATAGGATATGGCACTGTTTTCAAGCTAACAGAGACAGCAGTCTCTCTATTCTAGAGATCTGTTTCCCTAGTGTTCTCTGGGACCTTGGGGGGGATGCTGTGGAGAGTAGTGTGTGCTCTCATAAAGATTTACTATATCACTTGCAATGAGCATAACTAGTTTGGACCAAAGTGTTGACATTGTCTTTCAGTGCCAGCTGCACACTCAGATAGTGGTACTTACAGTAGGGTGATGTAACGTACTCAATGATGGCCTTGCATACAGTAAATGTGATTTAAGTGTTCTCCCCCTATTTTATGGGCTTGCCCCAACATTTTGAATGTATACCCCCTAGCAGAAACTATGCCCAGGAGTTAACAATGCTGTAGAAGTATTTGTTAATATACTGCAGACCTTATATGAGAAGAAATTGTGCTATCTACAATCTGAAGGTGTTCTTCGGGCTGTCCCCATAGGATAACCCTTTGAAGAACCCTTTTTGGTTCCATGTAGAACCCTTTCAACTGGGTTCTACCTGGAACCAAAAAGGGTTATCATATGGGGACAGCCGAATAACTATTTTTTTTCTAAGAGTGTACAAGACCCAAACATTGGGCTGCTTAATTATTCCAAGGATCAGACTGAACCATGGAAACTGCCTTGAGTGAGTTTCCTCTCTCTACGGTATCCATTTAGAAATTCCGCTGCGTTTTCATTTTGTAGCATTAGTGATCAGTGAATTTGCATGAAATCTGTGCTTGGCCCTTGATAAAAATGTCAACTCAGAGAATTGTGGCTGTAAATGTCGTCCTCAGTGGCTCTGCTAATCCTGTCTCAGTGTGAGCGGGCCTTTTATTGATAGAGAGCATCACATGTCACATTAGGCTTATTACCAGCAGAAGTTTATCAGGCAGACATGGATGAGGATTGAAGCTCTCCAACTCACCCGCTGCTCCCCCTCCCAACAAATAACAAACATCTCTCATCACTTGCTGTTTAAGCCCATTATATGACTATTTCCACTGAGGCTTCTTAAAGCACACAACCAAGGATATCATATTATTACATTATAATATTACATGCTCTTTCTCCATTTATGTTTTTCACTCTATTTCAACCTGTCGTATATGTAAAAGAAAGACCGTTTAATTTTTTTTGCATGTTGACACCATGTTGTGTTTGTTCACCAAGCTCCTTTGTTGAGAAGATGTGACTAGAGCAGTAATCCTCACATTTTGTGTTCAGCTGTGTAGAGTCTTGCTGAGCCAATCACACCAAAAACAATGCTGTCTTCACACAGACATCAAAAAGCATGATACAGAGGATGAAATGTGAACAAATCAATTAGTATCTCCACTGCTGTAGGCCCAGGGGCTGTGTGTGTGGTGACAGATGCATTGTGTGTGTATGTGTGTGTGTGCTCATACGTGTGTATGTTTATCCTCGGTGCTGGGCTGAAGCAGACAGCAGGTGGTTTCCATAGACAGAATGTGAAGCTCCCCAAATGCAGCATGACACCTCCAGATGAAGGAAGGCCTGCAGAATACCCATGTGTCCTGCTTTCTTCCATCTCACACACACACACACACTTTTATTTCACACCTGCCTGCCCACTCTTATGTTCATAGGCACTGTGCACCTGAAAACAAAACGAGCTCATGACGATACGGCCACTTTCGTCTTATCCCCTAATGTAGTTGCCGTCCTGCTGTTGGAGATGCTCTTACTGTGTTGTCTTACTTCTTATTAAATTGGTCTGATATTGTTAATCGTCTGCCCGAGGTGGAGCAACAGTGACAGTCTAGTCACTATATGTCGCCAGGCCCTCGTCAAGCAGGCTGGCCCATAAATGTGATTTTTGCCATTCGTTCCAGTCATTGGCAGCAGAGAATTGGAAGGAAAGGCGACCAAAGGAGGAATTGGCTTTGGGGGTGACCAGTGAGATATACCTGCTGGAGCGCGTGCTACGGGTGGGTGCTGCTATGTTGACCAGTGAGCTGAGATAAGATGGGGCTTTACCTAACAAAGACTTGTAGATGACCTGGAGCCAGTGGGCTTGGCGACGAGTATGAAGCGACGGCCAGCCAACGAGAGCGTACAGGTCGCAGTGGTAGGCAACAAAGAATCCATTTGGTTAAGGATGCTTTGTTACGAAATAGGGAAGCTGATTCTAGATTTAATTTTGGATTGGAGATGCTTAATGTGAGTCTGGAAGGAGAGTTTACAGTCTAACCAGACACCTAGGTATTTGTAGTTGTCCACATATTCTAATTCAGAACCGTCCAGAGTAGTGATGCTGGACGGGCGGGCAGGTGCGGGCAGAGATTGGTTGAAGAGCATGCATTTAGTTTTACTTGCATTTAAGAGCAGTTGGATGCCATGGAAGGAGAGTTGTATGGCATTGATGCTCGTCTGGAGGTTAGTTAACACAGTGTCCAAAGAAGGGCCAGAAGAATACAGAATGGTATAGTCTGCGTAGAGGTGGATCAGAGAATCATATAAATGTATAATGGGCTCTATACCTGAGGCCTTTCCAATCCCATATTATCCTTAGCAGACTGTACACCGAATTTCCATATTACGGCTTAGCTTAATGGTTAGCCATGATCTCACAGTCCAGGTATCTAGCCAGCCCAAAATGACAATCAAATGTTTCTGATTGACCCCAACCTCTAATAAGGATTGCTAAACTCATGGTTACCAACCATCAATACCAGACGTACAATCAGACATCAACATTCAGCAAGAAGTCCTCGGCAGTATATTCCCCTGCTGTGCAATTACTGCACATCCCCATAGAGCCACCCTGACCTCTGGAATCCTAAACTAATGTATTAGCATATCTCCTCCCTCTTACATGATAATCAGGCCAATTTATTTACATAAATCTCCTTTACGTCTTCAAAAAACAGCAACATATCCCATAATTATCACAGCCATTACCATATCCCTGATCTGATGATGAGTGAGAAAGAGCATCAGTCAATTTCCCCACCTGGCTGGCTACCTGCGCAGTTGCCGTTATCTCTCTCAGTGATAGAAAGAATCATTCTGACATTTTTGAGCGATGTCTTAATTACATTGAACTTTTGGTTTAACAACAACAGAGAGGGCCCAGTGACTGGAAGAGTGGTTAAAAATGTCCCTGAAGAGGCTGTATTTATTCTAAGAGACATTTTCCCCTCTTGTAGTAAATTACATTTAAAGAGGATGTTTTTTGTGTTGCACTATAGGTTATTTAATAATTGAAATGCCAATAAAATATCCATGTGAGTCACAATATGATGTTGTGTTATCAGGGGTGTTCTGATATGTGCACTGTTGATAGTTTTCAGACTGCAATGAGAGCATTATTGTACAGTTTTGCAGAGGAGCTACCATCAGAAACTGCTAATAATTCTGCACTGTGACGGTTGTCATGGCTGCAGCATGAAACAATGTGAATGTAATAAGTTGGAGGACACCATGTCACTCCAATGGGTGTGTGTGGTGATAATATCACATGACCCATGAATTACCTCTTGTCTGAACAGTGATGAGATGAAGTGACACCTATTAAAGGATGTAAACTATCGATACAAAAGTATGTGGACAAACCTTTCAAATTAGTGCAAATTTGGTTATTTCAGCCACACCCATTGCTGACAGGTGTATAACATTTTGCACACAGCCATGCAATGTCCATAGACAAACATTGGCAGTAGAATGACCTTACTGATGAGCTCAGTGACTTTCAACATGGCACCGTCATAAGTGTTGTTACTTTGAAGTGGAAACATCTAGGAGCAACAAAGTGGTAGGCCACACAAGCTCACAGAACGCCGAGTCCTGAAGCGCGTAGCGCATAAACATTGTCTGTACTCGGTTACAACACTCACTAAAATAACTGTCAGGGAACTTTATGAAATGGCCCTGTCTCCCAGACCCTGTCTACATTTGTGTGGATGTTCTTTATAATTTGATTTTCTGGGAATTAGATTTTTTTGTGTGCAGATAAAGACAAGTGAATGACGCTGTCTTCTGCTAATGAAGTTTATCATTAAAGAAGTGCATCAGAGAAGACACAGCAGTTTTCCTGAAGTTGAACTTGAGCTTTATCCTTCTCTTCTCTGTTGTCTGTCAGGTTGTCCATATTGGAACCCAGGAGGAGGGGGAGAAGGGATGCGTGCCTGGCTTCCAGGTGAAGGAGTACCAGGTGGAGTACAACAGAGGTTTCCAGAAGGACCATCCTCTCACACAAAGTGAGTGAGAGACCTGATACCATCCTGACATACGGAGGATTAGAGAAAGTCAAGCAGGCACACAACACTTCAGATACAAATGTCTTTAATTACTGTTATCTTTCCTTCTCAGTCTCACTCATGGACACACGTACACATATGCATGCACAGACATACACACACACATTTTCATGCAGACTGTAGCTCTACAGTTGCTCATTGTCTAGCTCCTAGCATCAGGCAGTTTCCCCTGGGGTTGTAGAAGAGGTGATTCTGTGTGGGCTGGCTGTTATGTTCCCAACATTCAGTATAATTCATGCAAAATCTTATTAAAAAACTGGAAATAAAAGCAATGGTTTCCAAACACAACAACAACAAAATGTTTCTGTGCTTATGAATTATTCTCCTTGATTGTGTGATGTTTACAAAACCTTGCTAAGCGATCCTCACCTGCAGGCTGCCGTGTGTTGTGGTGTCTAACTGAGAAACATTCTGCTGTTGAGGGAAAAAAAACACATCACACGGACACAGTCAACCCAACTGACCTGTTAACTGTTGCGCAGGAATTTGCTCAATATCTCGGAACTAACAGTGTGATCGAGAGGTATCAATCCTCCTCAGTACCCATAGAGCTGTTTTACAGAATGGTACAATTAAGGGAATTCTTTACAGAAGTCTATTTGATCTCAGAGGAAAGTCAGTGAGTTCATGACCAAGGTCATCACCACGGAGACAGCAGAGTCTGTGGTGAGAAGGCCTGGTCATCTTGACAGTGTTTCTATATGGCCTCCATCTATAGATCCCTCCCTCTCTTCCTACTACAGCCCCCGCCTCATTACTGTCACAATTCACTGGTCTTCAGCTCCTGTGGGATCGGCAGTAATGTCTGCCTGCTGGTCTCCATTTCCAGTGCGATTTCTAGTCATGTCTGTTAGCTAGCTTCCGACTGCTCAGAGAGATGAGTTATGGTTGCTTGCTTGTGTTCTAGGTCCTCTGAGAGTGACAGGGGTGTCAACATGGTACACAGCAGCCTGAGTGTGGTGTTTCTTCTCAGCAACAATGAAAGATTGCAATGGTGAGAATGAGTCATTAAAGTGGAACTGACAGCGTTTTAAAAACTTAGCAAATATGAAACAAACTTGATATCAGTCAAAAGTATAAAATTCCCAGTTTATGCTATAAAACCAACTTGATAAGAGGTTTCAAAAGTAGGTTATACTTGACAAATGCCATGACGTAGAGTAGGGCATTGTTGGCAGAATAGATGGATGCAGTTCAATGCATGATTAATATAGATGACACCGGTGATGTCATTTACAAAATAGCCTCCAATACCATACTCAACAAATTGGATACAGTCTATCACAGTGCCATCCGTTTTGTCACCAAAGCCCCATATACTACCCACCACTGCGACCTGTACACTCGTTGGCTGGCCCTCGATTCACACTAGTCGCAAACCCCACTGGCTCCAAGTAATCTACAAGTCCCTGCTAGGTAAAGCCCCACCTTATCTCAGCTCGCTGGTCACCATAGCAGCATCCACCTGAAGCACGCGCTCTAGGAGGTATATCTCACTGGTCACGCACAAAGCCAATTCCTCCTTTGGCTGACTTTCCTTCCAGTTCTCTGCTGCCATTGACTGGAACGAACTACAAAAATCTCTGAAACTGGAGACACTTATCTCCCTCACCAGCTTTAAGCACCAGCTGTCACAGCAGCTCACAGACCCCTGCACCTGTATATATCCCATCTGTAAATAGCCCATCCAACTACCTCATCCCCTACAGTATTTATTTATTTATCTTGCTCCTTTGCACCCCAGTTTTTCTACTTTGCACATTCATCTACTGCACATCTACCGTTCCATTGTTTAATTGCTATATTGTAATTACTTTACCACCATGGCCTATATATTGCCTTACCTTCCTTATCTCACCTCATTTGCACACATTGTATATAGATTTGTTTTTCTACTGTATTATTAACTGTATGTTTGTTTTACTCCATGTGTAACTCTGTTGTTGTATGTGTCGAACTGCTTTGCTTTATCTTGGCCAGGTCGCAGTTGCAAATGAGAACTTGTTCTCAACTTGCCTGCCTGGTTAAATAAAGGTGAAATAAAATACATATAAATAAAAGATAATTCACAAATACATTTGTTTGCTGCCTCCAGCCATTCAGGATGCACTGTTTCAGTTAAATGACTCAATATGTTGGACAAAAACAGACAAATGTAACTAAGGCTAGGAAGGTCAATACAATCAAACTAGCAAGGGCAATGATCACAAGTCAGTCAAAACTTGGCTAATAGGCTAGCTTATCTATTTATGTAGCTATTTATTTAGCAAGCTAAAAACACATAGCTAGCTAACTAGCTAACATTAGTGCATTGTCTGGGTGGCCATTTGATTAGCTGTTCAGGAGTCTTATGGCTTGGGGGTAGAATCTGTTTAGAAGCCTCTTGGACCTAGACTTGGCGCTCCGGTACCGGTTGCCGTGTGGTAGCAGAGAGAACAGTCTATGACTAGGGTGGCTGGAGTCTTTCAAAATTATTAGGGCCTTCCTCTGACACCACCTGGCATAGAGGTCCTGGATGGCAGGAAACTTGGCCCCGGTGATGTACTGGGCCGGACACACTAGCCTCTGTAGTGCCTTGCGGTCAGAGGCCGAGCAGTTGCCATACCAGGCAGTGATGCAATCCGTCAGGATGCTTTCAATGGTGCAGATGTAAAACCTTTTTAGGTTTTGTCGTGCCCTCTTCACGACTGTCTTGGTTTGCTTGGACCATGTGAGTTTGATGGTGATGTGGACTCCAAGGAACTTGAAGCTCTCAACCTGCTCCACTACAGCCCCGTAGATAAGAATGGGGGCGTGCTCGGTCCTCCTTTTCCTGAAGTCCGCAATCATCGCCTTTGTCTTGATCACATTGAGAGAGAGGCTGTTGTCCTGGCACCACACGGCCAGGTCTCTGACCCCCTCCCTATAGGCTGTCTCATCGTTGTCAGTGATCAGGCCTACCACTGTTGTGTCATTGGCAAAATTAATGGTGGTGTTGGAGTCGTGCCTCGCCATGCAGTCATGAATGAACAGGGAGTACAGGAGGGGACTGAGCACGCACTCCTGAGGGGCCCCCGTGTTGAGGATCAGCGTGGCAAATGTGTTGTTACCTACCCTTACCACCTGGGGGGCGGCCCGTCAGGAAGTCCAGGATCCAGTTGCAGAGGGAGGTGTTTAGTCCCAGGGTCCTTAGCTTAGTGATGAGCTTTGAGGGCACTATGGTGTTGAACTCTGAGCTGTAGTCAATGAATAGCATTCTCACATAGGTGTTCCTTTTGTTCAGGTGTGAAAGGCCAGTGTGTAGTGCAATAGAGATTGCATCATCTGTGGATCTGTTTGTGTGGTATGCAAATTGGAGTGGGTCTAGGGTTTCTGGGATAATGGTGTTGATGTGAGCCATGACCAGCCTTTCAAAGAATTTCATGGCTACAGACGTGAGTGCTACGGGTCAGTAGTAATTTAGGCAGGTTACCTTAGTGTTCTTGGGCACAGGGACTATGGTGGTCTGCTTGAAACATGTTGGTATTACAGGCTCAGACAGGGAGAGTTTTAAAATGTCAGTGAAGACACTTGCCAGTTGGTCAGCGCATGATAAGAGTACACGTCCTTGTAATCCGTCTGTCCCTGCGGCCTTGTGAATGTTGACCTGTTTAACCTCTCAGGGATTGCTGGGGCGCTAGCTTCCCAATCCCGACACTACCAGGTGAAATGCAAGGCGCCAAATTCAAAATCCAAAAGTTGAATTATTAAACATCCACCAATATACAAGTGTTCCATACTCATCAAAAGCTCTGTTTCTTGGCAATATCACAGCGTTGTCAGATTTCAAAAAGGCTTTACGGCGAAAGCAGCACATTTGATTGTTTGAGGGTAGCACCTCACATATTTTTCCCATAGCCATGAATCCATTAGCCATCATGGCACACACATAACACATTTCACAGCGAAAACAAATCAATTACCTGTTGAAGAACTTCTGCTGAGGTCATCCTAAGTGTCCAACGAAGACCATCCATGGTTATTTTGCATTCTAATGCATTTTATCCATAAATCCTCCATTTGGTTCGTGCGTTATAATCAGAAACGACAGCCTCCACTAGTCCATTGAAACGTGACGCAAACTCGTTCATCTTATACCTATAAACTTGTCCAAGTACAATCAAACATAGTTTTAAATGTATCCTTAGGAACACTTTTACGTATATTTACTATTAGAAATCAACCGGAATATAAACTGATCGATAAAGACGGTAAAAAAGACACTGCGCGCCTTGTCGGGAGCTCGCGCTGGGTACTGTTGACATAAAAAGTACACTTCCTGGTTTGCTCTTATTCTCTGGTCTAAAGCATCCAAAATAAAAATTTACACTGTCTCGAGACTGTTGACATATAAAGGAAGCGATGGGTACTGCATTCATATGCCCTTATATGGTCATTTTCATGAGGGAGGGGTTCCAAATGAGCAATGTGTCAAAATCACTTTTTCCAGGACAGAAATTCCTCGGGGTTTCGCCTGCCATATCCGTTCTGTTTTACTCACAGACAAAAGGTTAACACTTTTGGACAATTCAGAGTGTGTCCTATCCAATGGTACTAAATATGTGCATATCCTATTTTCTGGGCCTGAATGGGAGGCATTTTACTTTGGGCACGCCAGGCTCTCCAAAACCGTCACCTCGGGAACCGCTCCCTAAGAAGTTAAGGACAACAAAGTCAAGGTATTGGAGTGGCCATCACAAAGCCCTGACCTCAATCCCATATCAAATTTGTGGGCAGAACTGAAAAAGCGTGTGCGAGCAAGGAGGCCTACAAATCTGACTCAGTTACACCTGCTCTGTCAGGAGGAATGGACCAATATTCCCTCAACTTATTGTGGGAAGCTTGTGGAAGGCTAGCTGAAACGATTGATCCAAGTTAAACAATTTAAAGGCAATACTACCAAATACTAATTGAGTGTGTGTAAACTTCTGACCCACTGGGAATGTGATGAAAGAAATGAAAGCTGAAATAAATCATGCTCTCTGCTATTATTCTGACATTTCACATTCTTAAAATAAAGTGGTGATCCTAACTGACCTAAGACAGGGAATTTTTACTAGGTTTAAATGTCAGGAATTGTGAAAAACTGAGTTTAAATTTATTTGGCTAAGGTGTATGTAAACTTCCGACTTCAACTGTATCTGAGGTAGAGAGAGCCCACCTTTTCACGATTGTGTGATCAATAGGACTGTAAAGTTCCCAAATGTTAGAGGACTCCCCTGGTATTTACATATGTGACTCACCACCTGGATTCGGTCTTATATAGCAAAATGTGAAAGTTTGTTTTCTACATTGGATAAAAGTAGAGACTCAGAGCTACAAAATGGTATACCATACACTGCATTTGAGGAACTTTTAAACTCACTTTTGAGAAAACCGCCTTTGAATGTTTTGGTATCTAGTGAAGAGCTCTTTGTCTACACTCATTCAGCATCATTCACACCCTCACCCTAAGCTTTAGCCTCACGCATCTCGTTTCGCTCTCGGAGTGCACACTTGACACTCTGGCCGGTGATTTGTTTACTTTTGGATAACATGAAAACAGCCTAACCAGCTCTGCAGGCAACAATTTCATTACGCTTTTTTGCAGACGTTTACTGACACTGGCCATATTCAACAGGTGTTGTACACACATCACGTAACGTTAGCTAACGAGCCAGCCAGCTAACGTGAGCCAGTTAAACAGCAATGAACAAGTGGCAACAATGCCGCATCTAACCTGCATACATCTTTCCTGCATACATCAACATGCATCATGGACACGTCTCCTTGTCAGGAATGCCACAACTTGATCCTCCAAAACTTGATCCTCCAGAAAAAAATGTTTTTACGTTCAAACGTCTCTCCTGTGAAGTGGTGACTTGCGACATACACCTAGTATCCTGAATCGAGTCTCATATTTGCAGAAATTCATTCAGGTCTATTATGTGGCTTTTGGTGAATGCTTTCTAATGATCTAAAGTTGCACTGTTGCTACTGCCTGCAAACACACAGTCCAGTTCAAAGTTAATGATGGCCGGCCCATGTGGCGAATGGCTTATTTGCATATAGGCCTACAGTAGCTCTGATAGGCTACGGCGCACCAGGCTGTGTAGAGTCCGGTCCTGGACAAGACTGACATGCTTTTATTAGGTTTTATTTACTGCATTGTCTATTTATTGTCCAAATGAACGGCCGCTTTCCCACTATATTGATATAGAATTTTCACAAATGCTTTACTCTACGTCATTCCCAAATATTATATGTAAGTATGAAAACTTGAAAATTACCATATCTCAGTACTCACTTATAAAAATAAAAAAAAAGTGTCATATTCTTCTGTATGTATATGAACATATTTTAATAAGACTTGATGTTGCTAAAATGCTGTCAGTTTCACTTAAAGATTTAATTAGTCTCTTTAGTGATAAATCAAGTGATAAATTAGTGTGGCGTGTGTATGTACATTCACAGCCTGACATTTCATTAATGACTGAAAGGTCATGGTTTATAGTGGCATTTAACTATGGAACACACTTCTGAAGTGACACTGCAGAGGGAGTGATGCTTTTTCAGTACAACAAAACATATTTTATATTCTCTACCGTAACATGACAACTCTTTGCCCAAGTTTTGTTTTTCAATATTTTTATTTCATTGTGATTGATTGGGAGAAGCATTGAGGCATTTTGTCATCTTGAGGTCCAGCAAGACAGAGCTTAGTTCTGAAACACAACACACCATGGGGGGTTAACTCACAAACATGTCCTCACACACACACACAAGTAGATCGTCTACTTC
Organism: Brachymystax lenok tsinlingensis; assembly: GCA_030435695.1. NCBI lineage: Eukaryota > Metazoa > Chordata > Actinopteri > Salmoniformes > Salmonidae > Brachymystax > Brachymystax lenok. The sequence goes on along the minus strand of CM059793.1, from coordinate 23,937,847 downwards.
ACAACACCCCTTCCCCCGAGACACACATCCCTGTGCACGCATGCTCAATGAAATAAAGCTTTGACACACAGTCTTTTGTCTAAAATATCTTCTAGTCCAATTGGAGGAGATGCACGGTTGCTGAAATAGTTTAGCAAGAAGATAAAGAGTTAGTATGCTGGGCTATAGCATAAGCACTCAGACTGCAGGGAATCAGGGATAGAGGGATGCAGTCAGATTCATTAGACACTTCAGCACAAAGCAGACTGAGTCCCTGTGAGCTCCAGGTAGGCTCTGTAGCTCTGTAGTGAGGCTGTGCAGTGAGCCAGTCAGAGAGACTGGTGACACATGCAGATTTATTTAAATCGGCCCAGCTGCACTCCTAAACCTCACCCATATTCAGGCAGAGAAGTCCTGTAATTAACCGGATAGGGGCGGTATTTAGGGAGGCGCTACATGTTTGGGAAGGCCTAGGTCAGGACATTCATCTTTCTAATGGGTTCTGTTAGAAACTAGGCAGCGACCAACAGACACACAGTCACATTCACACTCAAGTACCATTACTTCCAGATGGACAGCACCTAAATACATGAATAATTGATGTCAGAAATGCAAATGAAAATCCATAAGCAAATGTGCAGAGAGCGGGTGGTGTGAATAAAGATGAAGTTATCCCCGCCCCGCCCCTGTCCCATCCCGCCCCATCCTGCCCCTGTGCCCAGGTAAGTGATGTTAAGCATACATACACGATCAGATGTCCTCAGAATAGCACAATCTAAGATACTATAAAACACATTGTTCCAGACTCATTGTGCTTCTGGTATAATAGGCAGCTTTCAGCTTTCTGTCTGACTCTAAACTAGTTGGACATAGAAAAGTCTGACGTCTTGAACCTAGATGTTATGTGAGGTGAGTGTATTCTTTGAATTCTTCAGCATATTCTTTGAAGGCATAGTTAACCTTTTCTCACGGTAAGCTTGGTCTGAAAAGTAAAACTCAAAAAGAAATGATTTGCTTTTAAATGGAAAAAGTAATAGAGTACCTTTAATAGAATAGACTTTGAGTGCTTTCACATTAGCGATGTGGAGAGGAGTTCAATCAGGTATGTTAGTTTTAGTGCTGGAGTTTTAGAGTTGGGCAGATTGGAAATGTATATCTCCTCTGTTTGGTAATGAATAAAAAATGTAATGTAGCTCAATTTATGAAAACCCAATGAAATTGATCCTGTAATCTCTCTGAGCACACTCTCACCAACTCAACAGTATAAGTATAAGTAAGGCATTATACCTCGATGAAATAAAATGTGACGGTACAAAAAGGAACTGTATTCTGATACAGAACCCCACTACCAGTGGGATTTAGAGTATCACTTTCAAACACATCCCTGGAAAATCACTAACCAAAGGCAGCCGCTCACATTTCTACCAATTTTGGCTTCTCAACATTGCAATACTTAAGGCAGCACTGCAATAAAAATTACTTTCACTGTGCCAGAACTAAAGTTGGAGCTCAAGTTCTCACCAGTTGATGTATCACAGAGAAAAAAACTATGAATAAGACATGTACATTTTTTTTATTGTATTTTTATTTTAAATGTAACCTTTATTTAACTAGGCAAGTCAGTTAAGATTTTTTATTTATTTACAATAATGGCCTAACTCAGCCAAACCCAAATTAATGGCATCTCATAAAGTTGTGCTCATTGCTTCAAGAGTTCATGTACAGTACATAACTGCAATGCAGTTATTGGGGTTTTTGAAACTTCCCTTCCAGAATTATATTAGGTAGAGCCAAACATCTATTAGCTTTATGAGGGACTGTTCCTATGCATAATGGACAGTTGAGGACAGAGGATGGAGCCCTCTCCTTACTGGCTCTGAGCCGATGGCTTATTAACTGCATTGAGCTCCTAAGACCTCCTCTCTAGCAGGATCCCTGTCTCTAGCCTGTGTTCACTCTGGCTTGATCATCAGGCCAATTTAAAAGTACTTTGATTCTGGTATAGCCTACTGGTTTTAGATAAATTGGTTAAATGTAACATGCTCTCTCATCTGTTATATTTTTTACTTCTTGAGGTTCTGCTTCAAGATTTGAGCTTACATGATAAAGTACTCTGTCCTTGTGCTCCAGGCACACACTCACACACATTCTCAGTAGCATGTTTGTGGACCCCCGCACACACACACACACATTGAAGCTTTCAAGATTTGTTCATTTGATAAGCGCACCCAACCTTGAGAACTATTCACCCACAACAAAATCTTCTATCATGTTGAATATTAAAGAGAGAATTTGCGATTTATATTCTGTCTGTTTTTCCCTGCCTGCACATTACTTCCGCTGCATTCCCATACAGTGCATGTATACTTTGTTGGTTGCGCTGGAAGTAGTCATTTTTCAATAGTATGTTTGCATTGCCCCATGCTACAACTTGATGGTTGACTTGAAGGACCTTTAAAATATGAGTTGCTTGCCACAAAGCCAACGTTTCTTTTTAAATATTTGCTTTGTAAATAGTCTGAGTCCATTAATCAACCTTTTACTAGAACTCTGGTGTCATAGTAAAGTCCATAGCTGTTAGTGTAACCAGAAAATCTGAAATCTCCTACTGTTTCTTTACTTTCTAACTCCGGGTGATTTCTGAAGGACATGGTTGACTTGAGGACTGGGGTTCCCAGTGTTTTCTGCAAGGCAGCATTCATATCCAGATCATGCCACTCTCATGGCTGTAGTAATTCTGCTACATTAATCACTTTCCTCTGTTCCAGCAGGACCCACTGTCTTTTTTCCGGTGTATTTTTAATTGACTATAAATCAGGTGTGCTTTTGACAAATTACAGTAATTACAGAGGCAATTATGGTGAGAGCGAGTGTTTCCCTCAGGAAAAAAAAGGTGTCGGCGGGAAGTGATCCTGTTGTGTTTGAATGGGTACAACCAGGCTAGGATCCGCCATGGCACTTAGTTACCACAGCCTGTCCCTCTCCCTACTAAGGCACACTGACCTACTGAGGCACAGTTACCCAGGGCGGGACTGTTATGTGGGGCAGGAAGTGAGGGACTCTGCTGAGGGATAGAGAAGGTTGGGAGGAAGAGAAGAGAGAGGGAGCAGGAAGAGATGTATACATTACTGTACTATGGTGCAGAGAGAGCAGAGAAGTGTTGGTAGTTAGTATCCACCTTCCTGCCGTGCTGCCACGCCTGCAGATAGCTGAGAGCGGGCACCATTGGCTGGTGAGAGACACAGCCTGAGTGCCTGGCCAAAGAGAGCATCCGGAGCACAGGGCCAACCATGCCAGGATCCCATCTGCAAGCACCACACAGTTTGGCTGCCATTTGATCCTCTTCCCTCCGAAAAATCGGCAGTGATCGCCTCACTAACCTACTTACGATACATGTGCTAGAATTAACTAACTTTATTCACAACAACACTCCGGGAAGAAATAACCAAACATGTTTAATTCAAGACAGCCTGTTCACCAAGGAGGGTGTTCATCAATTAGTAACATGAGATTTTCAATTGCAGCTTTGAAGAAGAATTTAAAGAGTTGCATTTTCTGAGCATCTACAAACTGTCACAATTAATAACCTCTTGTGTCCAGCGTTCTCCTGCTGTTCTGTTGACGCTATAGAACGTTCTCTACCCAAATGTTCTACTAAAGTATAAGCATGGTACTCGTTTGGTATTCTTGACGCATTTGGTTTGGATGAAATCCATACAGTGCTTGTTATACTCAGTATATTATAATTATAGATATAATGTAGAAACATGAAAAGGGTTTTGATGTCTATACAGTCTCCCTCAAAAGATACATTTTCAAAGCCTTACCTTAAGTAGTCTGTTGTCCAAATTATGCATTCACTTGGTGCAATTACACACACACACACACACACTCTCTTGATGAACCCATGGATGTTTTTTGGCTGAGTGGGGAATGGGGACTGGGACTCTGTTATCATGCACAATACTGTACTCTACCCATCACAGATCACTTCTTCATTAGTTCATATAGCCTCTTCACAAAATATCACATCACTCCATCATGGCCTTCATAGTCTACATGTTCAAACATGAGAGATGTGACATTGGTTTACAGTGTTCATACAATACAATATCTCCCTAATCAGTGAGCAACACAGTATGACCTGAATTTATAGATAGGATATTATGTTCTAAATTCACTGTAGAAGGGGTTTACCTTTTCTATAGTTGCACAAATTAAGGTAACTTGCTCAAGACATTGAATGTTACAAATTGTACCCATCAACAACCTTGGATAATGACGGGTGTGAACATAGAGTTGCAGGTATAATCTTTTGTGGAATGTTTTCTGCCTCACCTGTGTTTTTCACTCCTGATGGCAGTCAGAGCTGTTGGATGTGCTCCCAGGTCCTTCTCTCCTGAGTGGCCACAGAATGGTTGAACTGACTTCCTGAGAGGCTTTCTATCTGCCTGTGTGTCTTATGCTGTAGAGAGCTGGAGCGGCCTGGACCGGACAGTGTGAGTGACAGATCAGGGTGTTACTGCTGCAGGCAGAAAGTTTTTCCACTGATAAATTGGTGCAAACCTCCCCTACTAGTCAGACCTATTGAACACAATGCTTTCAGAGAACATGAATAAATCCTACCAGAGTCTAAGCTGGAGTGGGGAGTTCTACTAAGCTAAGATGGTCATACCAAGGATAATTTAGCTTTTAGATTTAACATCTCAGAACCCCTTTTTGGTATAATTTTGTTTATTTTATTTAACAAGAACAAATTCCTATTTACAATGACGGCCTACACCGGCCAAACCCAGACGACGCTGGGCCAATTGTGCGCCGCCCTATAGGACTCCCAATCACTGCCGGTTGTGATACAGCCTGGATTCAAAACGTGCCTCTAGCACTGAGATGCAGTGTCTTAGACCGCTGCGCCACTCAGGAACCCATATATAAAACAAATATATACAACAAATATTTGATTAAACATTTAGTTTGGCCATTCATACCAGTCAAAAGTTTGGACACACCTACACATTCAAGGGTTCGTCTTTATCTGTACTATTTTCTACATTGTAGAATAATAGTGAAGACATCAAAACTATGAAATAACATATGGAATCATGTAGTAACCAAAAAAGTGTTCAACTAATTTAAGTATAAGCTTGTTTTTCTCCAATGTTTGTAAACAATGTAAACATTGTAAATGCAACATTGTAAAAATAACACTGTGATATTTGTGATATCATGGATAGTCAGTCCTTGCATCGATAGCTCTGTCTATTAATCTGAGAGTGGTTACATTTCTCCAGGCCCATCCCTTAGCTTTTTACTAAAACAGAGGCAGGGTCCAGGTTTTGTTATTGTTTCATCTTTGGATTTGCCCTTTAAACAACTGCATATTATCAAGATATCAAAGTGTCACCAACAAAAAGGTAAACAATAGGCCCATAGCAAGTGCAGCATATGGCATTCATTTTCACATGTAAATAGCACTTTTCAATAGTGCTCAAAGTATGCCATTCCATGAGCACAGCATTTATTTTTCAACTCGAATCAAATCAAATCAAATTTTATTTGTCACATACACATGGTTAGCAGATGTTAATGCGAGTGTAGCGAAATGCTTGTGCTCTAGTTCCGACCATGCAGTAGTATCTAACAAGTAATCTAACAAATTCACAACAACTACCGTATACACACAAGAGTAAAGGAATGAGTACGAGTATGTACATATAAATATATGGATGAGCGATGGCTGACCGGCGTAGGCAAGATGCAGCAGATGGTATGGAGTACAGTATATACATATGAGATGAGTAATGTAGGATATGTAAACATTATATAAATGGCATCGTTTAAAGTGGCTAGTGATACATTTATTTAATCCAATTATAATTATTAAAGTGGCTAGAGATTTGAGTCGATGGCCGAACGGCATAGGCAAGATTCAGTAGATGGTTTAGAGTACAGTGTATACATTTGATATGAGTAATGTCGGATATGTAAACATTATATACAAAATTGTTTAACTTCTTAGCGATCAGCGCACGAAGTGACCGTTTTGGAGAGCGCTGTGCCCAAACAGTGCCCAAAGTAAAATGCCTCCCATTCAGGCCCAGAAAATAGGATATGCACATATTTGGTACCATTGGATAGGAAACACTCTGAATGTTCTAAAAGTGTTAACCATGTGAGTAAAGCAGAACGGATATGGCAGGCGAAACCCCGAGGAATTTCTGTCCTGGAAAAAGTGGTTTTGACAGAGTGCCTCATTTGGAACCCCTCCCTTATGAAAATGGCCATATAAGGGCATATGAATGCAGTACCGATCGCTTCCTCTGGATGTCAACAGTCTCGAGACAGTGTTCAGATTTGTTTTGGTGCTATTCTGGGCCATTTTACTTTGGGCACGCCAGGCTCTCCAAAAGCTGCCACTCCCTAACAAGTTAAAGTGGCTAGTGATACATTTGTTACATCCAATTCCTATTATTTAAAGTGGTTAGAGATTTAAGTCAGTATGTTGGTAGCAGCCACTCAATGTTAGTGATGGCTGTTTAACAGTCTTATGGCCTTGAGATAGAAGCTGTTTTTCAGTCTCTCGGTCCCAGCTTTGATGCACCTGTACTGACCTCGCCTTCTGGATGATAGCGGGGTGAACAGGCAGTGGCTCGGGTGGTTGTTGTCCTTGATGATCTTTTTGGCCTTCCTGTGACATCGGGTGGTGTCTGTTGCGCCTTCTTCACCACGCTGTCTGTGTGGATGGACCATTTCAGTTTGTCCGTGATGTGTACGCCAAGGAACTTAAAACCACTTAGGGATAACTGGGGCGCTAGCGCCCCAATCCCGACACTACCCGGTGAAATGTAAGGCGCCAAATTCAAAATCCAAAAGTTTAATTATTTAACATTCATCAATATACAAGTGTTGCAACATCAAAAGCTCTGATTCTTGGCAATATCACAGCGTTGTCAGCGTTCAAAAAGGCTTTACGGCGAAAGCACAACATTTGATTGTTTGAGGATACCACCTCTCAAATTTATGCATTATCATAAATTCATAACCAGCGCGGGTCACACAAAACCCATATAAGAGCTAAAATAAATCACTTACCTTTCGAATAACTTCTGCTGAGGGCATCCCAAGTGTCCAACAAAGACATCCAATGGTTATTTTGTTAGAAAAAGTAATTTATTATATCCATAAATCTCTGTTTGGTTGGCGCGTTATGTTCAGAAAATCCACCGTCGAGTCGCCCGTTGTACAGTGAAGAGAAAGCGTTCAAATTATACCTATCAACTTTGCCCAAACAAATCAAACATCATTTGTAATGCATCCTTAGGTATCCTTTTATGAATATTAATGATTATATTTTACACGGATGATATCCTAAACGATAGAAAAGGAAAATAAAGAGGGGCGCGCTCACAGTCTCGTGCCCAGGAAAACTTATTGACATCCGTGGTCCCCAGTATTTCTTCTTCCTTTTGGTTCTGTTCAGTGATAAAGCCTTCAAACACTGTCTAAAGACTGTTGACATCTAGTGGAAGCCATAGGCACTGCAATTTGGGAGCTATTTTACATGGATATCAATAGGAAGTCTATCAAACAGAGGAAATGTCACAAAAAATTTTTTATCTGGACAGAAATTCCTCAGGTTTTCGCCTGCTATATCAGTTCTGTTATACTCACAGACATGATTTTAACAGTTTTAGAAACTTCAGAGTGTTTCCTATACAATAGTACTATGTGCATATCCTAGTTTCTGGGCCTGAGTGGCAGGCATTTTACTTTGGGCACGCCAGACTCTCCAAAACCGTCACCACTGCTGATGATGCCTAAAGAGTTAAAACTTTCCACCTTCTCCACTACTGTCCCGTCGATGTGGATAGGGGGGTGCTCCCTCTCCTGTTTCCTGATCATCTCCTTTGTTTTGTTGACGTTGAGTGAGAGGTTATTTTCCTGATGGTGAGCCCAATCAGTCCTCCATGACAACAAAATCATTAACAACAGAGTATGGCTGGCTGATAAGTCCTTAGTTTTGGGGTTATGCTCAGGTAATACAATTTGGCTAATCTATACTTCCATATTTCCAAGTCCTATTCTTGATGATCAAGGGGTATACCATTTATGGGAATTACTGGAATTCTAATATTTGGTTTTTAATGTGAAGATATCATTTTATGTGTTATTATATGTAGTAGAAAGCGATGGATTAGAAGAAGCCTACATAACCAACTCGTAAAGTAAAATTCAACATCCATATATGCCCAGCTATGTAAACTTTAACATTGATTTATTCTGCAATAGATGTCGTTCAATTGGTAACATACATTTTTGTCTTCATCTAATGCCTCTTAAAGGGAAAGTAATCTAAAGTAATGTAATCAGATTACGTTACTGAGTTTGGCTAATTCAAAAGTTATGTTACTGATTACAATTTTGGACAGGTAACTAGTAACTGTAACGGATTACATTTAGAATTTAACCTAACCAACTGTAACCGCAAAATTGGCGGATGCGCTGGATATCGAGTTTTCTTTTCCATGCAAAAAAACGGATATCTCTATCTTAAATAGACATATTGTTATGGGGATTTTTGTTTTATCCTAATTAGATTTCAGAGACCGCACTCATGCTGACCAGCTGGGCATGCCAATTTTTTATGGACACGGATTCAGATCCATATGTACAGACAACGCACTACTTGATACATATGTATGTTAGGTTTATTCAAAATCTAGTTAAAGGGACGTTTTAGGATTTTTGGCAATGATGCCCTTCATCTACTTTCCCAGAGTCAGTGTGTCTCTGAGTGCACTTTGAAGGAGGTTGCTAACAAGCTCTAGCGCAATTGCTAACTAGCGTTAGCGCTATGACTGGAAGTCTATAGCAGATACCATAGACTTCTAGTCATTGCGCTAATGCTAGTTTGCATTGGCTAGCAAAACTACCTCTACCTTCCCAAAATCCTGAAGTATCCCTTCAAATGAGTGTCTATTGAAGTACTGTTACCATACTGAATGATTAGGTGGAGATCACGGGAGGCTGCTGAGGGGAGGACGGCTCATAATAATGGCTGGAACACAGTAAATTAAATGGTATCAAACACATGGAAGCTATGTGTTTGAGTTTGAATTCCATTTATTTGTTCCAGCCATTATTATGAGCCCGTCCTCCCCAATTAAGGGGCCACCAACCTCCTGTGGTGGAGATGGCGAACTAAGGATGCAGTTAATGAAAGTAAACTTGAGAGCTATGAACATAAAAAAAAGACATGGTCTTTGTTGAAACTGACGTACATTTTACATGTGCTCTTATCCAGAGCAACTTACAGTAGTGAGTGCATACATTTACATATTTGTTCGTACTGGTCCCCTGTGGGAATCAAACCCACAACCCTGGCGTTGCAAGTGCCATGCAAGTGCTGTGCTCTACCAACTGAGCCCCACAAGACCATGTAGGGTTTTAATTTGACCTAAAGTATATTCTTACAACAAATTTCTCGCAGCAACAGGATTTGACCGTTTAGTCCATGATCTTGCTTGATTGGTGGTTAGGCTATTAGCTGGCAAAAAGTAGGCATGAAGAAAAGTGCAATATTGTTAATGTAACCATGTGTTAGTGTGGTTTTTCAGTGAATTCAGGAAAATGATCAGCAACAAAAGAATTCTCAAATTAAGATCCTCCACCTGTACACCCTTCAGGAAATTGTATCAGGTCATCATTTCTATTCTTTACCCAAATCTCAAGTACCTCCATCTGAAGCATGTGGTCTGTGTCAGTAGGCAGGGCTGGGAGCGTTTCGCTGAGTTACACTAGCTGCATACAGTGACGAATGAGGCCGTGGTTTTGGGTCACTGTAAGGTTCTATTATCTAGTGTAACCGGTGTCTGTCCCTATCCCAAAAAAACCCTCTGATCAACAGCAATGCCCAGGCAGAGACTAATAACAACATTTTGAAGTTTGCTGTGGTGATAAAATAAATTCCAGTCTCCAGTGAGCTGTCCCTCAGATGTCTCAATACTGACACTGGGCTTTAGGGATTTGACAGACAGAGTCATGGATATATACAGTTGAAGTCGGAAGTTTACATACAGTGGGGAAAAAAAGTATTTAGTCAGCCACCAATTGTGCAAGTTCTCTCACTTAAAAAGATGAGAGAGGCCTGTAATTTTCATCATAGGTACACTTCAAATATGACAGACAAAATGAGGAAAAAAAATCCAGAAAATCACATTGTAGGATTTTTAATGAATTTATTTGCAAATTAGTCACATACAAACAAGCAAGATTTCTGGCTCTCACAGACCTGTAACTTCTTCTTTAAGAGGCTCCTCTGTCCTCCACTCATTACCTGTATTAAAGGCACCTGTTTGAACTTGTTATCAGTATAAAAGACACCTGTCCACAACCTCAAACAGTCACACTCCAAACTCCACTATGGCCAAGACCAAAGAGCTGTCAAAGGACACCAGAAACAAAATTGTAGACCTGCACCAGGTTGGGAAGACTGAATCTGCAATAGGTAAGCAGCTTGGTTTGAAGAAATCAACTGTGGGAGCAATTATTAGGAAATGGAAGACATACAAGACCACTGATAATCTTCCTCGATCTGGGGCTCCACGCAAGATCTCACCCGTGGGGTCAAAATGATCACAAGAACGGTGAGCAAAAATCCCAGAACCACACGGGGACCTAGTGAATGACCTGCAGAGAGCTGGGACCAAAGTAACAAAGCCTACCATCAGTAACACACTACGCCGCCAGGGACTCAAATCCTGCAGTGCCAGGCGTGTCCCCCTGCTTAAGCCAGTACATGTTCAGGCCCGTCTAAAGTTTGCTAGAGAGCATTTGGATGATCCAGATGAGGATTGGGAGAATGTCATATGGTCAGATGGTAAAAACTCAACTCGTCGTGTTTGGAGGACAAAGAATGCTGAGTTGCATCCAAAGAACACCATACCTACTGTGAAGCATGGGGGTGGAAACATCATGCTTTGGGGCTGTTTTTCTGCAAAGGGACCAGGACGACTGATCCATGTAAAGGAAAGAATGAATGGGGCCATGTATCGTGAGATTTTGAGTGAAAACCTCCTTCCATCAGCAAGGGCATTGAAGATGAAACGTGGCTGGGTCTTTCAGCATGACAATGATCCCAAACACACCGCCCGGGGCAACGAAGGAGTGGCTTCGTAAGAAGCATTTCAAGGTCCTGGAGTGGCCTAGCCAGTCTCCAGATCTCAACCCCATAGAAAATCTTTGAAAGTCCGTGTTGCCCAGCGACAGCCCCAAAACATCACTGCTCTAGAGGAGATCTGCATGGAGGAATGGGCCAAAATACCAGCAACAGTGTGTGAAAACCTTGTGAAGACTTACAGAAAACGTTTGACCTCTGTCATTGCCAACAAAGGGTATATAACAAAGTATTGAGATAAACTTTTGTTATTGACCAAATACTTATTTTCCACCATAATTTGCAAATAAATTCATTAAAAATCCTACAATGTGATTTTCTGGATTTTTTTTCCTCATTTCGTCTGTCATAGTTGAAGTGTATCTATGATGAAAATTACAGGCCTCTCTCATCTTTTTAAGTGAGATAACTTGCACAATTGGTGGCTGACTAAATACTTTTTTTTCCCCACTGTACACTTAGGTTGGAGTCATTAAAACTTGTTTTTCAACCACTCCACAAATTTCATGTTTACAAACTACAGATTTGGCGGATAGGACATCTACTTTGTGCATGACACAAGTAATATTTCCAACAATTGTTTACAGACAGATTATTTCACTTATAATTCACTGTATCACAATTCCACTGGGTCAGAAGTTTACATACACTAAGTTGGATTTGCCCTTAAACAGCTTGGAAAATTTCAGAAAATGATGTCATGGCTTTATAAGCTTCTGATAGGCTAAATGACATAATTTGAGTCAATTGAAGGTGTACCTGTGGATGTATTTTAAGGCCTACCTTCAAACTCAGTGCCTCTTTGCTTGACATCATGGGAAAATCAAAAGAAATCAGCCAAGACCTCAGAAAAAAATGGGAGACCTCCACAAGTCTGGTTCATACTTGGGAGCAATTTCCAAATGCCTGAAGGTACCACGTTCATCTGTACAAACAATAGTGCGCAACTATAAACACCATGGGACCACGCAGCCGTCATACCGCTCTGGAAGGAGACGCGTTCTGTCTCCTAGAGATTAATGTACTTTGGTGTGCGAAAAGTGCAAATCAATCCCAGAACAACAGCAAATGACCTTGTGAAGATGCTGGAAGAAACAGGTACAAAGTATCTATATCCACAGTAAAACGAGTTCTATATCGACATAACCTGAAAGGCCGCTCAGCATGGAAGAAGCCACTGCTCTAAAACCGCCATTAAAAAAGCCAGACTACGGTTTGCAACTGCACATGGGGACAAAGATTGTACTTTTTGGAGAAATGTCCTCTGGTCTGATGAAACAAAAATAGAACTGTTTGGCCATAATGACCATCGTTATGTTTGGAGGAAAAAGGGGGAGGCTTGCAAGCCGAAGAACACCATCCGAACCGTGAAGGATGGAGTGGCAACATCATGTTGTGGGGGTGCTTTGCTGCAGGAGGGACTGGTGCACTTCACAAAATAGATGACATCATGAGGGAGGAAAATGATGTGGATATATTGAAGCAACATCTCAATACATTAGTCAGGGAGTTAAAGCTTGGGTCATCCAAATGGACAATGACCCCATACATACTTCCAAAGTTGTGGCAAAATGGCTTAAGGACAACAAAGGTATTGGAGTGGCCATCACAAAGCCCTGACCTCAATCCTATAGAAAATGTGTGTGCGGGCAAGGAGGCCTACAAACCTGACTCAGTTACACCAGCTCTGTCAGGAGGAATGGGCCAAAACTTATTGTGGGAAGCTTGTGGAAGGCTACCCGAAACATTTGACCCAAGATAAACAATTTAAAGGCAATGCTACCAAATACTAATTGAGTGTATGTAAACTTCTGACCCACTGGGAATGTGATGAAAGAAATAAAAGCTGAAATAAATCATGCTCTCTACTATTATTCTGATATTTCACATTCTTAAAATAAAGTGGTGATCCTAACTGACCTAAGACAGGGAATTTTTACTAGGATTAAATGTCAGGAATTGTGAAAAACAGAGTTTAAATGTATTTGGCTAAGGTGTATGTAAACTTGTAAAAAAAAAAAGGTTCAAAATGCACTGGCTGTTAGGAAAAAAGCACAACCTTAACTGCAAACTTCAAAGAACAAGGGGGGTCGTTCCACAAGGTAAAAATCAGTCAATGTGCCCTTGAGCAAGGCACTTAACCCTAATTTCTCCTCTAAGTCGCTCTGGATAAGAGCGTCTTCTAAATGAAATGGACAAAAATGTAAATGAGTGCCTTTTGCGTCTCTTTGATTTTTTTATTAGGAATTGTGCACAAATATTGTTTTTTAAATCCGCACAGTTTAAACACACTCAAGACAGTCAAAGAATGAAGTGAAAATAGCCAACACTTTGTTTTGTCTTGTCAGACCTTTCAGAAAGAAGAAATACAAGAACATTTGATTTAAAAAACTCTATATTTATTTGTTAAATATATTTCCTTCTCACAAACAAGCATTTTATGTTTCCCCAAGTAGGCATTTTTGTTGTATTCCCCAGTAACAGTAACACTTCAGTCTTTCTCTCCACATGTTGAACACAATGTATGTCTGTGCTTTCTGCAGATGTATTTATTGCATTCTATGCAAGTGGTGCTGTTTTTTCTGTCTTGTCGAGGGGGGAAGATTTTGGAACAATTTTGATGACTTGGAAGCTGACAGACTATCTTGACTTTGTTGTGGGGACGGTGACCATTCTATATTACCATCTTTAGACTTCCATGTCCTCTCTTCTCTGGATGATGGTTGTTGCATGCTCTCTCTCTCTCTCATCTGATGGAGATCCTCTTCACTAAAGAAAAATTCACAATCTGGATCATCAACAGCATTGTCCTCTATCTCTGAAACGTCCTCTGTCTCCGGAACCTCTTCTTCTACTTCACTGTCACAGTCCAGAATTTGTGATAAGGCTTCATTAACTGAACATCTTTTGAAGCTCTTTTGAAGCTTTGATTGTCTGTGTCAGAGATCTGCTGTTCTCGCACTGAGAAGAGAAGCTTGGGAAAGCTCATTTTTACCAAAACATAATTATAAAAATGCAACCAGAACAAGACAAAACAAAATACACCAATACACTTCTTTAATTTGGACCTGTGCAAATATCTATACACATGAAAGCCTCCGGATCAAAATGTTTGTATACAAAATCTACACAGACATTCCATAACACGTCAGTGTATTCACATTTTGAAGTTAGGTTCATGACCCTAAATGAGGAAAAGTCATTTAATTTATGGAAAAAAGAGAGATTAACTAGTATTTTAGACAACTCCAAAGTGAAAATGGGTAAAATTGACCCGCAACATAATAGGAGGGTTAAATGAAGTGCCATTTAATACCGCAAGGAAAATCTATAAATCAGATTTTTTATATGAATTAAGACATGAATAAAGACATGTCCATCTGTGCATCCTCTGTGACTTCTAGGAATATTTTAACACACTTAAACCCAACATTTCTATAAGTTTTCACCATCATTGCAAAGCCCTAGTTATTTTGTTGCTTTGACACAATCATTTCTGAAGATTATTATTTATTTCATGTGATTCATTTTAAGGAATTCATGGCCGATTTAAGATGAAATCGTCAACCCTGTTACTTTATAGTAATCTTTTTATTTAGCCTCTTTTATTAAGTTGAACAGGTGGTCTTTATAACAGAATAAAAAAATTGGATGAAATAAAACCTTTTTTCCTTTTCACCATCTTACCAGGGGTGTCATTTCAGCTAAACCTATGTTATGGTAAGGATTTTTTATAATGTTGAAGCTCATTTACTGCATTTCTATACAATATAAAAGTAGAGTCAGCGAAATGACCTAGATTCAGAAAGTTAACAGCATAGTGGGTCAATATCCTCAACAACTAAGAACGTTGTATCACGAGGGTCAACTTCTCCGCTGTTTTGGTCCCGTGGCTTCAACACTCTAACAGCGTGAAGCGAACCTGTGCAGATACTGTGTGTGATTGTGTGAGAGTGAGGTCTTGCATCTTGCTTTTTTCAATATTTGCGGTACTGCTCGTGGCAATGTCATTTTGCTGAGTCCACCTTCAAAAACTCTAAAATGCAATTTAACAAACAGCAAAAAATAACCAAAATTGACACCCCAGCCATTATCACCTTGGCTGCTGTAACTTAATTTGTTTCATATCAAGTCAAACAGCAGTTACCTATAGCCATCTTCCACCTCTGCACTATTTTGAGGTAAAAGTTTCAATGTTTACTGGAGATCTGCGTCAATGCTAGCCAGCCACGCAAACAGCCTTCCCGCCCTGCTCTGGTCTGAGCCGTCCACTTGGTCCTAAAGCCAGCCTTAATAGCACTACACTGCATTGCCTTTCAGTAGCCTATTTTAAATAGTTGGTGTTAAGCTGGGATATGGCGACTGTCATACTCTGCCATATCCATACACCCCTGCAAGTTACACTCCTCAAAAGACACCTAATTGGTGGAATGACCCAATGCTTTAGGCTTAAAAAACTGATGCTGGTTTGTGTGTTCATTTACTTCTGTAGTTCTGTTTAAGCGATATGTGTGAAATAGCATACAGTTAAGTCTAAGTGAGCAGTTCATTCCTGTGATGAGATAGAATCTGACACCATCTCCTGCTCTTTCTCAGAGAGCTGCACAGTAGGTGGTTTCGTCTTACAGATGCTGGCTTCCTGTCAAAATGTTACAGTTTAGACCTGAATTTGATCTATTTTTGAATACTTTGTGCTAGCTTTCATAAGTACTCAGGTGCACGTATGCATATCGTCTCTCACCTTGCACGCAGCATAATTTATTCCAATCTCACTAAATTTGTTTGGAAAGAGAGGTGAAGAGAAAATATTTCCTAATCCCTCTCCTGAGACAGAGGATTGTTTCAGCTTCTCTGAGTCTTTTTTCCATGTCTGATTCCCTTTAAAATGTCTGTTGCTCTCTTTCCTGTGGCATTGTTTCATTCGACAGTGACATGGTGCAGTTTGTCCTGGCATTGTCAACAGCTGTCCAGAGCTCCTCAGTCTTGGGGGGTCAGAGAGCCCCCCCACTGGGCAGAAACTGGTTGATCATCATTGTTTCCATGTCATTTCAACAAAATAAATATATGTGATGACGTTGAATCAACGTGGAAAACTGATTGGATTTGCAAAAAGTAATCAACATGAGGGAATTTTGTCTTTTTCACCCAACTTTTTACCTAAATCCAATGGCAAGGTTGTTTGTAGATTTCACGTTGAATTCACACTAGTTGATAACTCAACCAAATGTAAATCAAAACTAAAAGTTGAACTGAGGTCTTTGCCCAGTGGGTTGCCTCCGGGTGAAGAGAGGGGAGAGGGGTGGTAATGGTGTGGGAGAGGGATGACTCCTTTTAGCCGGAGTGGGAGATTGTCTGTTATCCTGGCCCTAGCAGTAGGTGATGATTTTCTACCACATAGCCAGTATCTTGTGAGCACATCCATCCCGATCACCTCCTCTTAGGAGACGACTGTTCCCGTCAGCCATGCAGGCCCCGCTCTCTCTGCATCATAGGTACAGCCAATTTCCTCCACTGTTGGAAAGGGGCATGTAATTTCTCAGGGAGAGGAAAATATCAAGTCTCATCTTCCTGTCAGATAAGTGAGAAAATACATTTCAAATTGAGTTTCATAGTGGTTTTGTCTGTCTGTGTAGGGTTTCATGCTGTTCTGAGTTTTGCACCTTCACGTTCCAGTGAGAACATTGTCTGTGGGTTTGTTTTCAGGTGTTAACATAGACAGCATTCATTGGGCACAAATGGGTGAAAACGTTTTTTAATGTTGATAACACCTCAGTTGATCTTATGTGTTTCCTGCTGATCCAGTGATGGGAATCCAGGATTGGGTAGGTTACTTTCTAAATGTAATCTGCTACAGTTACTAGTTACCTGTCCAAAATTGTAGTCAGTAATGCAACTTTTGGATTACACAAACACAGCAATGTATTCGGGTTTACATTCAGTTACTTTTAGATTACTTTCCCATTAGAAGAAGACAAAAATGTATGTTACCAATTGAACCTATTGCAGGATAAATTTAATGTTAAAGTTTACATAGCTGGCCATACATGGATGTTACATTTTACATTATGGGTTGGTTATGTAGGCTTCTTTTAACCCATCACTTTCTAATACATATAATAATACGATTAAATGACACCTTTACATTAAAAGTCAAAAAATGGATGTAGCAACTACAGATTGCCCCTTTAAGTCTATCAAAAGTGTGCGAGTTTGAGCATGTGTCTGTTACGCCTATGGATGTATTTTTTTATCAGCATTAATTAGATAGACCTGCCTAAATGACTACAGACCCGTAGCACTCACGTCCGTAGCCATGAAGTGCTTTGAAAGGTTGGTAATGGCTCACATCAACACCATTATCCCAGAAACCCTAGACCCACTCCAATTTGCATACCGCCCAAACAGATCCACAGATGATGTAATCTCTATTGCACTCCACACTGCCCTTTCCCACCTGGACAAAAGGAACACTTATGTGAGAATGCTATTCATTGACTACAGCTCAGCGTTCAACACCACAGTACCCACAAAGCTCATCACTAAGCTAAGGATCCTGGGACTAAACACATCCCTCTGCAACTGGATCCTGCACTTCCTGACGGGCCACCTCCAGGTGGTGAGGATAGGTAGCAACACATCTGCCACGCTGATCCTCAACACGGGTGCCCCTCAGGGGTGCGTGCTCAGTCCCCTCCTGTACTCCCTGTTCACCCACGACTGCATTGCCAGGCACGACTCCAACACCCTCATTAAGTTGCAGACGACACAACAGTGGTAGGCCTGATCACCAACAACGACGAGACCGCCTATAGGGAGAAGGTCAGAGACCTGGCCGGGTGGTGCCAGAATAACAACCTATCCCTCAATGTAACCAAGACTAAAGAGATGATTGTGGACTACAGGTAAAGGAGGCCCGAGCACGCCCCCATTTTCATCGACTGGGCTGTAGTGGAGCAGGTTGTGAGCTTCAAGTTCCTTGGTTTCCACATCAACAACAAACTAGAATGGTCCAAACACACCAAGACAGTCGTGAAGAGGGCACGACAAAGCCTATTCCCCCTCAGGAAACTAAAATGATTTTGCATGGGTCCTGAGATCCTCAAAAGTTCTACAGCTGCAACATCGAGAGCATCCTTACTGGTTGCATCACTGCCTGGTACAGCAATTGCTCGGCCTCTGATCGCAAGGCACTACAGAGGGTAGTGTGTACGGCCCAGTACATCACTGGGGCTAAGCTGCCTGCCATCCAGGACCTCTACACCAGGCGGTGTCAGAGGAAGGCCCTAAAAATTGTCAAAGACCCCGGCCACCCCATTCATAGATTGTTCTCTCTACTACCGCATGGCAAGCCAAGTGCCAAGTCTAAGACAAAAAGGCTTCTCAACAGTTTTTACCCCCAAGCCATAAGACTCCTGAACAGGTAATTAAATGGCTAACCAGACTATTTACATTGTGTGCCCCCCCAATCCCTCTTTTTACGCTGCTGCTACTCTCTGTTTATCATATATGCATAGCCACTTTACCTATACATTCATGTACATACTACCTCAATTGGGCCGACCAACCAGTGCTCCCGCACATTGGCTAACCAGGCTATCTATCTGCATTGTGTCCCGCCACCCGCCAACCCCTCTTTTACGCTACTGCTACTCTCTGTTCATCTTATATGCATAGTCACTTTAACCATAGCTACATGTACATACTACCTCAATCAGCCTGACTAACCGGTGTCTGTATGTAGCCTCGCTACTTTTATAGCCTCGCTACAGTATATAGCCTATCTTTTTACTGTTGTTTTATTTCTTTACTTACCCATTGTTCACCTAATACATTTTTTGCACTATTCGTTATAGCCTGTAAGTAAGCATTTCACTGTGAGGTCTACACCTGTTGTATTCGGCGCACATGACAAATAAACTTTGATTAGATTGAGTAATAAAAGCCCTACTTGTACTCCATAAGCTGGGATCCACACTATGCAGCTGTTGCAAGAGCACATTTTTCACTGGCTGTCCACTGCTTTCAAAAACAATGATTGATAGGCAGCTTAATCTTCTTGAACTCAACCATCATTGGGTTCAAATATACATTTAGAATTGTGAACAGCCATCCACAACAACCACAATCCGTAAGGCGCAAATAGTTAAATGAGAGAGCAGCAGTGTGATTCACATCAATGCGATATGCAATACCCAGCCGCATACCACCCTGCATCCCACTGCTGGCTTTCTTCTGAAGCTAAGCAGGGTTGGTCCTGGTCAGTCCCTGGATGGGAGACCAGATGCTGCTGGAAGTGGTGTTGGAGGGTCAGTAGGAGGCACTCTTTCCTAAGGTAAAAACAAATATCCCAATGCCCCAGGGCAGTGATTGGGGACATTGCCCTGTGTAGAGTGCTGTCTTTTGGATGGGACATTAAACAGGTGTTCCTGACTCACTGAGGTCTTTAAAGATCCCATGGCACTTATTGTAAGAGTAGGGGTGTTAACCCCTGGTGTCCTGGTTAATTTCCCAAGCTGTTCCTCATACCATTACAGTCACCTAATCATCCCCTTACAAATGGCACATTCATCCCCCTCCTCTACCCTGTAACTATTCCCCAGGTTGTTGCTGTAAATGAGAATGTGTTCTCAGTCAACTTACCTGGTAAAAAAAAAATATAATAACGTAGATATCAATAATAAGTGATATCCACATTGCTGTAGACTACACCACTGCTGTCATCCTTACCTCCAAGGGTTTATTCAAGTTGGATAATCTTTGGATGCTGACAGCAGTCGCACCATTGGACTGCAGTGTCATCAAAGTGGTCGTTGACTTGTGGTCAGACTTGCTCAGGTGGAACAAATTAAACCTGCTGATTTGAATGTCATTGAGAAAAGTGTCATATTTTTTTGCACAAACATCCTTTCTGAATTTTAAAGTAATCCTCGAAGCAATCATCTAGTTTTTCAAAAGTATCTGTAATCTGATGACAATACTTTGCTTGTAACGTAACGGATTATAGTTACCGTTTTTTGTAATCCCTTACACGTAATCCGTTACTCCCCAACCCTGTGGAAATCAGTATCACAAACGATTAACCTGTTACGGATCCAATCCTGTGAACGGGTTCGAATTTTGACAACATCCGGTGAAATGCAGAGCGCCAAATTCAAATTACAAAAATACTAATTTCAAACATTCATGAAAGTACAAGTGCTGCACACCCTTCAAAGCTTAGACTCTTGTTAATCTAACAGCATTGTCAGATTTCAAAAATGGGGAGAGCTCCCCACTCAAGAATTCAATTAGCATAATAACATAACCAGCAGAGGTGTCACAACTCAAAAATAGCATAAAATAAATTGCTTACCTTTGATGATCTTCCTCTGATGGCATACCCAAGAGTCCAGGTTACACAAAAGAAGGTCATTTTGTTCGATAAAGTTCCTCATTATATCCATATAGCTCCGTTTGGTTGGCGCGTTTCGTTCAGTAATCCACCTGCCCAAAGGCGTTCATCCATGCAGACAAACGATATCCCAAAAGTACCCATAAAGTTCCCTGAAAAAAGTCAAACAGCATTTGTAATCAATACTCAGATACCCTAAAATGAATATAAACTATAATATTTCAGACGGAATATAACCTGCTGAATAGAAGAGAAAAACAACTGAGCGCCCATTCCCAAAACAACTGAGCGTGCAAAATCCAAAACAGGACACTTGACGTGAACTCAGGAACAAGTGGTTTTACTCCCTTGATTTTCATGATTGAAGCTTGAAACCTTTTTCTAAAGACTGTTGATATCTACTGGAAGCCATAGAAACTGCAATCTGGGGGTTAAACTATGAGGCTTTGAATAGCTGGCCTATTGAAAACAGTGTGACATGACTGAGTCAGACATCCTGAATGGATTTTGCTCTGGTTTCTGCCTGCCATATCAGTTCTCTTATACTCACAGACATTAGTGTATCAGTTTTAGAAACTTCAGAGTGTTTTCTATCCAAAGCTACTGATTATATGCATATCCTAGCTTCTGGGCCTGAGTAAAAGGCAGTTTACTTTGGGCACGTTTTTCATCCGAACTTCAAAATACTGCCCCCTTACATGAGTTCCTCTAGTCTCAGGTGTTCTTCTGGAAGGTCTCTCTAACAACGCTTCCAAAAGCCATGTGAAGTGAAGGTTTAGAGAGTGGTTAGGGTTAACAAGAATTTAGGGACCTCCAATGCAAATTGGCTTGATAACTAACTCTAGTGCTCTTCTAGTTATTCAAGGTATCCGCCTCCCGACAAATAAATAATTGAGTATTTATTATGCTGGTTGCTAAGCAGGGACGGAGTGTTATTATGGACAAAGGTCTTTCTCCCCTGGAATGTTTTCGTGCCTCAGTCAGGACATCTGATTCGCTGCATGTGTCCCAGCTGAAAAGCCTATCCATCTCCTAAGCCTGCACCGCTGCCTACTCCACCCTTCATAGTGTTAAAAGGAATCGTATTTTTCTCAACAAACATGACAGTTTATACTGTTCATATGAATTTTATAGAGACAAACTATATTCATACTCTATGCCCATGCTTGATATGGCTTTAAATACGTTAACCAACTGAATCAATGTGACAACATGATTCCTAATAACACAATGCATGAATCAATTCAGTCTGACAGGCCAAGCTAATTTCCTGTAACACACGCAAGTCAAATGAAGTGCAGTTTCCAGACTTTACATGCATTTGTTCAAAATAATGAAGGAAAAGGGGGAAAAAAATCTATAATAATTAGGCCATGCAGTGGAATATTCCATTGTGATTGTGTGAGGGTTTTTTACTGCTTGTGGGAGAAGAGAGGCTGCTGGGGCGTGTGGGGAGGGACCCAGCACAGTGTCTGTGGCTTGCGTGGCTCTACGCCGATAACAAACAAGAGCACTCGCCCCCATACGGGAAAAAAACAAAGCAATTACGGGGGGGGTTGGATGAGTATGCCTGGAGAACCTTATTAAAATTGAACAAGCCCAAAGTTATTTTTAGCTGTTTGTCTTTGATGGCAGAACATTATGAATGATTGTAAAGATGGAGGGGAGGAATTTAACAGGTGGACAACAGTGGTGTGAGGAGCCATGTACAGGGAGTCCCCGCTGTGTCATGTGGCTAAGAGTCTCTTGTTCCGCCTGCTGCATCTCTCTGTGCCAGTATGTGTTATACATTTTCACAAAGCGTACCTTGTCACACATCTTTTCTTCCACTAATTGTAAGTATGGGTCTTGGTGTGATTGGGTTCAACGTACAATTCCTATTTTTTATTTAACTCAACAAGTCAGTTAAGAACAAATGCTTATTTACAATGACAGCCTAGGAACAGTGGGTTAACTGCCTTGTTCAGGGGCAGAATGACAGATTTTTACCTTGTCAGCTCAAATATTTGATCTAGCCCAACACTCTAACCACTAGGCTACCTGCCACCCCTATGGCTGGGCTGTTACCATAGTGATGCACAAGCCATGGCTTTTGTATACTTTGCCATGCAGTTACGAGATATACAGTACCAATCAAAAGTTTGGACACACCTACTATTTTTTTATATATTTTTTTTACCATTTTCTACTTTGTAGAATAATAGTGAAGACATCAAAACTACGAAATAACACATATGGATTAATGTAGTAACCCAAATATATATTTAAGATTTTAGATTCATCAAAATAGCCACACTTTGCCTTGATGACAGCTTTGCACACTCTTGGCATTCTTTCAACCAAGAGTTCCCACATGTGCTGAGCACTTGTTGGCTGCTTTTCCTTCACTCTGCGGTCCAACTCATCCCAAACCATCTCAATTGGTTTGAGGTCGGGTCATCTGATGCAGTACTCCAGCACACTCCTTCTTGGTCAAATAGCCCTCACACAGCCTGGAGGTGTGTTGTTAAGTTTGCCTTGAATTCACATGTGGAGATCATCCGTTCACCTACTCTGCATCTCACAAAGACACGGCAGTTGGAAACAAAATCTCAAATTTGGACTCATCAGACCAAAGGACAGATTTCCACTTGTCTAATGTCCATTGCTCGTGTTTCTTGGCCCAAGCAAGTCTCTTCATCTTATTGGTGTCCTTTTGTAGTGGTTTCATTCCAGCAATTCGACCATGAAGGCCTGATTCACGCAGTCTCCTCTGAACACTTGATGTTGAGATGTGTCTGTTACTTGAACTCTGTGAAGCATTTTTTTGGGCTGCAATTTCTGAGGCTGATAACTCGAATGAACTTTTCCTCTGCAGCAGAGGTAACTCTGGGTCTTCCTTTCCTGTGGCGTTCCTCATGAGAGCCAGTTTCATCATAGCGCTTGATGGTTTTTGCGACTGCACTTGAAGAAACTTTTCCGGTTTGACTGACCTTAATGTCTAAAAGTAATGATGGACTGTTGTCTCTCTTTGCTTATTTGATCTGTTGTTGCCATAAGATGGACTTGGTATTTTACCAAATAGGGCTTTCTTCTGTACACCACCCCTACCTTGTCACAACACAACTGATTGGCTCAAATGCATTAAGAAAGAAAGAAATTCCACAAATTTACTTTTAATAAGGCACATCTGTAAATTGAAATGCTTTCCAGGTGACTGCCTCATGAATCTGGTTGAGATAATGCCAAGAGTGTGCAAAGCTGTCATCAAGGCAAAGTGTGGCTACTTTGAAGAATCTAAAATCTAAAATAAATTAGCTGAGAATTGGATTTTAGAATAACTGTGCTAAGATACATGAGCAGGTCTTGGGAATATCGCTCATTACTGTGGGCTTGTGTGCGTGCACTTGTGTGTTGGATTTTCTTATTGCTGGGCCCTGACACTGTGGCCTGGTGAGTAGAGGATGGCCTGTAACTCAGAGAGAGAGAGAGAGATAATGAGGAGCTGATCACCATGAGCCTCCAGTTAGAGAGTAGAACCTCATCATTTCACCATCATTACACACACACACCACTCTCCTCTCTTGCCCTAGATGCACATTTGGGTAGCAAGCAGAGGCCGACCCAAGCCTGATGTAATGAAACTTTGAACACCTGGTTCCTGGGCATTTCCTTGGCATTTACAATGGCCCTGTAGTTGTAATCAGGTCAACCATAATGCCACTCTATGGTGTTTTCTGTGCTCACCATCACTCATTTAGATAGTAGATCCAGGATGTCATCCATTATACCATGATGCGTGCATAATTATTTTATCTCAATAAAAACATTTCTGAGGGGAAATACTGAAATAACATCAGTCTATAGATTCATTTGCTATTTATATTGTTGTTTGTTAACAAAAACATGACATTTGTGGAATTCTGAGCTTATGGAATAACTGACCCAGTTTTGTAATTCATCACACAGGTATGAAAATATGCATGTGTTTACAAATATAGTTTTATATTCTGAGTAAATGTATTTAATAATTATTGTATCTGTAGGTGCACGTTGAGAAAGCCACTGAGTGTTGTAATTAGTCTCCTGTCACCTGAACTATTATAGGGATTCAAGTTCAACATGAGTCTGCTAGAATACAGAGGAGCAATGACTCATTCCAGGCTCATATTAGTTTGTTGTTAATGGTGTGAATATGAGAGAGAGCGATAGTGTACGTGTGGAAGGCAGGAGAAAGGGATTAGGGAAAATAGCATGGTGTTATTTTTGTCTAGAAAATCTCAAAACGTCAGCCTTAGAATTTCAAAGGCTGTTAGATATATTGTTGTAGCCTCAGCCTGCATAGTGCTCTAGTGTGTTTTACCACTAAGCACCCTCAATGCTGTCAAGTATGCTCTTCCCTTACAAACAATTTGTAGTTTCCTATTTGCAGTTTGAAATGAAATTAAAGCTTGCTGTAGTCATGAGACAAAGCAATTAACCTCTACTTCTACACAGCATTATAACTAGAGTGTGGCTCATTTGAACACCACAACATCATGTTGATCTCAGATAAAAAAATAAAAGCTTCTGTGCATGTGACGTGCAACACAGCCTACTTCTCTGGCAGCCCACGTGCCAGACCTGTGTGTGTGTGTGTACGAGGATGAAAAAGTATTTGTGTGTGTGAGTGTATGTAAGGGCCGTCTGATGCAGGCTGGTTCTCTACATGCTTAAGCATTTGTCGTTGATAATCCACAAGATGCTGTTGGTCCCACTATATTCAGTGTCTCTAAAACCATGTATTTACATGGTAATTATATAGTCATATTACATAATGCAAACTGTGAAACCTCACTGTGGTTTGCGTAGTAAAAAATCTCTTGTTGGAATGACATCATAGAAGACTTATAGAATCATCCAGAAAGAAGTATCATCTTCACTGCAATGTGGTTATTTGGAATGCAGTGCGTATCCCAAGGTGACAAACATATTTAATAGAGCAGTTAGCATGCATGGCTGACCTTTAACTGTAGATGAGAGGACATTCTGTCTGAGGCTGTCAATTATGAAAAAGTTAAGTGTACTTTTAGTTTGTCTGTGTAGCAGTTGGTTGGGCAATAAAGTAGATATGTACTGTGTGATGAATCCCCCCTGCTCCCCCCTCTGCACCCCACCTCTCCCTGAGGACACACTGAGGGACACCATTAGCCTACAGAGAGTGACATGATAAATACAAGGTTGTCTGAAACCAGCTCATACTTAGCACACTTCGCTAGCCTCCCTGTGAAATACTAAAGTCATGAGTGTGTGTGTGTGTGTGTGTATGTGAATGTGGGTGTGCATATGCACCAATGTTACCATCTGAAAATGAGGCAAAGGACTGCTTCTACCAGTCACCAGATGAGACCCTTCACCGCATCCCCTGGAATGACTAGATCTTTCTGCTGGGGGACTTCAACTCTAGGGCAGGACAGACCAACAGGAAATGGAGTGAAGTGCTGGGGAAGCATGGTGTTGGCCAGGTCAATGAGAACAGCATGAGACTGCTAACTCTATCTGCCGAGCGTGATCTCATCTTCACTAATACCTTGTTCCAGCAGAAGAACAAATATAAAACATAATGGATGCACCCACGCTCCAAACAGTGGCACCTAATTGACTACGTCAAGATGAGATTTTCTGACACTAATGTCGTCCTGCTAACATGTGGCATGAGGGGTGCAGAATGCTGGACAGATCTCTGTATGATACTGGCAATTCCAGGTGAGAATACGTCCCCCCAAACGCCTGCAGAAGTCCAGTAAGAGGCGTCTGCACTGTACCCGGCTTGAGAACGCTGCAGTAAGGGATGAGTTCCGTCCCTCTCTTGCTGACAGGCTAAAGGAGACAGACTTTTCTGAGCGCAGAGGACCCCAATGGACCAGAAGTGGGCATCTATCAGCACAGTGCTCTATCAGGCAGTGGCCCACTCCATTGGCTACTGAGGATTGAAACCTCAGGACTGTTTCGATGAGAACTCGGACACCATCATAACCTTACTGGACAATATGCACAAAGCGCACAGGGCTACTCTCAACAGCCCCACATCTGCTACCCTTCACCAGCAATGGTGTGCGTCATGTAAGGAAGTGCAAACATCCTTGCGTGCTCTGCAGAACGAATGGTGGACGAATAAGGCACAGGAATCCACATTTATGCAGACAAAAACTAAACTCAGCAAAAAAAGAAACGTCCTCTCACTGTCAACTGCGTTTATTTTCAGCAAACTTAACATGTGTAAATATTTGTATGAACATAACAAGATTCAACAACTGAGACATAAACTGAACAAGTTCCACAGACATGTGATTAACAGAAATGGAATAATGTGTCCCTGGACAAAGGGGGGTCTTAATCAAAGGTAACAGTCAGTATCTGGTGTGGCCACCAGCTGCATTAAGTACTGCACTGCATCACCTCCTCATGGACTGCACCAGATTTGCCAGTTCTTTCTGTGAGATGTTACCCCACTCTTCCACCAAGGCACCTGTAAGTTCCCGGACATTTCTGGGGGGAATGGACCTAGCCGTCACCCTCCGATCCAACAGGTCCCAGACGTTCTCAATGGGATTGAGATCCGGGCTCTTCGCTGGCCATGGCAGAACACTGACATTCCTGTCTTGCAAGAAATCACAAACAGAATGAGCAGTATGGCTGGTGGCATTGTCATGCTGGAGGGTCATGTCAGGATGAGCCTGCAGGAAGGGTACCACATGAGGGAGGAGGAGACTTTTACATGATTATAGTAATTTTGTGCCAGTCAGATGTGTTATTCAACATGTTGCACTTATTTTCTTAAGGTCTGTCTGGTCTGTTCCCTGGCTTAGAATGTGTGTAAGTCCCAAGAGCTAGACTAAGATCAGTCGTCTGTTTTAACTAATCTTCATAGAGCATATTTCATATTTGGGAGAGAGTGAGAGTGTTAGAAATAAAAAGCTTAGAAAGAGAGAGAGATGGGGGGCATTTTATATGGAATAAGACATGCTGCTTCTACGTTTTTGTAGAACTTGTCTGAAAGCCTCAGTCAGATTCCAGCTCTCTAAATGTCATCCTGAAAGTGAGATGCTGGTGTGAATGCCTCCTGGGACGTTCTGCTCACAGGAGAAGCTCAGCCTTGTTCCCTCTCAAAGGCTGTGGTGTGTTGTACACAATGCTCCTTACAAATAAGAAAGTCTAGCATTATATGGAATTATGTTTCAATAGTTTCAAAAGTAGCACAGCGCTGTCATGCCGGATTACTTAATGTCATGTTTTTGCAGGGCCTTTTGAGGCGTTGCACACTCTAGTAGGACTGAGCTATCAGCTCTGATGCAGACACTGTCACCTTTCAGATTTGTCTTCAGATTCCCATCTCTCCCCATCATAACGTCTTGACATTTAGTTAGAAGGCAGAAACACTGAGTAGAAAAACCTTAATACCTGACAGAAAAAAAGCACATTTCTTGCCTGACAATGAAATGAATCCAAAGTAAATATGAGTGGATCATGTTGTAAGATGAAAGCCCATTTCCCTCGATCAAAGCTAAGCAGAAAAGGTTACACATCTGAAGCGTCCTGTTTTGTTTTCAAAGACTTGTTGGGGTTTTTCCGTACCCTTTTAGGATGGAGACAACATAACTGTAATACTTTCAAGAGCGAGCATTGCATGATCAGGATGCTTGTTTGATGAAAGGAGACAGTAATGTCAAGCATCACATTCAACTACATCTCCATTCGTTAAAGCAAAAGCATAGGAAACTGTTTTGGGGTAAAAGTATTGAAAAATGCTTCAAAATAAATGGACATTATTGTCATTACTTAGATGTAATGAGCCCAGCTAATTTGTTTGTAAATGATTTATTGGCATTTCAAATGGAATTAAACATCTACAATAACTAGCTGCATGACCAGCTCTGTTGTTTAATTTGAAGTATTACTGTATGTGAGACACTCAGTAAATTCTATTCTAAAGAGTCCTTCAAGATTTTCAGTGGATATACAGTAATACCATATTACTTAGCTACAGTGTGCTAAATGACCAAGCCCAGTCATGAGAGGACAGCTAGGCATTTTATATTACCATGATTGGTTTTATGGCCTAAAAGGAACTCATGTCAAATTGTGTGACACCATCCTCAGTGAGGGGTTTTAGCCAGCTAATCCGTGTTAAACTCAGAGACACTTCTCGGAGGACGACGGGGCCTTCTGCCATTGTTGCCTGAAATCAAAGCACAGCCCGCCATGCTCCTGCTGAAATCCCCCCAAAACTGACAACATTAGAATACCATCAAACACTCGCTGCCTGCCTTTGAAATTTTTGACACTGTTCCCTGCACAATTTGCAGGCTGTAAAGGTCTGTGCGTGTTATTGAAATAAATGTGGATGAAATGAACACATCTGTCATGCTTTGGGTTAGCAATGATAGTTGAATATATAAATAGTGGTTTGTTTCCTTTGAGAGTGTATTGTTGACTCTCTCAACCTCTACTGCACATTTCTCCAGCATGGGGAGGCCTTGCCTCCCTTCCTCTCCTCTGTGTTGTCAGTCCATAGCAAGAGTGAGTGTGTGATTGTGGCCAGAGGGGGATTTAAAGTGGCTGTGGTGGAGAGAATGATAAAAAGGCCCCACTACAGAGTTGAAAAGGTTAAGTGCATTGAATGACTACTTTGATAGATTTGATTCCTATTGGTTTTGTAGGCACACTGCACTAACTGTAGGGTTTTCCAATTTCAGATGGTCCTGAGGTGTTGAGAGTATAGTCTGAGAGCAGGAGAGGCCCAGTTCAGCTTGCACTCCATAGCTTCACACAACAAAGAGAAGACAGACACTGCTGAGAGCCTGAGACAAGCTTCATCGATGTTTGAGAATCACTTCCTTCTATCTCCTTTATCTCCTGTCCTCAGCCAAGAGGCAATGGTGTAATTATGTCAGCATTCACAGATCCGCCAACCTTAAGTACAGACTAAGACAGGAGGAGAAAGAGAGAGGGGGAGAAAGAGACAGAGGAGAGAGAGGAAAAAAAGAGAGGTAGAGGGAGGTAGAGAGAGAGAAGGATTGAAATACATGTGCAATGAGCAGTTTTTATAGATACACAGCCATTGTGTTCTGCTGTGCCCCCCGTTCCTCATAATAACAGTAATTATAATGACAGGGATGATGGCAGGGAAGTGTGGGCTTGTTAGTGTCACAATGATCAGTGGGAGTACCAGAACAGAACAACGCTTCACATGAGACACACCACCATGTAACTCTAACTGTCCATCAGTCCCTTCTGTCACTGTACTGTCAGTGTCACCAGACCTGCCCGTAGTCTCCTCTGCTAACACGTCCCACTGTGGGACTGCTAGTCGCCTGCCTGGGTTAGGAGGAGGTATCTTACAAGCTACCTGGACCAGAAAGAGTGTTTTTCCATTGTCGTACAGGACATACAAGACGTCAAACGTGTGGGAATCTCAGCTAGGCTGCTAGGTGTGTGTGTGTGTCCCATCTGGTCACCCATCAGGGATTATTTATGAGCGTTTAGTTTATTTCCTTCCACACAGCCTTTTCCTTGTAAAACACTGCCTCTCTCCATATAGTACTGACTTTTATGGCCTGCTGCACATCATAGTGTCTGGTGTTTGCATGGACAGCTCTGCGTGTTTTGTGTGCGTAGTCTGCATACATGGATTTTTCTCTCTCTCTCTGTGTGTATGTGCATGTGTGAATGCATATTTGGCTTTTAGCCATATTTACAGATGGCAATTGTTTGTTGATGATCCTACCAACCTCTTAACCCCTCACTTTACAAAGTAAATACTGCAGTAAAACAGAGAGGTTTGGAACTCTCTTTGTTATTGGTCTAATAACTAATTTACTGCCTGGTGATGTCACCGGGCAAGCCGAAACTCTACGCATGCAAAACCTGCTGATTAGAAGGTTGATTATTTTCAGCCAGCACACTTTTACAGTCTTAGTTTCATCAGCTGTTGTACAATATGACACAAAACACAGGAAAAAAAACAGTATTGTGACTGCACTGGGCCTTTAAAGTGGGTTTTTCAACATGAAATGTACAACACTACAATTAGCTCAGCATCAGGCCCAGGGTTACTGGAAGTGCCACCAGATGTACATGTAATGTGTATAGTACAAGTTGTTGAGAGCAGGAATATAGGTTGTTTCATTTGGGTAAACTCATGAGCTAGGAGTGTTTTCCTATGCTTGTCACTTGAGAGTCAGTTTCATCTGAGGGTTCAACTGTAAACTCTGAAAGTCTGGCTCTCCATTATAAACTGAATGCATAGATGAGATGTTCAGTGTCCTTCAGCTTAAGAATTCCCATGGCTAGAGAGTATACGCTGCTACGGATCTTTCTGTTATGTACAGAAAAGAAGAGAACATGGAATTCATTCATTATGGATGTATTATTTAGAACATTGTTCCGACATTAAAGCGATGGGCTTTTCCTTAAAGCAGCAGTGGATTCCTTCTATGGTGGAGTGGTCTCATTTGCACATAGCGCTGTTAATACCCTAGCCGCTGCTCGCTCAGATTCCAGGAAACATCATCAAGCCACTTATATGTATATCCCAGAAATCATGTTTTTCAAACATTTATGATCTCAAAGTGAATCAGAACAATAATGAAGTGTTATATAAGTTATTCTTCACCCCCATAGTTAGAATGTGATGACTCTCAGTCAAGGCAAGTCAAAGAGTCTAGACTCCAGAGTGAGGTCTTTTCACCCCTTTTCACCACTCCCTCCAGGGCTCCTCACAGTGGAATGGGGCAGGGGGGATGAGAGAAGAGAAGAGTACTTGTTGGGCCAGGGAGAGGAGTGTGGCAAAGTGAGATAAGGATAGGATCAACACGATCAGAGAGGATAAACCATGGTGGAGTGCCGGTATCTCTCTCAGTCAGACTACAAAGGCCTTTTACGTGTCCAGGGCGGCATACATACACACGCTTACACACGCATGCACACACACTTCTTTCTTTACCACTCCATTTCCTTGTACAGACATGGACTGGCAGCAGGAGGATGGTGATGGTAAGGGTTGGGGAATGATGAGGGATGGGGAGGGAAATTGAGGCAAAGCACATGACGGTGATAAAAGCTGATTGAAGTATTAATTCTCTCTATTACAGTGTTTTCCAATCGCTTTGGTGTTATTATCACAAGTATGTGGTGAATTTTCAAAACTCTTAGTACAAAACTCCAAACTGGTAAAACATTTTATTGCACATTCATCCTTCACCACACAGCCATTGGTCCAAAATATATGTTTTCTGTGAAATACCATTAGAACATTGATTTAATCATCAAAACACAGCATCATGATATATTTCCAGTTAATTCAATAGCAAAAAATGCAAGATAAATATTAAAGAATTGCCCTTTTAATGTAATATGCTACACTTGTCACGATCTTCATTGACGGACCAAGGCGCAGCGTGCCGGGTGGAGTTAAACATGTTTATTGTTAAACTCACACAATACAAAAACAACAAACAAAGATCAAACGTATAGCACCTACGGCACATACACATAAACAGAGTCAACCTCCCACAAAGCTGGAGGGAAAAATAGCTGCTTAAGTGTGGTTCCCAATCAGAGACAACGATAGACAGCTGTCCCTGATTGAGAGCCACACTCAGCCAAAACAAAGAAATACAAAAACTATAACATAGAATGCCCACCCCAAATCACACCCTGACCAAACCAAAAGGAGACATAAAAGGCTCCTACCGGTCAGGGCGTGACAGTACCCCCCTCCCAAAGGTGCGGACTCCGGCCGCAAAACCTGACCCTATTGGGGAGGGTCTGGGTGGGCATCTATCCGCGATGGCGGCTCTGGTGCGGGACGTAGACCCCGCACCACCTCTGGCTCCCCCCTTGCGGGCCCCGGACTGGGAACCCTCGTTGCGGGCAACCTCGTTGCGGGCCCCGGACTGGGCACCCTCGCTGCGGGCCCCGGACTGGGCACCCTCGCTGCGGGCAACCTCGTTGCGGGCCCCGGACTGGGCACCCTCGCTGCGGGCCCCGGACTGGGCACCCTCGCTGCGGGCACCCTCGCTGCGGGCCCCGGACTGGGCACCCTCGCTGCGGGCCCCGGACTGGGCACCCTCGCTGCGGGCCCCGGACTGGGCACCCTCGCTGCGGGCCCCGGACTGGGGACCCTCGGCACGCTCTGGAGGCGCACAGGGGACCTGGTGCGCGGAGCAGGGACAGGACGTGCCGGGCTCTCGATGCGCACAGGGGGCCTGGTGCGCGGAGCAGGGACAGGCCTCGCCGGGCTCTGGAGGCGCACAGGGGCCTGGTGCGCGAGCAGGGACAGGCCTCGCCGGGCTCTGGAGGCGCACAGGGGGCCTGGTGCGGCGAGCAGGGACAGGCCTCGCCGGGCTCTGGGGCGCACAGGGGGCCTGGTGCGCGGAGCAGGGACAGGCCTCGCCAGGCTCTGGAGGCGCACAGGGTCCTGATGCGTGGAGCGGGCACAGGCCGTGCCGGGCTCGGCGCTGACAACGCGCACAGGAATCCTGGAGCGTGGGACAGTACATGCTGGGCTCACCACACGCACAGGGATCCTGGAGCGTGGGACAGTGCATGCTGGGCTCACCACACGCACAGGGATCCGGGAGGCGTGGAACAGGGGCAGGATACACTGGGCCGTGAAGACGCACTGGAGGTCTCCGGCGTACAGCCTGCACAACCCGTCCTGGCTGAATGAATAACTCCGCTCTGAACCTGCGGGGCGCTGGCACAGGACGTACCGGGCTGTGGAGACGCACCGGAGACACAGTACGCAGAGCCGGCGCAGGATATCCTGGTCCGAGGAGGCGTACTGGAGGCCAAGAGCGCTGAGTCGGCATACTCCTCCCAAGCTGAACACTCCTACTCACAAAAACTATGCGGGAAGCTGGCATGTCACGCACCGGGCTGTGAACACGCACTGGCAACACCGTGCGTTTCACCGCCTCACACGGTGCCCTACCAGTGTGCTGCTCACTCTGGTAAGCACGGGGAGCTGGCCCAGGTCTCCAACCTGGTCCAGCCAAACTCCCCGTGTGCCCCCCCAAAAAAAAATTTGGGGGCTGGCTCTCGGGCTTAAAGGCCAGCCGTGTTCCCGCATACTTTTGTTCATAGAAGCGCCGCTCCTTCTTAGCTGCCTCCAGCTCCTCCTTCGGACGGCGGTATTCCCCCGCCTGCCTCCCGGGTCCCTTCCCGTCCAGGATCTCCTCCCATGTCCAGGACTCCAGGTAGGCACGCTGCTTGGTCTCTTGGTGGTGGGTTATTCTGTCACGACCGTCGACAGAGTTGGACCAAGGCGCAGCGTGCCGGGTGGAGTTAAACATGTTTATTGTTAAACTCACACAATACAAAAACAACAAACAAAGATCAAACGTATAGCACCTACGGCACATAAACAGAGTCAACCTCCCACAAAGCTGGAGGGAAAAATAGCTGCTTAAGTGTGGTTCCCAATCAGAGACAACGATAGACAGCTGTCCCTGATTGAGAGCCACACTCAGCCAAAACAAAGAAATACAAAAACTATAACATAGAATGCCCACCCCAAATCACACCCTGACCAAACCAAAAGGAGACATAAAAGGCTCCTACCGGTCAGGGCGTGACAACACTACCGTAAACTTAAGTAAATTCGACTGTTTTCACATTAGGCAATACACTTGCTCTACCCATGAATATTTCCATAATTTTTATCCCATGTGTGAGCAAAGGTGTGATCATTAAATACGTCTTTCAAAATCATTGATGCACAAATAAATGTATTGATCAGATATAATTATAACATAGGTGTACTGTAATCAAATTAAACAAATTAAATTAATGAAAGATACATTACGTTTAACAGGCACTAGTTTGCATCAAGCCTGTCTTGAACATTTGGCCATAAGTTCTCATCGACATCGCAGTAAATGTCCTTATTGTTCATGCACCTGCAGAAAAGCCTTTTGGCATGGCAAAGCCAAGCCTGACATTGGTCTGGATTGATATCTTTGCGTGCCTCATCCATGGCCTGAAGGAGAGTGGTACACTCATGCGGATGGCAATCATACACCTTTCGCCTGTATTGTCATCATGTATTGTATTTTACAGTTTTCTGTATTTTACAGTAAATGGTACTTAAATATTGTAGTGGTCCTGTGTGGCTCAGTTAGTAAGAGTATGGGACAAGCGACACCAGCGTTGTGAGGTCGATTCCCGCTGGGGTCACATACAAAAATGTATGGACTCACTGTTGTCAGTTTGGATAAAAGTGCCTGCTACATAAACTATATATTACACTACCGTATTGGCCAATGCTATTTTAGAAAAGTAGTGTGAACATAGGCCGGTGAGCGAAATTCCAGCGCCACTCATCTGTCGGGCTAGGGTGAGTGTGCAACCTGGAGGAGTGGTGCCGGCTCTGCGAGCGAGGTCTCCAGTACACCTTCTGGGACCGAGATATCCTGCACCGGTTCTTATGTGATGGGGTCTCTGGTTCGCATCCACAGCCCAGTGCGTGACATTCCAGCTCCCATCATCCATGAGGCAAGGGTGAGTGAACAGCCGGGGAGAGAAGTACCGGCTCCATGCATCAGGTCCCCTGTATGCTTAGATAGTCCAGTACGTCCGGTCCCTGCTCTGCGCACCAGGCCCCCTGTGCGCTTAGAGAGTCCAGCACGTCCTGTCCCTGTTCCACGCTCCAGGATCCCTGTGCCCGTCGTGGACCCAGCACGTTCTGTCCCTGCTCCACGCTCCAGGATCCCTGTGCCCGTCGTGGACCCAGCACGTCCTGTCCCTGTTCCACGCTCCAGGATCCCTGTGCCCGTCGTGGACCCAGCACGTCCTGTCCCTGTTCCACGCTCCAGGATCCCTGTGCCCGTCGTGGACTCAGCACGTCCTGTCCTTGTTCCACGTTCCAGGATCCCTGTGCGCGCTGTGAACCCAGCACGGTCCATTCCTGCTCCCCACACCAGAGTCCCTGTGCGCGTCATGAGCCCAGTACGGCCCGTTCCTGCTCCCCGCACCAGGCCCCCTGTGCGCTTAGAGAGTCCAGCACGTCCTGTTCCGGCTCCGCGCACCAGGCCCCCTGTGCGCTTAGAGAATCCAGCACGTCCTGTTCGACTCCGGCGCACCAGGCCCCCTGTGCGCTTAGAGAGTCCAGCACGTCCTGTCCCTGTTCCACGCTCCAGGATCCCTGTGCCCGTCGTGGACCCAGCACGTCCTGTCCCTGTTCCACGCTCCAGGATCCCTGTGCCCGTCGTGGACCCAGCACGTCCTGTCCCTGTTCCACGCTCCAGGATCCCTGTGCCCGTCGTGGACTCAGCACGTCCTGTCCTTGTTCCACGTTCCAGGATCCCTGTGCCCGTCGTGGACTCAGCACGTCCTGTCCTTGTTCCACGTTCCAGGATCCCTGTGCGCGCTGTGAACCCAGCACGTCCTGTCCCTGTTCCACGCTCCAGGATCCCTGTGCCCGTCGTGGACTCAGCACGTCCTGTCCTTGTTCTACGTTCCAGGATCCCTGTGCGCGCTGTGAACCCAGCACGGTCCGTTCCTGCTCCCCACACCAGAGTCCCAGTGCGCGTCATGAGCCCAGTATGGCCCGTTCCTGCTCCCCACACCAGAGTCCCAGTGCGCGTCATGAGCCCAGTACGGCCCGTTCCTGCTCCCCACACCAGAGTCCCAGTGCGCGTCATGAGTCCAGTACGGCCCATTCCTGCTCCCTGCACCAGAGTCCCAGTGCGCGTCATGAGCCCAGTACGGCCCGTTCCTGCTCCCCGCACCAGAGTCCCAGTGCGCGTCGACAGTCCGGAACCTCGAGAGAAGGTTCCCAGTCTGGAGCCTCCAGAGAAGGTTCCCAGTCCGGAGCCCCCAGAGAAGGTTCCCAGTCCGGAGCCTCCAGAGAAGGTTCCCAGTCCTAAACTAACTGTTCCGGCAAATAGCCCAGGGCCTCCGGTGTGGGATCCCGAGCCAGCACTGCCGGCACCGGAGCCGCCACCTGGGACAGGAAGGCCCACCCGAAGACCCCCCCAATGGACTTTTGGCACGGTCGGAGTCCGCGCCTTTGGGGGGGTACTGCCACGTCCAGGCCTGAGAAGACAGGCTGGAGTGTTTAGTTTTGTTTTGGTGTAGGGTTTTTTCTGTTCTAGGTTATATATTTCTATGTTGGGGTAATGGTTCCCAATTAGAGGCAGCTGAGTGTCGTTACCTCTAATTGGGAATCATATATATGTTTGTAGTTTTCATTAGGGGTTTGTGGGTTATTGTTTTGTTCATAGCGTCATTGTGGTTCATGTTATGTTCATTGTTGCGATCTTCGTTTTGTTATTTTCCAAGTTACGTTTCAATTAATAAAATATGTATACTGGATGCCTCGCTGCGCCTTGGTCTGTCCCTCACAGAGATCGTGACAGTATGTGCTGTATAAGGATAATGAAACTGTAAGACTGACATATTTCTCAACATGCTCACAACCTGCAATTGGATGCAAATAATAATCGAAAATTGTGCAGGTCACGTTTAATTCTAATACTGTATGGAAAATTATATTTACCATCTACTATTCTTTCTAACCAGCACTTAAAAAAAACTGTTTTGAAATGTATCTGTACTTTTTGCTATTGGTTTAAATGGTAGTTAAATTGAAAAAATTGTGCGCTTATCATTATCTGATGTATTGATGACTAAATAAATGTTATCATGGTATTTCACGGAAAACTTTGATTGTGCTTGAATGACTCAGGGGTGGAAGATATGTGAAACCCAATTAATGCACAATCAAATGTTATGATTTCTCAAGCAATACTTTTGCTAGGACAGTCTGGGAGTGGTCTAAGTGGGGAGGGGAAAACCGAAAACTAGCTGTTATTGGCAGAGAGGTTTTCAACACTTTCTTATTGGTCTATTAACTGATGTCACCAGGCTGGCCAAAACTCCATCCCACCAAAACAGGTAGACATGTTCAGGTGGTCCTTTCAAGCATTATCATAATTTTCACTATGTCACAGTATTATTCCAACCACATTGTGTGGAAATATATAGAAAATACCGGAAATTCATGTTTTTGACTGCACTGGGCCTTTAACAAGTGAAAACACAATCATATCAAAAGTAATGTGAGCATTACAATTAAAAAGAAAGACTGAATGAAAGACTGAATGATGACTGTATGATTTTGTGTGTTGTACTTCAAGTCAATTGAAAATGTGCTTAGAGTTTTGAAACAACTTCCTTTTTGATTATCTGTTTCGAGTTTTATACTAAGCATTGTGAAAATGTACCACATACTTATAAAAATTGCTCCAAAGCGATTGAAACTGTAAATGAAGCAAACATTCACACTCAGCACAGTATCACATACTTATGTATAAGGAGTAGTAGGTACAGCATTAGCAGATGTGAATGTGTGTATATGTGCATATATATCTGTTCATGTGTGTATTTGTAATTGACAGAGAGGGAGCCAAAGGTTAGCTAATTTGAATAGCTACCATGGCAGGTGTCATTCATGTGACGTTGTTCACGCGCAGGGATCACTGAACCCTGGAAGAGACTGCTGCTGATCAGAGACAGCACATGTAGATTAGGGAGAGTTCCTGTGATGCACAGGAACTTAAAAAAGATATGTGAAGGGACAACCATCTAGCAAAGCTGTCTAAACAGTGTTGGTAACAGCTGTGGTCTTATATTCCCCTTTCTCTCTCTCTCTCTCTCCCCCCAGTGTTATTTGATGACTGTATGGGGAACGAGGGCATGGCGCTCGAGGTGTCCCACCCAGACTTCCAGGTTGATGAGGAGATGAACCTGGTGGCCAGACGGGACGTGATGGACAGCGGCACCGTCATGTTCATCCATGGTGTCAATGAGCATGCTGAGGACATGGCACAGGTGGACATTGTACGAGCTCTACCCCGGTCTCCCCAAACACTCAGGGTGAGTCACTACCTGTCCAATGGATATCCTTTACCATGAGAGATGCTGATAGTTGTCACTTTTCAGCATTTAGTACCAACAAAATGTTGTTGAGGGTCAAAGCTCATCGTTTTTTAAATTACAGCCTTGTGTCTTTTCATTGTATTCATCTACAATATGCATGTATTTAGAGTGACTTCCTCCCGCTGGGATGAGTGGGCTTAATTTGGGTTTGGAGAGCTGGTGGTTGATGAAATGACTGTGATATTGCCCGCATCTTACTTTTGTCATGCAAGTACTGTTTATAGAAAGGCCCACTGTGCCAACTGCTTTTTACATATTTCACATCTTTGTTCCTCTTTGTTCAAAGTAACAAATACAGGTACTTGATTTTTGTCCAATAATCTACAAAACCAAATTAATCAACTTCACAGTATTCATATAGGCCCACTCCATTCATTACCCCCTCCTCTTACCTTCTAGCCTGTTCCAGTCCCCACCCTCCAGGCCAGCACTAGTGCTGCCAACTTGATTAAAACATTTTCCAGGGCCATCTTAGATATTCTGTTATCTCCCCTCCAATCGTTGTTCTTTCCTGCTCACTGCCCAGGTGTCCCGCTGGTGTCGTTTCTCCGACTCGTGGCCTAATGAGCAGCTCTCTCTCTCTCTCCGTCTCTATGCATCACACTGCCTTCATTTGTATATGCCTTTACCATCATTTATATAGTTAGCCAGTCCACTGGTATATCTTTGGCAGGCCTGGGAGGACATAAGTGAATTAGTCAACTCCATTCTGTGTGTGTGAGTGGGCAGAGAAGATTTCCTCATGAGTAATGTCACCATATTG
Source organism: Brachymystax lenok tsinlingensis (assembly GCA_030435695.1). Taxonomy (NCBI): domain Eukaryota; kingdom Metazoa; phylum Chordata; class Actinopteri; order Salmoniformes; family Salmonidae; genus Brachymystax; species Brachymystax lenok. The sequence goes on along the minus strand of CM059793.1, from coordinate 23,898,574 downwards.
TCCTTGTGGGCGAATGTGAAGCGCTCTGTTTTTTAAATTGTTTTTAGTCTACCGATGCAAGTAAAGAAGCTCCGCTATATATAATTTCCTTGCCATAAGTTAACGAGACATTACACATATTGACAATAATAAGTGTTATATAATTGTTTTGGGTTGGATGGCAATGGCCCAATTTTATCTTTTGAACTTTTCTTCAGAATTTTTTTTGGTTGTCTTAATTGCATAGAACACATGAACCTTATGACTTAGGCAAAGAGGGAAAGTAAGAATAGAGAGACAGAGGCGAATATTAGACATAATAAGGTTATGGTTGAGGAAGAGAAAGAGAGGGTTGAACACAAAAAGGGCAGAAAGACAGGTGGAGAAAAGGGGGGGGGGAAGTCAGATGAGACTGCCCAGCTAACAATTCTAGGGAGAAAAAAAGTTTTGTGATGTTACATGTAATGTTCCCTTGATGTTTGAGTATCCAGTTTTCAGTTTTTTAGGGCAATATTCTATGTATGTTAGCAAAAACCTCCTGAGAACCTACTTAGTATGTTTTGGCATTAGTTAGTTGAACGTTCCCTTAATATCAAACAGAATTTGCACAATAAGTGGTCAGCATGTTCTAAGAATATCCAATATTAATGTTCGAGACATGTTTCATGGGATGTTGCAAGAACATTTGTGTCCAGTTATCTGAAGGTTAGGAGAATATTACATCAACGTCACACCAAACATACACAGAAAATTGTTGCCATGTTCTCAGAATATTAGATACAACATTTTCTAGACACGTTTCATGGATGTTGCCTGATGATCCCACAGAAATGCCCCGGAAGAAGAGACTGCACAGTTGGACATTATTCAACATGTCCTCACCTGGGATCTTGGTTCAGAGTACTCAGATCTTCCTGCTATGCCACCATGTCCGTGTCTATCAGTTAATCTGACTATACTCTCATCATTGATTTGATTGACTTATTTCAGCAATTTAAGGACTTTCTGTATATTTGTATAGTGTTGGTGGGGCATATTGCCCTGTATTACTGATATTCCTGAATCACTATGATCAATAAAATCGTTTTTCTTGAATGCACAGTACTTTTAACAGAGCTGAGATTTACTTCAATGTGCATTCCCCCTATTGCCTGTCCAGTTGTTTCAGATTTAAGAAGAAGGGGTTAGGGTTTGCTTCTCGACAGGGCCTAACTATACTGGCACAATAATCAGATTGATCTGAAACAACTGGATAGGTGTAAGCAATAGGGTGAATGCACTTTGAAGTAAATCTCAGCTCTGTTTATACTGATTCAGACATCCCGGATGGATTTTGCTCTTGGTTTTTGCCTGCCATATCAGTTCTGTTATACTCACAGACATTATTTTAACAGTTTTAGAATATCCTATGCATATCCTAGCTTCTGGGCCTGAGTAACAGGCAGTTTACTTTGGGCACGTTTTTTCATCCGAACTTCAAAATACTGCCCCCTAGCCCTAAGAAGTTAAAAGTACACTCAAGAAAAACTATTTTATTAAAACATTTATTTCACCTTTATTTTAGAGTCCCATTGAGATGTAGATCTATTTTGCAACCTGGGATCCCTTTATACTGTATACAGTGTCTTTACTTTTTCCACATTTTGTTGTTTTACAGCTTGAATTTCAATTGAGATGTTGTGTCACTGATCCACACACAATACCCCATAATGTCAAAACATTTCAATAAGTATTCAATCCCTTTTGTTATGGATAGCCTAAAAATGTTCAGGAGTATAAACAAATCGCATAATAAGTATTGTGTGTAGATGAATGAGATTTTATTTTTTAATAATACATTTTGAATTCAGGCTGTAACAACAAAATGGTGAATAAGTCAAGGGGTATGACTACTTTGTGAAGGCACTGTAAATGAGAAGGCACAATGAAATCATGTATCTCAAAGTGTGTCAAATATGTAGGTTGAAAACACTGTCCAGTTGTTAAAAACAGTACTGTGTTTGTCCTTAACCTTGCCAACAGTTTGAGCATCAGGTTACGTCCTGACAACTGATACACATGAATGTTCTTGCAACATTCCCATTAACCTCTTACGGATCATTGGGGTGCTTGCACCCCATTCCCAACACTACCAGGGGAAATGTAAGGCGCTATATTCAAAATCCAAAAGTTGAATTATAAAACATTCATCAATATACAAGTGTTGCATAGTCTTGGCAATATCACAGCGTTGTCAGATTTCAAAAAGGCTTTACGGCGAAAGCACAACATTTGATTGTTTGAGTACAGCACCTCACATATTTTCTGCATTAGCATAAACTCATAACCAGCGCGGTTCTCACAAAACACATAAAAGAGCTAAAATAAATCGCTTATCTTTGATGATCTTCTGCTGAGGGCAATCCGAAGTGTCCAAGCAAGACAATTCATGTTTCTTTTGTTAGAAAAAGTCATTTTATTTATATCCATAAATCTCCGTTTGGTTGGCTCGTTATGTTCAGAAAATCCACCGTCTACTCGCCCATTGTACAGGGAAGAGAAATTATACCTATCAACTTTGCCCAAGCAAATCAAACATCATTTATAATGTATCCTTAGGTACACTTTTATGTATATTACTGATTATTTTTCACACGGATAATATCCTAAACGATAGAAAAGTAAAATACCAAGGAACGCACACATGGTCTCGCGCACAAAAAACTAAAGTGACTTCCTCTATCCACTTCTGTTCGTTTGTCTTCCATGGTAAAGGCATGAAACCTTGTCTAAAGACTGTTGACATCTAGTGGAAGCCATAGGTACTGCAATTTGGGTCCTATTTTACTGAGAATCCCATAGACACCCATTGAAAGTGAGGGCATGTCACAAAAAAAACAATTCAGGACAGAAATTCCTCGGGTTTTCGCCTGCCATATCAGTTCTGTTATACTCAGACATTATTTTAACAGTTTTAGAAACTTCAGAGTGTTTCCTATCCAATAGTACTAACTAGTTTCTGGGCCTGAGTGGCAGGCATTTTATTTTGGCCACGCCAGAATGCAAATCAATTTATAAGAATTTTCACATGTGTTTTTCTGGATTTTTTTGTTGTTATTCTGTCTCTCACTGTTCAAATACACCTACCATTAAAATTATAGACTGATCATTTCTTTGTCAGTGGGCAAACGTACAAAATCAGCATGGGATCAAATACTTTTTTCCCTCACTGTACTCACAGACAATATTTTAACACTCTTAGAAACTTCAGAGTGTTTCCTATCCAATGTACTAATTATGTGCATATCCTATTTTGTGGGAGGAATTTTACTTTGGGCACGCCAGACTCTCCAAAACCGTCACCTCGGGAGCCGCTCCCTAAGAAGTTAAGGGAATGGTCTCTTGGAAACAGTCCTTGAACATCACTGGAACATTCTTATGAAAATGTTAGGATAACCTAATGAGACTCTTAACGGAATGTTCTCTAAAGTTGTGGGAACGTTTGTTGTTAGCTGGGTGGATGAGTCCTTTAATGTCATGTGGTGAAGAGTTCTCATTATTTCACAATCAATTAATCGACAAGGGGCTCTCTGCTTTGAGGAGCAGATATCCACAGAACAAAGTAACAGAACCATCAATCTATCATACATTGGATTTCTCCATGATGCTTCAAGATTCAGATATCATAATTATTCCCCAATTGATCCATCAAACAGGGCTGACTGTCCCCGCCAAAAGCCCCAAAGTCTGGTAAAGTAGTTTAGTAGGGGTTGTGTTTGGAGTTTGTGTTGGGCGAACCAACTCCACTACACCAATCGGACTAGGCCGATGTCATGGCAATTGATTTGATTTTAGGAACAGAGCTATTTTAGAATGAGAGGACTTTTTTTTTTTTTACCTTTATTTAACCAGGTAGGCCAGTTGAGAACAAGTTCTCATTTACAACTGCGACCTGGCCAAGATTAAGCAAAGTAGTGCGACAAAAACAACAACACAGAGTAACACATGGGATAAACAAACATACAGTCAATAACACAATACAAAAATCTGTATAAAGTGTGTGCAAATGAAGTAAGGAGGTAAGGCAATAAATAGGCCATAGTGGCGAAGTAATTACAATTTAGCAATTAACTACTTAGGGAGTGGTGGGGCGCTAGAGTATAGTCAGATTAACACTGGAGTGACAGATGTGCAGATGAGGATGTGCAAGTTGAAATACTGATGTGTAAAAGAGCAGAAAAAATATATATATGGGGATGAGTTAGGTAGTTGGTTGGATGGGCTATTTACAGATGGGCTGTGTACAGCTGCAGCGATCGGTAAGCTGCTCTGACACCCGATGCTTGAAGTTAGTGAGGGAGATATAAGTCTCCAGCTTCAGTGATTTTTGCAATTCGTTCCAGTCATTGGCAGCAGAGAACTGGAAGGAAAGGCGGCCAAAGCAGGTGTTGGCTTTGGGGATGACCAGTGAAATATACCTGCTGGAGTGCGTGCTACGGGTGGGTGTTGCTATAGTGACCAGTGAGCTGAGATAAGGCAGAACTTTACCTAGCAAAGACTTATAGATGACCTGGAGCCAGTGGATTTGGCGACGAATATGTAGCGAGGACCAGCCAATGAGAGCATACAGGTCGCAATGGTGGGTAGTATATGGGGCTTTGGTGACAAAACGGATGGCACTGTGATAGACTGCGTTCAATTTGCTCGAGTAGAGTGTTGGAGGCTATTTTGTAAATGACAATGCCGAAGTCAAGGATCGACAGGATAGTCAGTTTTACGAGGGTATGTTTGGCAGCGTGAGTGAAGGAGGCTTTGTTGCAAAATAGGAAGCCGATTCTATATTTGATTTTGGATTGGAGAAGCTTAACATGAGTCTGGAAAGAGAGTTTACAGTCTAGCCAGACACCTAGGTATTTATAGTTGTCCACATATTCTAAGTCAGAACCGTCCAGAGTAGTGATGCTAGGCGGGCGGGCGGGTGCGGGCAGCGATCGGTTGAAAAGCTTGCATTTAGTTTTACTAGCATTTAAGAGCAGTTGGAGGCCACGGAAGGAGTGCTGTATGGCATTGAAGTTCGTTTGGAGGTCTGTTAGTGTTCCTAAGGATACATATAAAATTATGTTTGATTGTTCTTGGACAAGTTTATAGGTATACGTTGAACGAGTTCTCTTCACATTTCAATGGAGGAGTCGACGCTCTATTTTCTGATTATAACGCGCCAACCAAACAGAGATTTATGGATATAATACATTACTTTTTCTCACAAAAGAACCATGGATTGTCTTCATTGGACACTTGGGAAGCCCTCAGCAGAAGTTCTTCAAAAGGTAATTGATTTGTGTTCGCTGTGAAATGTGTTATGTGTGAACCGTGGAGGCTTATGAAATTATGGTAATGCAAAATATGTTAGGTGCTACCCTCACACTATCAAATGTGGTGCTTTCGCTGTAAAGCCTTTTTGAAGTGTCCAATGAAGACATCCAATGGTTCTTTTGTTAGAAAAAGTCATTTATTATATCCATAAATCTCCATTTGGTTGGCGCGTTATGTTCAGAAAATCCAACGTCGAATCGCCCATTGAAACGTGAAGAGAACGCGTTCAAATATACCTATAAACCTTTCCTAAACAAATCAAATACCAGTTATAATGCACCCTTAGCTATTATGAATATTTGCGATAATATTTCACTCGTATGGTCACCTAAACGTTATATAAGTAAAATAAAGTGGGGCGCGCACCCAGACTCGCATATTTCAGGTCCCCTTACCATTTCCTGTTCCTATCCATTCCTCTTACTCCAATCATTCCCAGTCTTTGTATATAGACTGTTGACATCTAGTGGAAGCCGTAGGTACTGCAATCCAGGAGCTGGATTGCCTTGAAGTCAATGGGGAGAGTGTCAAACAGAGCAAAGGTCACCAAAAACTGCATTTCCGGATGGATTTTCCCGGGTTTCCGCCTGCTATATCAGTTCTGTTATACTCACAGACATTATGTTAACACTTTTAGAAACTTCAGAGTGTTTCCTATCCAATAGTACTAATTATGTCCATATCCTATTTTCTGAGCCTGAGTGGCAGGCATTTTACTTTGGGCACGCAAGATTCTCCAAAACCGGCACCTCTGCTGCCGCTCCCTAAGAAGTTAAAGTACTGTGCTGTATCTCTGTCAGCCTCTATGTTGTTTTCTATTCATGCATGTCTAGGCCTGTGTCACAGTGTTAGAAGGGCACTGTCTGTTCTACAAGTCATTACACTAATGTCAGTAATGTCTGTCAATAAATTCTTTAGCAAACTTCCAAAGTGCTTAGTTGACCTGATATTGACCTCCACAGTTCATAGGTGGTGAGCACTTTCATGTATGTAATAACAACCAGGATTGATATTGTTAGTTGTGTCTGGAGACTAGCACTAGTATGTTGTGTCTGGAGACTAGCGCGTGTTATGTTACTGTGTCCGCGTGTGAGTGCCACCTCTCCAAAAGACAGTCAGGAATGACTGATGACCCCTTGACTTTTTCTATATTTTGTTAAGTTTCTGCCTTATTCTAAAATGGATTAAATAAAAACAAATACTCATAAATCTAAACACAATACCCCATTTTTAGCAAATGTATTTAAAATAAAAAGCAGAAATGCTTTATTTACTTAAGTATTTAGACCCTTTGCTGTGAGACTTGAAATTGAGGTCAGGTGCATCCTGTTTCCATTGATCATCCTTGAGATGCTTCTACAACTTGATTGGAGTCCACCTGTGGTAAATTCAATTGATTGGACATGATTTGGAAAGGCAGACACCTGTCTATATAAGATCCCACAGTTGACAGTCCATGTCAGATTAAAAACCAAGACATGAGGTCGAAGGAATTGTCCGTAGATCGTCGAGACAGGATTGAGGCAGGGTACAGATCTGGGGAAGGGTACCAAAATATTCCTGTAGCATTGAAAGTCTCCAAGAACCCAGTGGCGTCCATCATTCTTAAATTGAAGAATTTTGGAACCACCAAGACTCTTCCTAGAGCTGGCTGCCTGGCCAAACGGAGTAATCGAGGTTGAATGGCCTTGGTCAGGGAGGTGACTAAGAACCTGATGGTCACTCTGACAGAGCTCCAGAGTTCCTCTGTGGAGATGGGAGAACATTCCAGAAGGACAACCATCTTTGCAGCGCTCCACCAATCAGGCCTTTATGGTAGAGTGGCCAGACGGAAGCCATTACTCAACTCAGTAAAAGGCACATGACAGCCTTGGAGTTTGCCAAAGGCACCTAAAGGAAAAAAGATTATCTGGTCTGATGAAACCAAGATTGAAATCTTTGGCCTGAATGCCAAGCGTCACGTCTGGTGGAAACCTGGCAGCACCCCTATGGTGAAGCATGGGGGTGGCAGCATCATGCTGTGGCAATGTTTTTCAGCGGCAGGGACTGGGAGACGGGTCAGGATCGAGGGAAATATGAACGGAGCAAAGTACAGAGAGATCCTTGACAAAAACCTGCTCCAGAATGCTCAGGACCTCAGACTGGGGCAAAGGTTCACCTTCCAACAGGACAACAACCCTAAGCACACATCGAAGACAATGCAGGAGTGGCTTCGGGACAAGTCTCTGAATGTCCTTGAGTGGCCCAGCCAGAGCCCGGACTTGAACCCGATCATACATTTTTGGTGAGACCTGAAAATAGCTGTGCAACGACGCTCCCCATCCAAGCTGACAGAGCTTGAGAGGATTTGCAGAGAAGAATGGGAGAAACTACAGGTGTGCCAAGCTTGTAGTGTCATCCCCAATAGTTGAGGCTGTAATCGCTGCCAAAGGTGCTTCAACAAAGTACTCAGTAAATGGTCTGAATACTTATGTAAATGTGATATTATATTTTATATATTTTTGTAAAAAAAATTGTAAAAACCTGTTTTTGGTTTGTTTTTGGTTTGTCATTATGGGCATTTGTGTGTAGATTGATGAGGAACAAAAACTATTGAATCAATTTTAAATAAGGCTTTAACGTAACAAAATGTGTAAAAAGTCAAGGGGTCTGGATACTTTCCGAATGCACTGTACGTACACTTACACACACATCGATCCTGGTCTTTCCACTGCCCTAAATTTTGACACAACTTTGTCCTCTCTAAGATTCCGTAATGAGAATTCAGACACTCAGAGAGAGATAGAAAAGTCAGGGGTGATGGTGCGGCAGTAATTTATGAACATTAAAGATTCATGACTAACTTCTCTGGAGGTGTCACAGAGCCAGTGTCACAGAGTTGAGCACAGCGCTAGGCTTATTCATCACCTGCACAGTGAGGAAGGAGAGGGAGGGACACATTATGTTTAGACTCCCAGCATTCAGTGCGAGCTTCATGCTTCTCTGTCCTTGATAGTGTAGCTAGGTACAGATGTAGGATCTTAATTTGAGCCAGTTTTCTACAGCAGGAAAATAATCCTGCTGCAACAGGAAATGTTAATTATTATGTGGATTAGAAATCATGGATCATTTTTGTAGGGGTTGATACATTTTACATAAGGGCAAATTAAGTCTGGCATTTTAAATTGGAAATTACAAACTTTAGAAGCCTTTTTAAACCTTGAATACACTACAAGTTTGCATTTCCTGTTGTGCAGGAACATTCTCATCAACAAAAGATTGATCAAATTAAGATCCTACATGTGCATGTGTATCAAACGGAGTGTGTTCATCAATATCCCCAAGGTCATAGCCCGTATGCAGAGCATTGATGGGTATAAAATCCCTATCCCTCCACTGCTCTCACCATCTCTCAGCCCAGAAAAGAGAGAGTGACAGTGTGTTCCATCTTCAGTGTAATACCTGTCATCACTCTCGGCTGTTTTCCATTGAGATGCTAAAAATAAAGGTATCTTACTGTATCATAGCAATCAAGGAGCCAAGAGTAGTGCATCATGGGATTTATGCGGTCGTACAAAAACAACTTACTTAAGTGAGGTTTAACAGGGCCACCCAAAGGCCAGGAGTTATCTTTGAAACCAATCACAGAGGACAACCCACCTCTGAACTTGCTCTTTAAACACATAATAGTCCATTTAATCTGGAGCAATTATGTGTAGCTCTGGTTAACTGCTTCAGGGATGTTCTCTTGACATTTGAGAATCACTCTGTGCCTGGAAAACACTGTCCATTACAGGAACTCTATGTACTTTATGTACCTTGTTCTGGTCGGGTTGTGTTTTTGATGGCTTTCATGTTTCATCCAACCTCTGAAGGTTGTCTGGAAAAGGAAAGGAAAGTGACTTGGATTGAGTTGCCTGTATAGCAGTCAGTGTGCCCTCTGTTTCAGTGTCAACATAGAGCGTTGTAAACAAATGCCTCCATCCCCCAACCTCCTTACCTTGTCCCTCTCTGTCATTCTGACAGGGGTGAGCACTGCCAGCTTGCAGCGCAGGACAACATTGTGTAAAAGACTGCCAATGTATCTGTGTGATGTGCCATAAAAGAGGAAGGACAAAGGAGAGACTTCAGTTTCTAATGCAAATTTAATCTCAACCCCAGAGATTTTTTTTATATTGTCATGTTATTCCTTGGACAATGGCTTGTCACCGTTTCTTTCGGTTTTTAGCAGGACTGTCGCCTTGGTGCCGGCTGTTGTTTCTTGAAGCAGCGTGGGCATGGGCACCACATGCCAGGGCAGCAGGGGATCAGGAGGACCTGTATCGAGTGGGCACAGGGCTGTCACGAGAGAGAGAGAAAGAGAGAATATATAGAGAGCAAGGCGGCTGCTTTTCAGCCAGTCAGCCAACACTCTGACATGTTCCTCTCCTGCCCTGACCCTGTAATTCCTCTCTGAGGATTAGTGTTGTAATGAGAGCAGGGCCTGCTAGATTCTCGGTAGCAGTGCTGTAGCCTTGACACAGACACACAACTGTGTCCTCAACATTACACCATTAGGAGCTATTTTCCAAATTACAACTGTAATTATCCAGTCACATTAACAAAGTCATAACATTCTCAACAATGACATACACGGAGTGTATAAAACATTAGCAACACCTGCTCTTTCAATGACAGAGACTGACCAAATAAATCCACATGAAAGCTTATTGACGTCACCTGTTAAATCCACTTCAATTAGTGTAGTTGAAGAGGAGGAGACTGGTTAAAGAATGATTTTTAAGCCTTGTGTTAATTGAGACATCGATTGTGTATGTGTGCCATTCAGAGGGTGAATGGGCAAGACAAAATATTTAAGTCCCTTTGAAAAGGGTATGGTAGTAGGTGGCAAGCGCACCGGTTTGAGTCAAGAACTGAAATACTGCTGGGTTTTTTACCCTCAACTGTTTCCCTTGTGTATCAAGAATGGTCCACCACCCAAAGGACATCCAGCCAACTTGACATAACTGTGGGAAGCATTGGAGTCAACATGGACCAGCATCCCTGTAGAATGCTTTTGACAATCTTGCAAAATCTTGCATCTTGCTCTTACACCAGTGTCCCTATACAAACCTTATTTATAAACTATTCTTACACCAGTGTCCCTATTTATACCCTATTCTCACCAGTGTCCCTATTCATACCCTATTTATACCCTATTCTTAGGGTATAAATAGGTTATGGTCCATTTCACAGTTGAGTGATCCAAACCATTCTTCTCCCCCATCTGCTCTGTGAGTGATTCTGTCTTTTTGTTGTCTCTGGCTATTGTATTGTAAATGCATGTATGAAGTCTTAGGCTTTCACATTGCTCATGCAGGAGTTTTGTCAGTGTTGGTGGGCGTTGTGGCAGCATTGTGTTGGCATGTGTCTCATTGAATGGACAGCCATAGTGAGGTGCAATCACATGGGTTACTGCAGCTACAGATGTAGGATCTTAATTTGATCATCCTGTTGCAGTAGAACTGTCATGAAATGCAGGAAATTCAACATTTGTAGTGTATTTGAGTTTCAACAGAACTGCTCATAGTGTGTTAGAGGTGCAAGAGAGAAAATCCACTAATCCATACCTCTTCTTACATTTACAGACAGAGTGCATTTTCCATACTGTGACAGAACTACTCATAGTGTGATTCTGTAGCGTTTTGAAGATGGAAAATCAACAATCGGTTGAAAAGTTAATAAATAGGTTTGCTCCATGAGAGTATTGTCATCTTTCATCTCATCTCTCTCTCCGTCTTTCTTTTCATATCTCTGTAGCTCTCTCTACCAAGTTTCCTTCCCTTTTCTACTGCCCCAAGTATTCATCTAACATGGAAAGCTAGAGTCAATTAGAGCATTGATGGACATATAATAATGCAAATAAATGAAATTAAACAAATGACTTATTGTTCAAGGTTATAACAATCTCATGCTGCTGTTTGATTGTAATTCCATCCAAGTGAATGTCTACAACCAAATAGAATGAGAAAGAAAGAATGAGACACAGAACCTGAACTGATAACTGCATCTAAAGACTGGTTGCTGTGTCAATATTAGATAGCCTCTCCTAATCTACTTTCCAGAACAACACAGTGTCAATGTATGTCCTTCCTTCCTTTCACCAATCAGTAGAGAGGAGGATATAGGAAGCCTACTATAAAAACAGTTGGCTGGTGTGCCGTCACCCATCTGAGCGGTTGTCTGTGAATGCCCTCACCCGCTAGTACACTTATGCTGACTATGATTTGGGTTCTGACCCTCCACAGGATGTCCGGTAAGAACAATTCTGATGCTTCTCCTTTCGGGATATGTATTTCCTTTTCCTCTTCACCAGCACACATTAAGCACACGCACACTTTTGGTCATATACCATGAATCTTGACTGGGAGTGAATCTTGTGTGGCAGACCAGGGGGTTTGGTCAAGACGTTTACACAGATCAGACACGGACATTGTTGGATTAGCTCGATTTCAAGGTTGTTTATTTAAACACCAAACAAAAATAAAATTTGTCTCCTCCAGGATACCATCTTCTGGGGTAACCTCTCTTCCCCCAGTCCCCTCTCCCATGTGCTGCCCTTCTGGCAGCTTTATGGGACTAATCCAGCTGGTAAGCAATCAGCCCCTTGATTACTCACAAAGCACAATCAGCCCCAATTAGTCATGGCAGAAGAGCCCGTCGAGACCTGGCACGTCCAGCAGAGGGAGCCATCGCCTCATGATGTAGACTCCGTCTGTCACCAGGCCTCGATGATTCTCCCCCTGGTGGCTGACCTGCTGTACACCAAACTTGGTGGAATACTACTTGTGTTAATCCAAATTAATTGTAGTTCTTTAAGGCAAAAACATGCAGAACATAACAGTATCAGTAGTGTCATAATTACGCAATAAAAATAATGCTATATAAACATGAATTAATAAGCATAATACTACAGTATTTAAATACAGCTATGAACAGAGCAGCATAAACATTTACCTAAAGATGAACCTCTTGTAGGAGAGAGAGAAACCATTTACTAAGACTGACAAGATAAAGATTTATGGTACCCTCTCTGGTCTATATTAGCATCCACTAAAAGGGCTCTAACTTAAAGGGCATAGTCTCTGCAGGCCACAGGCGTCACAGAACATGTGGATGTCCCTAAGAGAAGCCGGGGAGACCATCTCTGGGCTGGTGTAGCACCTTGGAAGGGCTATCTACTGCAGGTCTGTAAGTTCTCTCTCTGACTCTTTCCAGGAGAGGAGTCGATTTTGGGCAACTGGGTGTCGTCTCAGTTCCAATTATTTTCCCATAGACACTGAACCAGCATTTTGGTCTTGGTGGTATAGGGGGTGATGTACCCCAGGAGGTCGTATTGCGAGCCAGGGCATTGTAAATGGTGTGCATGGTAACTGTTGGACTTGTACGACTGGCGGGACTTGTACAACTGGCGGGACTTGTACAACTGGCGGGACTTGTACAACAGGATGTCGGACTGACAGTGCAAGCAACTTCCTTGTCAGTCAGGCTTTGCAAACAGCTGTCCATGTAAAATGACTTCTCTATCGACTCTCTTATGTCTTCTCCAGACCAACCTCACCATTGGGGGAACATCCCACGAATGTCGCTGTTGATGGCAACAGAGTGATCTCTAAATCTGAGGAGCACTGCAAGTAGAGAGGGGCCCAGCGTGGGTCCTGGGAGCAGGAGCTTGTTAACTTCTTAGGGAGCGGTGGGGCGCTAGCGCGGTGAAATGCAAGGCGCCAAATTCAAAATCCAAAAGTTGAATTATTAAACATGCATCAATATACAAGTGTTTCATAGTCATCAAAAGCTCTGCTTCTTGGCAATATCACAGCGTTGTCAGATTTCAAAAAGGCGAAAGCACCACATTTGATTGTTTGAGGATAGCACCCCACATACTCCTCCATAGAAATGTGAAGAGAACTCGTTCAACTTATACCTATAAACTTGTCCAAGAACAATCAAACATCATTTTAAATGTATCCTTAGGAACACTTTTATGTATAAATAGTATAATATTTCAACCGGTATATAAACTGGGCGATAAGGATACAACAAAAGAGAGCGCCAGCCATGAACGCGCGTTTTCTTCTATTGACATCTGTGTGGCCACTTCCTTATTTGTCTTCTTCTATGCTCTAAAAGCATCTAAAAAGAATCAGAACACTTTCTCGAGACTGTTGACATCCAGAGGAAGCAATAGGTACTGCATTCATATGCCCTTATATGGGCATTTCCATAAGGGAAGGGTTCTAAATGAGGCAATGTGTCAAAAACACTTTTTCCAGGACAGACATTCCTCAGGGTTTTGCCTGCCATATCCGTTCTGTTATACTCACAGACAAAATGTTAACACTTTTAGAAACTTCAGAGTGTTTCATATCCAATGGTACTAAATATGTGCATATCCTATTTTCTGGGCCTGAATGGGAGGCATTTTACTTTGGGCATGCCAGGCTCTCCAAAACGGTCACCTCGTGCACTGCTCCCAAAGAAGTTAAAATGAAGTGCTGTGCATGAACTACATATGAAGGGCCTACATGTATAGTGCATTCGGAAAGTATTCAGACCTCCTCGACTCTTTCCACATTTTGGTATGTTACAGCCTTATTCTAAAATTTATTAAATAATTGTTTCCCTCATCAATCTACACACAATACCCCAGTCTGACAAAGCGAAAACAGGTTTTTAGAAATGTTGGCAAATTTAAACAACAAACAGAAATACCTTATTTACATAAGTATTCAGACCCTTTGCTATTAGACTTGAAATTGAGCTCTGGTGCATGCTATTTCCATTAATCATCCTTTAGCTGTTTCTGCAACTTGATTGGAGTCCACCTGTGGTAAATTCAATTGATTGGACATGATTTGGAAAGGTACACACCTGTCTATATAACGTCCCACAATTGACAGTGCATGTCAGAGCAAAAACCAAGCCATGAGGTTGAAGGAATTGTCCGTAGAGCTCCGAGATATCAATCAATCAAAAGCCCCCCTTACATCAGCTGATGTCACAGAGTGCTGTACAGAAACCCAGCCTAAAACCCCAAACAGCAAGCAATGCAGGTGTAAAAGCACGGTGGCTAGGAAAAACTCCCTAGAAAGGCCAAAACCTCGGAAGAAACCTAGAGAGGAACCAGGCTGTGAGGGGTGGCCAGTCCTCTTCTGGCTGTGCCGGGTGCAGATTATAACAGAACATGGACAAGATTTTAAAATGTTCATAAAACAGGCAGAACAGTTGAAACTGGAGAAGCAGCACGGCCAGGTGGACTCGGGACATCAAGGAGTCATCAGGCCAGGTAGGCCTTGAGGAATGGTCCTAATGCTCAGGTCCTCAGAGAGAGAGAGAGAGAGAGAGAGAGAGAGAGAGAGAGAGAGAGAGAGAGAGAGAGAGAGAGAGAGAGAGAGAGAGAGAGAGAGAGAGAATACTTAAATTCGCACAGGACACCAGATAAGAGAAGAAATACTCCAGATATAACAGACGGACCCTAACCCCCCGACACATAAACTACTGCAGCATCCTGAGACAAGGCCGAGTATTGCCCAGGAATAGGATTGTGTTAGTTCACCTTCCAACAGGACAACAGAAGAATGGTTAAAAACTCCCCAAATACAGGTGTTTCAAGCTTGTAGTGTCATACCCAATAAGACTGAAAGCTGTAATTGCTGACAAATACTTTTGACTTTGTGGCTGAGCCGTTGTTACTCCAAGACTTTCTCCAAGACGTTTCTTGAACTCTGTGAGGCATTTATCCTGTTTGGGATCCACCTACACAGGTGGATTCTGTTTGGGATCCACCTACGACAACATCCGGTGAAACGCAGAGCGCCAAATTCAAATGACAAAAATTGTAATATCAAACATGAATGAAAACACAAGTGTTGTACACCATTCAAAAGCTTAGAATCCTGGTAATCGAACCGCGTTGTCGGATTTACAATAGGCTTTATGGCGAAAGCAGAACATTCAATTATCTGAGGACAGCGCCCACACCAACATATTATTCAAACCAGCACAGGCATTACAAAATCAAATATAGCAATAAAATAAATCACTTACCTTAGAAGATTTGAAGATCTTCCTCTGTTTTCAATCACAAGGGTCCCAGGAACACAAAGAATGGTTGTTTTGTTCGATAAAGTCCTTTATATCCCAAAAAGTCTGTTGAGATGGCGCCATGGAGTTCTGTAATCAAGTCGTTCTACATGCAGACAAAGAAATCCCAAAAGTACCGGTAAAGTTTGTCCAAACAAGTCAAACGATGTTCTAATTAATCATCAGGTGTCAAATATCTAAATAAACGATAATATTTCAGACGGAGAATAGTCTGTACAAAAGGGAAGAAAAATAAGCATGCACACAGTCACACACGAAAAACAGTAGTGTCCATTTCAACAGCCACTTGGAAGAACTTCAATTTTTTGTTTGTTTTCAAAAACCAAGCCTGAAACCATGTCTAAAGACTGTTGACATCTAGGGGAAGCCATAGGAACTGCAATCTGGGAGTTAATTCCCTCTGTAGTCAATAGCAAGTCAATGGAAAAACTGTGACATAAAAAAAAACTTTTTCCAGATGGATTTTCAATGGGTTTTTGCCTGCCATATCAGTTATGTTATACTCATACACATTATTTTAACAGTTCTAGAAACTTCAGAATGTTTTCTATCCAATACTAACAATTACATGCATATCCTAGCTTCTGGGCTTGAGTAACAGGCAGTTTACTTTGGGCACGTCAGACTCTCCGAACACTGCCCCCTAGCCCATAGAGGTTATTTGGTCTGCAATTTCTGAGGTTCAGTAAACTCTAATAAACTTATCCTCTGAAGCAGAAGTAACTCTAGGTCTTAATTTCCTGTGGCGGTTCTCATGAGAGCCAATTTCATCATAGCGCTTGATGGTATTTGCGACTGCAAAGTTCTTGAAATGTCTTAAATTAATGATGGACTGTCGTTTCTCTTTGCATATTTGAGCTGCTCTTGTTAACTTCTTGGGGAGCAGCAAGGTGATTTGGGGCGCTAGCGCCCCACTCCCGACACTACCAGGTGAAATGCAAGGCAAAATCCCCAAATTGAATTATAAAAAATGCACCAATATACAAGTGTTTCATACTCATCAAAAGCTCTGCTTCTTGGCAATATCACAGCGTTGTCGTATTTCAAAAAGGCTTTACGGCGAAAGCACTACATTTGATTGTTTGAGGGTAGCACCTTCAATATTTTCCATAACCATGAAATCTTTAGCCAGCGCGGTCGATAGAAAATGCATTTCACAGGGAAAACCTGTGCCTTACCTTTTGTAGAACTTCTGCAGAGGGCTTCCTAAGTGTCCAACGAAGACAATCCATGGTTCTTTTGTTAGAAAAAGTAATTTATTATATCCTTAAATCTCCGTTTGGTTGGCACCTTGTGTTCAGAAAATCCAATGTGAAGAGAACGCGTTCATTTAAACCTATAAACTTTCCCTCAACAAAACAAAAACCAATTAAAATGCATCCTTAGCTTATCTTTTATGAATAAAAGTGATAATCTTTCACTTGGATGGTCACCTAAACGTTATATAAGTCAAATAAAGTGGACCGCTCAGCCAAACGTGCGCCCAAAAACGTGCAACTGAAAAATAGCTCCCCTGACTAAAACCTCTGCCGATTGAACACAATGGTTCCGATTGCCTTTAAACTTTACCTATACACTGCTGACATCCAGTGTAAGGAATAGGTACTACATTCAGTGTCCTGGTATAAATACTCTCTAAGTGAGCCATAGGCCACCAGAATGACATTTCCGGATGGAAAATTCTCTGGTTTTTGCCTGCCAAATGAGTTCTATTACACTCACAGACAAAATGTTAACACTTTTGGAAACCTCAGAGTGTTTCCTATCCCATAGTACTAATTATGTGCATATCCTATTTTCTGAGCCTGAGTGGCAAGCATTTTACTTTAGGCACGCCAGACTCTCCAAAACTGACCCCTCAGCTGCCACTCCCTAACAAGTTTTAATTTAAATGCATTCCAGGTGACAACCTCATGAAGCTGGTTGAGAGAATGTGTACAAAGCTGTCATCAAGGCAAAGGGTGGCTACTTTGAATAATCTCAAATATAAAATATTTTTTTATTTGTTTAACACCTTTTTGGTTACTACATGATTCCATATGTGTTATTTCATAGTTTTGGTGTCTTCACTACTAGTCTACAATGTAGAAAATAGTAAAAATAAAGAAAAACCCTAGAATGAGTAGGTGTCCAAACCTTTGACTGGTACAGTATAAGTGAATTTGTCCCAAAATGTACAAAAAGACTAATAATGATTATGTTTCGGGCATTAGAAAAACAATGTAGAAAATAGTAAAAATAAATAAAAACCTTGGAATGATTAGCTGTGTCCAAACTTTTGACTGGTACTGTATATGTAATGTGTAAGTGAATTTTCCCAATACTTTCCGTCCCCGAAAATGGAGGGAGCATGTACAAAAAGCTCTGTAATTTCTAAATGGTTCACCCAATATGTATGTAAATACCGTCAAATTAAAGCTGACAGTCTGCACGTTAACCTCATAGTCATTGTATCATTTCATTGCTGGAGTATAAAGTCAAAACAAACAAAACTGAATGACTGTCCCTGTAGAAATAACTGTATATACGCCATTTATCAGACACTTTTTCCCAAAGTGACTTATAAAATTGACTTCTTACATTTACATATTGTTGGCCGCAGCAGGAATTTAACCTATGATCCAGGCATCGCTAGCTCTATGCTCTACCGAGCCACACAGGACCACATAGGTAATGTATAAACTATACAATATGTTGTTTTAATGCCACCCCTCCCTCTGTGTGTGTTCTAAGGAGATCCTTGGCCTTGGACAGATCCAGCCCTACAGATCAAAGAGAGCCCTGTTCGCCCCCCGCATGCATGTCAGTGAGAACATGGAGCCGCCATTCCCGAAAGTCATCGGCACGGTAAGCCTCACACGTCCGTCCCACCTCGGACACCTTCTGATACACTAATAGACGGATTGTGGACTGTTTACCACCATATTTAGTGTTATTCATAGTCAAGCAATGTGGATATCCATATTCCTCTCCACTGTGAATAGTGGCTGAGGAATTTAATGCAGGGAAACTCAAATCCGTTCTACCTAATCTCTACCAATCTCTTAAATGTGTAACCAGAGGGGAAAAAAACTCTAGACCAACTATGCTCCACACACAGAGACACTTACAAAGCTCTCCCTCGCCCTTAATTTGGCAAATCTGACCATAATTCTGTCTTGCTGATTCCTGCTTACAAGCTAAAACTAAAGCAGGAAGCACCCGTGACTCGGTCAATAAGAAAGTGGTCAGATTAAGCAGATGCTAAGCTACAGGACTGTTTTGCTAGCACAGACTGGAATATGTTCCGGGATTCTTCCGATGGCATTGAGGAGTACACCACATCAGTCACTGGCTTCATCAATAAGTGCATCGATGACGTCGTCCCCACAGTGAGTGTACATACATACCCCAACCAGAAGCCATGGATTACAGGCAACATCCGCACTGAGCTAAAGGGTAGAGCTGCCACTTTCAAGGAGCGGGACTCTAACCTGGAAGCTTATAAGAAATCGCACTATGCCCTCCGATGAACCATCAAACAGAATAAGCGTCAATACAGTGTCATGACGTTGGCCTGTTGGTGATGTTTATGATCCCTATAAATACCTCGCCCTCCCCCCTTTTCTCTCTCTCTACTCTACAGAGGTACTAATGAAAATATCTTTGTTAACATGGAGAGAGTATGGTAACTTCAAAAGGGTGGGGACAGGAACCATATTTCGGTAATCCAACCTGCTGAAAATATACGTTGGTACTCAGGGAATATGATGTCAGAACAGTTGGCATCTGAGACATTTTCACTAATGACAGGATGACATAAACTGTATCTCAGAAAGTCTATACATTCTAGGTATCAGATTCACATGGAATTGTTGTGTAATTTAAATGTTACTTTCGAAACTATTTTTGTGGAAAGATGAAATGTAACTTTAGCTCCTAAATAAGAGAATTGTTTTTCATGAGTGAACTAGGCTCAAATCAAATCAAATCAAATATTATTTGTCACATACACATGGTTAGCAGATTTTAATGCGAGTGTAGCGAAATGCTTGTGCTTCTAGTTCCGACCATGCAGTAGTATCTAACAAGTAATCTAACAAATTCACAACAACTACCTTATACACACAAGAGTAAAGGAATGAATACGAGTATGTACATATAAATATATGGATGAGCGATGGCTGACCTGCATAGGCAAGATGCAGTAGATGGTATGTACAGTACATACACATATATATATATATATATATATATATATATATATATATATATATATATATATATATATATATATATATATATATATATATATATATATATATGAGATGAGTAATGTAGGATATGTAAACATTATATAAATGGCATTGTTTAAAGTGGCTAGTGATACATTATTTCATCCAATTATAATTATTAAAGTGGCTAGAGATTTGGGTCGATGGCCGAACAGCATAGGCAAGATACAGTAGATGGTTTAGAGTACAGTGTATACATTTGATATGAGTATGTCGGATACGTAAACATTATATACAAAATTGTTTAAAGTGGCTAGTGATACATTTGTTACATCCAATTCCTATGTTTAAAATGGCTAGAGATTTAAGTCAGTATGTTGGCAGCAGCCACTCAATGTTAGTGATGGCTGTTTAAAAGTCTGATGGCCTTGAGGTAGAAGCTGTTTTTCAGTCTCTCGGTCCCAGCTTTGATGCACCTGTACTGACCTCGCCTTCTGGATGATAGCGGGGTGAACAGGCAGTGGCTCGGGTGGTTGTTGTCCTTGATGATCTTTTGGCCTTCCTGTGACATCGGGTGGTGTAGGTGTCCTGAAGAGCAGGTAGTTTACCCCCGGTGATGCGCTGTGCAGTCCTCACTACCCTCTGGAGAGCCTTACGGTTGTGGGCGGAGCAGTTGCCGTACCAGGCGGTGATACAGCCCGACAGGATGCTCTCGATTGTGCATCTGTAAAAGTTTGTGAGTGATTTTGGTGACAAGCCGAATTTCTTCAGCCTCCTGAGGTTGAAGAGGCGCTGTTGCGCCTTCTTCACCACGCTGTCTGTGTGGGTGGGGGGTTGAGAACGCACCCTTGTGGGGCCCCAGTGTTGAGGATCAGCGGGGTGGAGATGTTGTTTCCTACCCTCACCACCTGGGACCGGCCCGTCAGGAAGTCCAGGACCCAGTTGCACAGGGCTGGGTCGAGACCCAGGGTCTCGAGCTTAATGACGAGCTTGGAGGGAACTATGGTGTTAAATGCTGAGCTGTAGTCGATGAACAGCATTCTTACATAAGTATTCCTCTTGTCCAGATGGGTTAGGGCAGTATGCAGTGTGATTGCGATTAAGTGCTGCCTGTGGACCTATTGGGACGGTAAGCAAATTGGAGTGGGTCCAGGGTGTCTGGCAGGATGGAGGTGATATGATCCTTGACTAATCTCTCAAAGCACTTCATGATGACGGAAGTGAGTGCTACGGGCGATAGTCATTTAGCTCAGTCACCTTAGCTTTCTTGGGAACAGGAACAATGGTGGCCCTCTTGAAGCATGTGGGAACAGCAGACTGGGATAGGGACTGATTGAATATGTCCGTAAACACACCAGCCAGCTGGTCTGGCGCATGCTCTGAGGACACGGCCAGGATGCCATCTGGGCCGGCAGCCTTGCGAGGGTTAACACATTTAAATGTTTTTCTCACATTGGCTGCGGTGAAGGTGAGCCCGCAGGTTTTGGTAGTGGGCCGTGTCGGTGGCACTGTATTGTCCTCAAAGCGAGCAAAGAAGTTGTTTAGTTTGTCTGGGAGCAGGACGTCATGGTCCGCGACGGGGCTGGTTTTCTTTTGTAGTCCGTGATTGACTGTAGACCCTGCCACATTCCTCTTGTGTCTGAGCCGCTGAATTGTGACTCTACTTTGTCTCTATATTGACGCTAGCTTGTTTGATTGCCTTGCGGAGGGAATAGCTACACTGTTTGTATTCAGTCATGTTTCCGGTAGCCTTACCCTGGTTAAAAGCAGTGGTTCGCGCTTTCAGTTTTTGCGCGAATGCTGCCATCAATCCACGGTTTCTGGTTGGGGAAGGTTTTAATATTTGCTATGGGTACAACATCACCAATGCACTTGCTAATAAACTCGCCACCGAATCAGCGTATACATCAATGTTGTTGTCAGATGCTATCCGAACATATCCCAGTCCACGTGCTCAAGCAATCTTGCAGCATGGAATCAGATTGGTCGGACCAGCGTTGAACAGACCTGAGAACGGGCGTTTCCTGTTTTAGTTTCTGTTTGTAGGCTGGGAGCAACAAAATGGAGTCATGGTCAGACTTGCCGAAAGGAGGGTGGAGAATAGCCTTGTATGCATCACGGAAGTTGGAATAACAGTGGTCCAGGATTTTACCAGCCCGGGTGGCACATTCGATATGCTGGTAAAATTTCGGGAGCCTTGTTCTTAAATTAGCCTTATTAAAATCCCCAGCCACAATAAATGCAGCCTCAGGATATGTGGTTTCCAGTTTACATAGAGTCCGATGAATTTGTTTCAGTGCCGTCGATGTATCAGCTTGAGGGGGGATGTACACGGCTGTGATTATAATCGAGGAGAATTCTCTTGGTAGATAATGCGGTCTGCATTTGATTGTAATGAATTCTATGTCAGGTGAACAAAAGGACTTGAGTTCCTGTATGTTGTTATGATCACACCACGTCTCGTTAATCATAAGACACACACCCCCACCCTTCTTCTTACCAGATAGATGTTTGTTTCTGTCCGTGCGATGCGTGGAGAAACCAGGTGGCTGTACCGACTCTGATAACGTGTCCTGAGTGAGCCATGTTTCCGTGAAGCAAAGAACCTTGCAGTCTCGGATGTCTCTCTGAAAGGCAACCCTCGATCGGATTTCGTCTACTTTGTTGTCAAGAGACTGTACATTGGCGATTAAAATACTCGGGAGAGGTGCACGATGCGCCTGCCGACGTAGCTTGACCAAAAGACCGGCGCGTTTCCCTCTTCTCCGGCGCCGCCGTTGTTTTGAGTCGCCGGGTGCTATCCAGTCTATTGTCCTGGTTGGGTTAACAAACCGAGAATCCTCTTTGGGAAAGTCGTATTCCTGGTCGTAATGTTGGTAAGTTGACGTTGCTCTTATATCCAATAGTTCCTCCCGGTTGTATGTAATAAAACTTAATATTTCCCGGGGTAACAATGTAAGAAGTAATACATAAAAAAACAAAATACTGCATGGTTTCCTGAGAACGTGAAGCGAGGCTGCCATCTCTGTCGGCGCCGGAAGTCTTTAGGCTCGACTCAGTGGCCTCGCCCATGTGAACAGACATGGGTTGTAAACTATGAAACATGCCCTCTCTCCTACCACTTAATAAGCCCTTCATGAAAATGTAACTTTCTGTTCCAAGGACGCGAGGACAACGGTCCTCGACGTTAAAAGGGCTAAGGCAATAACCTAACGAAATTGCATCGAATTTCAACGTGAAGGTGACGATCTCCATTCAGGAAGGAGGAATTTCAACTATACCAGCCAGAATATAGCATGACCTTAAAAGTATGGCAACTTGGTATGAACTTTGATCTCTTATTCACTCCAGAAGGGATATCTCCTAGCCGTTGAGTTAGCCGCAGCAAACGTGGGCTAGGAAAGGACGGACAAAGGATCTGTTCTAACACACGACGACGATACTACAACGTATCTGTTTTACCACCAGAGACATTCTTCAGAGGATGGAGAGATCCCGGCTGGGCAATCCGGCCTTCCATCTACCACCAATCTATCGAAGCGCAGCACATAGTAAATATTCCTTGCATTTTCCTTTTCCAAATGGGCGGTTGTTTAGAATGCATAGGATTCTGTATTTATGATAGCATAGCTTCATAAGGTCCAATAGAGACCAAATCCCTTTGTTCTCCAGTCTTCCCGCGCTTTCATTCAAGCCCAACCCCCTCTCTTTGTGTAACCAGACGTCAAATCAGTTACGTCCATCAGGGACGTTTTCTTGTATGACCTAATTACTATTCAATGTATGATCCTTTCTGTGTATATGTAATTCTGTGTGATTAGTTAAGTATTTAGTAAATAAATAATTAAACCCAATTTTGTATTGTTGATTCAACTTGGTAGCCAGGGTTTGTGAAGATAACCAAGAATTCTACGATGTTCAGATGAGACTGAAATAAGGTGGTGATTATTGACTGACGGCTACTGATGTAAAAGATTACCAGAGTTTATTCGGAAGATAACAGCTCTATAAACATTATTTTGTGGTGCCCCGACTTTCTAGTTAATTAATATTACATGATTAGTTAATCAGGTAATATTAATTACAGAGAAATTATTTTAGAGAATAGCATATCATATCACTTAATCCGGCATAGCCAAAGACACGACAACAGGAATAAGACTGAATCGTACTACACTGGCTCCGATGCTCGTCGGATGTAGCAGGGCTTGAAAACTATTACAGACTACAAAGGGAAGCACGGCCGCGAGCTTCCCAGTGACACGAACCTACCAGACGAGCTAAATTACTTCTATGCTCGCTTCTAGGCAAGTAACACTGAAGCATGCATGAGAGAACCAGCTGTTCCAGACAACTGTGCTATCACGCTCTCCACTGCCGATGTGAGAAAGACCTTTATTAACTTCTTAGGCAGTGGCAGCTGAGGTGTCAGTTTTCGAGTCTGGCGTTCCCAAAGTAAAGTATATGCACATAATTAGTACTATTGGATAGGAAACACTCTGAAGTTTCTAAGAGTGTTAAAATATTGTCTGTGAGTATAACAGAACTGATATAGCAGGCGAAAACCCGAGAAATGTCTGTCCTGGAAAAAGTGTTTTTGACACATTGCTTCATTTTGAACCCCTCCCTATTGAAAACAGCTATATATGGGAGTAAGATTGCAGTACATATTGCTTCCACTGGATGTCAACAGTCTCTAGACAGTGTTTGGTGATGTTAGGTTGCTCTGGATGGTAATAGAAGAAGAATTTCGAACTAGTCATCGGATGTAAACAGAAGAGGATGCGCTGCGTTCACGTCTCACAAGGCTGTGTTTTTTTTTCCTTTCCTATCGTCCAGTTTATAATCCGGTTGAAATATTATAGTAAATATACATAAAAGTGTTCCTAAGGATACATTATCAATGGTGTTTGATTGTTCTTGGAGAAGTGTATAGGTTGAACGCGTTCTCCTCACGGTTCAATGGGCGAGTGGCGCTGTATTTTCTGATCATAACGCACCAACCAAACGGAGATTTGTGGATATAATAAATAACTTTTTCTAACAAAAGAATGATGGATTGTCTTCGTTGGACACTTGGGAAGCCCTCAGCAGAGGTTCTTCAAAAGGTAAGGGATTTGTTTTTGCTGTGAAATGTGTTTTGTGTGAACCGTGTTGGGTTATGAATTTATGCTAATGGTAAAATATTGGAGGTGCTACCCTCAAACAATCAAATGTAGTGCTTTCGCCGTAAAGCCTTTTTGAAATCTGTAATACGCTGTGATATTGCCAAGAGTCAGAGCTTTTGATGGCTATGAAACACTTGTATATTGATACATTTTTAATAATTCAACTTTTGGATTTTGAATTTGCCACTTTACATTTCACCGGGTAGTGTCGGGAGTGGGGCGCTAGCATTTACTTTGGGCACGCCAGACTCTCCAAAACCGTCACCTCGGGAGCCGCTCCCTAAGAAGTTAAGAAGTTAAGGAGCAGTGGGGCGCCAGCGCCAGCGCCCCACCCTTGACAACATACGGAAAAATGTAGAGCGCCAAATTCAAATTACAAAAATAGTAATATAAAACGTTCATGAAAATACAAGTGTTACACACTCTTCAAAAGCTTTTAATCTTTCAAAAAGGCTTCACGGCGAAAGCATAACATTTGATTGTCTGAGGACAGCGCCCTGTGTACTTCCTCCATTAGCATAATAATGAAACCAGCCTTTTGTGTCACAAAAGTAATAAAAAGAGATAAAATAAATCGCATACCTTTTAAAGATCTTCCGCTGATGGCAATCCAAAGTGTCTAGCAAGACAATCAATGTTTCTTTTGTTCGAAAAAGTCCTTCTTTATATTCATAAAGCTCTGTTTGGTTGGTGCGTATTGTTCAGAAAATCCACCGTCCACTCGTCCATTATACAAGACAAAAAATATACCTATCAACTTTGTCCAAACAAATCAAACAACATTTCTAATCAACCCTTAGGTACACTATTATGTATATTAACGATTCTATTTCAAACGGGTAATATCTAGGGCTATAGAAAATAAAAAAGCGCTCCCGGTCCCGCGCGCCAAACACAGAAGTTACTTCCTCACTCTCCTTGGATAATCTTCTTCTACTCCCCTATTTTTCAAGGTAAACGCTTGAAACCTTGTCTAAAGACTGGTGACATCTAGTGGAAGCCATAGGTACTGCAACCTGGGACCTGGATTTAAGCATTTCCAATAGAAACTCAATTTAAAATGAGCCAGCTCACAGAATCACATTTTCTCAGATCGATTTTCCTCCGGTTTTTGCCTGCCATATCAGTTCTGTTATACTCACAGACATTATTTTAACAGTTTTAGAAACCTCAACGTTTTTTCTATCCAATACTACTAATTATGTGCATATCCTAGTTTCTGGGCCTGAGTAGCAGGCATTTTACTTTGGGCACGCCAGACTCTCCAAAACTCTGAACTCTGCTGCCGCTCCCTAACTAGTTTTAAGCTTTCTGCCAATATCAGATACGTCTATGTCCAGGGAAATGTTCCTGTTACTTACAACCTCATGCTAATCGCATTAGCCTACGTTAGCTCAACCTACCCGTGGACGGGACACTGATCCCGAAGAAGTTAAGTATTTGTTAATTGTTTTCTGAAAACTTCTTAAATCATTGTTGGTTAAGGGCTTGTAAGTAAGCATTTCACTGTAAGGTCTATACCTGTTGTATTCGGCGCATTTGGCAAATAACATTTGATTTGATTTGAATAACATGAATAATCAACATTTAAGCCGCATAAACAATTACCCCTCACAAATAAAACTGTGTGTGTTTGAATTGGATATTTTAGTCATATATTTATTTCTCAGAACTATCCAATCCTCTTTGTATTACAGTCAAAACAAGTATATGACTCGATGAATACAACTAACAACTTGATATATTCCTTTTTAATAAAAAAGCTAGATCCTTGATGTCCTTCTCTGGGTATGTTACCAAGGGTTGATAAAAAACAACATTTAGTCAGTACCATGCTCAAGTGCTTTGATACATTTTTCGGAATACATTGGTGGCTAGGTCATTTGTTTGGTCTTAATGTGTGAGATAGATGCAGGGCCCATTTTACTGATGTTCCATTTAGGAACTCAGACTTACAGGTTCAAGCCTATAGACCATCTGTAAAAACCGGAATACACTTAATAGTTTATGTGGAACAGCTATTGGACTTTAACAGAGGTTATGCCTTCCATTATTGAGTCCTCACAGCCTCATTTGCAGAAGGAACACTAAGACATGAAGCAATGTATTTTCAGGACGTTGAGTGTGTGTATATCTGTGTAATTTATGTGTGTGTGTGTGTGTTTGTGTCTGTGCGTGTCTGCGACCGAGAGAGCTTTGCAGATGAGATTAAAGAATCAACCACTTCTCAGAACACCCAGAGAGAGAGTCTGAAAATGAAACCTTAACAGAGAGACATCACAAAGCTGAGCACTGCACATAATAGATAATTGCACACTGGAGAGTTCTTCTGAAGCTATGGTCTCTCTATTCCCCCTCTGTCCTGTGGTATCTGGGGAGCTTTGGGTCCCTGAGGGGTCTGTGGAGGATTCATAGTATAGCCTTTCTCCCTCCCCCCTGTGGCTCTCAGTGGTGGGTAAGCACCAAAGCAAAGAGTCATGCCCCCAATGTGAGAGAGTGAGACAGAAAGAGTGAGCAGATTAGTTTGGCTTACAGGAGTAGATGTTATAGATGTTATGGACAATGTTATGGACAAACTGTTATGGACAAACTGTTAAATTAGTTGAAAAAAAAAAAAACAAATTGTTGGAATTGTTTTCTTCAGGCACTTACTGATTACATACTGTAGATACAGACGCACCATATCTTTCCTTTTCTATCCATACAAGATTAATTTCAATGTTACAGTATCATGTAATATACTGTATGTCATGCATCAGTGATGTGCCTCCACTGATGGCAGAACGAGACGAGGGTTTCTCTATCTCTATTTCTCTCTCTCTCTCTCTCTCTCTCTCTCTCTTTCTCTGCGCTCCCCTTCTCCCCATAGTTATGCTATTTTATCTGACGGCAGCTATACATCGGAGAGCAGGCAATATTTATTTTCAAAATGGATACAGCTTCTCCTCCCTATGCTCCTCACCATCATGGTAGCCATTGATTTCTCATGTGTTGCCCCTATGAGGGAGAGCCTGGTAAAGGGAATGGATTTGATATGGGGTCTATCCTATGTTCTCCCCCCTGGCGTTCCCGGACTACTGAAGCTATTTCATATCAGGAGAACATGAATAGCATATGTTCATAGTATTGTTCCCATGATGTGCAAAGAACATTCATTAATATCTTATATTCTGAGAACATGGCAACCATGTTCTGTGTGTGTTTGGTGGGACGTTGATGGAATATTCTCCTAACCTTCAGAAAACTGGACACATGAATGTTCTTGCAACATCCCATGAACCGTGTCTAAAACATTGATATTGTATGTTCTGAGAACATGGTAACCGCGTTCTGGGTATGATCTGTTTGACCTTAAGTGAGGTTATTCAGAGAGGGGACCATGGAGCATGGGGCACAATACTTTTGCCTGATCCTTTGCCCAGGACTTAAGCTGATCCCAGAGGATCAGATCAGTTATCCATCTCCACCCTGCTCAGATAGACCAGCAGAAAATAAAATGCTTCTGCTCATGAAAACTCACCACAGGCCATTGATGCTGTAGAGTCTAGGTTTTAGGACTACCTCAGAATCGCAACCAGCTCCCTGCATTTTACCATTTTAGTATTTACTTAGCACTCAGGAGGACTCCCTCAAAAATATGATGTTACAATGAACAAAATTGAAGTGGATAATGACTCAGAACACATCTCTAAAAGGGAGTATAATTATTGCTAATTTGTGCTTTGGTAAATGTCCGACCCCCTCTTGGTTCCTAATTGGCGGCTTCAAGATGTCTACTGTCATCCCCATGCCCAAGAAAGGGAAAAAAACTGAACTGAATGACTAGCAACCCGTAGCACTCACTTCCGTCATCACGAAATGCTTCAAGAAGCTAGTCAAAGACCACAACACCTCCTCCCTCCCTGACACATTCGACCTTCTACAATTCACCTACCGCCCTGACAGATCCATGGACGATGCAATCGCCTTTGCACTGCACACTGTCCTCACCCACCTGGACAAAAATAATGCATAAGTGAGGAAACTGTTTATCTACTACAGCTCGGCCTTCAATACCATAGTGCCCTCTAAGCTCACCACAAAG
The DNA here is from genome assembly GCA_030435695.1 of Brachymystax lenok tsinlingensis. NCBI lineage: Eukaryota > Metazoa > Chordata > Actinopteri > Salmoniformes > Salmonidae > Brachymystax > Brachymystax lenok. The sequence continues at coordinate 23,869,655 of CM059793.1, read as the reverse complement.
CTCACGACCCTAGGACTGAATTCCTCCCTATGCATCTGGGTCCTGGACTTCCTGACGGGCTGGCCCCAGATGGTGAAGTAGGCAACATTACCTCCTCACACTGATCCTCAACAGGAGGGCCCCACAAGGGTGCATCCTCAGTCCCCTCCTGTACTCTCTGTATACCCACGACTGCATGGCCTCACAAAGTTCCAACTCCATCATCAAGTTCGCTGACGACACAACAGGCTGATTTCCAACAACAACGAGACGGCCTACAGATGGGAGGTAGGCACTCTGACTGCGAGGTGCCAGGTAAACAACCTCTCTCTCAACATCAGCACAACAAAGGAGTTGATTGTGAACTTCAGGAAGAATCAGGTTGGGCACGCCCCCATCCTTATCAATCAAATCAAATCAAATCAAATTTTATTTGTCACATACACATGGTTAGCAGATGTTAATGCGAGTGTAGCGAAATGCTTGTGCTTCTAGTTCCGACCATGCAGTAGTATCTAACAAGTAATCTAACAAATTCACAACAACTACCTTATACACACAAGAGTAAAGGAATGAATACGAGTATGTACATATAAATATATGGATGAGCGATGGCTGACCGGCATAGGCAAGATGCAGTAGATGGTATGGAGTACAGTATATACACATATATATGAGATGAGTAATGTAGGATATGTAAACATTATATAAATGGCATTGTTTAAAGTGGCTAGTGATACATTATTTCATCCAATTATAATTATTAAAGTGGCTAGAGATTTGGGTCGATGACCTAACGGCATAGGCAAGATACAGTAGATGGTTTAGAGTACAGTGTATACATTTGATATGAGTATGTCGGATACGTAAACATTATATACAAAATTGTTTAAAGTGGCTAGTGATACATTTGTTACATCCAATTCCTATGTATAAAGTGGCTAGAGATTTAAGTCAGTATGTTGGCAGCAGCCACTCAATGTTAGTGATGGCTGTTTAACAGTCTGATGGCCTTGAGGTAGAAGCTGTTTTTCAGTCTCTCGGTCCCAGCTTTGATGCACCTGTACTGACCTCGCCTTCTGGATGATAGCGGGGTGAACAGGCAGTGGCTCGGGTGGTTGTTGTCCTTGATGATCTTTTTGGCCTTTCTGTGACATCGGGTGGTGTAGGTGTCCTGGAGGGCAGGTAGTTTAACCCGGTGATGCGTTGTGCAGTCCTCACTACCCTCTGGAGAGCCTTACGGTTGTGGGCGGAGCAGTTGCCGTACCAGGCGGTGATACAGCCCGACAGGATGCTCTCGATTGTGCATCTGTAAAAGTTTGTGAGTGATTTTGGTGACAAGCCAAATTTCTTCAGCCTCCTGAGGTTGAAGAGGCGCTGTTGCGCCTTCTTTACCACGCTGTCTGTGTGGGTGGACCAATTCAGTTTGTCCGTGATGTGTACGCCGAGGAACTTAAAACTTTCCACCTTCTCCACTACTGTCCCCTCGATGTGGATAGGGGTGCTCCTCTCCTGTTTCCTGAAGTCCACGATCATCTCCTTTGTTTTGTTGACATTGAGTGAGAGGTTATTTTCCTGACACCACACTCCGAGGGCCCTCACCTCCTCTCTGTAGGCCGCCTCGTCGTTGTTGGTAATCAAGCCTACCACTGTAGTGTCGCCAGCAAACTTGATGATTGAGTTGGATGCGTGCTTGGCCACGCAGTCATGGGTAAACAGGGAGTACAGGAGAGGGCTGAGAACGCACCCTTGTGGGGCCCCAGTGTTGAGGATCAGCGGGGTGGAGATGTTGTTTCCTACCCTCACCACCTGGGACCGGCCCGTCAGGAAGTCCAGGACCCAGTTGCACAGGGCTGGGTCGAGACCCAGGGTCTCGAGCTTAATGACGAGCTTGGAGGGAACTATGGTGTTAAATGCTGAGCTGTAGTCGATGAACAGCATTCTTGGGGCCAATGGGGCCATCGTGGAGAAGGTAAAAAACTTCAAGTTCCTTGGCGTACACATCTCCGATGAGCTGAAATGGTCAAACCACATGGACACCTTGGTGAAGAATGCACGGCAGCAACCCTTCAATCTCAGGAGGGTGTTACGCACTGCCGAACGTACCATTTGGTGTACACTGCCTGCCCTCCAGGATACATACCACACCAGGTGTCGCAGAAAGGCCAAGAAGATCATCAAGGACCTCATCCACCCAAACCACAGCCTGTTCTCTCCGTTTCATTCACTCAGACGCAGTTAGTATAGGAGTATAATGGCAAAAACTGTCAGACTGGCCAATAGTTTCTACCCCTAGACCATCAGGCAGCTGACTGAATTGCCACTAGGAAACAATATTTTCCACACCCTCGCTGCTCCCCCTATGAACATTTACCCTGCCCCCAACCCCCCACTGGACATTTATATTTGTTACAGTTGTATGTGTATAACATTATTGTATTTTGTATTATTGTCTAATTTCTCTATTTTTGACCTGCTCTTTTGGAGCTCGGAGCATAAGAATTTCACTGTACCCTGCGATTACATCTGCAACCCTGTGCATGTGACCAATAGCACCCTCACCCCAAAACTACATCCTGTTGTTGTGCTTGGCTCCTCTATGTGAATGTGATTAGTTGTCCCTCCCAGTGTTGGAGTGACTGCCTGAGCAGTAGGAGGGTACGTTAGGTTGGGGGAGACTTTATGAGCAGTGGAAGGGGAGGTTAACTAGTCAGATTAGAATGGGTAATGTGGATGGTGAGGTGCCAGCTCCTCTGTATTGGCCTTAATCAGGAGCAGGTCAGCCTGCCTCTGGATTCTCCTTTAATCAGGGGGCCGGGCTGGGCGGTGTGGGCCTCCCTCTTTCCTCTCCTCCTCTCCCTCCCTCTCTGTCATCACCCACTCCTCTCCTGCCCCTGCTCTGATTCCCTCCCCAGCTCCAGCCAAATGCTAATTAATTCCTATCCCAGAACACGGAGCAGAGAATGGGAGGAGTGGTTTATGAATTTATGCTAATGGGAAAATATTGGAGGTGCTACCCTCAAACAATCAAATGTAGTCCTTTTGCCGTAAAGCCTTTTTGAAATCTGACAACACTGTGATATTGCCAAGAAGCAGAGCTTTTGATGACTATGCAACACTTGTATATTGATGAATGTTTAATAATTCAACTTCTGGATTTTGAATTTGGCGCCTCACATTTCACTGGGTAGTATCGGGAGTGGAGAGCCCCACCACTCCCTAAGTAGTTAACAACCTCTACACTGTATTTCTGATCAATTTAATGTTATGTTAATGGTCCAAAAATGTGCTTTTCTTTCAAAAACAAGGACATTTCTATGTGACTCCAAACTTTTGAACGGTATTGAACGGTATCTAGCCACTGTGCTTTTACACCTGCATTGCTTGCTGTTTGGGGTTTTAGGCTGGGTTTCTGTACAGCACTCTGTGACATCAGCTGATGTAAGGGGGGCTTTATAAATAAATTTGATTTGATTTGTATGTTGTATGGCTTTACAACCCCTCCCATATCGTGGATTCAGAGCTATCTATCTAATAGAACTCAAAGGGTTTACTTTAATGGAAGATTCTCTAATGGCAAACATGTAAAGTGTGGTGTACCGCAGGGCAGCTCTTTAGGCCACTAAACCAATCATGTGTGACCTTGTATGCTGATGACCAAATTTGCATTAGCATGAAGTCACTGAAACTCCTAACAAAGAGTTGCAGTCTGTTTTGGAATGAGTGGCCAGTAGTAAACTGGTCCTGAACATCTCTAAAACTAAGAGCATTGTATTTGGTACAAATCATTCCTTAAGTTATAGACCTCAGCTGAATCTGGTACTGAATGGTGTTGCTGTTCAACAAGTTGAGGAGACTAAATTACAAGGTGTTACCTTAGATTGTAAACTGTAATGGTCAAAACATATATTCAAAGGTTGTAAAGATGGGGAGAGGTCTGTCTGTAATAAATAGATGTAAGATCTGCAGGCTCTAGTGTTGTCTTATCTTGATTATTGTCCAGTCGTGTGGTCGAGTGCTGCAAGGAACGACATAGTTAAGTTTCAGCTGGCCCAGAAAAGAGCGGCACGTCTTGCTCTTTATTGTAATCAGAGGGCTGAGATAAGTACTATGCATGTCAGTCTCTCTTGATTAAGAGTTGAGTCACTTCTTTTTATATGAAACATTGTGTTGAAAATCCCAACTTGTTTGCTTTGTCTTCTACACACAGCTCTGACACACACACCCCTCCAGACATGCCACCAGGGGTCTTTTTACAGGTCCCAAGAAAGCATACGGTAATATATGAAGCCATTATTGCATGGAACTCCATTCCATATCATACTGCTCAATTTAACAGCAAACCTTGTTTAAAAAAAAAGATAAAGTAACACCTCACGGCACAACGCCGTAGCCTTATTTGACCTAGATAGTTTGTGGGTATGCATTGATATGTAGGTTATGTGTGCCTTTTGATGTATGTAGTTCTGTCCTTGAGCTGTTGTCTATTAATGTTCTGTATTATGTCATGTTTCATGTTTTGTGTGGACCCCAGGAAGAGTAGCTGCTGTTTTGCTACAGCTAAATGATAAAATATCAAACTACCAATACCAGTATCCTGCTCCAACTCAGCAAAATAATAGAGGAGCACCTCGTTGATTCTGAATACACACTCACGGGATCTTTCAGAATCAACGAGGTGCTCCTCCATTTCTCTCTCTTTCTCTTTCTCTCTAGGAGCGTAGTTAGCTACCCCATTTATTAGAACTATTCCAGAGCAGAACATGAAGTGGTCGTCCAGGCGGTTTGCTCAGTGCGCCGGCTTGTTGCCTGGGGCCTTGTTCATTTAGTCTAATTGATTGTGTTAATTGTGTTAGGATGACTGTAGGGTAGGAATCCCACCCTTCCTTCAATTCTGTTTTTCTACATGTTAATCATCACTATTATGGTGAAAAGTGCCAATGGTAGGCTAAACTGTCTCACACAGCCTCTAATTCAGTTCCCCAGATGAATCAAAGTGATGTGAAATCCATTTGATGAGATGAGCTTGAAGAAGGGGAAAAGCAATAAAGAACAGATTGCCCTGGCTTGCACCCCCAGTAAGACATTGGCCTTGTGGTGGCTTATGGGAGATGTAATATATATGAGTACTCACCTTGCACTTTACAGCATAACAAAGGTGTTATCGCTCTGACCACTGTCGTGTCTTTACTATCATTAAATGTGAAGACTGTGATTTTATCAAATCAATTCTCTATGTGTAATTATTATTACGTGATTAAACTAATCATGTTAACTTAATAAGCTAGGAAGTTGTGGCACCACGGAAAATGTTTATTTGCAGAGCTATAATTTTCAGAATATAACTTCAGATATTTTAAAACTCGTTTTTCAACCACTCCACAAATGTCTTGTCAACAAACTATAGTTTTGACAAGTCGGTTAGGACATCTACTTTGTGCATGACACAAGTAATTTTTCCAACATTGTTTACAGACAGATTATTTCACTTATAATTCACTGTATCACAATTCCAGTGGTTCAGAAGTTTACATACACTAAGTTGACTGTGCCTTTGTCGGGAGTAGCGCCCCACTCCCGACACTACCCGATGAAATGTAAGGCGCCAAATTCACAATCCAAAAGTTGAATTATTAAACATTCATCAATCTACAAGTGTTGCATAGTAATCAAAAGCTCTGCTTCTTGGCAATATCACAGTGTTGTCAGATTTCAAAAAGGCTTTATGGCAAAAGCACAACATTTGATTGTTTGAGGATTGCACCTACAATATTTACTCATTAGCATAAATTCATAACCCAACGCGGGTCTCACAAAACGCATAAAATCGCTAATATAAAATCGCTTACCTTTGATGAACTTCTGCTGAGGGCTTCCCAAGTGTCCAACGAAGACAATCCATGCTTCTTTGGTTAGAAAAAGTCATTTATTATATCCATAAATCTCAGTTTGGTTGGCGCGTTATGATCATAAAATCCACCTTTGAGTCGCCCATTGAACCGTGAAGAGAACGCGTTCAAATTATACCTATCATATTTCTCCAAACAAATCAAACATAATTTTTAATGTTTCCTTAGGTATCATTTTATGTATATTTACTATAATATTTCAACCGGATTGTAGCCTGAACGGTAAGAAAGGAGCACGCACTCGGTTGCGCGCCCACAAAACTTGTTGACATCTGAGCTCATTTGACCATATTCTGTTCCTATCCGTTCTGGTCAGGGCTACAGTTTCCTGGCTTTGTATAGAGACTGTTGACATCAACTGGAAGCCATAGGTACTGAAATCTCGGAGCTGGTTGCCTTTGAAATCAATAGGGAGACTGTCAAACAGAGCAAAGGTCACAAAAAACTGTTATTCCGGATGGATTTTCCTCTGGTTTTCGCCTGCTACATTCGTTCTTTTATACTCACAGACATTATGTTAACACATTTACAAACTTCAGAGTGTTTCCTATACAATAGTGCGTGCAAAGGAGGCCTACAAACCTGACTCAGTTACACCAGCTCTGTCAAGAGGAATGGGCCAAAATTCACCCAACTTATTGTGGGAAGCTTGTGGAAGGCTATCCGAAACATTTGACCCAAGTTAAACAATTTAAAGGCAATGTTGTCAAATACTAGTTGAGTGATTGTAAACTTCTGACCCACTGGGAATGTGATGAAAGAAATAAAAGCTGAAATAAATAATTCTCTCTACTATTATTCTGACATTACACATTCTTAAAATGAAGTGGTGATCCTAACTGACCTAAGGATTAAATGTCAGGAATTCTGAAAAATTTAGTTTAAATGTATTTGGCTAAGGTGTATGTAAACGTCCGACTTCAACTGTATATAAGAATGCTGTTCTTTGAACCCTGCCCTGTACAACTGGGTCCTGGATTTCCTGACGGTCTGCCCCCAGGTGGTGAAGGTAGGAAACAACACCTCCACTTCGCTGATCCTCAACACATGGGCCCCATAAGGGTGCGTGCTCAGCCCCCTCCTGTACAACCCACGCACGCCTCCGATTCATTCATCAAGTTTGCAGATGACACAACAGTATTAGGCCTGATTACCAACAATTACGAGTGTGGTGCCAGGAAAATAACCTCACTCAATGTCGACAAAACAAAGGAGCTGATCGTGGACTTCAGGAAACAGCAGAGGGAGCACCCCCTATCCACATCGTCGGGACCGCAGTGGAGCAGGTGGAAAGCTTCAAGTTCCTCGGCGTACACGTCACTGACCAAATGAAATGGTCCATCCACACAGACAGTGTGGTGAAGAAGGTGCAACAGCGCCTCTTCAACCTCAGGAGGCTGAAGAAATTTGGCTTGGCACCTAAATCCCTCACAAACTTTTACAGATGTCCAATTTAGAGCATCCTGTCAGGCTATATCACCGCCTGGTGTGGCAACTGCACCGCCCGAAACCGCAGGGCTCTCCAGAGGGCTGAAATAAATAATCCTCTCTACTATTATTCTGACATTTCACATTCTTAAAATGAAGTGGTGATAGTAACTGACCAAAGACAGGGAATTATTACTTGGATTAAATGTCAGGAATTGTGAAAAACTGAGTTTAAATGTATTTGGCTAAGGTGTATGTAAGAGAGGTCATATTAGTGTGTAGCCCAAACTGTTCGTACTCTACAGACAGAAGTTGGCAGATCGGCTGCACCAACTTCAGACAAGTTACAAAATGCTTGTAGGGGGTTGTAGAACAAAACAGAGAACACCATCATGAGAGTCTCATCTGTAAATGTATTTAGCTAAGGTTATGTAAACTTCCGACTTCAACTGTACATAGAATTCTTCTCTTGTGAATGCTCTGATGGTTTCCTTGCAGGGAGAGCAGTAGGACTTTCACTACCAGAGACTACAGTATATGCTGTTGTAGGGCAGTGCAGAACATGGCGTAATTCAGACTGAGTGGATCAGCCTGTGTCTTCATGTAAATAACATAACTTCACTGAATTTACTGAAGCTTACTGTATCTTTAACTTCTTTGCGCAAAAGGGTTAACACAGTCTTTTGTCACATTTTCATCTTAGCCTGAAAGTTCCTCACTTCCACCTTGGCTGATTTCCTTTAACGAGGACTTACCAGCCAATCAGAGGCACTAATTGTCCCATTGTTTCTCCATTGATGTGAGCGGATGGACAACGAGGACGAGGCTCATTACCACCTCAAAGGCCAGGTGGGACCAAGAGGCCCAGGGACCAGGGGCCCCTCCAGATACTTCCTGCTAATTACCAGCAGAGTGGGCAGACAATCAGGCTGTTCTTAGCCTCTGATTGCTATTATCAGCTGCTGCTTTGACTTTGTTAGAACATCTGAAGCACCGCAGAAGATCTCTCGATCTGCCTGCCAGTGATGACCCTATAATGCAAACAGAGAGACACTCCTTGTGTGGCTCCTGTTCTGTTCTGAATATATTCCAGAGCTGTGAAGAGCTCCTTGGGGACATCTTGGTGCAATCTGTTTGCTCACTGGAGAGACTGCATCTCCACTCTTCCCTGACACGGAAAGACACTCTCTGAGACTGTGAGTGTGTGAGTGCTCTCTACGTCTCTGTCTATGTTTCCTCATTTGCCTTGTTTGCCCCAAGTTGTTGTTGACTTACAGGCTACTGGAAACTTCACCTTGCCCAAAATTCTAAGTGGCAGAATTTCATCTACAGTCAGTGAAGTGTCTTACAGTCTTGGTGGACTGAGCCATCATGCATTAGCATACTTTATATCTCACAGGCAGGTGTGCAGTCAAGCCTTCATATGGGTTTTGACTGGCGTGATGCACAACATTGCACATGAAAAGAATTAGCATTCATCCAACCAGAGCTTATCAGGAGACTACTGCAAAGTGCTCCAGTGGTGTAGAGCTCCCTCCTCCTCCTCTTCTCTTGTTGTGTTGTGTGGAGATGGAGAGAGGATCCACACACCCCTGTCATCAGCAGGCTACAGCAAGACCCCTGCACTCTTTCATGTTGGCTGCCATGATTATGAGAGGTGATATAAATATGTAAGCTTCTCCCACTAGAGCTCCAAAACAAGGATTGTCAAAACTATGGAGAGGGCCATGTGGGTTTGGGTGTGGGTGTGTGTATGTTTCTGCGCACGTGTGTGCATGTGTGTGAAATTAATAGCCTAAGCAGCAGCTCAGAGGATCACACTCCCTCCCCACACACCCTTAAAACTTCTCATGACACTTCCTGTTGCTATTCATCTCAACGTATTGCCCCATTGTCACTCACCTTCCCCACTGCCTGCATAGCTACTTCATTAAGATGTTACATGAGCAAACTCTGACTACATATTGGGTTCTTTTGTCATGTGACCCATGTTACCACTCACTCTGCATGCGTTTTCTATTTTAAAACATTTATATCTATTGCAGTCACTAGCTGTGTGTGCTTAGTGTAGCTACTGTGTATGAGAAAAAGGGTAAACTTGGTATTCTATAAGAGAAGCACTCCCTTTGCAACATCTCACAGGACTCTTCTAAGGCCATTACAGAGCCTATCTGGAGAATGGTAGCGTCCCACACGAGGGAACAGGAGGAGGAGGAGGAGGAGGAAGAGATGGGTACTACATAATGCATGAAGAGTAGGTGCTATAGTTTCTTCTCCCACATACTCCAGTGGCTTGGGACTGTTGAGAGTCTGACGTTTTGCTACTTCAAACGAGATGCACAGAGGGAGAGCGCGAGAACAGAGGGAGTAGTGGGGGCCTGTGGAACGGGCAATGTACCCAGCCTCGGAGAGGAAAGAGAGGGGGGGTGGAGAGAGAGAGAGAGAGAGGGAGAGGGAGAGAGAGAGAGATGAAGAGAAAGGAGAAGGAACCTAGCTCAGAATGCTGGCCTCATACCAGATGCACTTTCAAGTGAGAGTAGAAAGGCTGCGTTTTAGCCCTAGTCCCCAGGAACGCTTGAAGCACTCTCATTAGACATGACCTTCTAGCTCCCTAAGTGGTGAAGGCAGAGGGGAGGGGCCATTTACCCCCACTGTGGAGCATGGCTCCTTCTGCGTCCGTGGTGGAGATGGCAAACTTATCCAAAAAGACTTACAGACACTTAGGCATAAAGTTCATGACGAAAATGGCCAACATCAATGATTCACAGCCCTACGAGATATACAGCTTATGTTAGCCGCTGGACTGGGCCGCAACGTGGTGGAGTGCTGACAGAAAGTGTTGGTAGGGATCAAAGATTGTTTGATGAAATGAACATGCCCCTCAAAAAGGCACCTTGCTTAAATGTCCTAAATAATGGTAACCTTCGGCTTTGAGAACCAACACACGTTTAAAGACTTCCTTTATCCATCGCCCCCCAGACTAACTCCAGGAGACAGTCTGGATCTATTGTTTGTATTTCTGAAACCTGTAGAAGTCAGCAGAACCATTGCTCCCTTGTCTTCTCCACTGGGAAGTGCTGAAACAAGCTGTAGATTTGTTGCAGGGATTACACTGGCCCAGTTGGATTTTCTCTTAGACCTATAAGGCTCTGGACTTCAATGGCTCTAAATAGCAAACCCCACCAGCGGATTAGCACAGTGTCTATACGGGAACATCAGATGACCTTGAAATGCTGCCTTCCTTGTACATAAATAGCTTCATGACTACGCTTGTGCCTATACATACAATTGAAGTCGGAAGTTTACACACACTTAGGTTGAGGTCATTAATTCTCGCTTTTCAACCACTCCACAAATGTATTGTTAACAAACTATAGTTTTGGCAATTCGGTTAGGACATCTACTTTGTGCATGACACAAGTAATTTTTCCAACAATTGTTTACAGACAGATTATTTCCCTTATGATTCACTGTATCACAATTCCAGTGGGTCAGAAGTTGAAATACACTAATTTGACTGTGCCTTTAAACAGCTTGGAAAATTCAGAAAATTATGTCATGACTTTAGAAGCTTCTGATTGACTCAAATTATGTCAATTAGCCTATTGGAGGTGCACCTGTGGATGTATTTCAAGGCCTACCTTGAAACTCAGTGCCTCTTTGCTTGACATCATGGGGAAATCAAAAGAAATCAGCCAAGACCTAAAAAAATACATTGTAGACCTCCACAAGTCTGGTTCATCCTTGGGAGCAATTTCCAAATGCCTGAAGGTACCACATTCATCTGTACAAACAATAGAATGCAAGTATAAACACTGTGGGACCATGCAGCCGTCATAACGCTCAGGAAGGAGATGCGTTCTGTCTCCCAGAGATGAACGTACTTTGGTGAGAAAAGTGCAAATCAATCCCAGAACAACAGCAAAGGACCTTGTGAAGATGCTGAAGGAAACAGGTACAAAAGTATCTATATCCACAGTAAAACGAGTCCTATATCGACATAACCTGAAAGGCCGTTCATCAAGAAAGAAGCCACTCCTCCAAAACCACCATTAAAAAGCCAGACTACGGTTTGCAACTGCACATGGGGACAAAGATCGTACTTTTTGGAGAAATGTCCTCTGGTCTGATGAAACAAAAATACAACTGTTTGGCCATAATGACCATCGTTATGTTTGGAGGAAAAAGGGCAAGGCTTGCAAGCCGAAGAACACCAATCCCAACCGTGAAGCACGGTGGCAGCATCATGTTGTGGGGGTGCATTGCTGCAAGAGGGTCTGGTGCACTTCACAAAATAGATGGCATCATCAGGAGGGAAAATTATGTGCATATATTGAAGCAACATCTCTAGATATCAGTCAGGAAGTTAAAGCTTGGTCGCAAATGGGTCTTCCAAATGGACAATGACCCCAAGCACACTTCCAAAGTTGTGGCAAAATGGCTTAAGGACAACAAAGCCAAGGTATTGGAGTGGCCATCACAAAGCCCTTACCTCAATCCTATAGAACATTTTTGGGCAGAACTGAAAAAGCGTGCGCAAGCAAGGATGCCTACAAACCTGACTCAGTTACACCAGCTCTGTCCGGAGGAATGGTCCGAAACGTTTGACCCAAGTGAAACAATTTAAAGGCAATGCTATCAAAGACTAATTAAGTGTTTGTAAACTTCTGACAAAGCTGAAATAAATCATTCTCGCTACTATTTTTCTGACTTTTCACTTTCTTAAAATGAAGAGGTGATGCTAACTGACCTAAGACAGGACATTTTTACTTGGATTAAATGTAAGGAATTGTGAAAAACTGAGTTTAAATGTATTTGGCTAAGGTGTATGTAAGAGAGGTCATATTAGTGTGTAGCCCAAACTGTTCGTACTCTACAGACAGAAGTATGTAGAGGCACCAACTTCAGACAAGTTACAAAATGCTTGTAGGGGGTTGTAGAACAAAACAGAGAACACCATTGTGAGAGTCTCATCTTTCCATAGAGGGGTCATAGTTTGTAGGCCAAACCATTCACACGCTACAGACGATGTTTTGAAAAGACCGATTTCCAGCATGTCTTATGGTCTGACATCCACCACTCTAGCTCTGTCACCTTTTACCGCAGATGTATTGGATTGAGATGCATCCACTGCAAAAAACAGATATCTCTAGTTTAAACTGACAGATTTTGATGGAAACGTTTGTATTATGCTAATTAGATTTCAGCGGGGTTGCAGAAATCGACTCAAGGTGGTTTTAATAGGGCGTTGGGCAACCACGAGTCAGAACAGCTTCAATGCACCTTGACATAGATTTTACAAGTGTCTGGAACTCTATTGGAGGGATGCAACACCATTCTTCCACAACAAATTTGGTGTTTTGTTGATGGTGTGGAAAACGCTGTCTCAGGCGTCTCTCCAAGGATCTCCAGTAAGTGTTCAAGTGGCATATGGCTGACATCGTTTTCATGCTCATCAAACCATTCAGTGACCACTCGTGCACTGTGGATGGGGGCATTGTTATCCTATGGGGCATAGCCATGGTATCCAAAATAATGGACTACCCAGGATTTTATACATAACCCTTAGCATGATGAGATGTTGATTGCATAATTAACTCGAGAACCACACCTGTGTGGAAGCACCTGCTTTCAATATACTTTGTATCCCTCATTTACTGAAGTGTTTCCACCATTATTTTGTCAGTTACCTGTATATCTTCATATAGTATAGACATTGTGGCCTGGACCCAGATATGTTTGTGCCATCTTGCCATCTCCTTTGGTGTTTGGCATCACAGCAACGATAGGAGTTGGTTATACAGCACACACAGATCTGGGACCAGTCTGTAAGCACTGGTTTTACATGTCAAACCAGTCTGTGTTTGACATGTGTAACCTTGTATGAGCATGTGAGTGTGCAGTACACTGCGAATCTAACATGCTCTGTTCTCTTTTGCCTCTAACCTGCCTTCTCCTGCGGGGACCTGTGGATGTTGATGACTTTGCTAGCTTATTGTGAGTACACATCTGATTAGACATCTGTCCAAACCATATTCTCATCTCAATATTTCATGTTTTGTTGTCAATGGGACATTTGCTTGGAAGATTTTGCCTTATTTGAATACATACGTAATGAATACACAATCCATATTTATTTGTTGGAGAATTACAGTCAGTTATCATTTAGCATTGACAGTTTGCTAATGACTACTTGTTGTACTTTATTGTGTGTTGCTCCAGGTAATGTCGTCAGGCATGGAGGATGACCACATCTTCCATATGACTGGGTCGGGTGCAGATCAGGACCCAAAGGGGGTGTTCACCATCAACAGGCTGACTGGAGAGGTATCCGTTAGCCAAGAGCTGGACAGAGAGGCCATTAATTCCTACACGGTGAGTACCCTGCCATACCACACACAGCAGAAAGAAACACAGACATTTTGATTCCTTGAGCTGATGCTTATCCGTTTATGTACATCAAAAATGGCTGAAACATAGAATGAGAGAAAATTCACAGCAGAGGTGTTTAGGTTTCAGCTGCAGACTTTGATGCCAGGTCTAGACTGTGCATATTTCTAGCAGAATCTGTCTGAGTGAAAATTGTATCATATTCTCTCATTTGTGACTTGGTACTATCCATCAGAAGTTGGAGCTTTGTGACAAAAGAGTCATAAAGAGACTGTGAGAATCCAGTGTCTCTGGGGTTAGCATTGCCTTGAGAAAGAGAGAGGAGCAGAGGAAGCCAGCAGGCCCAGATGGGTTCAAATAAGACACAGCCAAGCACAACACTTGACATTTACATCTCCTTCCACAGCTCTCCCCAGCTACACACTCAGATATGCACGCACACACAAAATATCGCCCACACAGACACACACACAAACACGCACACTGATTTGCCAATCTCAGTCCCCACTGGCAATGATGCACGCATTAAAGGCTGCCATTTCACTTCAGTTAAATTTAGATTTCGATGAAGGAGTGTGACTGCGTCCACCTGCATGAGTTTGTGTAAGGGGCTGTTTGCCTGTCAAGTTGTCTGTGTTTGATGGTTATCATGTATCAGTGGTTTAAAGAATTGTGTGTGGGTGTTGAGTTTTACATTTAAAACTCAACACCCAATTCGGTTTGGACATCTACTTTGTGCATGACACAAGTAATTTTTTCCAACAATTGTTTACAGACAGATTATTTCACGTATAATTCACTGTATCACAATTCCAGTGGGTCAGAAGTGTACATACACTAAGTTGACTGTGCCTTTAAACAGCTTGGAAAATTCCAGAAAATTATGTCATGGCTTTTGAAGTTTCTGATAGACTAATTGACATAATTTGAGTCAATTGGAGGTGTACGTGTGGATGTATTTCAAGGCCTACCTTCAAACTCCTCCTTGCTTGACATCATGGGAAAGTCAAAATAAATCAGCCAAGATCTCAGAACAAAATTTGTAGACCCCCACAAGTCTGGTTTATCCTTGGGAGCAATTTCGAAATGCCTGAAGGTACCACGTTCATCTGTACAAACAAGTAGTATAATAGTATAAACACAGGAAGGAGACACGTTCTGTCTCCTAGAGATAAACGTACTTTGGTGCGAAAAGTGCAAATTGATCCCAGAACAACAGCAAAGGACCTTGTGAAGATGCTGGAGGAAACACAAATAAAAGTATCTATATCCACAGTAAAACGAGTCCTATATCAACATAACCTGAAATGCCGCTCAGCAAGGAAGAAGCCACTGCTCCAAAACCGCCATAAAATAGCCAAACTACGGTTTGCAACTGCACATGGGGACAAAGATCGTACTTTTTGGAGAAATGTCCTCTGGTCTGATGAAACAAAAATAGAACTGTTTTGCCATAATGACCATCGTTATGTTTGGAGGAAAAAGGGAGAGGCTTGCAAGTTGAAGAACACCATCCCAACCGTGATGCACGAGGGTGGCAGCATCATGTTGTGGGGGTGCTTTGCTGCAGGAGGGTCTGGTGCACTTCACAAAATAGATGGCGTTATGAGGTAGGAAAATGATGTGGATATATTGAAGCAACATCTCAAGACATCAGTCAGGAAGTTAAAGCTTGGTCGCAAATGAGTCTTCCAAATGGACAATGACCCCAATTATACTTCCAAAGTTGTGGCAAAATGGCTTAAGGACCACAAAGTCAGGTATTGGAGTGGCTATCACAAAGCCCTGGACCCCAATCCTATAGAAGATTTGTGAGCAGAACTAAAAAACAGTGTGCGAGCAAGGAGGCCTACAAACCTGACTCAGTTACACCAGCTCTGTCAAGAGGAATGGGCCATTATTCACCCAACTTATTGTGGGAAGCTTGTGGAAGGCTATCCAAAACGTTTGACCCAAGTTAATGTGCTTCTTCTTGAGCCACTCCTTTGTTGCCTTGGCCGTATGTTTTAGGTCATTGTCATGCAGGAATTCCCATCCATGACCCATTTTCAATGCCCTAGCTGAGGGAAGGAGGTTCTCACCCAAGATTTGACGGTACATGGCCCCGTCCATCGTCCCTTTGATGCGGTGAAGTTGTCCTTTCCCCTTAGCAGAAAAACACCCCCAAAGCAGAATGTTTCCACCTCCATGTTTGACGGTGGGGGTGGTGTTCTTGGGGTCATAGGCAGCATTCCTCCTCCTCCAAACACGGCGAGTTGAATTGATGCCAAAGAGCTCCATTTTGGTCTCATCTGATCACAACACCTTCACCCAGTTGTCCTCTGAGTCATTCAGATGTTCATTGGTAATCTTCAGACGGGCATGTATATGTGCTTTCTTGAGCAGGGGGACCTTGCGGGCGCTGCAGGATTTCAGTCCTTCACGGCGTAGTGTGTTACCAATTGTTTTCTTGGTGACTATGGTCCCAGCTGCCTTGAGATCATTGACAAGATCCTCCCGTGTAGTTCTGGGCTGATTCCTCACCATTCTCATGATCATTGCAACTCCACGAGGTGAGAACTTGCATGGAGCCCCAGGCCGAGGGAGATTGACAGTTCTTTTGTGTTTCTTCCATTTGAGAATAATCGCACCAACTATTACACCTTCTCACCAAGCTGCTTGGCGATGGTCTTGTAGCCCATTCCAGCCTTGTGTAGGTCTACAATCTTGTCCCTGACATCCTTGGAGAGCTCTTTGGTCTTGGCCATGGTGGAGAGTTTGGAATCTGATTGATTGATTGCTTCTGTGGACAGGTGTCTTTTATACAGGTAACAAACTGAGATTAGGAGAACTCCCTTTAAGAGTGAGCTCCTAATCTCAGCTCGTTACCTGTATACAAGACACCTGGGAACCAGAAATCTTTCTGATTGAGAGGGGGTCAAATACTTATTTCCCTCATTAAAATGCAAATAAATGTATAAAAAATGTTCACGTGCGTTTTTCTGGATTTTTTTGTTGTTATTCTGTCTCTCACTGTTCAAATAAACCTACCATTAAAATTATAGACTGATCATTTCTTTGTCAGTGGGCAAACGTACAAAATCAGCAGGGGATCAAATACTTTTTTTCCATCACTGTATGGGAGATTATCAAAATTGGATTTGTTTTCTAATTCTTTGTGGGTCTGTGTAATCTGAGCGAAGTGCAGCTCAGTTTCCAAATAGCATTCTAGTTTCCAAATTTTGGGGTTAATTCTTTCCAATGTGTCAAGTAATTATATACAGGGGTTCTTCCTTTAAAAGTTACAAATTTATGCCGCGACTGTTAATGGTAGATGGTGGCATTCTGTCATTGCACCACACTATCACAAGGGGGAGTTAGAATGCTGATCTATCGGTAGTCTAAACTGTGGCACAAATTGACTATCTTTTTATAAATTAATGGAGGCGTTTTCAGTCTGAGAGTCTCTCTTCTCTGGCACTAGAGTCCTGCATCAGGCAACAACAACAACAACAACAAAACACTGTCGATGTTCCTGGAGTTAAGAGAGAACTTGGGTAAATACAATTGGGGAATTACACTTGACATGTGGAATGACAATTTAAAAAAAAATAGTCATGGTGTGCTTTTGGTTTCTCTCCCCTCTAAAAACAGAAATAAATAAATAACAAACTGGCTTTATTTACAAATTAGTAAGAATGTCTCACCCCATGTTCAAGAATGTCCTTTTTCCCTTTATTATTTGAAAACGAAATAATCTCAAAAATATAGTTATTTTTTTAAAAAGCCATAGAAAGTTGGTTGCAAATTCAGTTTAATCCACCAGAAAAGACAGAACAAATAATACTCAAATATACGAATTGATTAAAAAAAATGGGGCCCTGCATTAAAGACCAAAATTGGTTAAGGAAAATTGTGATGAATAAAAATATATACCAGTTTCATTTAAGGACCAAAGAATGTACAGCTGTGCCATATAGATAGCAAAATAGTTCAGAAGAGACTTTCTTTCTCTAATTGTGTTGCTTTCCTGGGGCTCTGTGGGGTCTGTTTGTGTTTGTGAACAGAGCCTTAGGATCAGCTTGCTGAGGGGACTCTTCCCTAGGTTAATCTCTCTGTATGTGATGGCTTTGTTATGGAATGTTTGCGAATCGCTTCCTTTTAGATGGTTGTAAAAGTTAATGGTTCTTTTCTGGATTTTAATAATTAGCGGCTATCATCCTAATTCAGCTCTGCAAGTATTATTTGGTGTTTTATGTTGTACACAGAGGATGTTCTCTCTCTCTCTTGTTCTCTCTCGCTCTCTCTCTTTATCTCTCTCTCTCTCTTCTTTTCTCTTTCATGCGATGCAATGAATCACTAATTAAGCAGGGTATTCATAGAGTTCTGGAGACACTGGGCTGGACTAACTCCGAAGTCTGTTTCCATGCCCATGTCATGCTTGGTTAATCCCCCTCAGAGTGAGTCTGGCTCTGGGTAGATGACAGATGACAATGTATTCCCTTCCTGCTGCTGGTCGAGATCTGGAGCTCCCAAATGCATTTAAGTTGTCCCAGTGGTGTGAAGTAATATCCTTTACGAAAAAATATGGCAAAGTTTTTTAGAGCCCAATTCATACAGTCCCATTTTTACCACATCTCCCGTGCACATGCCAGCAAGTTTAGCAGTGGGAGTAGACGTGGGCCGATACGAGTCTATTTGAATAAATCCATTGAATATACATTATCACAAAGAAATTCATTATTAATTTGCTGTAGGCAGGTCCTAAGAAACACTATTATTTTTTTTAATAATAGAATGGAATATTTTGAGTTAATGTCACTGACCTGCAATGTTCCCTCTAATCTTTTTCCGGCACTGAGAAAATTTCAGGTCTGCTGAGCACAAACTTGAACGTTGAAAATTCTGTGCAACTTCCAGCGCACATTTAATGTGAACACTGAGGCTGTATCCACTTTAAGTTACAGTATTAACAGTGGCCAAGTAGGCTACGGTGGCTATTTGATCATAATGTAGGCCTACCATATCAATTTAACATGGAAATAGCTATCTTTCAGCCTACAGTAGCAGCCAATGTGGGGTGTTCAAAGTAGTACATTCCATGAGACTTTTGAAAAAACATGCAGGGCTTGACATTAACCTGTTTATCCACTTGTCCTTCAGACAAGGAGGTGACTGAAAATGCTGTTGTGTTGTTTGATGCAAGAAACCACTTTCCAAAATAAAATGCATTATTCCCATATAGAATCAGACCAATTATGCTACCCTCTGCCTATTGGCTACTAAGCCTGTCTCAAAATACAACACTGCCCCTTTAAGGCAAAAAAAAAGTGATTTACCTGACTCGCTTATCAAGTAATGTACACATTTTGTGCTCTTGTAGGAAGCAATCACTCCCCCATTGCGGACTACAAATTGTCTATAACTGGGCTAATAACTCACTAACTAGCAAAGGATATGAACAAAATGTGCACACGTGGCTACATGCAGCTCTCGTTTTGATCTCAAAACAAGCGCATCTACTGACGACCACTCATGCTATAAACACATTCCAGTTCAAAGTAAATGGCACTGATCTATATACGGCAATGGTCTATTTGCATATAGGCCTACTGCAGCTCTGATTATTTATGCCGCACAGATCTGTCTGGACAACGGGCTGAGTTGTGCATGTCAATGCAATAGAATCCTACTTGTATGCGTTCTGCCTACAACAAAATCTCTTGCATAGTTTGTTTTGTTTTGGTATGTTGCATTAATAAAAGTGGATAATATTGCGTTGATTCAATCACAATTGCCACAGTAACGGGAAACGTTGATAGTGTTAATAAGGAAAACTCTCACAGTGGTCACCAACATTTTCTGAGTCAAGATCACTTTGAGTAAAAATGCAAGCCAATATCTACTTAAAAAACCTAATCTTGTGCAACATTAACCAATTAAAAACAGCACTGTAGCAATGAGTATTCTGCGCAAAGCTATAGCCAATACATTATCACTGCATATTGGCTTTACTTGAATTTGTCAATAATTGTGGGTACTGGTTCAGTGAGTCAGATGCAGGAGAGCAGAGATGTGTGGACAAGGTATTTAATAAGACAACAGCACCAGTACACAAACGATACAAGGTGCGGGAAAAAATACCAGTCTCACAAAATAACAGGCGTAAAACACAGAACCCGGCAAACAAACAACCAGCCGTATAATAACAAATCTGATCAATGAAATATCAACACGCACACAAACATGGGGGAAACAGAGGGTTAATGAACATGTAATTGGGGAATTGAAACCAGGTGTGTAGAAACAAAGACAAAACAAATGGAAAATGAAAAGTGGATTGGCGATGGCTAGAAGGCGGGTGACGTCGACCGACGAACGCCGCCCGAACAAGGAGAGGGACCGACTTCAGAAGTTGTGACAGTACCCCCCCCCCCTTGACGGGCTACATGATCACACCGGTAATAGACTTGTGAAGCACAGCTGAGTGAGCATACATTTAAATAATGTGCTTTTTATTTTTATTTTACTGGGCTTGTGGTGCTTGAATCTGATGGTCAGTCTCAGTGAAAGGAGAGCGCAGCAGACTGAGGGTCCGCCTCTCAATATCCCTCTGCTCTCCCTTTACTCCACTGACACTGACCAAAAATGGACACTGTCTTCCAGCTGATTGCGAAACTCGAGTCGCAATAAATTATTTCTGCCTCATGCACAAATTCATGTTGTTACTCCTATGAACAGAGAAAGTTAAATATTCCTAATAATAACAACAACGCAAGGATATAGATACACTTTCCCATTCATTCATTACTGCTGCAGAGTGGAAATACTCAATTCCTCGGGTTTTCGCCTGCTATATCCGTTCTGTTATACTCACAGACAATATTTTAACACTCTTAGAAACTTCAGAGTGTTTCCTATCTAATAGTACTAATTATGTGCATATCCTATTTTCTGGGCCTGAGTGGGAGGCATTTTACTTTGGGAACGCCAGACTCTCCAAAACCGTCACCTTGGGAGCCGCTCCCTAAGAAGTTAAACAGCATGATCATTACACAGGTGCACCTTGTGCTAGGGACAATAAAAGGCCACAGTTTTGTCACACAACACAATAACACAGATGTCTCAAGTTTTAAGGGAGTGTGCAATTAGCACGCTGACAGCAGGATGGCCACCAGAGCTGTTGTCAGAGAATTTAATGTTAATTTCTCTACCATAAGCTCACTCCAATGTCATTTTAGAGAATTTGGTGGTACGTCCAACCAGCCTCACAACCGCAGACCATGTGTATGGTGTTGTGTGGGCAAGCGGTTTGCTGATAGCAATGTTGTGAACAGAGTGCCCCATGGTGGTGGTGGGGTTATGTTTAGAAGGCATAAGCTACGGACAACGAACACAATTGCATTTTATTAATGGCAATTTGACTGCACAGAGATAACGGGACGAGATCCTGAAGCTCATTGTCATGCCATTCATCCAACGCCATCACCTCATGTTTCAGCATAATAGTGTATGGCACCATGTCGCAAGGATCTGTACTCAATTCCTGGAAGCTGAAAATGTCCCAGTTCTTCCATGGCCTGCATACTCACCAGGCATGTCACCCATTGAGCACATTTGGGATGCTCTGGATCGTTGCAGATGACAGCGTCTTCCATTTCCCGCCAATATCCAACAACTTTGCACAGCCATTGAAGAGGAGTGGGACAACATTCCGCAGGCTACTATCAACAGCCTGAACGACTCTATGCAAAAGAGATGTGTCGAGCTACGTGAGGAAAATGGTGGTCACACCAGATGCTGACTGGTTTTGTGGTCCATGGCCCTACCTTTTTTTAAGGTATGTGTATTCCCAGTCATGTGACATCCATGAATTATTGTCTAATTTAGTTATTTCAATTGACTGATTTCCTTATATAAACTATCTCAGTAAAATCTTTGAAATTGTTGCATGTTGCTTATATATATTTGTTCAGTATACCAATTGGATGCCTTTGTAAGTTTCAGTAAGCAACAATTTGATGCCTTAAATTGCATTAGCCTACTTCCAATATTAACTGATATTTATTCCCACAGTAATTCTGTATGGATCCATCCAGTTGTGGTTAAGAAACAGTGCATGTGGTGGGCTATGCGAAGAGATGGGTGAAGTGACATGCCTCGCAAAGTTTAGATCTGCCAGGAGGATAGCAGTAATGGGCGCTGCCTAGCAACCATCAGGAACTTAAGAGCGTATGGAGTGCCACTGCCGCCTCAGCTTCACGGCTACATTTAATACTAAGCCGTAGGCAGAACTTTATGGGAATATTGACTAGGTCGGCTGGGCGAAAATAAAAGTAAGAGTTTTTGCTACCGGCAATACCTTTCATATATGTTTCATATATAAAGAAAAGTCTGCAAAAAAGTGTTGGGAATGCTAAAGTTGTCAGGAAAATGTCTTATTTTGAAAGGTATATAATAACTAAGTAAAAATACTCTGAAGTACTACTTAAGTAGTTTTTTGGGGGTATCTGTACTTTACTATTTATATTTTTGACAAATTGTACTTTCACTCCACTACATTCTTAAATAATGTATGCACCTTTTACTCTCATACATTTACCCTGACACCCGAAAGTACTCTTTACATTTTGAATGCTTAGCAGCAGGACTGGAAAATTATCAAATTCACGCACTTATCTCGAGAATATGTGGTCATCACTCCTGCCTCTGATCTGGCGGACTCACTAAACACAAATGCTTAGTTTGTGAATTATGTGTTGGAGTGTGCCCCTGGCAATCCGTTAATAAAACAAAAATCGAAGAAAAGTATCATGCTGCCTCATTTGCCTTTTTAAATGATTTATAGCTTTTACTTTTCATACTTAAGTGTATACAGTACTTTCAGAATATATTCATACTCCTTAAATTATTCCAAATGATGTTGTGTTACAGCCTGAATAAAAAAAAATCTCACCCATCTACACATAATACCCTAATATGACGAAGTGAAAACATGTTAGCAAATTTATTGAAAATGAAATGCATAAATATCTAATTTACATAAGTATTCACACCACTTAGCAAATACGTGTTAGAATCACCTTTGGCAGCGATTGCAGTTGTGAGTCTTTCTGGGTGAGCCTTTAATAGCTTTGCATATGTCACTTTTTGGGCGACCTGACCAAATTCAAATAGAAATTTAAGTTATAGATCTGTCATTTGCATTGAAAGCAAGTCTAAGAAGCGGTAGATTGTTCTACTGTAAGTGCACAAGAGTAAGTGCTTCCTGTGCTTAAGTTTAGTTTTTGTGTCTTTTACTTTCGGTTTTGTACACCAGCTTCAAACAGTTGAAAATACAATTTTTTTTGTTATGTCAAGTATATTTCAAAGCAGATTAGATGGTACAATGATTCTCTATTATACACATAAACTGAAATTAGACAAACTATTAGAATATTTGCAACCAGGAAATGGCGGAGCTATTTCCGCATAGTGCATCTTTAAGTAAATGTACTTTTATACTTTTACTTAAGTAGTATTTTACTTGGTGACTTTTACTTGACTTGTTTTCTGTTAAGGTATCTTTAGTTTTACTCAAGTATGACAATTGGGAACTTTTTCCACCACTGAGTGGTCCTCTAGTCTGTCTTATCCCTAGTGCAGTACAGAGAATATGAGAAGGTCACTCACTCCTGTAAAGGACTTGATAGTGATTTCATGATTACTTACAGTTGTACAGCAAGAGAGGAGAGCACACATGCAGCTATTTCCATAGAAACAAGACATGTAGGAAGTTAAAGGAGATAGAGAATAAAAGTTAGAGAATATAAAACAAACCGAGGCTCCTGGGTAAATGTATATAAGTGATCTGTTATCATTGGCTGACGAGTGTAAAGGAATGAGAGAGCTGGAGGAGAGTTTAAAGGACTGGATATCCTTCAGCTTTCCAGACAGCCTTCATCTGCAGCCAGAAACACAGCGACTCAGAAAGAAAAGAGTACACACAGACTTTAAAAGGTATGTTTGGTTTTGTGTGTGTGTGTGTATGTGTGTGTGTCTGACCAGTCAACACTTTGTTATTTTAAAGATAGTCAGCCCTCTATAGACTTTAACCATCTTTGGCAGCACATTGATGTTGTTGGACAATATTTTGTGAGTGGTTGTGTGCTTGTTGAGCATGTACTGTATGTTCAGCACACTGTAAAATAGCTTCCTGACATCAAGGCTAGCAATTCCCTGTTATGTGAAAGGAAGGTAAACTCATAATAGTTGTTCTTCCTCTCTACCAAAATGTTCTGAAAAGGCTGAGAAAAGGTTATTTCTGAGTCCCCCAGCCTCCTTGAGACTAGTACATAAAAGCTGAGAGAATGGGGAGCAGGGGACAGAGACATGCTCCTGATGTCAGATAATACCTTATTCTATTCAGTTCCCAGACACTGCTGTAGAATGACACAGTGTCAGCACAACCTCATCCCCCGCAGGTTACTGCAGTCTACACAGCCTCATAGATACTGACAGTAGGATGGGGAGAGACACGGAGGAGGAAACACAGGAGAGAACAGAGAGAGACAGAGAGAGGTGGAGAGATGGAGACAGTAAGAGACAGAGTAAGAGACAGAGACAGAGGGAGATTGATGGAGTAAGAGAGAGAGGAGGAGTGAGAGAGCGAGACAGATAGAAAGAGAAATATTGAGAAAGAGAGAGAGAAGGAGAGAGAGAAATTCAGTCATCCATCAGGAATAGTATGTTGTTGTCTCTTCGTATGAGGTCAGGTACCACACTGTTCCCGCTCTCTGTACAATTGCTGCTACAGAACAGTGCTGCATATTTTCCGGATGATATGTACAGTATGTCAGTGTGATGCATCTTGGGTCTGATGAATTCTTCCACATAGTTCAGGAGCACAGTAGCAGTGATTTCTCCTCCCCCCAGCTAGTTGAGAGTAGGTTTTCTCTGTGTAGTGGTGTTGCTCTCCTGCTGTCACCATAAGCTCAGCCACCAGAGGGGCAGTATCGTTTACAGTTGGCGGAGGGAATGTTTTGATCCACTGTAGGGTAGTAATGGAATCACTGTGTCAGCTGTTTGTTTACCATCGATCTGCTGCCTCCCTCCCCCTGTGTGGTCCTCAGGCCCTCGACAGTTGGCACACAGCTCAGCTCTGTTTTGTGGTGCAGTCTCTTTCTCTGTCTCTCTGTCTCTCTCTGCCTGGCTCTCACATGGTCTCCATGGCCTCATCGGGGTATCTCATACCCCTCCTAATGTAATTACACACACAGTGTGTACTCTACACCACATCTGTGGCTCTGTTAGAAGACCAAGAAAGAGGGACAAAACATGAAAATATAAAACATAGTTTGAGCAAGTTGTGTACATAGCCTACATGCTTTTGTCCCACAGGGATTCCTAGGTGTGTTACCACTTTTCAGCTAATGACAAAATATTACTTTTAAGGTGGAAAACTGTAGGAGTCCAATATGTCAATTGCAAGTGGGCATTATGTAAAATTTGAATCTAACATCAACTATGTCTCTCATTAAGTTCCGGCTACTACTAATTATGATAATTATATGCCTTCTAATAGTTCTGATCCCAGAAGCCGTCCATGTTCCAAGTTCCAAAGTGCTAAAGCAGTCGTTCACTCAAATCAAATCAAATCAAATTCTATTGGTCACATACACATGGTTAGCAGATGTTATTGCGAGTGTAGTGAAATGCTTGTGCTTTTAGTTCCGGCAGTGCAGCAATATCTAACATGTAATCTAACAATACACACCAATCTAAGTAAAGGAATGGAATAAGAATATATACATATAAATATATGGGTGATCAATGACAGAGCGGCATAGGCAAGATGCAATAGATGGTATAAAATACAGTATATACATATGAGATGACTAATGCAAGATATGTAAACATTATTAAAGTGGCATTAATAAAGTGACTAGTGATCCATTTATTAAAGTGGACAATGATTTCAAGTCTATGTACTGTAGGCAGCAGCCTCTCTGTGTTAGTGATGACTGTTTAACAGTCTGATGGCATTGAGATAGAAGCTGTTTTTCAGTCTCTCGGCCCCAACTTTGATGCACCTGTACTGACCTCGCCTTCTGGATGGTAGCCGGGTGAACAGGCAGTGGCTCGGGTGGTTGTTGTCCTTGATGATCTTTTGGCCTTCCTGTGACATCGGGTGCTTTAGGTTTCCTGGAGGGCAGGTAGTTTGCCCCTGGTGATGCGTTGTGTAGATCGCACCACCCTCTGGAGAGCCTTGCGGTTGTGGGCGGTGCAGTTGCCATACCAGGTGGTGATATAGCCCAACAGGATGCTCTCAATTGTGCATCTGTAAAAGTTTGTGAGGGTTTTAGGTGACAAGCCACATTTATTCAGTCTCTTGAGGTTCAAGGAGGCACTGTTGCACATTCTTCACCATACTGTCTGTGTGGGTGGAACATTTCAGTTTGTCCGTGATGTATACGCAGAGGAACTTTCCACCTTCTCCACTACTGTCCCATTGATGTGGATAGGGGGCGTGCTCCCTCTGCTGTTTCCTGAAGTACATGATCATCTCCTTCGATTTGTTGTTGTTGAGTGAGAGGTTGTTTTCCTGACACCAAAGTCAAACTTCACTGCTACAGTCAATATGCTGATAGAATTTAGGTAGCCTTGTTCTCAAATGTGCTTTGTTAAAGTCCCCAGCTACGATAAATGTAGCCTCAGGATATATGGTTTCCAGTTTGCATAAAGTCCAGTGAAGTTCCTTGTGGGCTATGGTGGTATCGGCTTGAGGGGGGATATACATGGTTGTCCCCCCTATCTATTTGTGTGTCTGAGGCTTGCAGCCTGGGACATACAGTACAGTATGACTCTGTTCCCATGATCACTCATAATAAGGGGAAAGCACCGGACACAGCATTCTGCAGACTAGGACCTCTCTGTCTTCTTATGGATGGTCAACTCATGCAAAAAAATTGGGACAATATTCAAATAAAATAAAACTTTATTTGTCACGTGCCAAATACAACATGTGTAGACCTTACCGTGAAATGCTTTCTTACAAGCCCTTAACCAACCATGCAGTTCAAGAAAGAGTTAAGAACACAATAAAATACAAATAACGAGGCTATATACAAGGGGTACCGGTACAGAGTCAATGTGTGGGGGTACAGTGGGTTGAAGGGACTATGCATAGAAAATAAACAGCGAGTAGCAGCAGTGTACAAAACAAATGGAGAGGGGTGTCAATGTAAATAGTCCGGTGGCCATTTGATTAATTGTTCAGAAGTCTTATGGCTTGGGGGTAGAAAGAGTCTTTTGATCCAAGACTTGGAGCTCTGGTACCGCTTGCCATGAGGTAGCAGAGAAAACAGTCTATGACTTGGGTGACTAGAGTCTCTGACAATTGTTTGGGCTTTCCTCTGACACCGCCTATTTTATAGGTCCTGGATGGTAGGAAGCTTGGCACCAGTGATGTACTGGGCTGTACGCACTACCCTTTGTAGCGCCTTACAGTCAGATGCTGAGCAGTTGCCATACCAGTCAGTGATGCAACCGGTCAGGATGCTCTCAATGGTGCAGCTGTATAACTTTTTGAGGATCTGGGGACCCATGTCAAATCTTTTCAGTCTCCTGAGGGGGAAAAGGTTTTGTTGTGCCCTCTTCACGACTGTCTTGGTGTGTTTAGACCATGATAGTTTGTTGGTGATATGGACACCAAGCAACTTGAAACTCTCGACCCGGCTCCACTACAGCCCCATCGATGTTAATGGGGGCCTGTTCGACCCGCCTTTTCCTGTAGTCCATGATCAGCTCCTTTGTCTTGCTCACATTGAGGGAGAGGTTGTTGTCCTGCCACCACACTGCCAGTTCTCTTACCTCCTCCCTATAGGCTGTCTCATCGTTGTCTGAGATCAGGCCTTCCGTCAGCAAACTTAATGATGGTGTTGGAGTTGTGTTTGGCCACGCAGTCGTGGGCTTCGTGGGCACTATGGTGTTGAATGCTGAGCAGTAGTAAATTAAAAGCATTCTCACATAGGTGTTCCTTTTCTCCAGGTGGGAAAGGGCAGTGTGGAGCGCGATTGCGATTGCGTCATCTGTGGATCTGTTGGAGCGGTATGCGAATTGGAGTTGGTCTAGGGTATCCGGGAGGATGCTGTTGATGTGAGCCATGACCAGCCTTCCAAAGCACTTCATGGCTACCAATGTGAGTGCTTTGGGGCAGTAATCATTTAGGCTAGTTATCTTCGCTTCCCCTGGCACAGGGACTATGGTGGTCTGCTTGAAACATGTAGGTATGACAGACTCGGTCAAGGAGAGGTTGAAAATGTCAGTGAAGACACTTGCCAGTTGGTCCGCACATACTATGAGTACACGCCCTGGTGATCTTTCTGGCCCTGCGGCTTTGTGAATGTTGACCTGTTTAAAGGTCTTGCTTACATCAGCTACCGAGAGCGTGCTCCAGAAGAGGAAAGAACCGATTACAGCCATGAAAGCTGCCAGAGCGCATGGGGACATTGCTTACATCTGCTATGACAGGCTCATTGTCCACCCTCCCTCCCAGAAGCCTGTAAGGGATGAGAGAGCCAAGCCTATGGGTTCGTGGCTTCAACCCCGCAACACACAAACACACCAATTGAAAACTTCTTAGGGATTGGCGTCCCGTTAATGGGACAGTTGTAAATCATGCAGCGCCATGTGTCACGATCGCAGATTTTAGAGAAACAACAAATGTCGGTACATGTAAGAGTCTTATATCGACTGATAGCTTAAATTCTTGTTAACTTCTTAGGGAGCAGCGCACAAGGTGACGGTTTTGGAGAGCCTGGCGTGCCCAAAGTAAAATGCCTTCCATTCAGGCCCAGAAAAGAAAAAAATGCGCGTTCGGCTGGCGCGTTCTGTGGTTTTTTTCCTTTCTTATCGCCCAGTTTATATTCGGTTGAAATATTATACAACATATACATAAAAGTGTTCCTAAGGATATATTTACAATTATGTTTGATTGTTCTTGGACAATTTTATAGGTATAAGTTGAACGAGTTCTCTTCACGTTTCAATGGAGGAGTCGACGCTGTATTTTTTTTCATTATAACGCGCCAACCAAACTGAGATTTATGGATATAATACATTACTTTTTCTAACAAAAGAACCATGGATGGTCTTCGTTGGAAGCCCTCAGCAGAAGTACTTCAAAAGGTAATTGATTTGTTTTCGCTGTGAAATGTGTTTTCTGTGAACCGTGAAGGCTTATGAATTTATGGTAATGGGAAAAATATGTGAGGTGCTATCTTCAAACAATCAAATGTGGTGCTTTCGCCGTAAAGCCTTTTTGAAATCTGACAACGCTGTGATATTGCCAAGAAGCAGAGCTTTTGATGACTATGAAACACTTGTATATTGATGAATGTTTAATAATTAAACTTTTGGATTTTGAATTTGGTGCCTTGCATTTCACCAGGTAGTGTGGCGTTAGCGCCCAGCGCACCTTGCTGCTCCTTAAGAAGTTAACCTCTTACGGAGCAGTGTGGCGCTAATGCCCCACTCCCGACACTACCCGGTGAAATGTAAAGCGCCAAATTCAAAATCCAAAAGTTGAATTATAAAAAATTCATCAATATACAAGTGTTTCATAGCCATCAAAAGCCATCAAATATTTCAACCGGATTGTAGCCTAAACGATAAGAAAGGAAAACAGTGGAGCGCACTGCTTGCGCCGCCTGCAAAAGCTTGTTGACATCTGAGCTCCTGGACCATATTCTCTCCCTATCCGTTCTGGTCAGGGCTAACGTTTCCTGGTTTTGTATAGAGACTGTTGACATCTAGTGGAAGGCATAGGTACTGAAATCTCGTAACTGCTTGCCTTTGAAATAAATAGGGAGCTCTCCTCAAACAATAGCATGGCATTTATTCGCAGAAATAGCTACTGTAAATTGGACAGTGCAGTTATATTAATTAACTTCTTAAGGAGCAGCGAGGTGCGCTGGGGCGCTAACGCCACACTACCCAGTGAAATGCAAGGCGCCAAATTCAAAATCCAAAAGTTGAATTATTAAACATTCATCAATATACAAGTGTTTCATAGTCATCAAAAGCTCTGATTCTTGGCAATATCACAGCGTTGTCAGATTTCAAAAAGGCTTTACAGCGAAAGCACAACATTTTATTGTTTGAGGGTAGCACCTCTAATATTTATGCATTAGCATAAATCAATAACCCAACCTGGGTCTCACAAAACGCATAAAATCGCTAATATAAAATCGATTACCTTTGATGAACTTCTGCTGAGGGCTTCCAAGTGTCCAACGAAGACAATCCATGCTTCTTTGGTTAGAAAAAGTCATTTATTATATCCATAAATCTCCGTTTGGTTGGCGCGTTATGTTCATAAAATCCACCGTCGAGTCGCCCATAGAACCGTGAATAGAACGCGTTGAAATTATACCTATCATATTTCTACAAACAAATCAAACATAATTTTTAATGTTTCCTTAGGTATCATTTTATGTATATTTACTATCATATTTCAACCGGATTGTAGCCTGAACGATAAGAAAGGAAAAAACAGTGGAGCGCGCACTCGGTTGCGCGCCTGCAAAAGCTTGTTGACATCTGAGCTCCCAGGATCATATTCTCTCCCTATCCGTTCTGGTCAGGGCTAACGTTTCCTGGTTTTGTATAGAGACTGTTGACATCTAGTGGAAGCCATAGGTACTGAAATCTCGGAGCTGCTTGCCTTTGAAATAAATAGGGAGCTCTCCTCAAACTATAGCATGGCATTTATTCGCAGAAATAGCTACTGTAAATTGGACAGTGCAGTTATATTAATGGGCTGCTGAATGTATATTTTTTTCTCTTGCTTTGTTTGCTCTTCTCAGTATTATGTCTGTCTCTGATAAGCTACCCAGGAAAGGGCTGAAAATAGCCCATATTAATATATGTAGCATTAGAAATAAGGTTCTTTAAAATGAACTTCTTAGGGAGCGGCTCCCGAGGTGACGGTTTTGGAGAGTCTGGCGTGCCCAAAGTAAAATGCCTTCCACTCAGGCCCAGAAAATAGGATATGCACATAATTAATACTATGAGTACACGCCCTGGTGATCTTTCTGGCCCTGCGGCTTTGTGAATGTTGACCTGTTTAAAGGTCTTGCTTACATCAGCTACCGAGAGCGTGCTCCAGAAGAGGAAAGAACCGATTACAGCCATGAAAGCTGCCAGAGCGCATGGGGACATTGCTTACATCTGCTATGACAGGCTCATTGTCCACCCTCCCTCCCAGAAGCCTGTAAGGGATGAGAGAGCCAAGCCTATGGGTTCGTGGCTTCAACCCCGCAACACACAAACACACCAATTGAAAACTTCTTAGGGATTGGCGTCCCGTTAATGGGACAGTTGTAAATCATGCAGCGCCATGTGTCACGATCGCAGATTTTAGAGAAACAACAAATGTCGGTACATGTAAGAGTCTTATATCGACTGATAGCTTAAATTCTTGTTAACTTCTTAGGGAGCAGCGCACAAGGTGACGGTTTTGGAGAGCCTGGCGTGCCCAAAGTAAAATGCCTTCCATTCAGGCCCAGAAAAGAAAAAAATGCGCGTTCCCGGCTGGCGCGTTCTGTGGTTTTTTCCTTTCTTATCGCCCAGTTTATATTCCGGTTGAAATATTATACAACATATACATAAAAGTGTTCCTAAGGATATATTTACAATTATGTTTGATTGTTCTTGGACAATTTTATAGGTATAAGTTGAACGAGTTCTCTTCACGTTTCAATGGAGGAGTCGACGCTGTATTTTTTTTCATTATAACGCGCCAACCAAACTGAGATTTATGGATATAATACATTACTTTTTCTAACAAAAGAACCATGGATGGTCTTCGTTGGAAGCCCTCAGCAGAAGTACTTCAAAAGGTAATTGATTTGTTTTCGCTGTGAAATGTGTTTTCTGTGAACCGTGAAGGCTTATGAATTTATGGTAATGGGAAAAATATGTGAGGTGCTATCTTCAAACAATCAAATGTGGTGCTTTCGCCGTAAAGCCTTTTTGAAATCTGACAACGCTGTGATATTGCCAAGAAGCAGAGCTTTTGATGACTATGAAACACTTGTATATTGATGAATGTTTAATAATTAAACTTTTGGATTTTGAATTTGGTGCCTTGCATTTCACCAGGTAGTGTGGCGTTAGCGCCCCAGCGCACCTTGCTGCTCCTTAAGAAGTTAACCTCTTACGGAGCAGTGTGGCGCTAATGCCCCACTCCCGACACTACCCGGTGAAATGTAAAGCGCCAAATTCAAAATCCAAAAGTTGAATTATAAAAAATTCATCAATATACAAGTGTTTCATAGCCATCAAAAGCCATCAAATATTTCAACCGGATTGTAGCCTAAACGATAAGAAAGGAAAAAACAGTGGAGCGCGCACTCGGTTGCGCGCCTGCAAAAGCTTGTTGACATCTGAGCTCCCTGGACCATATTCTCTCCCTATCCGTTCTGGTCAGGGCTAACGTTTCCTGGTTTTGTATAGAGACTGTTGACATCTAGTGGAAGGCATAGGTACTGAAATCTCGTAACTGCTTGCCTTTGAAATAAATAGGGAGCTCTCCTCAAACAATAGCATGGCATTTATTCGCAGAAATAGCTACTGTAAATTGGACAGTGCAGTTATATTAATTAACTTCTTAAGGAGCAGCGAGGTGCGCTGGGGCGCTAACGCCACACTACCCAGTGAAATGCAAGGCGCCAAATTCAAAATCCAAAAGTTGAATTATTAAACATTCATCAATATACAAGTGTTTCATAGTCATCAAAAGCTCTGATTCTTGGCAATATCACAGCGTTGTCAGATTTCAAAAAGGCTTTACAGCGAAAGCACAACATTTTATTGTTTGAGGGTAGCACCTCTAATATTTATGCATTAGCATAAATCAATAACCCAACCTGGGTCTCACAAAACGCATAAAATCGCTAATATAAAATCGATTACCTTTGATGAACTTCTGCTGAGGGCTTCCCAAGTGTCCAACGAAGACAATCCATGCTTCTTTGGTTAGAAAAAGTCATTTATTATATCCATAAATCTCCGTTTGGTTGGCGCGTTATGTTCATAAAATCCACCGTCGAGTCGCCCATAGAACCGTGAATAGAACGCGTTGAAATTATACCTATCATATTTCTACAAACAAATCTGTAACAAACGAGACTCCCGCGGTTCCTCCTGCTCACCACCAGAGGGAACCCTCTCCTGAATATTAAGCCCTGGACTACAACTCCCACATACCTGGTTCCAATCACCGTTGCACCTGTCTCCCATTAATAGACTATTTAGGCTCTCTCTCCCTTTCTCTCCTTGCGAAGTCTTGTATTCCCTGGTGATCAATTCTGAGCGTTTTCTCCCGTGTCTGTCATATCGTGGTTATACTCTGGACTGTTTTCCCGTTTTGATTCTTGCTGCCTGCCCTGGACTATATTCTTTACTGGACTGATTTTTGTAAGCTTGCTGCCTGCCCTGACCTCATGCCTGTACCTGGATTACGATTTGCCTTATCCCTGCTGTTGTGTTTGCTGGCGATTGACCCTGTTAAATGCGACCAAGATTGTAATAAAACTGCAAATGGATCCTCACTCTCAGGGTGCTTCATTACAGAAGACTTCGCCACTTCGCGATCCAGCAGCTCTGGTCCAAATGTCCACGGAGATCTCCACTCAAGCAAACCAGCTCGCCGTTCATCAACAGCAGCTAACCCATCTAACTACGGTAACGGAGGAACTCGTCCGGACGCTACAGAGGTTACAGATGTCGCCCGAACTCAGCCCCTCTTCAGCCGAACGCAGGTATGGGCACCTCTCCACCACCGGCACCCACAGTTAACCCACGTCTGGCACTCCCTGATAAATTCGACGGTAACCCCACTAAGAGTAAGGGATTTCTACTGCAATGTTCATTATTCATTGATCAACAACCAGCGATGTATGTCACTGACACTAGCAAGATTTCCTGGTATGTTCTCTCCTCACTGGCAGAGCGTTAGAGTGGGTAACAGCGGTTTGGAGAGAGGATGGCACGGCTTTTCCCTCGTTCGGTGCCTTTCTACAACGCTTCCGGGAGGTATTTGAACACCCGGAGGGAGGCATGAGAGCTGGCGACCGACTACTCGCATTGAACCAGGGCGGAAATACTGCAGCAGAATATGCCTTGACATTTCGCACTCTGGCAGCTCAAACCGACTGGGTTGAGAGCACGCTTAAACTGCTCTTTCGCAAGGGACTCAGCTTGGAATTACAGTCTGAACTGGCCTGCCGAGATGAGGGAGATCGCTGAATCAATTCATCGAACTCACCATACAGCTTGACAATCTGATTCGATCACGGCGCCCACTCAGAACGGGACCCACCAGCACACAATGTCCCGTGACTCTGCCTCCAACCGAACCCATGCAGCTCGGATATACTCACCTGACTCCGGAGGAACGTGAACGCCGCATACGCCAACATCTCTGCCTCTATTGTGGTCAACCTGGCCATCTAAGGGCGTTCTGCCCCACTAGACCACCTCCTCGTAATCCCTCTTCGGTGAGTCCGTGCATCCAAGCACACCACTCCAGTTCTTGTATCAAAGTGCCGATTGTATTATCTCTAGAGGACAATCATATAACCACATCAGCACTATTAGACTCCGGAGCAGCCGGCAACTTTATGTCTCATGAATTTGCCCAACAACAACAAATTCCATTAATCACCTGTGACTCTCAATTGGCAGTGGAGGCGCTAGATGGGCGACCTCTCGGCGATGGGAGGGTCCTGCACACCACCGTGGACCTCCGACTCCAGACCGGGACCCGCCACACGGAGGTAATTCGCTTCTCGTCATCACATCACCCCATAACCCGGTAATCCTTGGGCTTCCTGGCTACGGCAACATAACCCGCTCATCTCATGGAGGGAGGGTCGTATCATCAAATGGGACCCGTCATGCCACTCCAACTGCTTAACGGGCAGCTCTTCACTCTCCATTCAGGCCGTTACGGTAAAGGACGAGCCAGCTCTTTCCCCACTCTACCCATTGAATACTCTGACCTCATCGAAGCTTTCCACCAAGACCAAGGCGATGGAACTACCCCCTCACCGATCAAGCGACTGTGCCATCGAGCTGCTACCAGGTACAAAGCCACCCAAGGGCCGAATCTTTCCCCTATCTCAACCCGAATCAGAAGCCATGAAGAACTACATCGAGGAAGAACTATCGAAGGGGTTCATTAGAGCATCGACATCACCTGCAGCCGCGGGCTTCTTCTTTGTTAAAAAGAAAGACGGTGGTTTACGCCCCTGTATTGACTACCGGGGTCTCAACGACATCACTGTCAAGTTTCGATATCCGTTACCGCTGGTTCCAGCTGCCCTAGAACAACTCCGCCAAGCCAAGTACTTCTCCAAACTGGACCTCCGCAGCGCCTACAACCTCATTCGCATCCGGGACGGTGATGAATGGATGACAGCCTTTTCTACCAGCACTGGGCACTATGAGTATCTGGTTATGCCTTTCGGGCTGTCTAATAGTCCCTCCGTGTTTCAATCATTTATCAATGACGTCTTTCGGGACATGCTGAATCGCTGGGTAATTGTGTACATTGATGACATTCTCATCTATTCCCACACCTATGAAGAACATGTGCAACATGTGAGAACAGTATTGCAACGACTCATAGATCACCAGCTATACGCCAAAGCAGAGAAGTGCGAATTTCACCAGACTTCCACATCCTTTTTGGGCTACATCATCAGCCAGGAGGAGTCGCCATGGATGAGAAGAAGGTCAAGGCCGTTCTAGACTGGCCCCTGCCAGTAACCTTAAAGGAGTTACAGCGCTTCTTGGGATTTGCTAACTTTTACCGACGCTTCATCAGGAATTTCAGCTCGGTAGCCGCTCCTTAACCTCTATGACTAAAAGAAACTCATCACACCTCACCTGGTCAACTACAGCACAGGAGGCTTTCGCAGAACTCAAGGCACGCTTCACATCGGCTCCCATCCTCCACCACCCTAATCCTGAACTCCCGTTTACAGTTGAGGTAGACGCATCTAATACGGGCATTGGAGCTATTCTTTCACAGCGGCACGGATCCCCACTCAAGCTCTATCCGTGCGCCTATTATTCCCGCAAACTTAGTCCAGCCGAGCAGAACTACGACGTCGGAAACCGGGAACTGTTGGCCATGAAAGCAGCTATGGAGGAGTGGCGTCATTGGCTGGAGGGAGCTAAACATCCCTTCGTGATTCTAACGGACCACAAGAACCTGGAATACTTGAGGTCTGCCAAGAGACTGAACCCCAGACAAGCGAGGTGGGCACTCTTCTTCACACGATTTGACTTCACTGTTACCTATCGTCCCGGTTCCAAGAACACCAAGGCAGACGCATTATCACGCCAACACGACGGTATAGCGCCCACTGAACCCAAGGAAACCCTGCTTCCTGAATCGCTAATCGTGGCCCGATTCAGTGGGACATCATGACAGAGCTCACTCAAGCCAACTCACAAAGGACCCTCCGCCCGAATGCCCTCCTAACAAAACGTTTGTACCTCAGGACCTCTGTCAGAAAGTGCTAAAGCAAGTTCACTCCGCACTCAGCTCCGGTCATCCGGGAATCGCGCCACGGTTCACCTGCTTCAGAACAGCTTCTGGTGGCCAACCTTGCGGGCAGACGCAATAAAGTTCATTAACGACTGCACCATCTGTAACACAAATAAACATCTCAGACAACTACCATCGGGCCTACTGCAACCACTACCAGTTCCCCACCGACCATGGTCCCATCTCGCCATAGACTTCATTACCGATCTCCCCAAGTCCAATGGGAATACCACAATACTCACTGTCATAGATCGCTTCTCCAAGGCTTGCCGGTTGATTCCACTCCCCAAACTGCCTACAGCATTGGAAACTGCCGAACTCATGTGCAACCTGGTGTTCCGCTTCTATGGTCTGCCAGAGGACATCGTGGTCGGACCGAGGGCCCCAATTCACATCCAGAGTATGGTCAGCATTCTTCCAACAACTCAACATCAACATTAGCCTCACTTCTGGGTATCACCCACAATCTAACGGTCAAACAGAACGCCTCAATCAAGAAATCACCCGGTTTCTCAGATCCTACTGTCATCAGAACCAAGCAGACTGGAGTCGATTCCTCATGTGGGCGGAGTATGCACAGAACTCACTCCAGAAACCCTCCACCGGTTTAACCCCATTCCAGTGTGTAATGGGCTTCCAACCTCCCCTGTTTCCCTGGTCAGGGGAACCCACCGAGGTACCCTCTGTCAATGACTGGCTCCAGAGAAGCGAGGACATCTGGAGTCAGGCCCATACCCACTTACTACATGCAGTCAGGAGACAGAGGGTGCAGGCCAATCGCCACCGCCGCCCCAACCCCGAATATACTCCAGGTCAATGGGTTTGGCTATCCACTCGAGACCCACGCCTCAAACTCCCTGCAAGAAACTCAGTCCCAGGTATGTGGGTCCTTTCCAAATAGTCAAACAAATCACACCAGTTTCCTTCCGTTTGGCATTACCCGCTAATTACCGTATCTCTCCTACTTTCCATGTATCTCTTCTCAAACCCGCTGGTGGTCCGAGAGCGGAGGAGGAGGAGCAGACCAGTGAGCAGGGCCCCCCACCCATCCTGGTGGACGGCGAGGAGGTATATCGGCTTCGAGATCTACTCGATTCCAGACGCCGGGCAGGCTCCTCCAATATCTGGTAGATTGGGAGGGTACGGACCGGAGGAGCGATCCTGGGTTAATGCAGAGGACATACTCAACCCCGCACTCATGACTGAGTTCCATAGGACGCACCGGAGAAACCGGCCCCCGACCTCGAGGAAGACCCGGCGTCGTTCGCCTCGTCGCGTCAGGAGCCGCTCACAGGGGGGGGGCTCTGTAACAAACGAGACTCCCGCGGTTCCTCCTGCTCACCACCAGAGGGAACCCTCTCCTGAATATTAAGCCCTGGACTACAACTCCCACATACCTGGTTCCAATCACCGTTGCACCTGTCTCCCATTAATAGACTATTTAGGCTCTCTCTCCCTTTCTCTCCTTGAAGTCTTGTATTCCCTGGTGATCAATTCTGAGCGTTTTCTCCCGTGTCTGTCATATCGTGGTTATACTCTGGACTGTTTTCCCGTTTTGATTCTTGCTGCCTGCCCTGGACTATATTCTTTACTGGACTGATTTTTGTAAGCTTGCTGCCTGCCCTGACCTCATGCCTGTACCTGGATTACGATTTGCCTTATCCCTGCTGTTGTGTTTGCTGGCGATTGACCCTGTTCGTACGACCAAGATTGTAATAAAACTGCAAATGGATCCTCACTCTCAGGGTGCTTCATTACAAAATCAAACATAATTTTTAATGTTTCCTTAGGTATCATTTTATGTATATTTACTATCATATTTCAACCGGATTGTAGCCTGAACGATAAGAAAGGAAAAAACAGTGGAGCGCGCACTCGGTTGCGCGCCTGCAAAAGCTTGTTGACATCTGAGCTCCCAGGATCATATTCTCTCCCTATCCGTTCTGGTCAGGGCTAACGTTTCCTGGTTTTGTATAGAGACTGTTGACATCTAGTGGAAGCCATAGGTACTGAAATCTCGGAGCTGCTTGCCTTTGAAATAAATAGGGAGCTCTCCTCAAACTATAGCATGGCATTTATTCGCAGAAATAGCTACTGTAAATTGGACAGTGCAGTTATATTAATGGGCTGCTGAATGTATATTTTTTTCTCTTGCTTTGTTTGCTCTTCTCAGTATTATGTCTGTCTCTGATAAGCTACCCAGGAAAGGGCTGAAAATAGCCCATATTAATATATGTAGCATTAGAAATAAGGTTCTTTAAAATGAACTTCTTAGGGGAGCGGCTCCCGAGGTGACGGTTTTGGAGAGTCTGGCGTGCCCAAAGTAAAATGCCTTCCACTCAGGCCCAGAAAATAGGATATGCACATAATTAGTACTATTGGATAGGAAACACTCTGAAGTTTCTAAGAGTGTTAGAAAATTGTCCGTGAGTATAACAGAACGGATATAGCAGGCGAAAACCCAAGGAATTTTGGTCCTGGAAAAAGTTATTTTGACACATTGCCTCATTTTGAACCCCTCCCTATTGAAAACGACCATATATGGGAGTAAGATTGCAGTACCTATTGCTTCCACTGGATGTCAACAGTCTCTAGACAGTGTTTGATGATGTTTAGTTGCTCTGGATGGTAATAGAAGAAGAATTTCGAAGTGGTCATCGGATGTAAACAGAAGAGGATGCGCGTTCACGGGCTCGCGCGCCGCGCTGAGGTTTTTTCCTTTCCTATCGCCCAGTTTATAATCCGGTTGAAATATTATAGTAAATATACATAAAAGTGTTCCTAAGGATACATTATCAATGATGTTTGATTGTTCTTGGACAAGTGTATAGGTATAGGTTGAACGCGTTCTCTTCACGGTTCAATGGGCGAGTGGACGCTGTATTTTATGAACATAATGCGCCAACCAAACTGAGATTTATGGATATAATAAATGACTTTTTCTAACAAAAGAACCATTGGATGTCTTCATTGGACACTTGGGAAGCCCTCAGCAGAAGTTCTTCAAAAGGTAAGGGATTTGTTTTCGCTGTGAAATGTGTTTTGTGTGAACCGCGATTGTTTATGAATTTATGCTAATAGAAAAAATTAGAGGTGATACCCTCAAACAATCAAATGTAGTGCTTTCGCTGTAAACCCTTTTTGAAATCTGACAACGCCGTGATATTGCCAAGAAGCAGAGCTTTTGATGACTTTCCAACACTTTTGAATTTGGCGCCTTGCATTTCACCGGGTAGTGCCCCACCACTCCCTCAGTAGTTAATAACTTGCTAACATCAGATAACATTCATATATTAGCCATTTCTGAGACTCACTAAGATCATTGACTTGATGATACAGCAGTAGCAATACAAGGATATAACATCTATAGAAGAGACAGAAATGCTTATGGGGGAGGAGTTGCTGTCAGTATTCAGGTTCACTTGGCACATCTAAAGCCTTTTCTTTTGGGGTGTTGCTATAGGCCACCAAGTGCTAATAGTCAGTATATAAATCATATATGTGGAATGCTTGATAGTGTATGTGATGTAAAAAGAGAGGTCTACTTTCTTGGGGACCTGAATATTGACTAGTTTTCATCAATCTGTCCACTTAAGAGGAAGCTTCTTACTGCAACCAGTGCTTGTAATCTCGGTCAGGTTATTTATCAACCTACTAGGGTGTTTACAAATACTACAGGAACAAGATCATCCACATGTATCGATCACATTTTTACTAATACTGTAGAACCTTTCTAAAGCTGTATCCGTACCCTTTGGATGCAGTGATCACAATATAGTGGCTATATCCAGGATATAGCCACTATATTGCAAATTGAGAAATTATGTGACTAATCTCAACAAAAAGAAGAATAAACTATATTATGAAGCCAAGATCAATGATATAAAGCTTTGGAGTACTTTCAATGAAATGATGGTCAGAAAGACAAATTCAATTCCATCTGTCATCAAATCAGATGTCTTATTCATCACGGAACCATTTGATGTTGCCAAATATTTAAATTATTATTTCATTGGCAAAGTGGGCAAATTTAGGCAGGAAATGCCAACAACGAACAGTGAACAATGGAATTCATGCATAAAAAAAAACATATATGAAAGAAAAGCATTGCAAGTTTGAATTTTGTAAAGTTAGAGGTGGGAGAGGTGGAAATATTATTGATCACCAAACCTCCTGGCATTGGCAACTTAGATGGAAAGCTACTGAGGATGGTCGGTGACTCTAAAGCCACTCCTATCTGTCATATATTTAATCTGAGCCTAGAGGAAAGTCTTTGGCTTCCCTCCAGGCCTGAGCACAATGTAATTCCGCTACCCAAGAGTGGTAAAGCGGCCTTTACCGGTTCTAACAGCAGACCTATAAGCTTGCTGCCAGCTCTTAGCAAACTGTTGGATTTTTTTTGTCGACAAAATACAAGGGTATTTCTCTGTAAACAAAATAACAACAGACTTTCAGCATGCTTAACTTCTTAGGGAGCGGCTCCCGAGGTGACGGTTTTGGAGAGTCTGGCGTGCCCAAAGTCAAATGCATGCCACTCAGGCCCAGAAAATAGGATATGCACATAATTAGTACTATTGGATAGGAAACACTCTGAAGTTTCTAAAAGTGTTAACATAATGTCTGTGAGTGTAACAGAACAGATATAGCAGGCGAAAACCCGAGAAAAATCAATTTCACTGTGAGGTCTACACCTGTTGTATTCGGTGCATGTGCCAAATAACATTTTATTTGATTTTGAGTATACCACCTCAGTCATCGGCTACATCAATCAATACATTGACAACATTGTCCTCACAGTGACCGTACGTACATATCCCAAAAAGAAGCCATGGATTACAGGCAACATCCGCATCGAGCTAAAGGCTAGAGCTGCCGCTTTCAAGGATTGGGGAACTAATCCGGACGCTTATTATAAATCCCGCTTTGCCCTCAGACAAACCATTAACTTCTTAGGGAGCAGCTGCATAGGTGACGGTTTTGGAGAGTCTGGCATGCCCAAAGTAAAATGCCTGCCAGTCAGGCCCAGAAAATAGGATATGCACATAATTAGTACTATTGGATAGGAAACACTGATGTTTCTAAGAGTGTTAAAATAATGTATGTGAGTATAACCTCTTAGCGCGCCGATCCCTTTAGCGGGATCGTTTTCAGAGCAAACATAACGCGCCAAATTCAAAATACATATTCGTAATACATATTCGTAATATTTAACTTCGATATACAAGTGTTGCATAGTGTTGCATAGCCATCAAAAGCTCTGCTTCTTGGCAATATCACTGCGTTGTCAGATTTTAAAAAGGCTTTACGGCGAAAGCACTACATTTGATTGTTTGAGGCTAGTACCTCACATATTTTCCACATTAGCATAAATTCATATCCAGCTCGGTTCTCAAAATATCCATATCACAGCTAATATAAATCGCTTACCTTTCAAATAACTTCTTCTGAGGTCTTCCCAAGTGTCCAAACAAGATAATCCATGGTTCTTTTGTTAGAAAAAGTAAATAATTATATCCATAAATATCCGTTGTTTTTGGCACGTTACGCTCAGCTACTCCACCAAGCATTGTCAGTCTACTCGCCCGTTTTACAGTGAAGGATCGCGTTCAAATTATACCTCTCATCTTTTCACAAACAAATCAAATATCATTAATAATGCATCCTTATGTATTCTTTTATGAATAATAGCGATCATATTTTACAAGAACGGTAAGTGAAACGTTAAAAGACGAAAAGAAAGTTGGTCGCTGCGCGTTCACGTTCTCGTGAACGTGCACGCCTGTTTACCTATTTTCCCTACCCGTAGTAATTCTCTCTCTCTAAGGATCTGGTCAGAGCTTTTCCTCCATACCCTTTCCAGAGACTGTTGACATCTA
This sequence comes from Brachymystax lenok tsinlingensis, assembly GCA_030435695.1. Lineage (NCBI taxonomy): Eukaryota > Metazoa > Chordata > Actinopteri > Salmoniformes > Salmonidae > Brachymystax > Brachymystax lenok. Next base: position 23,827,491 of record CM059793.1, on the reverse strand, counting down.
GTGGAAGCCATAAGTACTGCAACCTCGGTCCTATTCCCCATAGAAAAATATTACATGGGCTTCAAAATGAGAGGAGAGCCAAAGAAAAATAAATTCGGACAGAAATTTCTCTGGTTTTTGCCTGCTAAATCTGTTCTGGAATAGCCACAGACTATATCTTAATGGTTTTATAAACTTCAGAGTGTTTCCTATCCAATAGTACTAAATATGTAAATATCCTAGTTTCTGGCCATGAGTGGTAGGCATTTAACTTTGGGCACGTCAGACAGGCGAAAATTCGGAAAATGGGACCCTAGCTGGAAGAGGATAACAGAAGTGATATAGCAGGCGAAAACCCGAAGAAAATCCATCCGGATTTGCAGTTGTTTTTGTAAATGAGCATCTTCTCCATTGTGCCTATTGCATATAACTTTATGCAGGACTGAGACTGCAGGACCTATGGCTTCCACTAGATGTCAACAGTCAACAGTCAAAGACTGAGAATTCTAGCAGTGACCAGAACGGATAGGGAGAGGAAATTGTCAGGCAACCACTTTTGTAAACAAGGTTTGACACGCGCGAGATTGTGAACGGACACCACTTTATTGAGCAGCAAATCTACAAACAACAACAAGCACCGTCAACATCGTACATAGCACATGAATAGTATGTTTTCAGTACCGATAGGCTATATGTGCAGGCAAGGATCTATGGCCTTGTTGCTATTGACATGCAGTGCTATATATATAGAGTGAAGGAAAATGTATATATAATGTACAAGGAGAGATTTCTGTGATACTTCCTCAGATAATGTAGAATACAGAACTGTTTCGTTGAACAGCTACAGTATAAAGTGAGAGAGAACATGTTTATAATAGCAGGAGCAGGAGAGGAGGTCAGAGCATACAGCACACAGCCTTAGAGGCATTTTAGAGAGGCCAGGCCATGTGTTGAAGCATGACTAAAGATAGACAGGAAGCTGACATGTTGCATTGTGTTAAACTCTCCTGCTCTGGGCTAAAAACAGAGAAAACACTACAGAACAGGCCTAATAAGCAGAGTAGTAGACAGTATTTACACACTATCCTATCTAGACAGCTCCTGCTTGGGCTGGAGGCTATCCCTCCTTCTTCTCCTCCCCTCTGTTTATTTGCATTCAACTAATTCACATCTCAGTCAAATGTCACCCGTTCCTCAAGCTGCAGAGATGACAATTAAATGACATTATCAGGAATTTACTGCATACAAGTGTGTTATGGGCATACCTGTAACAATGTAATGACTTACATTTTAGCCATTAGCAGACGTGAAGGCTTGCAGGTATGTCTTAAATACATATTCATAAGATTGTGTGCGTCTGCAGAAAAAGTTATTTCCCATGAATGAGACCAGGAATATTATAAAGATCTCCAACCCAACCTGGATTTTCTTCCACCCTATGTCTTACACGTTTCACACTTTTCACAATTATTTACCTTTGTCGTGAGGATGCACTTAAAGAACTGCACTTGCATTAACCTGGTAAATATCACTTTGCAAATCAGCACTCACACCATTACTGTGAACAAACACTTTCAGGGAAAATATGATTTTAAATGGAACTGAATTGTCTCACAAATTGCATAAAATCGCTAATATAAAATCCTTTACCTTTCGAAGAACTTCTGCTGAGGGCTTCCCAAGTGTCCAACAAAGACATCCAATGGTTCTTTTGTTAGAAAAAGTCATTTATTATATCCATAAATCTCCGCTTGGTTGGCGCGCGTTATGATCAGAAAATCCACCGTTGAGTCGCCCATTGAACCGTGAAGAGAACGCGTTCAAATTATACCTATACACTTTCTACAAACAAATCAAACATCATGTTTTATGTATCCTTAGGTATCCTTTTGTGTATATTTGCTGTAATATTTCAACCGGACAATAATGTGAACGATAGGAAAGAAAAATAAAGTGGTGCGCGTTCACAATCTCGCGCGCGTCAAACCTTGTTTACAAAAGTGGTCCCCTGACTTCTTCCTATTCCTACCTGTTTTGCTTACTCCTAGAATTCCCAGTCTTTGTATAGAGACTGTTGACATCTAGTGGAAGCCATAGCTACTGCAGTCTCAGTCCTACATACAATTGTATGCAATAGGCACAATGGAAGATGGTCATTCAGTGGAAATACTCAATTCCTCGGGTTTTCGCCTGCTATATCAGTTCTGTTATACTCACATACATTATTTTAACACTCTTAGAAACTTCAGAGTGTTTCCTATCCAATAGTACTAATTATTTTCTGGGCCTGAGTGGCAGGCATTTTACTTTGGGCACGCCAGACTCTCCAAAAACCGTCACCTATGCAGCCGCTCCCTAAGAATTTAATGGGATTTATAATAAGCGTCCGGATTAGTTCCCCAATCCTTGAAAGCGGCAGCTCTAGCCTTTAGCTCGATGCAGATGTTGCCTGTAATCCATGGCTTCTTTTTGGGATATGTACGTACGGTCACTGTGAGGAGGATGTTGTCAATGCATTTATTGATGAAGCCGATGACTGAGGTGGTATACTCAAAATCAAATAAAATGTTATTTGGCACATGCACCGAATACAACAGGTGTAGACCTCACAGTGAAATTGATTTTTCTCGGGTTTTCGCCTGCTATATCTGTTCTCTTACACTCACAGACACAGTGAAATGCTTATTTTACAAGCCCTTAACCAACAATGCAGTTAAGAAAATACCTACAAAATATAACTAACAAGGAAGAGATAAGAATAACAAATAACTAAAGAGCAGTAGTAAATAACAATAGCGGGGCTATATATAAGGGGTACCGAAACAGAGTCAGTGTGCGGGGGCACCGGTGTCGAGGTAATTGAGGTAATATGTACATGAATGCCATTGGATGATTCCCGGAACATATTCCAGTCTGTGCTAGCAAAACAGTCTTGTAGCGTAGCATCCGCATCATCTGACCACTTCCGTTTTGAGCGAGTCACTGGTATTTTCTGCTTTAGTTTTTGCTTATAAACAGGAATGAGGAGGATAGAATTATGGTCAGATTTGCCAAATGGAGGGCCGGGAAGAGCTTTGTATGCATCTCTGTGTGTTGAGTAAAGGTGGTCTAGTGTTTTTTTTCCTCAGGTTGCACATGTGACATGCTGGTAGAAATTAGGTAAAAACGGATTTAAGTTTGCCTGCGTTAAAGTCCCCGGCCACAAGGAGCGCCGCTTCTGGATGAGCATTTTCTTGTTTGCTTATGGCCTTATACAGTTGGTTGAGTGCGGTCTGATCGTAGGTCATCGGTTTTATTTTCAAATGATTGCACGTTGGCCAATAGAACGGATGGCAGTGGGGGTTTACTCGCTTGCCTACGAATTCTCAGAAGGCAGCCCAACCTCTGCCCTCTTTTTCTCTGTCTTTTCTTCACGCAAATGACAGTGATTTTGGCATGTTCCCGAGAAAGTAGTATATCATTCGCATCGGACTCGTTAGAGGAAAAAGCTTCTTCCAGTTTGAGGTGAGTAATCAGCCATCCCCTCCATTCTACAAATTCACAATTTTTGTAAAACCCGCTGGTGCTGGGGGTTTAGCCCCTGCGGCGTTATCTATGGCCATCTCCACTTATGGCAGTGTGGAAATGAAACATGAAATATTCAGAGGAAGATTAAAATCTCCAGTACCCTAAAGAGACCTTATTAAAGGCAAATGGGGCTGGGAACTGGAGGTCTCCTCTCCTCCTGGAGAGAGAGATTTATCTTCAGCCATATACAATGCCTTTGGAAAGTATTCAGACCCCTTGACTTTTTACACATTTTGTTAGGTTACAGCCTTATTCTCATATTGATTAACTTCTTAGGGAGCGGCTGCAGAGGTGACGGTTTTGGAGAGTCTGGCGTGCCCAAAGTAAAATGCCTGCCACTCAGGCCCAGAAAATAGGATATGCACATAATTAGTACTTAGTACTACCTGAGAAATTTCTGTCCGGAAATGTTTTTTTTCTGACCTTTGCTCTGTTTGATACTCTCCCTATTGATTTTGATGGTATCCAGCTCCGAGATTGCAGTACCTATGGCTTCCACTAGATGTCAACAGTCTTTATACAGAGTTTGGAAGCACTAGCATTGTGCAGAACGGATAGGAACAGGAAATAGTCAAGGGAGCTCAGATGTCAACAAGATTTAAAGGGCGCGAGACAGTGTGCATGCCCCACTTTATTTTCCTTTCATAATGTTTAGGTAACCATCCGAGTGAAATATTATCGCTAATATTCATAAAAGGATAGCTAAGGATGCATTATAAATGGTCTTTGATTTGTTTAGGAAAAGTTTATAGGTATATTTGAACGCGTTCTCTTCACTGTTCAATGGGCGATTCGACGTTGGATTTTCTGAACATAACGCGCCAACCAAACAGAGATTTATGGATGTAATAAATGACTTTTTCTGACAAAAGAACCATTGGATGTCTTCGTTGGACACTTGGGAAGCCCTCAGCAGAAGTTCTTCGAAAGGTAAGGGATTTATTTTATCTCTGATATGGGTTTTGTGAGACCTGCGCTGGATATGAATTTATGAATTTATGGGGCATCTGCCTCAACGTAATCAATGGATTAACAACAAGTTATTACCATTACAACCACGTTTTCCGACAGTCTCTAATCTATCAGAATGGTAGGATATGACATTTTGTATAAACGCACTAGTAAGATGGATATATATTAGGTTACTCACAATAACCATAGTGCAATTTCTACAGCAGTTGATACTGTATGCTTTCCAAGTCCTCTTGCTTATTCTGACAGGGAGGACTGGGGCACTACCAGACCCTGTCGTCAGACTTTAAAACAG